>JAWZYU010000003.1:111249550-112449550 GCA_038380435.1 Ryuthela nishihirai | reverse complement strand
TAGCCTCTCGTCAAGGCTTCCAGCGTGTTCTTTAACGTTCGCAAGGTATGGCTCTCTAGTACATGGTATACGGCTTAATGTCCCATCCGACGGACGGCGGCATTTCCAAGCTCTTCAGTGCCCCCTACTGACGGAGGGCAGAGCGGGGAATGGTGGGAAATAATACTTCTTACTCAAATTATAATTTGGAGTTAAATTTTAACGTTTGGCATTGGTGTTGTTAAATATTCAAACTTCCATAACTCTTTAAATACTAAGGGAATATTGTTGAAAAGCGAGATATAGATTTGATTTAGATCTTTAATTATCTTCAGTCGCATTCTGTTACAAAAATCTTTTTTTAGAAGTTATATAGCTTCGAAGTTAACTTCCTCTGACATACAGGGAGGTGGAGGTAATTTTTTGAGCACCGAGTGTATAGGTAGAGAACCCTGTGCGGATGTGGATATCCTCATTTAAAAGCTCTCGGTGGAAAAAAGAATGTTAACGCGGATAAGATTTCGGAATTGAAAAGATATGCCGGAACATGAGCAAACATTTCTGCATTATTGATGGTTGACATGACTGAAAAACTACCTGAGGTAATGGAAAAAGAAATTCAGTGATATTCACTTAAAACGTAAAAAAAAATGCATTGGAATAAAGCCACAAATAAAAAACAAAATTCCTATGTTAAAGATGCTGTCTTTTACTGAAAAAGTAGGACATAAATTCAAAAAATTACTGGAGTGTTGTTATCTACAAAATTAATTAAGTATGCGAAAATTTAAGGTCGTGGAGATCAAGAAGTTTGCAGTGAAATGCAGGTGCGTTTTTATGATTATTTTGAAGGGGTGTTGAACCCAGGATTTTTTAGAGGGTGCAGACAATGTTTTTAAATAGCTTTGATATACACGTTTGCATACTCTATACAGTAGCGTCATGAAAACATTTGCGTGAGCGTGGAGCTCCTTTTTTTTCGTTTATATTCCTTCGAAGCGTTTATGTAGAAGAAATTTCTTCTTCTACCACAAAAAGTTGTTTGCCTTGCTATCTGAGCTGGTCGCGCTGAAAACCGAAATTTCATTGTTGATTTGTGTTTTATTTCACTTGTTTCTTTGTTGGTTGTAGAATAAAAAGTAAGAGGTAGGCCATGCTCCATTTTTTGCATCCTGACAACTGTGACTGCTTTAGTATCTTTTTATTCAATTGCAGCTAAAGCGACGTTTTCCACAACTCTCGAAAGCGTCTATGGATAGTTTTATCATTTTTAAATTTCAAACTTGAAATATTTGTGTGGGGGGGGGGGGGGGGGGGGGGGGCGTGTAACACCATGAGCGCCAGATTGAATACGCGACTGCTGAATTGTAGAGAGAAATTAAAAATATAAACACTCCTCTAGCTGCCGCTTGCCGCAGGAATCTGTCATTTTAATACGCCATAGATAGATCTATGAGGATGGCGAGACCTCAGCAGAAAGACAACAGAAACATCCATGCCTTTTCCGCGGCTCGAATACAGGTCCCTTTGATAAGCAGCCAAGCCAATAGCATACATCAGACTTAAGCATTTGCAAAATCTTGACGGTTATAAATCGCCAATACGCATGGAAGCTGACAAAGGTTTGGGAGGTGCGGATAGAACTTTTGCCATTTATTGTGTCTTTTATTGGACAATATTGGCCCGGATTCCGATTTATTTAGGGTATTTCATGCATAGATGCTTTAAGGCATCAGATTCATGGCATCAGATGCTTTAAGGACAATGGCATCTGGATACTACATATCATGTCCAACTTTATCTTGATAAAATGCAGTGATGCCATTTTAAAGATGCATATCCTGGAGCCGACCACATTTAATTGAAACCCTTCAAAGCGTGTGGGCATTTATTGTGTAAATTCAAGTGGATACTGTATTTGCGAGAAGGCGTATTAGATATGGTGAGGAGCACACGCTCAACTTAAAGATGCGCCATGTGTCCAGATTTCAGTGCATTTTGCTTATTCTGTGCTTCCATTTTTTTTAAAGCAATTATCCATAACTAGTGCACACCATAGTACCTAACCATTAGTATACGTTATAAAACTCATCAGTACACGTTATGCAAAACACGTGTACTGATGAATTTCATAATTATGGAGAGTGTTCAAAAAATTCTTGCCTCGTGTGTGTGGATTTGCTCTCGTTCCTCCGAGGTTAACGAGCTACGACTTGTTTGAAAGCTCATCTAAACTTGTCATTAAGTGTTAAAAAACCAAGGCTGACTCATTTCTCTCTTCGCTGTCGGTGGATAAAGTTCGGTCTATGAAATCTCTGCATTGTTGCTATGGAACCTACTAAAGATTTTATTTTTCACAAGGATGCAACTTGGGGACGACACAAAAAAAATTCATGCTGATTTATCACAAGTATATGGGGGATCATGTCAGTTCATATCGCATCATTACAAGGTGGATGGTAAAATTCAGAGATGGACGGCAGAGCTTCGAAGACCTGTCTTGTGCAGGAAGACCGAACGAGGCGGGGAATTAGAGAGCCATCGCTGTTATTCTTGAACTCGTTTAGAAAAATCTACAAATCATAGTTCAGGTAATAAAGTCTAGATGTCAGTGTATCGATTGGAGCATTGAAACAATTATTCATCAACATTTAAAGTTTCGAAATATCTGTGCCAAATGGATACTCCACAAACTGACAGAACAGCAAAAAAAGTCTAGAGTCGACTCATGCAAGGAGATGCTGGCAATGTTTGAACCTAGTGGCTCTAAACGGTTAAACAGGTAATGAGATGTGGTTTTATAACTATACAGCTTCCAGAAAGATCGATAAATCTGTTAAGGTTACGGAAGATGAACTGCGTCCCCAAATCCTCCGACAAGACTTTCGCTCAAGGAGGTGGATAAAGTTCGGTCTAACTCGTTCGGTTCACAATTTTTTTCAATCCCCAAGGAGTGGTATCCGTGAACATCTTACCAGAAAAAATGGCCATAAATGGCCAATATACACTAACAATGCTTTGCCCCAAGTGGTTAATGAGATGAAGGTGCAGCGTCCAACAAGTGTGTCAAGAGTTCTTCATGACAATGCGGCCTATTTGGACGAGGAAAAAAGCCAAACAGCTTACCTCATTCTGCATATACACTCCATCTTGCACTACGAGATTTTTGGTTCTCTCCAAAAATGAAAAAGGAACTTACTGGAAAGCCTTTTTCCAGGATGCAAAACCTTGAAAAATGCATTCACTCCTAGTTGGGGAGTATTTCCCAATAAGAACACCACCAAGAGTTCCGGAATTGGCGTAGACGTCTGCAACTTTGCATAGATGCTGGAGGGGAGTACTTTGAAGGAGAATAAAAGTTTTGTTGAGGTAAGTGCAATAGTTGTTTTTGCTCTGCTTATGTGTATCCAGAACTTTTTGACTGCCCCTTGTAGAATTATTTGTACACGTTTTAGAGATTTCGAAGTTCACAAATTTTTTGCAGATGCAATTTTTTGTTGATAGATGTTTCGCTTTATTATCCGGTATCAGTAATATTGAAGCGTACTTCAATTCACCATTATTTATATTGCATAAACATGTCATACTGCTAGATACCTTTCGTTCGATGAAAGTAAAAATGAAACAAACACATTACGTTATTAAGCAAATAATCTGGGAAGAGAAAATTATTTTACTGTCAAGTGGATACATTTAGTTAAAACATACTTAGCGAAAGATTTTCGATGTTTTCTCTGAGAGTTCCAACGGAATGTTTCAATGTTATGGCAAACATTGAAGCCTTGTTGGATTATCTACAGTGACCTAAGAAGATGGGGGTAGAAAAGTTACCTAATGGATCCTTCGCCTTATGCTTGGTTGGGTTGGGTTGTTTTACTTCTGAGCGGCACTTTTTTGCACACCATGGGCTAAATCGCCAGGTCACAAGGACCCCGAAGGCTCAGAGAAGGTTGGGGGAGGGGACCCACTGGAACAGCTGTTGGGAGACAGATGGTAGCCTCCCGTCAAGGCCATCCAGCGTGTTCTTTAATGTGCATAGGGTATGGCTCTCCCACACACGGGGCCACGGCTTAACGTCCCATCCGACGGATGGCGGCCTTTCCAAGCCCATCGGTGTCCCCTACTGACCGTGGGCAGGGCGGGGGAAATTTTGCGGAGATAAATCTCAACGTTGACCCAGCTGGGACTCGAACCTGGGAACTACATATTACGAGCCTGGCGCGCAACCGACTGAGCCCCCGCCCCCCCTATGCTTGGTACATATCCTAACTGTCTAAGTACTAATTTTCCAGGTCACCGCCACAACCAGCCCTTCACCACCAAGCGTTATCACTAAGTCCCTATCTACTACAGCGCCATATTTCCTGCATCTTCAAGTCACTATTACCTAAACTACGAAATGAGAATAGAAATATCAATTTTCATTTTAACTTTAGTCTTTAACTAAATACTGAATTTAAAGTTTATTCGGAACTAACGTTACGATCAATTAAAAACTTTCATTCACCGTTTGAATCTTTACGTCTACTTTAAAAATAAGAATGTAAAGAAATTTAATTTTTCATAAAATGACAAAATCGCCTTTGAAAAAATAAAAAAATAACTATTTAAATAAATATTAGTGGGGAAAAACTCTTTTCTAAAGCATATTGAAAAGTTATATGTATAAATCCTTGAAGAAAACAGTGTTAAAGTAGCTTATGGTAAAATAGCAGAAGAAAGTTTTTTTAAGGGGATAATTTACATATTCTTAGTGTCAACCATTCTGTGATAGAAAATTAACAAAGAATATCTCGAATTTTTGTAGATTATTAAAGGGAGGTCTGCTTCTTTCACTTTAATCTGTTGCTCTGCCTAGAGAGATGCTTTCATTCTCTTTTTAAACAAATTTAACAATGTTCGTTCTTTAATGTTTCCCATTCAAATTTTACTTTACCTTCCAATAAAGCATACGTCTAGGAGCACCATTCTAAATGATGCCACCCTAGTAGAAGTGCTAGTATTCTCGCGTTACATATTTAAAAAGTTACATTTTCAAGTTTCAGAACAGTAAACACTGCCTTCGACAGAATATGGTTGAAGAGCAGTTAAAATGCATTAATTTTTCTTGACAATCGAGGGAACGTAATAGCTCAGTCAAGGGCTTACCCAAGGGGTTCCGACAACCCCTAAATCCATTCATTTTATACGAAATCTCAAACTTGTCTAGCTCCTTTGAAATCCAAAATAGTTGTGTTTCTATAATTTTAGCCCTATATTATACACTGACTGGGTTTTGCAATTAGCAACAGCTACCTAATACCTCTAGAGGCATGGACTTCACGAGGTGTTGCAGAGTTTCCTGTGGTAGTGTTACCCACGTGTTACGTAGTGCCTGAACATTGCCAGATGTAGAGTCGGAGTTCTCCTTCACATGGGGTCATGGCTTAACGTTCCACCCGATGGATAGTGGCTTCCAACTTGCCAGACGAGCTTCACGGACGGTGGCTTTCGACTTATAATTTCCTTTGACAACCGGATAGCGTGACACAGTCATTGATATGGCAACCGGATTGCGTTACACAGTCACAGATCCTATTATTACAGTAAATTTCTTATGGAATTTAGTAACGAAATTTCGATTATTCCCGTTTGTGGTTGCAAACAAGCATTTATTTCTGTAGAACAATTAAAAAATGAATGACGTCACACAATAAGGTGTTTCTCCTGCGTGTGACCCCTAACCCCCGTTCTGCGTCGGTGAGAAAGGGTGACACCAAAAGGCTTGGACAGTCCATCGGATATGACGTTAAGCCGTGGTCCCGTGTACATGAAAGCCTTGAGGGGAGGCTTTCGTCTATCTCTTAACAGCAATCCTGTGGATCCCTTTCCCCGAACTTCTTTGAAACTTTGGGATCCTTGTGATCTGACTATTTGTCACTCACAAGACTCTGACATTGTGCAAAGAAAGTGCACAACAGTTGGGTTGGGTATATTTTCTAAATGATGCCACCCTAGTAGAAGTGCCAGTATTCTAGCGTTACTGGAGAAAAGTGCACAATGGGAGGAAAAATAACCCAACCCAACTGTGCATGTGCCAGTGGAGTTTGACCTGTAAATTCAGCCCAGAATGTTGGCCGAGCGTAGGCGATCTCTGAATATGCTCAGCCATTCCATTCGTTGCTGTGTTTACTTGTTAGAGAATAACTGCAAAGCTCAGGTATTTTGAAGTTTGGCACAAAGAAGGACTTTTGTTGGGTTATTTTACCTCTGGGTGGCACGTTTTCGCACACAATAGGATAAAATGACTGTGTCACAAGGACCCCGATGTCTCAGAGAAGTTTGAGGAAGGGGACTCACTGGATAGCTATTAGAAGACAGATGGGATCCTTCCATCAATGCCATCCAACATATTCTTTAACGTGCACTGACTCTCCAGCACACCGGGCCACAGCTTTGCATCTCATCCGATGGTCGCTGGCCATTCCAAGCCCATCGTTGTCCCCTACTGACTGAAGATAGGGTGAGGGTTTAGAGGAGATAAATCTCAACACAGGCACAGTTGGGATTCGAACCTGGGAAATGAAGATTGCGAGCGTGGCTTGGTACCGACTGAGCCCACCACCGCTGCCATCGAACTTGTTCTTTAACGTGCACAAAGTACGGTCAGGTTTAGCTCTCCAGAATATGGGTCATAGCTTAACGTCCTATGCCAGTATGCTTTCATTTCATGGTGTGTTTGCGTGTCTGTGTGTGTGCTCTGCCAGTAGCATGAAAGACTCAAAATCTGATGTTCTCCGATCCGAGTCCTAGCTGTGCCAGCGTTGAGCTTTTTCTCGGCTAAACCCCCAACCTAGCAATGATATTAGAGAATTAGAGATTATTTAGCCAGTGGTGAAACCATAATATGCCACGGTCCAAAGGTTTCTGTGGGTCTACTGAAAATCAAGCTCATACCATATCCAAATCAAAAAGATACCAACTATCCTGTTTGTGATAATTGCTATCTTTTTAATAAAATAGACTAGAAGATTTATCCGGCGTTGCTCGGGTCTGAAACGTTCTAAAATATAGAGTAGATGGGACTCCCCGCGTCGCAAGCTTTCATTTGACATAAATACTATTAGACTCAATCTCCTCCCCCTCAGGGGAGAGGGAGTGGCTCAGCCGGTAGCGCGCCAAACACTGCAACTGTAGTTCCCAGGTTCGAGTCCCAGCTTGGTCAGCATTCAGATTTATTTCCGCAAACTCCCCACCTCGTCCTCGGTTAATAGGAAACACCGATGGGCTTGGATACCCCTGTCCGTCGGATGAGACATTAAGCCGTGGTTTTTTTTTTTTAGAATATAATTTTCATTCATAAGAGTAAAGAATACAAATACATTTACACTTTGACCCGCAAAGCTAAATAGCTTATCTGCAGGAAAATGAATAAATTATATTAAACATAGGTCATTCAGCCACAAAAATGGTGTTCCGTGTGCGGGAGAGCCATACCCTGTGCACTTTAAAGAACACACCTTAACGAAGAACGAGAACACGCCTATTTATAGCCATAATGGGAAGCCACCATCTGTCTCCCAGCCCCAACACTCTCTGAGCCTTCGGGGTCCTTGTAACCTGGACATTTAGTCCGTTTTTTGTAAGAAAGTGCCACTCCGAGGTAAAACAACCCAACCTCTCCCCGTCCATTAAATATTTCTCCCTTTCTTTTAGGGGAGGAAAGAAATAGACGTAGAGGTATCCATTATTCTCTCCACGTCAGAAGTTTCTAAACCAAAAAACCAGAATTCCCTTGCTCAGATAATCAAACTTTTCAAATCATTTAAAACCCACCAGAGTTCCTCGGATACAATTGCCAGGCACATGTAACTTTATAGCAAAAGAAAATTAACTATGTTCTGAGGTGCATAAATAATGTAAAGGTACAAAAATAATTATTATTATTAAACAAATTTTATGTTAAAAAATATGTTAAAATAATGTTAAAAAAATTATTTATTAACATAAAATTTAAAGCATTTATTAATTATTTTTATATACTTTTATTAACTTTTGCATATTTTTCAAATTAAGTTAATGATTTTATCTTTCAATACGAATTTGGGTTTTGAAGCTTTCATTTCAACAAAGAATCTCGTGTTCTGCTCCTGCTTAATTAGAATGACTTGAATATCCACGCGCCCACGCTCTTGATCCACCAAACTGGACAATGCATTTATCATGAGAAATCAGAAAGATATTAGTTTGACGCGTTATTTTTTTTTTCAAATTTATTGGTGGCAACAGTTATTTTTGAATAAATTTCAAGCGTTAATGTAAGTCTATGGGAATTTTGAGAAATTCATATCCGCCCACCCCAATATTAGTGGAAACCAACGAGTTTGCATATTATCCACATTTTTTTCTCCTGGCTGAAGGGAACGTTCATGCAAAGTGTGGGGTCTCTAGCTTTTCTGTCGGCTGAGTGCATAAGCGGACAGACATACAAACAAACAAACTTAACTAAACAAAGAAAATTAACTATTTTCTGAGGTGCATAATATATTAAATTGCTGCGAATGAAATCATTTTCAGGAAGTAAGGAAGATTTTTATGTTTTTTTTTCATATTCTATCAATAACTTTGAATTTAAATTTAAACTTAGTAACGCTGACCTATGTATATTTTAATTAATTACTATACATTTGTAACTGTTTACTCTTGTCAACGAAAATTTATGTATTTAATTAGGTAAAACAAGTTCTAGACCCCTAAATCAACTCCAAAAGTCGTTGAAGTTGGGGCTCTTATTCTTCGGTTTGGGGCTTTCCGCTTATCCTTACGTCACCGTGTAAGACACTGCAGTTTTATCACATTCTAAAAATTAAATAATCTTCGCCCACATAGAACATAGCTTTTCTACCATTATAAAGCTTAAAATTGATTTGCTGAATGTTTATCGGTGAATGTAACACATAAGCAGGTAAATAGATTCGAATCTGGGATGAGAGGGCAAATGGGCATTGCCAATGATACATAATGGTTAAACTTATTTTATGCAGTTTTCAAGATACGTTTCGAAGACTCGTGAAATGGAGGGGTTCAGTTGTTTGACCTCTGAGTGACACTTTTTTGCCCACAATGGGCTAAATGGTCAGTGACAAGGGCTCAGACAAGGTTGGGAGAAGGGAACCCACTGGACAGCTATTTGGAGACAGATCGAAGCATCCAGTCAAGGCCATCCAGGGTGTTCCTTAACGTGCACAAGGTACGGCTTGTATTCGAACGACTGACTTTCTGATCCTATCGTTGTCCTCTTTCTGACCAATAGTAAGGTGGGGATTTAGAGGAGAGAAATCTCAACACTGGCCCAAATTGGACTTGAATTTGGAAATTGCATATTACTAGCCTGGGGCACTACCAACTAACTTCCCACCACCATCACTCCCTAAAACGGAGGGGGAAAAGTTATGCTGCAATGAAATTTCAGTTTCTTGCTCCTAAACGGAGGGGGGGGGGGGAGTTATGCTGAAATGATATTGCAGTATTCTTCCCTTCTCCTTTAAAATTTTCCGGGTCGATCAAGTCACTCCCCCCCCCCCCCCCCTTATTTTTTTTATAGATCCAGACCTGCTTTGAAAACATAGATTACAAGTGATACTTAAGAAACTATATTGTATTTAGAAAAAAGCAATTTCATTGCCCCTTCTTTTGATGTAAGCCGTCCCGTGGCCGAGTGGTTAGCACTCTTGGCTACTGATCTACGGGACCTGGGTTCGAGCTCCGGATAAGGCATGGATGTATGTGTCGTTTTTCTGCTGAGGTCCTGCCATCCTCTCAGACCTTCTACTATGGCATATAAACTGGCAGGCTCCTGTCAAACTTCTGTGGCAAGCAGCTGCTTGAGGGGGTATTTTATTATTATTTATTCCTTTGATGTAGGAACATGGTGATTTCAACTTTTCCTAAAGTTGGTTTCTTAATAAAACCTGCTCCCAGTTTTACTGATTCTTAAGAAGCTGATCCCTCTAAATGCGGATCTTTGAACTTTAAAAAAAAAGTAATAAAATCAAAACTATCTTTGGAGGTAGCTGGTGCTATTGGGATGACACCACTGAGTGTAGTAGAATTCTGACATTTTCCCTTGTATTAAAACCACTTTTTTTTTCATTAAGCAAACAAATAGCGAAATTTTGGTACTTCTTCATATATTTCTACACTTATTTCTGTTTCCCTCTCTCTATATTTGATTGGCCAGCCTGTTTCAAGTTTTTCCCTTCATGATCTGAGTTCTTTCAACATTTGATCTGTCTATGAAGAACCAAATTTAGATCTATTCTGCCAATATTAATACAATCCAATTCTACGTTCATCAAAGTTACTCTTTATCGGAATACATGAATTCAATTATTTACAAGCACAAACTGAAAATTTTCTAATTTTTAATGCAAATTCCCTAATGCCGATTTTCCTTAATCGTCAAAATGTCATAATTAGATGATACAATACAGTAGTTACAAGACAAATCGTTATCTACATAAAATGTTAAAACAAGCTTTATTTTTTCACGAAATATTTGCTACCTGTTCCAACAGAATTCTTTTTAATCAGCAGTCAGAAATTCCCTTTTTCTGAGGCCTATTTTCCTCTATTTGTCCTCTTTCCCACAGAGAATTAGAATTTCCATGTACATGGAATGTTCCCTGTCTGTACCAAATACTACTTAGAAATCTAATGTCACGTGAAAAGTATATTGCTGTGTTTGCGTTATTTTTAAAAAGAAAGTGGCAACAACTCTTTAATCATTTTAATGGCTGCTTGTAAGTTTATCGTCGTGACAGGAGCCTGCCAGTATATCACTAATAGTAGATATGCATGTTAATGCTGCTTACCATTGTGGCTGAAAGTTATGACAGCTTTTATGGATCTTATGGCTTTTTTGTATGCAAGTGATTTGATTAGTAAATTCTTGTAGTAGGCTTAGTTGTTGAAATAGAATTCTTCGTAAGTAAAGGAAAGTGAAAAGACTTGTTAATATCGTTTAGTTTATGAAAAATTTATGACAGTTAATTAGTGATCTCAAGTTAATATGTGGCTTAATGTTTTGGTAAAATGATGTGCAAGTTACTTGAAATATAAGTATCTAGCTTTTTGACTATGCATACCCACTTGCCAAAGATTAATTAGCACTGCATCGTCAAGTTGAACGAAAAAAAATCAGGTGAAAATTTAATTATTTTGCTCTCTAGTTAGTGTAATTTTAAAAATATATTTCTTTAACTCTTTATATATTACAAAATAAAATGATTTTATTAACCATTAAACACAAATAAGTAATCATCACTTTTTTAATTCACTTTTATCTCTACGAGTTCAGATCTCGTATTCGCTGCATTTGAATAATAGAAATCAATCTGTGATTTCGGCACCTCTTGATATTCAGCCCACCACTCCGACCCCTATTTGACCTTGAATGCGACACTGGATCAGAATATTGCTCTTATTTCTGAGTTGTACTGCCCGAAATATCCTCATTCACCAAATTTCACATTTCTAGCATTCGTAGATCATGGTTTGATCTCTACATGACCTACATTTAAAGTTAAAGGACACGTTGGAGGTCAAATTTCAGATTTTTCTCGAAATCTAAGACCCAGATTACCCTTAAGTGCAAATCTTCAGAATACCACTTCTGCATCGTAGAATTAGCGTGAACCTTCTTGTCAGTCAGTCAATCATTTTATTCAACCATTCTGAAATTTTTTTGGTCTCGGAGCCATTTTGAATGTTTAAAAGATATGCGGAGCCACTCTGCCACTTCGCTAACATAATGTAACACAAAAACTAAGAGCACTTATCTCTAATAATCGGAAAACATTTAACATAAATAAGATTGTCCAATATTAATTTTTTTTTCTGCTCTTCCAACGATTTCTGCTATATTGTACAAATTAAAATTTTGTCTTTTTTATTTGTCATGGGAACAAAGGGGAAGCTCTTTACATAACGCCTTGCACAGTGTAACGACCCATTTAAAAAAAATAAATGACAGTTAAATACAAATATTATATATACAATGTCACAAATAACAGTTCCACTTAAAATGACGACACCTGTAACAAGTGGATATTGGAATTATGACAAAAGTTTTGCTCTGCTCTGCAATGAAATATATTTTGTGAATGATATATATGCATATGCTATTTTTTACATATTTAATTGTACAATTATCGTAATCATTTAATGATATTTCAACAAGAAGTTGTACCCCATCGAATTATTTCATTAAGCTTGGAGAATATTCAGGTGCACAAATGTGTTAATAACTATAGGAATATGTAATTGCACAATGTTTAAATTCCAGACTGATCCAATAAATGGGAAAAATGGGTTGGAAAATCTCGGAACACGTTGCAGCATTCTGTAATATATACCTCTGACAATTGCTTTAGTATTTTGATGTTAATTTATGTGATCTATCGATTAGTAATTGATTAATGAAGGATACATGAAGGTTATTAGTCGTTCATGGTTGTGATTAAGGTTAATTTTGTATGCGGGAAACTTGATTGTGATTATGGTAACCCACTGCTTCCCATGCCATCGTACCGTAATCGGCTGCTACCGACAGTCGCTAAACTCCAATCGTTTGCTGGGAATGGCGGGTCCTCGAAGGCGTCGAGTGCCTTAAATTAGTTTCAAGATCTGAATTGCTCATAAGTATTAATTATTCACCATAGCATTCCTTATGAAAATAAATTGATGGAGTAAGCCTTTTATTAGAGAATATATTTTGAAAAAAATAACTTATGTCACCCCTAAAAAATGTGAAAATTGGTACTTTGTATGGAAGGCTTTAATTTGTGAGCAGTTCTCTCTAATAATCAATGAATTACAGATTTCTGGAGTCAGCTGAAATGTGATTCTTCTGAGTGCTGCTGAAATGTGTTTCTTTTGTATGCAAAACTTTCATATCACCACATTCTATTAGATATGTACTTAACTGTATAACTAAATAATAACTAAATACATATAAGCGAATCCAAATTCAGTCACCAGCTAACAATGGAAGTTTAGTGATTGTCGGGAGAAAAAAAATATTGCTGGGAAATAAAACAATCCAACTGTATGTATGACCAAAAAAAATCGAAAATGAAACTGAAGCATTCCAATAATGCAGTCACTGAATTCATATTTAGTTCAAAGGAAAAATAGGGCACCAGCAATTCTCAATGATAGGTAAATTAGCACTGCATGTTATTTTGAAATCAGGACGTCTCTGGCAAGCAGCTGCTTGAGGGGGTATTTATTTTTAAAAGCTGTCCCATGGCTGAGTGGTTAGCGCGCTTGGCTACTGATCTAAAGCATAGCTTCTTAATCTATGGGATCGCGAAAAATTTGGCAACCGTAAAAGGTTTATGAACGCGCAACGACCAGAAATTAATTCAAAATGAAACGCGTAATGAATCCGAGGTGTTTCTGGCAGCACGACTTCACTGCAGCCTTGTTCTTAACACACAACGTGTGCACTTTGAACTGCGCATGCCCTCACGCCACGCAACGTCAACGACACTGCCAGAAACACCGGCTCGGATTCGAGACTATTCTATTTTATGATTAGCATTGTTTTGTCTGTACATAAAAAGTTTTCTGCTCTTATAAGTATATAATAGTTTAATTACGGAAAATAAAGACTTTTAATATTTTCCTACCATCATTCCTCAGCATGCATCAGAATAGTATATTGTTACGACAGAAAGAATCTGGCAACCGAAAGCAAAAAGTTTCAGCCAACGAATAAGAACTTTGGGAGAATTTGAAGAACAGTGGAGCGTGTAACGGTCTAGAGTTAAAAAAAAATGGAGACAGTGTGCGTTAAGAAATAAGAAGGTTCTGTTTATGTCAGGTGTGCACGGACTGTCTTTTTGTTCGGCTAGTGTGTGAAAAGTTACTAGCACAGGACGAGAACTGGTCTTCTTCGGGTGACATGGTAAATCAAGTAAAAAGGTAGTAGTTAGTAAAATAGACATAGCTGATGTTGTGTACTCTGTGCAGGAAGGTTGATGACTTGTGCATGTTAGTAGTTTATATATGTATAAGATATTTCGTCCATATAGTCTTTATAACAATTTGCCTTGTATTGAATTTGGTTTTGAAATATAGTTTTAATACTCACGCTCAGTGCCTATCCATTTTTGTAATCCGCAACAATATCTTTGGATTGTATTGGATTATGGATAAGTGGCTAAATTTAGACAGAAGAGGTAAAAATACTGATAACAATGCGGCAGAGTTTTTGCTACCAGGTTGTAGTACACATAAATTGAAAAGAAAAAGAAAATATGTCCAATCATTTTTGCAATATGGATTTACTTCTAATAATCATGATGGTATGGAAAAACCTCTTTGCTTAATTTGTAATGAAGTTTTGGCTGCAGAGAGCATGAAACCAGCCAAAGTGAAACGACATCTTAATACCAAGCATGCAGCGTACTGCAATAAATGAAAGGAATATTTTGAAAGACTTGTAAAATCTTCAAATAAAGAAAAACAATGTTTTGAAAAATCTGTTACTGTCAACGAAAAGTATTTACTTGCATCTTACGAAACTTCTTATTTAATTGCAAAAACTAAAAAGCCCTACACGATAGGAGAAGATCTCGTGTTACCTGCTGCTATTAAAAAAATAAATAAATACCCCCTCAAGCAGCTGCTTGCCACAGAGGTCTGACAGGAGCCTGTCAGTTTATATGCCATAGTAGAAGATCCGAGAGGATGGCAGGACCTCAGCAGAAAAATAACACGACCATCCATGCCTTACCTGGGACTCGAACCTGGGTCCCTTAGATCAGTAGCCAAGCGCGCTAACCACTCTGCCATGGGACGGCTTGCTGCTATTAAAATGTCAGAAATAGTTCATTCGAAAAAGTATGGAAATGAAATTCGTAAAATTCTTTTATCGAATGATACTGTTTCAAAAAGAATTTCTGAAATTAGTAAAGACCAATTTCAGCATCTTATTACTAGGCTTAAGGGCAGCCAAACTTTGCAATTCAGTTGGATGAAACAACTGATATTTCTAACATGGCATAGTTGTTACTTTATGTAAGATATGTTTATGAAGGAAGCATACATGAGGAATTATTGTTTTGTCGCCCTTTGGAAGGGTACACCAGAGGGAAAGATACATATCTTAAAGTCGAATTTTTCACAAATGAAGTTTTACAGTGGAAAAATTGCATTGGAGTCTGTACAGACGGTGCTGGAGCAATGATGGGTGAGAATGTTGGATTTGTAACAAAAGTTAAAAATGGTGGCAATGAACATATCACTTTTACTCACTGCATGATCCATGGAGAGGCACTCGTAGTCAAAAAAAATCACCAGAATTTGATGTGCTTCGCGATACTATCAAAATCATTAACTTCATTAAAAGCAGTGCCCTTAACAGTCGTTTGTTTTCAAACCTTTGCAAAGATATGGACTCCGATTACAAGAGCTTATTACTTCATGCAGAGGTAAGGTGGCTCTCAAGAGGGCGAAGTTTAAACAGATTATTGAAAGTTGAAGTTGTTATATTTTTGACTGAGCAGAAATCCGATTTTGTTAATTTTTTCATAATGACATGGCTTTCAAAACTGTGTTATTTGTTGGACATTTTCGAAAAACTCAATGATATAAACATGTCGCTTCAAGGAAAAAATTGTAAAATATTTATGTTAAAAGATAGAATTGAAAGTTTTATTAAAAAGTTATCATATGGAAGAATAGGGTGGAAAATGTTTATAGCTACTTTAGAAATGTTTACAGCTATGGATGATTTTAAAATTGAAAATAACCTTCCAAAAGATTTAATTGTAAGGGTTAATTGATCATCTGAAGTGCCTGGAGACAGTTTCAGAAGTACTTCCCTTCAAATTTTGATTCTAAAAAACTAAGTTGGGTTCATAAACCATACTCAATTAAAATCAAAAACATCCGTCATCTGCCATTAAAAGTTGAAGAAGAATTTGCCGAATTATCAAGTGACACAGGTTTAAAACTTGAGTTTCCTAAAAAATCATTAAATGAATTTTGGCTTGGTATTGTTCGAATTTCAGAATTTCCAACCATTTCTGAAATGGCCCTAAACGTACTTTCCCATTTTGTACTACGTATTCAAGTGAAGCGGCGTTCTCAGCATTGACGATTATAAAATCAAAATATCGATCAACTCTGAAAAACGTTGAAGATGCTCTACGTCCTGCAGTGTCAAATATTCAGCCAATATTTGATTCTTTATGTATAATAACCAAGCACATCCATCTCATTAGAATGCCAATTTGCCTTCGTCTTTAATAAATGGTAAAATTATATGTACACCAAAGAATTGTTTTAAAATAAATTTCTTTATGATTTATTATCAGTAAATGTTTGATTTGTATACCTATTTTACATGCCTATATAACGGGTTGCGTAAAAATTTCTCCAGCGAAAAGGGGTCGCGATTGTAAAAAGTTTGCGAAAAGGGATCGCAGTGGAAAACGTTTAAGAAGCCCTGATCTAAGGGACCTGGGTTCGAGTCCCGGGTAAGGCATGGATGTATGTGTCGTTTTTCTGCTGAGGTCCCTCCATCCTCTCGGACCTACTATGGCATATAAACTGACAGGCTCCTGTCAGACCTCTGTGCCAAGCAGCTGCTTGAGGGAGTATTTTTTTTTATTTACAAAATCATTGGCTGATTGTGCCATTTCTATGCTTTAGCTTTCCACTTTTTTTGGATACAATAGTAAGATATAAATAAAAATGTACTTCAAATATTCTTGCAGTATTGCAATATCCAATTGAAATCAAAACATTCAGTAGGGGAATTTTGTCTTTGAGTTTACTGCCTTTTATTCATAGTTCTTCAGTATTTCAGTTGAAACAAATATAGCTGCTTCATTTAATTGTGAAACAAAGAAGTAAAATTCATAAATTAGATTTTTTTCTTATAAATCTGTTGAATGTTGTTGTTTGTTTTGATTCAACCTAGGTTCCACTTTGTTGCACCCTGAAAATTGTATGCAATTGCTCTTTAGTTATTTTTGCGTGTACAATTATAAAAATACTGTATACATATGTGCATTCAAAGCAATCAATATGTAGTTGTTGAGGTTTAACATTTATTTTATAGGTTATCTGCTGATAGCTTCTCTGAAAATGCCGAAGTAAAGAAATAACACAGTATAAAAAGAAACTTCCTCTCTTAAGTGCCCAAAAGATCCTGAGCTTTTGTAGCAGTGGGAAAGCCTTTTATTCCTCGTTCTAACAAATGCCAACAAATTTAGTGGTATATGTGAAATTCTTTATAAAAAGTTATGTTCATACTGTAAATGGAGAAAATTTTTATATACCTAGAGAGCTTCCAATTCTGAAATCTGGTATTAATAAATTTCCCAAATGTGTACCAATATTTATTGAAAGAGATCTCACAAAAAAGAAAATTAAGGGAAGTTATATATTTTGATGAAATTTCAGGTGGTTCATTTGCAGAAGAGAAAGTACTTGGAGACATTTCAATGGAAAGTTTGCAAAATATAAACCTAACTTCACACTTTTGGGGAAAGCAAATTTTACTCAGTGATCCAAAATGTATGATATTCCATGTTTTTAGTCCCAGTTTTGACCAACTAAAATCATTAATAGCAGAAAAACTTGCAATGACAACTCATAAGAAAAACTTAAAACTAAATAATTACACTTTCTCTCATTTCAACTAAGACAGAAGGAAAGGCAAAGGTCCCCCCCCACAAATGACATGATTAAAATTTCATGCAGCAAAAAACAAATATTGTAAACTTTTATATTAGCTAAGACAGAAGGAATACACAAAAATGACATAATTGAAATTTCATGCTATAAAAAAAAATGCAAATTATTTTCATTTCAGTTGAGGCAGAAGGAAATTCCTATCATACACACAGAATATAAGAAATGAAGTTACTGCAAAGTATATTTTTGTCACTGTATTTTGTATAAATTTAAATGTTTGCTCTGATATTGATACCTTTTAATTTTTTTGTCATTTGTGTCTCTGAATGGTGAAGTCTAATTTTAGCATATTCTTTTGAAATGTTTCTTTTTCATATTATAAGTATGATTGTCAACTTCCACATCGAATTCCCTATTAGTGATATGAGTATCTAGTGATTTGAGCACCAACATGCATTGAAGCCTATGTAGGACATTAACCTGAATTTTTTTTAATTAGGTATGAAATGGTTGTTGTTGAAAATATAAAGTTTTATCCTGGAAGACTGTTCAGTAATTTTTGCAATTGCACACACATACTGTAAGAGGCAAGAAAACCTCAATTTTTAATAATAACCTTTAAAGTGACAAATGCTGGTTAATCAGTTTCCAAAAATCCTTACAAAAGAACCTGTTTTTTATGCTTTACCATTTTTTCCCCCTTTTATTATTTTTTTTCCAGAATTTAGTGCGTTTTCTTTTGATATGTAATGTGGACTATTTCATCCATTAGTTTTTCATAATAAGACTCAAAAGTTGTTGTTTCTTAAAGAAAAAAATATTGTCCCTGTAAGGGTTGTTGTAAAGGTCAATAAGTGCAGACACAGAAGACTGTATTAGATCAGAGTCAATGTTAATTTACATTCTATGCAAGAAGTCTTGCACAATTTTTTTTGCTATAAAGACAGCTTATAATGACATTTTCCAATTTCAGAGAAAAGAGACACATGACCTTCATTGCCTTATTATGATTGCTTGATATTGTGGCATTACATTATATTATACCCAAATGTGAGAAACTTAAAATGTCACTGGGCATTTCATGATTGCTGCCAATGATTTTAATTTCATTTAAAGTTAAACAATTGCCATTTTTCTTATTAATTATCAGCCTGTTAATTATTAACTGCCATGTGTGCAGTTTGGAACTAAAGATCATTAGGTTATTACAGTTTCCCTCTTTTGCTCTTATAGCTTAAAAAAAAGTTAAATATGGTCCTGACTGAATTTGTAAGTAAAAAGATATTTGAGCCAGACAAACCAACTGTTAAAAAAATAACCCATGTGGATTTTCCAGCCATATTAAACTGAAACATTATTACCTCTTGGCAATAAAATTTGTCATTGCTTCTTTCAGCATTTTGCTGTGAATTTCTGAACAGATTTAAAGTTATATCTAGAAACACAAGCTTTGGTGTCTCAGTGTCATCTTGATGTGCCTTAAACAAATCTAATATTTTTTAAAGAAGAAGAGTCTGATTGCTTGATTCTTAGTGGCAATAATATCACCATAGCATTTTCTTTAAGCTTTGGATTTCATTTTGCATTGACAACTTTCTCTTAAATTTTCTAGGACTTTTCCCTCTTACACAGCATGAGTGATCATATTTATAGGCAATATCTGTTCTCATTGCAATTTCTATCACATCTTCTACAAGTGTCTCTCAATACAGGAGGTTTCCAATTTGACAGTGTGTCATTAGTTACAAGTGTGAATAAAGTTGACACAGCATCATTAATTAATCCTTTCTGAAGCTTTATTTTTAAAACAGTAAAGTAGCTGTCCCGTGGCCGAGTGGGTAGCGCGCTTGGCTGCTGATCTAAGATACCTGGGTTCAAGCCCCGGGTCAAGGCAGGGATGTTTGTATTGTTCCTCTGCTGAGGTCCTACCATCCTCTCAGACCTACTATGGCATATGAACTGACAGGCTCCTGTCAGACCTCTATAGCAAGCAGCTACTTGAGGGGATATTTATTTATTAAAATGCTGGGAATAGATAATACTAGCTACTGTTTAAAGAGAGACAGTAAGGCATCAACCATAATTGACAAGTCTTAGCATTTCAACTCGTGAAATTTTTTATCAAATATTAAAAGCAAATTTTTAGGCTTCATTTATTACATGCAAAATTATAAAATCCCTATTTCAAGCGTTTCATTTGAGCGTTATTTCCATGTACTGACCCTCCACCTGGCAATGTATAGGCATTACAGGAGACACTGTGGAACGTATAGTTAGCACTACCACTGAACACCCTGCAACACCTTGTGGAGTCCATGCTCTGATGTATGGGCTGTATTACGGACAAAAGGTGGCCCCCACAAGATATCAGATAGGTGTTGCTAATGCAAAGCCAACTCAGGGTATATACAGTAGTAGGTATCAATCAGTGCCCTTCGGCACCTCAAATTTCGAGCCTGTCACTATATGACAACTTTTAGACCTTAAATGCGACACTGGGTCTGAAAATTACTCTTATTTCTTACTTTTACAGCCTGAAATAGCCCTAGTCACCAATTCTCATCTGCCCAGCAGCAATATTTGACCTCGGACCCACTGTATCCAAAATTTCACTTAATTTCTGAGCTCTATGACTCCAAATACTCCCAGGCATCACTATTTAGCCCTCTAACACAGGTCGATCTATATTTGACCTTTGACCTCGAAGGATCCAGTGCATCCAAAATTTCACATTCGAGATCTACGGCCTAAAACACCCACAGGAGCCGAGTTTCAGCTCTCTGGCACAGATAGATCTTAATTTCACCTTTGACCTCAAAGGACCTTCTGAATTCATAACTTTGTAACATTTCCAACATCTACAGCCCGAACACCAATTTTCATGTTTCTAGTCCTCGTAGATTAAGATTGGATCACTATGTGACCTCTATTTGACTTTGAAGGACACGTCGATCAATTTTCGTAAATTTTTCGAGATCTGCGACCCGGCTTACCCCTAGGCACAAATTTTCAGAGCTCTTCCATTTCTACATTATTGTTAGAAATACCATTTTATCCCCTGTCCGTCACTCACTTACAATCATCTATACATATATATTTAATATGTGGACGATTGTGAGTGACTAACTGACAATTTCAGTCGGTAGTCACTCACGATTGTTTGTGATTAACTGAGTGACTGTCAGGGGATAACGCTAGTTCTATGATGCAGAAATGGAAGAGACTGTTTCAGTCAGTGACTGACTGATTGTAGTCAGTGACTAACTGACTGATTAATCATTCACAATCAGTCAGTTAGTCACTGACTGATTGTGAATGATTAACTGAGTGACTGACTAGAGACAATTGTGACTGAGTCAGTATCGGTTTCAGTCAGTTATTCACAATGACGATTGTGGGTGATTAACTGACTGACAGGGAATAACGCTAGTTCTATCATGCCGAAATGGAAGAGCTCTGAAAATTTGCACTTAGAAGTAAATTCGTAATTCTCGAGAAAAATCTTAAAAATGAACTCCGAAGTGTCTTTCAAGGCCAAACCCTGATCTTAGTGGCGGAAACATGAAAATTGGTGTCTGAAGGTGTTTCGGGTTATAGATCTCGAAAGCGATACGAAATTTTGGATACGGAGGGACCTTTCGCGTCAGATTTAGATCTATCGGTGCTAGAGAGCTAAAAATTGATCCTTTTGGGTATTGAGGGTCGTAGACATTGGAAATATTGTGAAATTTTGGATGTGTTAGGCCCTTCGAGGTCAAATATCGATACACCTGTGCTGGAGAGCTAAACGTTGGTGAATAGGGCTATTTCCGACACCAGAACTCAAATATAAGACTAATTTTTAGATTTGGTGTCGCATCCAAGGCCAAAAATGTGTCGGAGTGACAAGTTAGAAATCAGAGGTGACAGTCACCGATTGATTCCTATTATTAGATGTGTACCAAAGGAACAATTTTTTGCTTAATAATTTTTAGGCAAGTAACAAGACAGAAAACAACAAAAACAATATTGTCAGGCATTAATACAAGTCTAACTTCCTTTATTAGAGTGGTGGTTATACAAGTATAATCTTCCTTTATTAGGTGCATATAAATACATCACTAAACCTTTCATCCTAATCATGTTTCGAAGACTTGCACATTAAATAAATGATTGGCTTATTCCACAGATAGTTTCATAATTGTTCTATCTTTTGCTTCCGTTTCCCAATTTTCATGGAAGTCAGTCTTTCAATTTTTTAACGTAAAGCCAGGGACATAACTAGTAACTAGAGAAGCAGCTATCGGAATAGGTTCTTAGATGCAGTTTGGCTAACACATAATTGCTAACTAATACTTAAGATTTATATAGCCTAATACTATGTGGCACAAATATTTCTGGATTTTCTTGAAGTGTAATTGTGTTATTCTGTTTCATTTTATTACGCAGCACCAATCTACACAAAGCTTGAAGTGAACGTAGTTTATCTGCTGACTCCCACGTGGTTTGAAAGCCAATATAATAGATTTGTACTAAATCTTCTGGATTTGGTGTTTCAAAGTTTATTCTTTTCTGATGCAATTCTGCTGTTTGCCTCAAATTGTTTAGACTTACATAATTGTATAGTATATCTCTCCAAAAAGATTCCAGGCAAGTTGCAACCCTTGTTACTTCTGGAATATTGCTTATACTTTGGTATGCATTCTCTCTCCATGAAGGCAAATTCTTTTCCAGAATTTTTATGTATCCAAACAATTGTAGCATACACAATGTTTTCTGGTACAGCAAAATCGCCATACTGAATGGTGTCTATAACATATTTTCAATACTGTGATGTTGCTTCTTCGTTTGTTTGTCTATTGGGAATGTCCCCTCGGTTCGATCGCAATACGCGACGGGTGAAAGAGTCTTTCGGAACAAAAATCGAAGATTTTATCACAATTGCAGGGACTCAATACTGAGGCTCCTCCCCAATAAATTGGTTCAACTTCAGCCTTTACTTTAAAATAACAAATATTTATTTAACCTTCCAAACATGCTTGATGGACGAGGACATATGCTCAATTACATAGATTGCAACAACACCAGCTTACTATGCCTGTTCAGCTGTGTTCACAGAGCCCAATGCCGTTATTACCAGTCGGCATTTCCCAGCTTTACAATTTCTCGTCCGCACGCTTTCGAAACTCGGCCGGCTCTGTCTTCTCGTCGTTGCCAAACCCTTTTTTCCTTTCGCTCTCTGCTCTGCCCATCTGGCAAGGCCGTTAGCCCTAAGGGACCCGGGTCACTTGTCAGCGGACGCTAGCTGTTCCCCGGACACTGCTACTGCAATTAACTTTCCAGATGCCGGGACAGAGGGCCTCCCACGTAGCATATGCCTATTTTGGTGAAATCCAAAATAATGTACAAATCACGAACAAAAAATCTAAAAAGGCCTCTAGCCTGACACCTCCCTGCCAGAAGTCAGTAGTTAGTCCTGTTAACTGCTGACTAAAAAGTCAAGTTGAATGCTGAAAATCAGAGTTCATTTTCGCATTAATCTTACAGTTCAATGCCACAAAATTCAGAGTTCTAAGTTGCTTTATGAATTCTATAAATTCTCTGCGAATTGGCACATCGTTTACACATCTATGTACACTACACTTAAATATAAAATAACTCCTAGGTATATACTGGTGCACTGAGTCTAAATATTGACTTTTTTCTTCAAACGAAAAAAAACCCTTGTGACTGAAGTAGTTGTCCGAGAGTGAACAGTTTATAATTTAATCCTCTCACTAATAACTGTCTTTGACGAAGGTATGCCGTACTGGCGGTGTTCATTCGCCCACAGGTGACATCCCATGTGAAAGGCTATGCACACCTTTCATGACTACCTAGATATCACCTTCCCGTACGTACCCTCTGACTCGACAGGCTGAAAGTCGTCGACATTGGCGTCTGCCTGACCCATTGTTACCTCCAATTGCCATGTTCGCCCCCTCCCCTGCATAATTTTGATCATCGTAGACATCGAGTCTGACAGATTGCTGCCCATGTTTGGGCTGGGAGATAGGACGGCGTTGATTGGACGGTCTCCATGGAGCATACATTTCCCTTTTTCTAACTGGAATTTCTCTACCTCTTTCATAGCAGCTTCCTGTATTGGCCCACGGCTCATGGATTTTCCTCCTGAGGTTACCAGTTACAGGCCTCTCCTTCTTTCTAATTAACTTACCATATGCTTCCACACTCAGAAGCACCTCCTTCCGCAGATTTGCTACTACTGCGCATAGCACTATAATTTCTCCGCCACTCCCAGTGCTATTGTCTGAGCCATCAGTCAAACTTAAAGGCAGCTCTTTTACCTCTGCCCTTTTGGCATCACCAAACGGTCCATGCAACAACAGATGGTCTTTTACCGGGTGTTTTTCTTCGTTTAGATCTTTCTGATTACTGATTTCTGATTTCTTCGTTAGACCTTTCTGATTGCTGTCAGTTCTGCCCTCGAATCCACGACTGCTCTAGCTGTCTGGTCGCCACATCTGATTCGAACCTCTTCATAATCTACTGGGATACGTATCTCTCCCTGTCCCATTACTCGACTGCTTGGACTTGGCTTTGAATGTGTCGTAACCCTTCCTATTGTTGCCTCACAACCATCTTCAGAATTCTGCCCCAAGGTGCTAACTTGGTCCACCTGAGTTCGGCTCTCATGGTCCCCAGTTCTCAGTGGGCAATCTTTCATCAAATGTTCGTCAGATCTACATTTATGGCACCTCCTTACTTTGGGACATTTCTATATTCAGCTAAATTGACTGCCGATTGATACCTTCTGCTCGAATAATTTCTCTCTGAGTATATCCTCTGCTGGGGGGAAACAACACGTCCTGCATATTGTCTATGCCTTACCTCTTTAAAAGTTAGGACCTCTTCCGTTCCGTTTACACTGGCTAGATGGATTTCTGCCCACATTGCTTTTTTTTCTGCTTTTGCCCATGACTCCGCCTCTTTCTGTACTACGTAAGCATGAGTGTCTTGAGGAAGGCTATCACATAACTTATCCGACGCTATCAGGTCCATAAGCTCTTCAAATTTTGTCACCTTCCTACTGCGGACGTAGTAATCCCAGCTACTTCTGAGTCTCGAGGCTAACTGATTATATGACTCATTCGGTTCTTTCGCGATAGTTTCAAACTTTCTCTTGTACGCAGAGGGAGTGAGCTTAAACTCTTTTAATACAGCCTCTTTAACTTTCTTATAATTAGCAAAATCCTCTGCACTTAATTTTTGAAAAACGTGATTTGCATATTTACCATCTAAAAAAGAAATGATGACTTTGCCTTGAAACTCCTCTGGTACTTCATATATCTTAAATCCCCTTTCCGCTGTCTCAAAGAGATTTATCACCTCTTCTGGGTTTTTAGGGCTTCCAGCTAACATATTTCCCAATAATTTTATATAATTAGCCAGCCGCGCATCTGCTGGATTACTAGAAACTGCCACCGTTCGCACATCACCCCTCTCCTCGTTTGCATTCCTCATTTGCAGCTCCAGGATTCTATACCCATGCTCTCTCTCCTTTTCTCTTTCTGCTGCCTCTCTCTCCTTTTCCCTTTCCGTTGCCTCCCTCTCCTTTTCCCTTTCCGCTGCCTCTCTCTCCTTTTCCCTTTCTGCTGCCTCTCTCTCCTTTTCCCTTTCTGCCGCCTCTCTCTCCTTTTCCCTTTCCGCTGCCTCTCCATTTCCCTTTCTGCCGCCTCTCTCTCTTCCCTTCTCAGCTGCATCTCCAACCTCATCCTCTCTAATTCAAAATCATATCCAATCCTTTCTTTAGCTCTCTGCTTTCTGGTCCGGCTCTGCAGCTGTCTGGTTGTCATTGCCATAATCCCTCAACCCTCTCATGTCTTCCGCAGCATCAGACTCTCTGTCTATTGTCACCTCCTTGCTTCCCCAGTCACTCCCTGAAGCACCACCCTGCGCGCTATCCCTGTCTGTGTAGCCTCGCCTTAACTCATCCCTTTCCCTATCGCGACGCTCCTAAGCTCCATTTTAGCTCGTACAGGCCTCTGCCGTATCTAACTACTCACCCCTAGAGTAAGAGGATACTTACCTCCGATGTGACGACAGGAACGAACCGCCTCGTCAGTCTGCCACCAGAAGCACACAGTCGGGACACTCTTGGCAGTATCAGCCTTGCGTTGGTCAGCTACCAGTGGATGTTGAACTTTTCCGTCACCTTCAGCTTTTTTCCACAGTTCGACCGTGATGCATGATTCTTCAGGTACCTTCACAGCTATTCTATCGCCTGAAACACCCCGCAGGACACTCTTGGCAGTATCAGCCTTGTTTTGGTCAGCTCACAATGAATGTCGGAACTCTTCCGTCACCTTCGCCGCTACTTTCACCTCTGTTGCGTACTGGCGGCTGCGCCACTTTGTGATGTTGCTTCTTCGTTTGTTTGTCTATTGGGACCACTTAGGAATGTCCCCTCGGTTCGATCGCAATACGCGACGGGTGAAAGAGTCTTTCGGAACAAAAATCAAAGATTTTATCACAATTGCAGGGACTCAATACTGAGGCTCCTCCCCAATAAATTGGTTCAACTTCAGCCTTTACTTTAAAATAACAAATATTTATTTAACCTTCCAAACATGCTTGATGGACGAGGACATATGCTCAATTTCATAGATTACAACAACACCAGCTTACTATGCCTGTTCAGCTGTGTTCACAGAGCCCAATGCCGTTATTACCAGTCGGCATTTCCCAGCTTTACAATTTCTCGTCCGCACGCTTTCGAAACTCGGCCGGCTCTGTCTTCTCGTCGTTGCCAAACCCTTTTTTCCTTTCGTTCTCTGCTCTGCCCATCTGGCAAGGCCATTAGCCCTAAGG
The DNA here is from genome assembly GCA_038380435.1 of Ryuthela nishihirai. Classification (NCBI taxonomy): domain Eukaryota; kingdom Metazoa; phylum Arthropoda; class Arachnida; order Araneae; family Heptathelidae; genus Ryuthela; species Ryuthela nishihirai. The sequence continues at coordinate 112,423,027 of JAWZYU010000003.1, read as the reverse complement.
GACCCGGGTCACTTGTCAGCGGACACTAGTTGTTCCCCGGACACTGCAACTGCAATTAACTTTCCAGATGCCGGGACACAGGGTCTCCCACGTAGCATATGCCTATTTTGTGAAATCCAAAATAATGTACAAATCATGAACAAAAAAAAATGTAAAAAGGCCTCTAGCCTGACAACTACATAAAATTTTATAAAACTAATTTGGTACAGGACGATCTAATTAAAACGCACAAAAATCGCGTTTTGGATAATATGGTAAAATCTAGTGTAACCGAAAACAACGTTCTATTTTATTTTTGTTTAGACACAATTAATCTCTCTCTCTCTGAAGAGAAATCATTATCTTGTTCACAGTCTATTATTATACGTTCAAAGCCGCAGAAAACGATTCCCGGGTTGTATCTTTAAATACTTGTGTATCAAGTTTTAGCATAAATTTTTGAAAGGAATGGAAATTCCCCTCCTTGCTTCTTGTGGGCCAGAACGCATTGTCTCACAGACTGAGCATGGCCGTGAACTTCGTTAATATAAGGCCACGATAGTCGCGGGTGGCATTTTTCCGTCAGATTATTTCTCTTAATAAGTTCAACCTGTTTAACTATTATGGTTAGAAATGTTTCCAATATTATCATCAATATTTTCATTTTCTCTATTGCTTTGTTGCTCTCATATGTTCTGAAATAGACGGGAAAATGAATCCTATTCAAAATAATTCAGTTGAAATTATATAACTTTGTTTATGTTCATCCATTGGTGTTTGGTCTGTTTTAATCTGGATATAAGGTTTTACAGTTTTCCTCTTCAGCAATTTGGGCATCATTATTTTTATTTATTATGAGTTCTTTTTGTTTGTACAGTTGCTGAAGAGTGTGTTTTATTTTGTGTATCTGCTGTTCATGATACGTTGTGTCCATTCTCTCTTTTCTAAGGAGGTGTGTTCCATTTGCTGCTGCTTTCAATAAAGCTATGTGTTTATTAATTTGTGTTCTCAAAAGCTGTGCTCTGTATATTCCTTCAATTCTGAGGAGTCTCCTAATTTTATTTTGTAAATTTCGCCACCAAGTGTGATTATACTTCGTGACATTGGAGATATCCTCAGTTATGCAGTCAGCTATTTTTGTTTGTATTTCCTTGTCTTCTAGGAGTGTTGTATTCATTTTCCAAGTGCTTCTTTCCAAGTGTTTTTCAATAATATATGTCATGGATTCTTTCAACTTTATCAGGCATGTTTATCCGTTCCATTATATCATTCCTCCAATTAGAGTTGACTTTATTGAAAATCTCAAGCATCCAGATAAGCGTAATGTAGATAATGATATCTGGAAGAAAGAATGACGGATCTTTTGGTAGAATAGGCTTTCCATCTTTCAATTGTTGTCTTAGAACGCATCTACACATCTGCTGTAATGAGCGTGGTTGATCTCCTAAACTCCACATATCTTCAAACATGGAAAAATAAGTTCTAAATCTTCAGGGTTTGGAGAATCCTCGTTGTTGCGACGGCGATGTGCTAGAGCTGTTTCACTTAGCTCAGAGAGACTTACGTATTCATATTTCACTGCTCTCCAAAATGTTATAAACAGTCATGGATTCTTCCAACTTCATCAGGTATGTTTATCCGTTCCATTATATCATTCCTCCAATTAGAGTTGACTTTATTGAAAATCTCAAGCATCCAGATAAGCGTTATGTAGATAATATTTCTGGGTAAATTAAAATATCTTTCTTGAATGGTGTCTATAATGGGAATCGTGACCCTTTCAGAGAAAGCAAACCAAAAAAAATGATAATTATGTAAAATTTGTTCTTATACAGGGCGATCTAATTAAAATGCACAACATATAACAATTGCATTCTCTATATTAACATAGTTCTGTTATTCTCTATATTATTAGGTAACTAAGATTAAACTTATTTGTTTGGACTCTGTATAATAATTAATATGTGGCACAAATATTGCTGGATTTTCTTGTAGTGTAATTGTCTCATTCTGTTTCATTTTGTTAGCAGCTGACTCCCACATGGTTTGAAAACCAATATAATAGATTTGTACTAAATGCTATGTGTTCATTAATTTGTGTTCTCAAAAGCTGTGCTCTGTATATTCCTTCAATTCTGAGGAGTCTCCTAATTTTATTTTTTAAATTTCGCCACCAAGTGTGATCATACTTCGTGACATTGGAGATATCCTCAGTTATGCAGTCAGCTATTTTTGTTTGTATTTCCTTGTCTTCTAGGAGTGTTGTATTCATTTTCCAAGTGCTTCTTTCCAAGTGTTTTTCAATAATATATGTCATGGATTCTTTCAACTTTATCAGGCATGTTTATCCGTTCCATTATATCATTCCTCCAATTAGAGTTGACTTTATTGAAAATCTCAAACATCCAGATAAACGTAATGTAGATAATGATATCTGGAAGAAAGAATGACGGATCTTTTGGTAGAATAGGCTTTCCATCTTTCAATTGTTGTCTGAGAACGCATCTACACATCTGCTGTAATGAGCGTGGTTGATCTAAACTCCACATATCTTCAAACACGGAAAAATAAAGAAGTTCTTAATCTTCAGGGTTTCGAGAATCCTCGTTGTTGCGACGGCGATGTGCTAGAGCTGTTTCACTTAGCTCAGAGAGACTTATGTTTTCATATTTCACTGCTCTCCAAAATGTTACTAAACAGTCATGGATTCTTCCAACTTCATCAGGTATGTTTATCCGTTCCATTATATCATTCCTCCAATTAGAGTTGACTTTATTGAAAATCTCAAGCATCCAGATAAGTATCTTATTTTAGTTAATAATAATAATAAACTTTATTCATATTCATGTTAGTTATACAAAATTTTAAACAAATGACCCGCAAAGCATCTGCATATCTGCAGGAGAGAAGAATAATAACGTTACAGGAAAATACATAAGATTAGTTTAAAACAATGTCATCAAATTATATGAATTTCAGTGGAAGCTCCATTGTAGTGGTTGAAATTTTTATTTAAAATTTAGTGCCTAGAAGAAAATTTTTTGTCTTATTTTTGATTTCTTTAAAATTGTTTAATAAAATAATTTCCCTTGGCAGTTGATTGAACACGTAAGGTATTGTATATGCCCTTGTACATTTCCCGTAATTGTTTAATATTTTTGGATGTTGGAAATAATTTTTGGATTGTAACCTTGTGTTTTTCCCATGAGAGATTTTAGATTTAAATTGATTATCAAAAAAATATTTTAAAGTGATGCTGTATTTGTAAAGGTTGTGAAAAGAGAGTATGCCTAGATAATTTAGTCTTCGCTATGATAAAATGAATTTCTTAAGTTGTATGGGATTATATTTTTAGCAATGGATGATTGAATAGTTTCTATTTTCTTTATATTTGTGAGGTTAGTTGAGCCGTATATTGTCAAACCATAGGTCAATATAGATTCACAGATAGCTTTGTAAACCAAAATACATGTATGTGTGCTTGCAACAAATTGTAGTTTATAAAGTTTAGATGCACATAGACGCAATTTCCCTGCTAACTTTTGAATATGTGTATTCCATCGGAAAGTTGTGTCCATGTAGAGTCCAAGATATTTATGGCTCTCAACATGCTCAATAACATCACAGTCGCAGCAGTCAGGGTCATGAGTTATCATGTTGTGGGGACACAAGGGTTCGTGGTTTTTAATTGCATAAGATGAGAGATCATAGTATCCTGGTGAATGAAAGCTCATCCATTTGGTTTTTTCTGAATTTATGTAAATACGATTAATGTTAGACCAGTAAATAATTTTGTTAAAATCATCCTGTGTATCTCGGACTGCGTCTCCTATATTGTGATTCACGTTAACCAAGGCGGTGTCATCAGCATATATATATATAAAGAGAGCCCTTCAGTTTAAGGTTAGCTAGATCATTAATATAAATAATGAATAAAAGCGGACCTAAAATTGAACCTTGTGGAACACCAGTGTACACTGTTCTCTTCTCACTAAAAACGCCATTAATTTTGGTAACATGCACTATATTTTTTAAATAATTTTTAAACCATTTAAGGGTAATACCTCGGACACCATAAATATACAATTTTCGAAGCAAAATATCGTGATCAAACGTATCAAATGCCTTACGAAAGTCCAGAAAGATAGCTGATGCTTTTTTTCCGTTGTTTAAAGTTTGGTTAATGACGTCAGAAAACTCCGTTAAAAGTGTAATTGTATTTTTACCTTTTTGGAAACCATATTGTTTTTCACTAATAATGTTATGTTTTTTCAAGAAATTGGCTAGAACGTTAGCTACATATCTATATATTTCAAGTATTTTGTGAAGGACGGGTAAGATGGCAATGGGCCTATAGTTAGTGCAATCGGATTTAGTTCCACTTTTGTAAATTGGTCTTAGAATAGCAATTTTGAGTTTATTAGGGATGTTTCCTGTAGATATGCTTTCATTGATAAAGTTTGTCACGAGATCAGCTAAGGAGGTTTTGCATGCTTTAATGTGCTTTATGTGTACCTGATCGTATCCACATGATTTTCTTTCATTTAAGTCATTTAGAATTTTGAAAGTTTCTTGTTTTGAGATAGGAGGAATGAAAATTGAGGGGACAGAAGGTTGGATATGTTTAGGAACTGTAGAGAGATTCTGTATACGGTTATCGTCTCTGAGATTGACAATAATGTCTGCAAAGGTGTTGTTAAATTTCTCTGCTGCTTGAGTTTCAGACATACCTTGTGGCATATTCTTCATGATAAAATCGTCAATGGCATTTTTAGGTTTATTGTTGATAATTTGGTTGATGAGTTCCCAATTTTGTTTTGGTTTATTTTTACATGACTCAAATTGTTTGAAGTAATATTTTTTCTTTTCCTGCCTAATAACTAACGTGACTGTGTTTCTTAAGTTTGTGTATAGTAATTTAAAATTTCTGTTTCTCTTGTTATTTTTGTAATAAATCCAAGCCGAGTCTCTTTTACGTATTAAGTTTATTATTTCCTGATTTATCCAGTCTTTGCTACAATTTCGTTGTTTCATTTTTGAGCCATCCGATAGTTTATTAATTTTGTTATTGTTAACAATCGCCGTATATTTTTTTATGAATGTTTCGTAAAGTACGTCTGTTAGTTCTGAATTTGGGGTTTCGTTTCCAGTGCCTCTGTCCAGCCAGTCTGTTAGACTTATTTCTTTGCATATGTTTTTATGATCTAAGATAGTTTTCGTGTTAAAATTGCTGTCTAGCTTTTTAGTGTGATTGGACGAATTCCCAAGTTTTTTTCCTCCGCAAATTGCCGCGATTAAGTAGTGGTCTGCGATCCTACTGCCAAAAATCATTGAATTTGTGTCGAGTTTAATGTCAAGTCGGACGTTAATGTGATCAATGCATGTCTGAGAAAGTGAGTCACCAATGATGTCTTCCCTGGTGATACCAGTAATGATAGGTGAGAAACCAAACTCGGTTAACAATTCTACGTATTTGGCAACTCTGTGTTTTTTGATATTTTTGATATCTAAATTAAAGTCTCCAACTAGTAGTATTTGATTGCGATGTTTATCAGTTGTTTCGAACCAATTTTTGAGATTAGAAAGAAAAGTGTTAATGTTCGAGCTTGGTGATCTGTAAATAGCAAGTAAATTGAAAGTTAAATTACCCTTGTAGATATTTATATTCAATGTTTCAGCAGGAATTACAAGTGAAGGTATCGTTTTGACTAATAATGTGTCGCGGAAGAAAAGTAGAATCCCATGTTCAAACGCACCAGGAGTTCTCGTAAAAAGTTGATTAAAATTTTCTAGATTGAACAATGGAGCATCCGTGCTGAGGATGTTAGTTTCTGTTAATATAATAATATCTAAGAAATTCAAGATATCTTTAAGATAAACACAGAGAGTATCCCAGTTTTTTTTCAGACTTCGAACGTTCACATGCAGAAAGCTTAAATGTTCATCAGATTCATAACATAATTTACTAGTCAAGAACCATTTCTTAACTTCTTCATAGTCGCACAGAACATTTTCGTTGTGATCAAATGTTGGTAAGTCATCAAAATGAAAAGTCGCCATGGCAGAACAAATAAGGTGGAGCAAATAAACAATATATTTCCCGTTTAAAATTCGTCGAAATTCGTCTGCATATCAATTCGAATTACGCTGTCACCATCAGTTTTTCTCATCATGATTTTCCCGTTCCGAAACCAGACGTATTTAAAATTTTTTGATTTGGCAAGGCATCTCGCTTTCCAGAAAAGTTCTCTGTTTATTAAAGTTAAATTTTCATTTATATACACTGGCGTTTTTTAGCGTCATCAATAACGTTACTGGCAAAGATTTTCGATTTCTTTTTTGACATCCATTGTTCACGTTCGTTTCTAGATTTAAAATGGGCAATAATCGCAGGTGTTTTTTTCTTGTTCCTTGTTGGCAGTCTATGTAAGGCTTCAAGTTGATCAATGTTAAAATTATTTATATCTAGCACTTTTGCAATGTTGATCATTATCTGATTCAGATTTTCTTTCTCATCCTGGTCGTCCATTGGAATGCCATGTATCTCGATATTTCGGTTTCTGCCGTATTGTTCAAGATGATTAATTTGCGACTTTAGAGTCGTATTCTCTTGAGTGAGATCTGCACATGTAGTTTCAATGGTAGCTAGTTTACTCATAGTGTCTAGTTGCGTCGCTTCATATTCGTGAAATTTATTCAATAGTGTATCATATTGAGATGAGAAAAATTCTACTGAATGCCTTAAGTCTTTGATTTCGTTTCTTAAGTGCGTTATTTCATTCAGTAATGTTTGAAAGTTTCTAGCTTCTTGTTGCGCCGAAGACGGGGGCCGTATACTATTAGAGTTACAGCCTTCTCCAGGTGTCTTAGAGGAGCGGTGACCCAAGGATGTCTCCTGGCTATAGTCACTATTGTTATTCGATGTCGGTGAGGGTGATACACGTGTGTTATTCTTTAGAGGCGTATTATCTCTTTTCTTTATCTGAAACGGACCTGTTGTTTGTCCTGCTTAATTTGCAGTCAGTACAGAGCCACGTTTTTTTCTTCTCTTGAGTCATCTTTTTATAGTTTCTCTCCGTTGTGCCAGAGCACCCAAAATGCAGTTTCCCTTTGCATCCACTGCATAGGATATGGTCGGCATTAGGAGCAATTGTTTCTCCACAGCTGTAACACAATGAATTCATTGTGTAGAGAGTTTTGGCTCACAAGTTCAACGGCGGGAACCACTAATGGGAGATGCACAAATTGGGCCCTAAAGTCCAGGTGCTTAATTGATTTTAGCCAGCTCACTCTACACAAGACACTGTGTAAAGCACGACGGACTGATGCAAGGGGGAGAGGACGCGTAGGAGCAATAAAGTTTATGGCACTTACTACTCCGGTGACGGCCCACAAGGTCAACCGACGGTGGTCGCGGTCACGGGAGGGCAGCGAACACACCCTGCTGGCAGGAGCTCTGCGAAGAACGTCCGATCGCAACGACTGCTGCTAACGAACTGTAGATAATATTTCTTGGTAAATTAAAATCTGTTTCTTGAATGGTGTCAATAATGCGAATCTTGACCCTTTCAGAGAAAGCAAATGAAAAAAAATTATAATTATGTGAAGTTCTTATATATTTACTGGCAAAGATTTTCGATTTCTTTTTTGACATCCATTGTTCACGTTCGTTTCTAGATTTAAATTGGGCAATAATCGCAGGTGTTTTTTTCTTGTTCCTTGTTGGCAGTCTATGTAAGGCTTCAAGTTGATCAATGTTAAAATTATTTATATCTAGCACTTTTGCAATGTTGATCATTATCTGATTCAGATTTTCTTTCTCATCCTGGTCGTCCATTGGAATGCCATGTATCTCGATATTTCGGTTTCTGCCGTATTGTTCAAGATGATTAATTTGCGACTTTAGAGCCGTATTCTCTTGAGTGAGATCTGCACATGTAGTTTCAATGGTAGCTAGTTTACTCATAGTGTCTAGTTGCGTCGCTTCATATTCGTGAAATTTATTCAATAGTGTATCATATTGAGATGAGAAAAATTCAACTGGATGCCTTAAGTCTTTGATTTCGTTTCTTAAGTGCGTTATTTCATTCAGTAATGTTTGAAAGTTTCTAGCTTCTTGTTGCGCCGAAGACGGGGGCCGTATACTATTAGAGTTACAGCCTTCTCCAGGTGTCTTAGAGGAGCGGTGACCCAAGGATGTCTCCTGGCTATAGTCACTATTGTTATTCGATGTCGGTGAGGGTGATACACGTGTGTTATTCTTTAGAGGCGTATTATCTCTTTTCTTTATCTGAAACGGACCTGTTGTTTGTCCTGCTTAATTTGCAGTCAGTACAGATCCACGTTTTTTTTTTTCTCTTGAGTCATCTTTTTATAGTTTCTCTCCGTTGTGCCAGAGCACCCAAAATGCAGTTTCCCTTTGCATCCACTGCATAGGATATGGTCGGCATTAGGAGCAATTGTTTCTCCACAGCTGTAACACAATGAATTCATTGTGTAGAGAGTTTTGGCTCACAAGTTCAACGGCGGGAACCACTAATGGGAGATGCACAAATTGGGCCCTAAAGTCCAGGTGCTTAATTGATTTTAGCCAGCTCACTCTACACAAGACACTGTGTAAAGCACGACGGACTGATGCAAGGGGGAGAGGACGCGTAGGAGCAATAAAGTTTATGGCACTTACAAGTCCGGTGACGGCCCAGAAGGTCAACCGACGGTGGTCGCGGTCACGGAAGGGCAGAGGACACACCCTGCTGGCAGGAGCTCTGCGAAGAACGTCCGATCGCAACGACTGCTGGTAACGAACTGTAGATAATATTTCTGGGTAAATTAAAATCTGTTTCTTGAATGGTGTCAATAATGGGAATCTTGACCCTTTCAGAGAAAGCAAATGAAAAAAAATTATAATTATCTGAAGTTTGTTCTTATATATTTACTGGCAAAGATTTTCGATTTCTTTTTTGACATCCATTGTTCACGTTCGTTTCTAGATTTAAATTGGGCAATAATCGCAGGTGTTTTTTTCTTGTTCCTTGTTGGCAGTCTATGTAAGGCCAAGTTGATCAATGTTAAAATTATTTATATCTAGCACTTTTGCAATGTTGATCATTATCTGATTCAGATTTTCTTTCTCATCCTGGTCGTCCATTGGAATGCCATGTATCTCGATATTTCGGTTTCTGCCGTATTGTTCAAGATGATTAATTTGCGACTTTAGAGCCGTATTCTCTTGAGTGAGATCTGCACATGTAGTTTCAATGGTAGCTAGTTTACTCGTAGTGTCTAGTTGCGTCGCTTCATATTCGTGAAATTTATTCAATAGTGTATCATATTGAGATGAGAAAAATTCTACTGAATGCCTTAAGTCTTTGATTTCGTTTCTTAAGTGCGTTATTTCATTCAGTAATGTTTGAAAGTTTCTAGCTTCTTGTTGCGCCGAAGACGGGGGCCGTATACTATTAGAGTTACAGCCTTCTCCAGGTGTCTTAGAGGAGCGGTGACCCAAGGATGTCTCATGGCTATAGTCACTATTGTTATTCGATGTCGGTGAGGGTGATACACGTGTGTTATTCTTTAGAGGCGTATTATCTCTTTTCTTTATCTGAAACGGGCCTGTTGTTTGTCCTGCTTAATTTGCAGTCAGTACAGAGCCACGTTTTTTTCTTCTCTTGAGTCATCTTTTTATAGTTTCTCTCCGTTGTGCCAGAGCACCCAAAATGCAGTTTCCCTTTGCATCCACTGCATAGGATATGGTCGGCATTAGGAGCAATTGTTTCTCCACAGCTGTAACACAATGAATTCATTGTGTAGAGAGTTTTGGCTCACAAGTTCAATGGCGGGAACCACTAATGGGAGATGCACAAATTGGGCCCTAAAGTCCAGGTGCTTAATTGATTTTAGCCAGCTCACTCTACACAAGACACTGTGTAAAGCACGACGGACTGATGCAAGGGGGAGAGGACGCGTAGGAGCAATAAAGTTTATGGCACTTACTACTCCGGTGACGGCCCAGAAGGTCAACCGACGGTGGTCGCGGTCACGGGAGGGCAGCGGACACACCCTGCTGGCAGGAGCTCTGCGAAGAACGTCAGATCGCAACGACTGCTGGTAACGAACTGTAGATAATATTTCTGGGTAAATTAAAATCTGTTTCTTGAATGGTGTCAATAATGGGAATCTTGACCCTTTCAGAGAAAGCAAATGAAAAAAAAATTATAATTATGTGAAGTTTGTTGTTATACAGGACGATCTAATAAAATGCACAACATATAACAATTGTATTCTCTATATTAACATAGTTCTGTTATACTCTATATTATTAGGTAACTAAGATTAAACTTATTTGTTTGGACTCTGTATAATAATTAATATGTGGCACAAATATTGCTGGATTTCCTTGTAGTGTAATTGTCTCACTCTGTTTCATTTTGTTAGCAGCTGACTCCCACATGGTTTGAAAACCAATATAATAGATTTGTACTAAATGCTATGTGTTCATTAATTTGTGTTTCAAAAGCTGTGCTCTGTATATTCCTTCAATTCTGAGGAGTCTCCTAATTTTATTTTGTAAATTTCGCCACCAAGTGTGATCATACTTCGTGACATTGGAGATATCCTCAGTTATGCAGTCAGCTATTTTTGTTTGTATTTCCTTGTCTTCTAGGAGTGTTGTATTCATTTTCCAAGTGCTTCTTTCCAAGTGTTTTTCAATAATATATGTCGTGGATTCTTTCAACTTTATCAGGCATGTTTATTCGTTCCATTATATCATTCCTCCAATTAGAGTTGACTTTATTGAAAATCTCAAGCATCCAGATAAGCGTTATGTAGATAATATTTCTGGGTAAATTAAAATCTGTTTCTTGAATGGTGTTGATAATGGGAATCTTGACCCTTTCAGAGAAAGCAAATCAAAAAAAATTATAATTATGTGAAATTTGTTCTTATATAGGACGATCTAATTAAAATGCACAACATATGACAGTTGCATTCTCTATATTAACATAGTTCTGTTATTCTCTATATTATTAGGTAACTAAGATTAAACTTATTTGTTTGGAATCTGTATAATAATATTATGGCCTATTAATATTATTATGGACTCTATAATAATTAATATGTGGCACAAATATTGCTGGATTTTCTTGTAGTGTAATTGTCTCATTCTGTTTCATTTTGTTAGCAGCACCGATCTACACAAAGCTTGAAGTGAACGTAGTTTATCTGCTGACTCCCACATGGTTTGAAAACCAATATAATAGATTTGTACTAAATCTTCTGGATTTGGTGTTTCAAAGTTTATTCTTTTCTGATGCAATTCTGCTGTTTGTCTCAAATTGTTTAGACTTACATAATTGTATGGCATATCTCTCCAAAAAGATTCCACTTAAGTTGCAACCCTTGTTACTTCTGGAATACTGCTTATACTTTGGTATGCGTTCTCTCTCCATGAAGGCAAATTCTTTTCCAGAATTCTATGTATCCAAACAACTGTAGCATACACAATGTTTTCTGGTGTAGCAAAATCGCCATACTGAATGGTGTCTATAACCTATTTTCACTACATAAAATTTTTCAATTTTATAAAACATTTGGTACAGGACGATCTAATTAAAACGCACAAAAATCGCGTTTTGGATAATATGGTAAAATCTAGTATAACCGAAAACAACGTTGTATTGGATTTTTGTTTAGACACGATTAATCTCTCTCTCTTTGAAGAGAAATCGTTATCTTGTTCACAGTCTATTATTATACTTTCAAAGCCGCAGAAAAATATTCCGGGTTGTATCTTTAAATACTTGTGTATCAAGTTTTAGCATAAATTTTTGAAAGGAATGGAAATTCCCCTCCTTTCTTCTTGTGGGCCAGAACGCATTGTCTCACAGACTGAGCATGGCCGTGAACTTCGTTAATATAAGGCCACGATAGTCGCGGGTGGCATTTTTCCGTCAGACTATTTCTCTTAATAAGTTCAACCTGTTTAACTATTATGGTTAGAAATGTTTCCAATATTATCATCAATATTTTCATTTTCTCTATTGCTTTGTTGCTCTCATATGTTCTGAAATAGACGGGAAAATGAATCGTATTCAAAATAATTCAGTTGAAATTATATAACTTTTTGTTTATGTTCATCCATTGGTGTTTGGTCTGTTTTAATCTGGATATAAGGTTTTACAGTTTTCCTCTTCAGCAATTTGGGCATCATTATTTTTATTTATTATGAGTTCTTTTTGTTTGTACAGTTGCTGAAGAGTGTGTTTTATTTTGTGTATCTGCTGTTCATGATACGTTGTGTCCATTCTCTCTTTTCTAAGGAGGTGTGTTCCATTTGCTGCTGCTTTCAATAAAGCTATGTGTTCATTAATTTGTGTTCTCAAAAGCTGTGCTCTGTATATTCCTTCAATTCTGAGGAGTCTCCTAATTTTATTTTGTAAATTTCGCCACCAAGTGTGATCATACTTCGTGACATTGGAGATATCCTCAGTTATGCAGTCAGCTATTTTTGTTTTTATTTCCTTGTCTTCTAGGAGTGTTGTATTCATTTTCCAAGTGCTTCTTTCCAAGTGTTTTTCAATAATATATGTCATGGATTCTTTCAACTTTATCAGGCATGTTTATCCATTCCATTATATCATTCCTCCAATTAGAGTTGACTTTATTGAAAATCTCAAGCATCCAGATAAGCGTAATGTAGATAATGATATCTGGAAGAAAGAATGACGGATCTTTTGGTAGAATAGGCTTTCCATCTTTCAATTGTTGTCTTAGAACGCATCTACACATCTGCTGTAATGAGCGTGGTTGATCTAAACTCCACATATCTTCAAACACGGAAAAATAAAGAAGTTCTTAATCTTCAGGGTTTCGAGAATCCTCGTTGTTGCGACGGCGATGTGCTAGAGCTGTTTCACTTAGCTCAGAGAGACTTACGTATTCATATTTCACTGCTCTCCAAAATGTTACTAAACAGTCGTGGATTCTTCCAACTTCATCAGGTATGTTTATCCGTTCCATTATATCATTCCTCCAATTAGAGTTGACTTTATTGAAAAACTCAAGCATCCAGATAAGCGTTATGTAGATAATGATATCTGGAAGAAAGAATGACGGATCTTTTGGTAGAATTAGGCTTTCCATCTTTCAATTGTTACAGTATTGTTGTTTCAGTATTACAGAACACTCTTGCAAATGAAGTGGTTAGTTTTTTTAGTCGTACATCCGTTTCGTGTTCTTTTATCCTCGTTCGGCAGGTTCTTTTCGTTTTCCATAGTAAGGTTTATTGTTTTTGTCAGTGTTTTCATGTAACGGTATTTTATATACTCCTGTTTTCTCGTTCTGGTCTCGATCGGTTTTAATTAAATTGTAGTGTTGCCGGTTTTAATTGGCACTATGTAATTGTAAGGTTGCATTGCATTTTTCAATGAATATGCCCGCCATGGGATGTTTGGAATCCTTGTGGTGAATTTATTTTTTTGGGGTTGCTGCGTCGGTTGGGATATTTTTCTCCAAGTTTGTCTTGCCATATTTTCGACAAGTTTCAATATTTTTAGCGGGTAACACGCATTTTGAGCATCCGAGTACTATTGTTTCTAGATCGATATTCTTTCTCTTCGTGGTAGAGAGATGAATCATATCGAGAAACAAAACAATATTGTTTTTGATTACACCAAATTTTACGATATCCAAGAGACGATTATTCTTTCAGGTGCGTTTTAATTGAATTCTCATATATTAGTTTTTTTTTTTTATTTTTCGAATTTGAACATTTTACGTAATGCTTTTTCTTTTTCGTTTCTTTAAAAGGACTAGCATTCCAGTCATCGATAGTATTCACGAACGTGCCATTAATTGCCCAAAAAATGTAACTGCATTCAAAGGCATTCATGTTGGATATAAATAATTTGGTGTCCTTGATGATATTTATTTCAGTTACTCTTACAATAAGGATTTCATAATGTTCATGGTGTCATAAAATTGATAAAAGTCTCAAGAAATTAAGAAAACCTGCAGTGCAGTGTTTTTTCTGTATTTACAGTTTAGTACTGAAAATATTTATTAATATCTAAAACTTATGTAATCAGCTATCATCTCAGGGACATGTAATCTATTATTAACAAGTTCGGATGCCGCATGTCCTTTTTGAATTTATTCATCGAGGATTAGTCTGCACTGATGTTGTAAAGATCTTGGTGAATCTTGGAATTTCCACATTTCCTCAAACAAATGTTGATATATTACAGCCAAATCATCTGGATAGCATCAATTACCATATTCTTTCGACGCATAATCTCTCGATGGAGGTTTGCTGTTGTCAATAAATCTGATACACTGATATATGCATATGGGACTGCATGCCAGAAAGTTTTCAAACTTCTTGATATTCTTTCGACTTCTTCGGGAACAGTTAAATCTACCAATATTTTTTCTCTCCATCTGGAGACTTCTTTATTCATTATGTTTAGCATCCAGACCAAAAAAGTTATAAACAAATAAAAATAAATACCCCCTCAAGCAGCTGCTTGCCACAGAGGTCTGACAGGAGCCTGTCAGTTTATATGCCATAGTAGAAGGTCTAAGAGGATGGCAGGACCTCAGCAGAAAAAACGAGACAAATAGCAATGCCTTACCCGGGGCTCGAACCCAGGTCCCTTAGATCAGTAGCCAAGCGCGCTAACCACTCAGCCATGGGACAGCTATATATGCAAAGCTGCATTTATTATTGATATCTAGTGATGTCAGTACTACCGTGTTTCACGTTTTTTCTGGCTGCAGACTAATTTATTAACTTCTATGCGATACTGATGTATGATTATATCTTGTCAATGCTGCTGTGTTCAGCATTTGTTTCTGTCTTTTACATATATGTCAATACTCTCGACTCCATAATAACGAACAATATACTTGTTATGACTGGTAAATATTACTGTGTTTACTATTTGTTTTAGACATATGACTTGCAGCCTAAAACTTCATTTTGTCCATTGTTAATGTTATATCTCCTTTCCACACAGTATTTAAAACCAATGTTTTACGTTGCCCGTCCAAAAAATACACTGCTCAAAGTGGAAATCGCAACACCAATAAAGAATGGTAATACAGATACGAAAATCGCAGGAGGCTATGGGCCATCAGAGATATGCAAATGATCAGAGTTCTGCAGCAAATGGACACGTGACACCCTGCCGAGCCATGGATAGATAACAGGCATCCAAGAGCCTGTATGGTAGCACGACCAAATGGCCAGCTCTTAGGAGACGTGGTAGTTTCTCAAGGCCATTCAGTACGTTCTTTAGTATCCACAAATTATGTATATGGGACTGAGCGCCAGAAAGTTTTCAAACTTCTTGATATTCTTTCGACTTCTTCGGGAACAGTTAAATCTACCAATAATTTTTTCTCCATCGGCTGGGTGTCACATGTCCATTAGCTCTTAGCGGCACGTTTTTTTTATCTGTGGACTTCTTTATTCATTACGTTTAGCATCGACCAAAGTTATATACAAAACTGAATTTATTATGATGTCTAGTGATGTCAGTACTACCGTGTTTCACGTTTTTTCTGCCTGCAGACTAATTTATTAACTTCTATGCGATACTGATGTATGATTATATCTTGTCAATGCTGCTGTGTTCAGCATTTGTTTCTGTCTTTTACATATATGTCAATACTCTCGACGGCATAATAAAGAACAATATACCTGTTATGATTATGGTCAATATTACTGTGTTTACTATTTGTTTCAGACTTATGACTTGCAGCCTCAAACTTCATTTTCTCCATTGTTAATGTTCCACACTATGTAAAACCAATGTTTTACGTTTCCCCAAAAAAATGCACTGCTCAAAGTGGAAATCGCAGGAGACAGTGGGCCATCAGAGATATGCAAATGGTCAGAGTTCTGCAGCTAATGGACACGTGACACCCAGCCGAGCTATGGATAAATAACAGGCATCCTTTATTGCTTGTATTTTTGAGCTTGTATGGTAGCACGACCAATAGTCCAGCTGTTAGGAGACGTGGTAGTTTCCCAAGTACATCCAGTACGTTCTTCAGTTTCCACAAAGTATGTCTTTCATGCATGGGGCCACGGCGACCATTTCAAGTCCTTTAGTATCTTCTTTTTTCACCGTCGGCAGGGTGGGGGTTTAGCGGAGATAAATCTCAAAACCAGGAAAGGTGGGGCATGAATCTTGGAAATGCACATTATGAACCTAGCATGCTACCATATATGATCAGAAGAGTTCAAAGAGGATCAGAAGAGCTATATGCAACGCACTGTCGATGCATCCCAACATATCTGTGGATCAGATACGGAAATATAAAGAACATATGGGAACAGGATTGCGTTGGGTTGTTTTACCTCTGAACGGCACTTTTTTTGCACACAATAGGCTAAATATCCAGGTCAGAAGGTTGGGACAGGGAACCCACTGGACAACTATTGGGCGACAGATGGTAGCCTCCCGTCAAAGCCATCTAGCGTATTCTTTAACATGGTATGGTTCTCCCACACAGGGAGCCATGGATTAATGTCCCATCCGACGGACGGTGGCTTTCCAAGCCCATCAATGTACCCTACTGCATGACGACACTATACCCAGACAACTCCAACACAGATTGCAAACTGGTTTCAGGAACATCACAATGAATTCTCGGTCCTCTCAACTCAGCCCATTTAGCATGTTTGGGATCTACTGGAAAAGGCAATTCGATGCTCCGACTCTCCACCTGCAATGTTCAGGCACTACAGAACACGTGGAATTCATGGGTAACACTACTACAGAGGATTCTGCAACACCTCGTGAGGTCCATGCATCACGAGGTATTAGGTAGCTGTTACAAATGCAAAACTCACTCAAGTGTATAATATAGGGCTAAAATTATAGAAACACAACTATTTTAAATTTCAAAGGAAGTAGACAAGTCAACAATGGAATTTTAATGCCGCAGAAAGTGTTAACATTATAAAGATCTGATTCTAATTGAGTAATGTAATATTTGAATGTGGAACATTAAAGAGCGAACATTGTTAAATTTGTTTAAGAAGAGAATGAAAGCACCTCGTGGTTGCCATATACCATTGATAAAAAGCATCAGAATGGTTGCCACACCATTGAAGACACCGATGGATTGTAAGCTCTCTCATCTCAATACATCTCGCTGAAGTATGTTTGACTAAATACATCTAACTGAGAATACAATAATTTTCTCATCTCTGAGTGCTTAATAAAAAAAGATTTGATTCATCTTTTTTTTTCTTTCTATTTTCATCGAATGAAAGGTATATAGTAGTCTCATATTTATACAGATATTAACAGCATCTAAAAATTTATCAACTTTTCAAATCTGATTTTGAATATATGAAATTTGTAAAAAAAAAATTGAATAAGGCAACTGAGCAGTACACGTGCACTAGTTATGGGCAGTTTGTTAAAAAATGAAAGCACGGAATAGGCAAAATGTACTGTAACCTGGATGCACGACACTTCTTTAAGTAGAGCGTGTGTAACACCATTAAAACTGCCCTTAATAACGAGATCTGTTCCAGAGTTTCGACAATTTCTCTCCACACTATCTCAGAATCTCCAGTGCAATTCCTGGGCGTGCTGAGGATGGAAAAGATGGCTAGACAACATATATATGTAAGACTGTAATAAAGGCTCTCCATTGAACAATCCAGATGACCATTGGCTCAGATGGCATGCTCAGGAGGAAATTGTAGCTGTACTGCAATCAATGCATCGTAATAGCTCTTCAAGTGCGCGAACTCTAAATGGGTGGCAAGAATAACTCATCTGTTGCAAATGGTTTGAATGCTGACAGTAACGTTCTTGATATCAGTGAGTACGTCATACTTATACATTGATACGCTTCTGATACAGCGATCCTATCTGAGGGTATGGGCATATAGTGTTCCCATACGCTTTATCTCCGTAAATCTCCCCGCCCTGCCCCACAGTCAGTAATAGATAGAAATTGGTTTGAAAAGGCCGCTCCTTCCGATGGGACATTAAGCCGTGGCCCTGGTGTGTGGGAGAACCATACCCTGTGCATGTTAAAGAATACACTGGATGGCCTTGACAGGAGGCTATTGTCTATAATATTAAATGCAGTAGTATAATATTTAATTTAGGTGCCAGGGTACAGTGCATTTTGCCTATTCCGTGCTTTTATTTTTTAACAAACTGCCCATAACTGCTTATTAATTTTTTTTTACAAATTTCATATATTCAAAATCAGATTTGAAAAGTCAAATTTTTAGATGCTGTTAATATCTGTTGATAGATTTTTCGCTTTTTTTCCCCACTGTCTTGGAGAGTACCTGAATTTAATATACTGCATAAACATGAAACTACTATATACCTTTTATTCGATGAAAATAAAGATGAATCGATCCTTTTTTTTTTATTAAGCACTCAGAGATGAGAAAATTATTGTATTTAGTCAAACATACTTCAGCGAGATGTATTCAGATGAGAGAGCTTACAATCCATCGGTGTCTTCAATGGTATGGCAACCATTCTGATGCTTTTTATCAATGGTATATGGCAACCACGAGGTGCTTTCATTCTCTTCTTAAACAAATTATGCTTACTTACCTTTTCCTTTATATTTTTTTGTTCAGAATTAAATGCTCTTTTAGTATGTAATTCAATTTTCTGTTTTTAAACATCAAAGGTGGAACAAATGTTAGGCCTTTTTGTGGTCTATTTTTTAGAAGTTAGATTCTGATAATATAAATAATAAAAATTCTCTAATATTTTGGTACGCAATAAATATGGAAAGCGAGATTAAATATTGAATATGTAATATGATTATAAATGTGTGAATAGCTATTTTTCAAACACATTTTAAATGGGAAAAATGTAACATATATTTCATTAATATACTGTGATGTAGGATGAATATGGAAATTGGGGAGACCAAAATGTCAAATGTCATTGCTAGCAGAAAAGATTAATTTCCATATTAATAAGCTGAAGAATTTTAACATTCACACTGATAGGATATTTGAAATTTCAGTTACATCATAAGCTGATATATTTTCCCTTTACTATATACACAGTCGTATCAAAATAATATGACCACCTACCATAGTATATGTATGGTAGGTGGTCATATTATTCCAATACAATTGTGTATACATTAAACCATCTGTTCCACAATGAAATGTAATACTGATTTGGGGTTTATACAAACTTAAATAATGAAATAAGGTCGACATATTCAATCAAGTAACAAATCAGCACTTTAACATCGATTTAAATCTTAGAAAAAAAATTATCTTGAGCCGAGTGGGATACGAACCCACGACCTCCTGATAACATATCAGTGGTCCATAGCACCTGACATGTTATCAGGAGGTCGTGGGTTTATATCCCACCCGACTCAAGACAATTTTTCCACTAAGATTTAAATCGACGCTAAAGTGCTGATTTGTTACTTGATACAAACTTACTTTAGTTATGTAGTTTGGATTGTTTTACTGCTGATTGGCACTTTTTTGCACACAAACAGCTAAATGGCCTGGTCGCTAGGTGCCCAAAGGCTCAGAAAAGGTTGGGGGAAGTGGGTTAACTGGATAGATGTTAGGAGATAAATGGTAACCTCCCATTAAGGTTATCCAGTGTGTTCTTCAATGTGCACAGGGTATGGCTCTCCCACACATGGGACTATTGGTTTAAAGTCCCATGCAACAGCTTGTGGCCTTTCCAAAACCATTAGTGTCCCCTACTGACCGAGGTCAGAGTGGAGAGTTTTATGAAGAAAAATCTCAATGCTGGCCCAGCTGGGACTCGAACCTGGGAATTGCAGATTACAAGCCTCGGTGCTACCAACAGCCATCCCCACCCTACTTTAGGTATGCGTGTATTTTTTTGCTCATTAAATACAAGAATGGATGAAATGAAACTTTTAGTAATAGAACAGTATAATATTCACTAAAAACTTTAGCACAAGGCTGAAACTGTTGCTTGAATAAAATGACACTCAACAGAAAATCCAATACCCAAATTAGGCAAGTAACATTAAATTTAGAATAGAGGCATTATACATATAAGCCTCTATTCTAAATAGTATATATTCTAAACTATTCTAAATAATAATCGTATGGGTTTAGATCGGGGGAACATGGTTATGAAAGCCTTGACTTCATGAATTCATAGCAAATTAGTTGTTAGCCTAATTAAAGATGGCAAATTTACAGCTATATTAATGACTCAAGCATACATAAAAATTCTGCAAAATTATAGAGAGAGTTTTGTACGAAATGTAGGAGTAATTAGTAATTTTTTTATGCAGCAGACTTCATTGTATGCTTGAGATTTTACATAAATGCTTTAATAAATAAATGAAAAAACTTGAAATGCTCAAACTTCTACTCTGCTGAAAATTTTAGTAATTAAGAATATGCAAGTGTAGAAAAAAATTACTAGCATGTTAAGCACACAAATAAGCTAAATATTTTATTATACCTTCATTAAAATGCAGTTTCCACAAATTGCCACAGTTGCATGATAGCAAACATGCCTGAATTTTTTTAATACTTTTATAATATGGATCATATAAAAATAGATATGTATACATATTTGTTTGCTGCAAATTATTAACACACTTTCATTTCCTAAATGTTTTACATAGTTTCACTAAATTTGTTATAATGTTCTCTGGCAATTATGATCCTTTGGATTTCTGCTGTTCCCTCATAAATCTATATGAAATAAAATAGAGGAAAAGAGCTATGAAGCCTCTGAATATAATCTGACATATTTAAGTAAATTACTGAAAAACTTATTTAAACCAAAAAACATACAAAAAATATTACATTTTAATATACAGGGTGGTTATAATTAAACTGACAGTACTCAGAGTGATGTAGAGAAGGATCTACTTGATGGATCAAAGCAAAAAGTGGTGGATACCTTAATAAGAACATGGGATAGAGAATTTGCGAATAAAAAAATAGTGTTAGTACCACCAGGTAGCATGGGTGTGCTAAAGAAAATACCATATTGGGCAAACATAACCTTTATTTTACAAATCAAGAGTCTCAATATGTAAACTATTTGTATGCAAAATGTGCTAGAAATGTAATATGGCATGGTCCACAGTAGCTTGAAACATTTCTTGGGGAATGGCTGCAACATGCTCTGCTATTCTTGCTTTCAGTTCAGCAAGCGATTCAACATTGCCTTCGTAAACTCTGCTTTTCAAATAACCCCTAACCAAAAATCGTATGGGTTTAGATCAGGGCAACATGGTGGCCAAGCATTGGAAAACGTTCAAGAATTTATTCTGTCCTCACCATATGTGGTACGCAACAATTGCATTGCCCTATGTGCAATATGGGGTGGTGCCCCATCCTGTATGAAGGTTGTGGAGTCTAAGCTCTTGCAAAGCTGGAATAATCTTGCACTGGAGAAGATCTGTGTAATGTGGTCGATTCACCGATTGACAAACGGGGCCTTGAGGCGTGATTTCTTCAATGAAAAATGGTTCGTTTATAAAATTTGCGGTAAACCCACACCATACAATTACATAGTTGCAGTGTAGGGGCACATCATGCAGATGTTTAGGTTCCCATATTTGGCAGTTGTGTGCATTCACTGCTCTATGTAGGGAAAAATGCACCTCATCAGTCCATAAGACTTTCAAAGGCCATGTCATCGAGCTGCATCCTCGCCAGAAATCGCAAAGTGAAGTCAGTGCGCTGTTCAGGGTAGGTGGTTGCAGCTGCTGCACCCTATGAATTTTATAAGGATACTATTTCAGAATGGACTGCTAGCCGTAGTTAGACCACAGAAGTTGCATTTGCCAGGATACCTGTCTCGCACTAACTACGGGTAGCTCCGATTGCAACTGGATTTCTGCAATGATAAGAGCAGCGTCTTCCACATTGCTTTCTGCAACAGACTGCTGGCCTCTATCTGGAGTCACACCCAACTCACCTGTTTCTTCAAATTTCTGTATCATTCTTCAGTCCATTTAGTGACAAAGGTCATTTCCTTATATTTTTCAGACAATGATATTTGCATAATGCAACAGCTGCATTACTGCCCTTTTGGTAAAAATTCATTAGCAAAGCTTGATCCTTCTTGCAGATACCCATGGTTCCTTCTAGCAATTACAGGGAAGATATCACATTTATAGTGTGCCTCATGCGACTCTCACGTGATTGGCTGCAATGTCACAAGAAATTAGCATGTTCTACCACGTTTTTAGCGCACTCATGCCACCTGGTGGCACCTAACACTAATTTTTTTTTTATTCGCAAATTCTCTACCCCATATTTTTGTTAAGGTATCCACCACTTTTTGCTGTGATCCATCGAGTAGATCCTTCTCTACATTGCTCTGAGTACTATCAGTTTAATTATAACCACCCTGTACATTTCAGATATTACCACCACACTTTAAGCAAAATTGGATTGCTTAAAAAATTAGTAAAAGTGCAATTGTACAAGAATTTTCTTAAACTGCCAGAAAGTATTACTTCACCCCTTACACTGACGTCTCTTTTAAATAATATATTATTCACGGTTATATTGAAGAGAGATATCTTCACCTTTATTCTGAAGAAATTTGCCTTCAGGTATATGGTAAATTGATACTTATGAAAAAGCAAATTTGCTAATGTACTTTCCATACTCTGTTATATATGCTGAATGATATAAAATTACCAGTAAGCCATACTTTATAAGTTGGAAACATTTAAATTAAAAATATTTTATGACATCAGCTATAAACTACAAATATTAACTTAGGACACTGGGTAACTTATAGTAGTATTTATGCAAAGACACTTTACTAAAATACAATAACATCTTTCATTTATCTTCAACTCATTCCAAATACATTTAGTACAGCATTGGAATAAAAAGCAGGAAGGAATGTATATGTCCCCCTACTCTGACAATTTACAGTAATTTTAAAAACATGTTTGTTTACTTGTTTACTCCCTTTTGGAAATAGGCAAAATAACCCCCCCCCCCCTGAAATTCACAATTACATCTCTACCTGCCCTTGATATTATTCTGACAGTACCCACATGCAGCATTACTTTCTTTTGAAATAGATGTTAATACTTTTTTATGGGGAATAAGTATTACCTGTCTAATTACAGTTTTAGCATACCTGAAAAATTTTAGCATCTCTCATAAGTTTTTCAACTGGATATTCACTGTTGAAACCATTGCCCCCAAATATCTGTAAAAATAATGAAAATGCCATTACGATGGTACATAAAATTTAGATTATTATGGGAATATCATATACAATCCTCACATAGTGTAACACACATATATATATAGGTATAAGAAGTAAACAAAATGTGGTGAAAGTTTTTTTTATAGTTGTATCTTTATTATTCAGGTGCTAAATATATTAAATGGCACCACTAAAATTTAGGTACTTTTGTGTGACTCATTTGCAAAGTTTATGTGATTAAAGGCATTTTTAAACCAGTCAGATGGTGCTGAATCTCGAGATGTTTTTATCTTGCAAATTACAAAATTTAAAATATATAACATAAAAACATTTCTGACTACACACATGTAACAACTTTCATGAGAGAAAATGCTCGAGATTCATTTAGTAGCTTGATAAAAAATAAACTCATTCTTTGATCTAGTGGGTTAGATCTTAGCCTAGTAAGCCATCAATCCATATTCCAAATAAAGCAATTCCACATCAGTGATATGCATTGTCATAAATGTCTAGAATAATATAATGAACTGAAATTTCTCTTTAAACAGGTCAGATCAATCTTTTAAGTTAGTTGATCAAACAGGAAAAGTAAACAGTTACAAATGAAACAAGATAAAGAAAAAATAAGGATAAATGTGATAAGGAGATATTAAGAACTGCAGTATGGTGATCCAGCAAAGAAAACTCCATAAACTGTGGTTTTTATAATAATCTTATGAATGTGTAGCAATTTCTTACAAATGAAATATATTCATAAATATCAAATCTCAGTGTCTTAATCATCAAAAGTATATAAATAATCATGTTAATAATTTGATAGTAGCATAGAAGTTATTAATTAATGTGCAAGGACAACTCCTCCTATGCTACTATCAGTGATTATTTTTAAACATTTAACATTATTATTTACTGCTAAATGAAAATTTTTTTCATTGCCACGAGCAATAACTATTAAGATTAGGAAAATAGTGTAAAAAGATCGAATCTGCTACTGTTGTTAAATTCCAATTTGGGAAATAAAAAGAAAAAAACTTTTTTACTGGTAATAAAATAATTTGCTTAAGAATCATCAGAGCATTTTTTTTTCAAATTAAATAATATATCTTTGACAGTCATAAAAGTGTATTAAATTTTAGCTTGGATGAACTATGTATTTTATTTAATCATGCTGATATGTTAAACTAATAAACTTACAAACCAACAAATATATTGATGGCCATTTTCTTATTCTAGTGAATCCACAATGGAGTTGTCCTTGCACATTAATTCTTATTATTTTACTAGACACAGTTCATTTTGCTTGCTAACAATCAATTGAAAAAAAAAAAACCCCACAAAGCTCCTAACTGGAAATTCTTCTTTATTAATTATTCTTAGATTTTAGTTGTTGCTTTCTGTTGATTTCACTAATTTAGAGTTTCCCTAAGGAAGCTTCAAGTGACAATTACAGAAATTATATCTTTATTATACTTACCCTATCCCAAATACATTGCATATTAGGACTATACCAAAAAATGTTGATTGCAGAAAACTGGAACTAAAACTTTTTTTTATTTTAAAGCTTTGGTCATGCACGACAACTTAAAAAAGCTTTCCAGCATCTTTATATTTTGTTAATGGCAAAATTTCCATGTCCATAACAGGATGTTTTATCAATTTCACTTATCAAAAAAAAAATTCTAAAATCTTTGAAGTTCAATTTATAGTAAATGCACAGATTACCTGTAGATATAGGATTCAATAAATAATTATTGGGAAAAAATTATTGCAGACAGTGTGGAACTCGAACCAGCCACTCTCCATATTCATGCCAGAGCACTCTACCAACTAAACCAACCATCAGATATAATATACACAATCCTCATGTACTGTAACATTACATATACATAGGTATATACATATATGTATAGGTAAAAGGGTAAACAAAATGTGATAAATAATTTTTTTATAGTTGTATCTTTATTATTCAGGTGCTAAATATATTAAATGACACATTGCTTCCAGAATGTGGCCTTTATAATTCAGCAAAGACACATAGGTCACATTCTGGAAGCAAATTATCATTTGATGGTTGGATTAGCTGGTAGAGCACTCTGGCATGTATCTGGAGAGTCACAGTTTCAAGTCCCATATCACTGGCAATAATTTTCTCCAAATAATTATGTTTGGAATTACCATGTATTCATAATAAAAATAAACTAACCTGTACTGCATCAGAAGCACATTTATTAGCCACATCTCCTGCTAAAGCCTTTGCAATTGAAGCAAAATAAGTATTACGCTGACCATTATCTGTTTGCCATGCTGAACGCATCCAAGCCATGCGGGATGTTTCAATTCCTATAGCCATTTCGGCTAACATAAACTGTATAGCTTGGTGCTACAAAAAAAAGAGTAAATACATTAATATAATGTGTTTTATGAAACAATTATATCTTCAATACTTATCTGTTTGATATATCTGAAACTGACATTCTACAATTATGTAACATTGTTTCTATCAAACCTTTGGAAGAATAGTACTAGATAGTGAATGACTTAGAGTTTTGAGAAGGGGTTAATTCCATGCCAAATTAACTTTGGAAAAATATTTATCACTATAAATTTAATGAAATTTATAAAGTGAATTGAGTTAAAAACATACAACATAGTGTTATCTTGAAACCAAAACTACGTTTCATTTTTCTCCTTTAACTTTCTTAAATTCAGTATAATAATCAATGACTAAGGATAATAACATTAACTAAAATTCCATGAAACAAAATTTTACAGACTTCTTTTTTTTGTTCTTTTGGATGTTCTGAAGTTTATTTTGATTAGCTATCACAAAATTTAACAATAACTTCCATGTGAACTTATGGGAAAATTCTGCTTCTTGGAATATTACTTATTATTATTCTTAGTCTTATTGTTTGTTACACATCTTGTAAGGACATCAGAAAGGAGAAAATACATAACTTAACAAATAATATGGAATACTGTCTTCCAAAATAATTAATTTATAATTTAAAACCTTATTCTGTTAGCATTCCTTCACATATTACAAAGCTTTCATACATCAAATATATAAAGTGAAAATCATACAACCATATTGTTATCATACATATTACAACATAACTGTTAAAAAAGTTTGTGTGTTTGTATGTCTCCCCACTTATGCACTTGGCCCCCTAGAAGAGCCAGAGACACCAAACTTTGCACGAATGCTCCCTTCAACCACAGGAAGAATATAGGCTATGTATGAACCCACTGGGGTCAACCAAAATTGGGTGGGCAGGTTTGAATTTCTCAGAATCCCCATAGACTGTTGAAAGTTATTCAAAATAACTTACCACCAATAAATTTGAAATAATGAATTCATCAAACTAATTTCTTTCTGATTTCACATGATAAACTCATTGTCCAGTTTGTTGGGTCACGAGTGTCCATGGATATTGAAGTTGTTCTTATTAAGCACGAGCGAACACAGGATTCTTTGTTGAAACGAAAGCTTCAAAAACTGAATTCTTATTGGAACTAAATTCGAATCATTAGTTTAATTTAAAAAATACACAAAAGGTAATAAAAGTATATATAATAAATAAATGTTTTAAATATGTTAAGTAAAAAATTTTGTTTAATAATAATTTTTAGTACCTTTACATTTTTTATGCCCCTTGTTAATTTTCTTTTGCTAGTTATATACGCCTAGCAAATTCCTATCCGAGGAACTATGTTGGGTATGAAGTGATTTGAAAAACATACAACCATATTGTTATCATATATATTACAACATAATTGTTAAGTTATTTATCAGAGGAAATTCTGGTTTTTGGTTTAGAAACTTCCGACATGGGGAGGATTATGGGTACATTGAACTATGTCCATTTCTTTCCTCCCCTAAAAGAGAGGGAAAAATTTTTATCTGAAGTGGGAGATCTATCGTAATGATATTTATGTCAAATGAAAGTTTGCGATGTGGGGAGTGTCATCTATTCTATATATAAAGTAGGGGTTCTCAACACGGGGTATGTAGTAAAATTTTTTGGGATACGCCGTGAGAGCTCAAAAGTCACTAGATCTAATAACAAAGCTGCTAAGTTCGCAATACTGCTACTGGTTTTTCATCTTTAACTGCTTTAAAAAATAAATATAGGAACAGGCTGGATGTTGAAGATAACTTGCGACTACCTTAGCAAGATAACCCCAACCATTGACGAACTGTGCAAGCATAAACAAGAGCAACCATTTCACTGATTATCCAGTAAAATGTTTATAATGGTATAAGATTTGTTAAATTGTTTATGTCAGTTTTTGTATTTATCAATATATGTAATTTATGAATGTAAAATTTAATGTGTATATATATATATTTATTTTATTCCCATTGCTATACTATAACTATTTTATCTATCTATACAAGGGCCAGTTACATATGTATTTCCAGGGGGGGTGTGAAGCATAAAAGGTTGAGAACCACTGGTCTAAAGAGTTACAGACCCTAGCAATGCAGGGGTAAATCTGCTAGTTTTTAATATTTTTCCTGTAGAATTATTTCTTGTTAAGACAAAATAATTATCACTTCATATAATTTGAAAAAAAAAAAAAATCAATAAAAAGCCTTCAATAAAAATTATGAAACTCGTTTCTATAAGCTATTAATTAAACTATTAATATACACTTTTTAGATTTTCTATTACCTACTTGACAGTCAACTTGTGCCTTAATCTTGAATCATCACTATATAATTGAAACATTAGGGAAAGCTAATTTCATGCAACTTAATTTTTCACTTCAATAAAAACAATTTCCACCTAAACCAGAGAGAGGGATAGTAATAACCTGATCCCCGACAGGCTAATTTAGTTAGCACGCAAAAATTAATTCCTTAAACAATAATACTAACAATACTTTAAATCTTAGCCTTTAATAAATACAAAAGTCTTGGTAGTTGCTTATAAATGGAAGCTTACCTCTGCCAGAGACCTGCCAAATGTTTTTCTTTCCAATGAATACTTTGTTGCTTCATCTAGAGCTCGCTGAGCTAGTCCTACAGCAGCTGCAGCTACCTAACAGTAATAAATATATTTTCACAAAAGTAGTACACCCAACTCTGTTTTTACATGGTAGATAGGTTCCCGAAAAAATCGTGCAAAAAAAAAACACGTTAAAAAAATACAGTGCATACGAAAAAATAGAAGATTGGTTCCAGACATGAAAACCCAGTACAAATAATAAGTTGTTTTCAAACAAATCATATCAAAATCTTTAATTAAATCTTTGATTTTTATTCATTTAAACACATATTTTACTTTATAAACTTATAAAAATAATTATATGTACATATATAGAGTAAATTATCCTTCATGAAGAAAATAATATGTCACTAATTCAAGAATATAAAAGTGCAAAAAAAAATATGACTTCATATGCTTATTAACTAGATTTTATTCATTGTCACTTTCTGACAATAGATGCATTCATTTGCATAAGACTGAAATTAAATCACTTTCATCACTTGAAACATTTTGGCCATTGTGTTCATACTCCAATGATGAAATGCTCTCTGTGGCATGGGGAACCAAATTATTACTTGTTTCCAGTGATTCTGAAGTTTGATTAGTTTTGACAACAAACTGTAATTAATCGTTGAGATTCTGCTTTGACTAGATCTTTGTATAATTCTTGATAATGGGCCATACATTTCATCTTCACTAAGAGCTTTGTCAACCAGCAATTCATCAATATCTGCAAACAATAAATGATCGAATCCTTCTCCACCAACTGCATGTGCTAAAGTGATTATTAGGATATTCAGTCGTATTTAGGGATACAGGATCTTTGCTTTTTACACATTCTGGGCAAATAGCTTTCCAGCATGCATTTAGTTGATGGTTTTAATTCTGATAATGTCAATCCATCAGGTCTGATACAATCTGAAATAGAAAATTTCTTCCACACATCAATAACTGTTAGTGTTTTAAATGTGGCAATTATACCCTGGTCTAGTGGTTGTATTAAGGATGTCGCATTAGGCAGCAGAAAACAAAATTGCACATTTGGTTGTTCTAAAACAGGATGGCCAAGCACATTGTCTGTAATCAATAGAACTTTAAATTCTGGATTTTTTCCTTCCAATAGCATTTAACTTCTGGAACAAAACATTTATAGAACCATTCATAAAAATTTCTTTTGTAGCCCAGGCTTTTTTGTTTGCCATCCAATACACTGGCAATTTATTCAAATCTACACCTTTCATTTAACTGTGTTCTTGTTCTTAGGGATCAATTGATGAGCAGTGACTTTAACATACAATTCTCCTGAAGCATTGCTGCAAAATAGAGAGGTCACACGATCCTTAGCTGCTTTAAAGCTACCAACAGTTTTTTGTGATTTTGCTACATAGGTTCTATTCATCATTTTTTGCCAAAAAAGACCAGTTTCATCTGCATTCCAAACTTGATCCACCATCTTCAATGATTTGGGCCAAATTTGGACAAAATTTTTCAGTAGCTGGCTCATCTGCAGATGCAACTTCACCTTTTATCTTTACATTATGAAACAAGTGTCTTTGAAGAAATCCTGCAAGCTGTACTTGCAGAAAATTTATAATTTTTAACTGAGCTGATGTGGCTGGTTCCATTTCTTGTATCTGCTTATATATTCATAATGCCATCTGTTTGATGGTATTTCTGTCTAGAAGTATTCTTTTTTGTGAGTTATCTTCTATCCACATTACTAGTGCCTTTTCCATCTTCACTTTTACAATATCTCTTGTGTACGATGATGACTTAGCACTCAATTTTGTTCCAGAAAGCACAGATTTTCTAATAGCATCTTCATTTTTCTTGATGGTTCTTATGGTAGGTTCATTCAAACCAAAATATTTACCTATGGATGTTGAACCTTCTGTATTTGTTGGTGGTATTTTACGTACAATGAAGTATTTACATTGAGCAGTTCGTCTTTTGAAACTTAAAGCTATATATATTTAGCCTTTTAATAGCAAAAAGTTATAAGTTAGTTCAAACACAAATGTAAATATACACAAGTATTTATAATAATGAATACAATACATAACACCAAATATCATTTTGAATGTGTAATATTGATGTAGATACAGAAGGCAATGGTGATGGTGAAATTGTCACTTATATTAGTGTTTGAGCATTAACATTATCTTCAGCATAACTGGAAAAGTTTCATTCACTGATAAAGCAGAAAAAATTTGCAATTTTGTCAGATAATGGTAAAGCAAAGATGTAAGATTACCAAACACTATTAAAAATCAATCCAAAGTATATTATATTATAATGTCTTAGCATTAGCGACCTTCTCATTAACATCTGATAATCAAATGCAACGACTGAAAAAGTTGCATCTCCTTGAGTATAGATGGCGCTGTCTCAGTGATGTCTCAGGAAGATTTATAAGGTCATATTCTGAAAATATTCGTTGTCTGATGCGTGGTGCAATGGTAGCGCGCTCTGGCATGAATCTGGAGAGATGCAGGTTCGATTCCCGCCGTGGCGGCGATTAATTTTTTTCAGAATCTATTAACCAAACACTAGATTAGAGAAATTCTTTTATATCTGCATGTAATGAACATTTTGATATATATAAATTTGTTAAAAAAGCAACTTTTCTATTAGGGAGCATTTTTCTCATAATGTGTATCTTACCATGACCATGCAAATTAACAGACTACTTTATGAAGTGGTATACAGCAGCACTGTCAGCTAGTATTGTATGCTGCATTAGTTTTCCTTATCTGAAAAGTTTCCCTTATCTGTACTCAGTCTTTGTCCCAGCATCTTTGTGCACAAGACTAAGTGTGGCAAAATTTTTTGAGAAAAATATTTTCTTAATTATAGAAAGTTTAGTTACCTTTGCTCATATGTAAATTCTTTTCATAAAACTTTTAGGCACATGGCAGATTTACTTTCAAAAAAAAAAAAGCAAAAATTATACTTTTAAAGTTTACCATATTTATTTACAATTTCTGTTAAAGACTACTTTATGTTGCAATTAAAAACATATTACAAAAATGTTTAATTATATGTTTTATTTAAATTTATGGAAATTTTATTATTCACAAGCACTTTGTTTGCTTTTTGAATAACAAAAAAATCCAACTTCCAGTGTTTACAGTACATAAAAAGGTTTACTCTTCATTTATCTACAATCACTGTTAAAGGCCATTTTATGTTGCAATTGAAAACATTTAAAAAAAATTTGGATTACAGCAGAATTTTCATATTTTTACAATCATGTAACCATTTCTTCAATTTATACCTAAAATATGCAAATTTCACTTTTGCAATTTATTTCTGAATTATCAACTTCACTTTATTTCATCTTTTATTATCCATTCATTTTATTCACTATATATCAAATATTTTGTGTACAAAAATGCCAAATATCTGGTGCTTAGGATTATTATTTTTAAGCAACATTTCAAATTAATGGTAATCCACTGGGGTAAAAACAATGAAGGAAATTACTTCAAAATTACAAGTCTATTCACAGCTCAAATAGCAATTTTATTGCAGTGCATTTTGTAAACTTTACATATTATGGGGAATAAATCATTATATGTTTTTGCCACAAGAAATGAAAATCTTGAAAAGCTTAAAATGCAATATTTATCCTACAACTTGCATCAAGAATTCATTAGAATATTATAATAATGTTGGTGGTGGCCTTGGTGGTGCAGTGGTATTGTGTTCGTTCACAGTGGTACTGCAATTGCCAGGATTGAGTCCTGAGGTGGCATGTTTATCGTGTACTGTTAGCTCTAACTGATGCAGTGGTCATCAATGACTTCTATCTTAGTGGGGCATTTTTCTATGAAGTCTGCCCAAAATAGAAGTAATTTCTAGGATCCTTCTGCATCTTAAATGTTGCAATCAATCATGTTAATGGTTAGTGATAAGAAAATGTTTGTTTACTAGCAGATGGAGACAGTTATGCCTGGATTCTTCAGTTCTTTTGGAACTGAAACAACTGTTAGTTATTAGCCCTTTACCCTGGCCCAATACGAAAAAATTTGTTACTTAAAAATATTTTAAAGCTACAAAATTATTGCATTAACTAAACAGTAGTCAGCAAAAGTCACAGTAAAAAGAAATACTCACAGGAGGTCTTGTTTTGTCAAATGCACCCATCGCTATCTTGAAGCCAGCTCCTTCACCAGCTAAAACATTCTAAAAAATGGACATAATGGATAATTTATCTACAAAACATTCTGAATAATATACATATTTAGTGCTCTACCAAATTATTACTTACAGTGCTCTACCAAATTATTAGAATTCCCATATTATGTCAATGGGAATCTAATTCAAAGCTCCATAACTTCTAATATAAACATTCAACAGGGGGGGGGGGGGGGGAGAATGTGACTGAAGATAAAGGTCGTAATCAAATTTACTTAAATTTCAATATTCAGCAATATTCATTCAATATCCAGAGTTATGGAAGGTAGAATATTTCACAACAATAATGTGTCTTAAGACTTTACCTCAAAAATTAATTAAAACTAAAATAATAAGTATTGTTTCAAACCATTTAATAAAATAATTTAGAATTGTGCATAAATGATTATTTTAATATTAGAGAATTATGAGTGATTTTCATAAAACAAGATAAGTTATTGTTAAATATTCCAGCTTCTATAACTCTTTAAATAATAAACAAATATTGTTGAAAAATCGTGATTTAAATAGACTTAATTATTATCTTTATCTTCAGTCACATTTTCCCATTTAATGCATATTTTAGAAGTTAAAGAGCATTGAAATTATATTCCCATTGGCATAACATGGAAATTTTCTAATTTTTTTGGTAGGGCAGTGTATTATGATTGTGCAATTATAAACTTCCAACATTTGTGAATCATTCAGAGCATTTTAATGTAATATTTATCACTGCAAAAGAAAAAAAATTACATTAATACAATTTATTGGTCTGTAAATGGTAGTTAGGCATAAACTGGAAGGAGGGCTGCGTACCAATCCCCAGTGATGATGCACAGAACCAGTCAGGTCTAGCACCTAATGTTTGACACCGCCTTCTCATGGTGCAGGTTGTTAGTACTTTTCAAAAGAAAGGATACTAATGGCCTGCACCATGAGAAATTCTCTTTTGGAATAGAAGGGAGGGCTGCCAGCTCAGTGTGGCCTATTGATCTGGTCATCTATGGCCACTTTCATTTTTTTTTTTTCAACCCTGCTGAGGAGTGGTCAACTTCACAAAATCCTGGTGTTGACCATTTATACCCACTACACTGGACTAATTTATAGATTTGAACTTGATTATGGATCCTGAACTTGCTGCATTGGTGGGTCTCTGTTGAGGGAGAATATGCCGCTTGTTTTCTGTTTGCTAGTGGGTTGCCAGCCCAAAGTGAACAGAGGCACGGGATACCTTATATCAGCTGGTGGATAATCCTGATCAGAGGCCATTGCAGGTACCTGAATAGTCTCTTAGCGAGTTGGCATCGTCAATCCTAAACTGGAGTAATGTATCTCAGGCAGGTCATATGGCTCTTGAAAAGGTGCTGCCTGAAGTTCCTACCAGCATTGGTGATTTCAGCCTTTAGCAGAGAAGGAATGTCTTTGCCCCATGCCTGTGATCAGGAGGCTGTTTGATATTGTTGGCCCAACCTCTCTCAATAAACATAGTTTCTTTAAAAAACCTACTAATCATTTTCTCTCTGCAGGTACTTGGAATGTGAGAACATTACATAGATTATTCTCTTGATGTCTTCATGCACAAATTCCAGCATTATAACCTAGATATTCTTGGCTTGCAAGAGACCGGATGGAGAGGTAAAGGTGAGATACCTTTACCTGTATATTAATATTTTAAAAAGAGAAATAAAATATATAACTTTAATATATATAACTTATATTATATATAATATAATATAATTATATTAAACTTTAAATAAATATACAGGTATTCTCTTTTTAAAATATTAATATACAGGTAAAAGAGAAAAGAGAAATTTAAAGATATTAAAAATAACTTTAAATTTCTCTTTTCAGACAGGGAGGATGAAAAGCATCTCCAAGGTGCAGGTTTGCTTCTCAGCAGACATGCCAGTAATGTTCTTCTAGAATATGACTGCATTAATGAAAGATTTCTTACAGCAAAATTTAAAGACTTGAATGTCGTCTGTTGTTATGCCCCCAGAGAGGACTCTGATGAGAATGAGAAGGTTACATTTTATAGCAAGCTTCAGGATATTTTGAGTTCTGTGAAGAAAGGAGATATTTCTCTTGTGGTAGGTGACATAATACTAAAGTTGGTACTGACTCAACCTTTGGTAGTTCCAATGGCAGTGGGGAACATCTCCTACAGGTAACTAAATTTAATGGTTTGCAAATAACTAACACATACTACAAACACTGGGACATTTATAAATATACATGGGTTTTGCCTGATGGGTTGCACAGGAATATGATAGATTATATTTTAATTAACAGTAAATGGGCTATTTAGTTAGGAATACCAGATCATACAGGAGAGTTGAAATTGGGTCTGACCATTACCTGGTCAAAAGTGTCTTGAAGCTTAAGAAATGTTGTGCTAATAAGGTTAAGAAAATTAGCTTTAACACTGAATGTCTGAAAGATCCAGATATAGGCAAAGGATACTATGATAGGCTACTTAGTCATTATAACAATCGTGGTTTGTTTACTGCTGAAGTTGAGAAAGAATGGGATCAGTTTAAACAAATATGCCAAAATAACATTAAACAGGTTTTTCTTGAAACCAACAGTACTTGTTTGGGTAAAAGGGAACAGAGGAAACAAAATTATTTGAGTGATAAGGCTATGGAACTTATTGCTGAAAGAAGGAAGTGCAGGATTAATAATAAACACCCTACTAGTCCTAACAGAAGGCATTGCAATGAGCTTAATAAACATGTAAAGGATCAGTTAATAGCTGATAAAAAATCTTTGGCTTGATAGCTTGGCTGACAAAGCAGAGGATTGTATCAGGATTGTTAATGTTTTATGCGAGAAGAAATGGACAGGTACACAGGGATTGAGGGATAAACATGGCAAGGTGGTTGAAAGTGAGGATTCTGTGATGGCTAGGTGTGCTGAGCATTTCAGAGAAGTTCTAAATAATGTGATTATTTCTACTCCCATTGTTTGTAATGAGGATAGATGCATTACTGGCTTTAATGATGGCCTATATCGCATTCTGAAGTAGCTTTGGCAATCCCCTAAATTAAAACTGCATAAATTCCCAGGATTGGATGAAATCACCACTTAAATGCTTAGAGCTGGGAACAGGCTGAATGAAATTTTGAATTTTTTTATGATAAATGTGTAAATCCTATGGATTTTACTAGAGTTGTTATTGTCCCAATTTTTAAAAAAGGTGATCACAGTTCTTGTGATAATTATAGGGGAATTAGTTTACTTTCTATTCCAGGTAAAGTACTTTGCATGATTATACTTAATAGAATTAAGAATTTGGTTGATGGACAACTGTGTGATGAACAGTGTGGATTCAGAAGTGGAAGGAGATGTATTGATCAAATATTTTCATGTAAGCAGATTCTTGAGAAATGTTTCGAGTTTCAGAAATCTGTGGTTACTAGCTTTATAGATTTCAAAAAAAAAGGCTTTTGACTCTGTTGATCAATAGATCATATGGAATACCTGATAAGTTAGTGTACTGAAAGCTCTCTATAAAAACACTGAGTCATGTGTGAGAGTTGGCACATCTTGCAGCAATTGGTTTAGCATTACTAGTGGTGGGTACATTTGTCTCCTTTTCTCTTTTGTTTGGTCATTGGTTATGTGATGCAAAATGCTTTGCAAGGGAAAGATTTTGACCTTAAATGATCTAGAGATTTAAAAATTTCTGATTTAGATTATGCAGCTGATTTGGCCCTGTTGGCTAATGATGTTGATGAGATAAATTCTTTCATTATGACTGCACATAATGAGACTGGTAATAGAGTAGGTTTGGTAATAAACAGAGAGAAAACTAAAGTGATTAAAATTGGTCAGGCAGATGGTGCTTCAGTTGCTTTGAATGGCTGCACTCTTGAGCAAGTGTCTCAGTGAAGTTTTTAGGTTTACATTGAATAATTCACCCCCCCCCCCCCCCCAAGTATCTTGACTGTGCCACTCTGATGATATGTGTTTTTTTTTTTTGCTCTGGTGTACAAACCTTTCTGCATTTAGCCAACATTACAAAACTTCAACACCCAAAGAAAAAGAAATCAATGTTTAGTAAGAAAAAATAGCCATGAAAGTTATTTTCCATTTCATAACCAGTTCAGAAAATCCTGTGAATGTGAGAAGTCCAAGTCACTTTGTATAACACTCGCCGTGTTTAAAGTATATGATACTGAAAGGAATCATTAAAAGAAATAAAAATGTTTCAGGTTAAATACACTGCTTACAAAAATTAGGGGATATTTCAAAATGAATATGAAGCAATAAAAAAAAGAAGCATTTGATACTTTTTTTTATTAAACAAGAACATTAGAAAAGCAAACGACAAGTCAAAGAAAGTTGTTTGATTATGCAAATGAGATGCAAAACTAGCTTTTATTTCATTGGTGAAAATGCACTATACAAAAGGCTGAAAGTACTGGAGTATCTGCATGTTCCCTGATTTTGAAAGTGCACATCCTGCAATTTCCCAGCCCTTGCAATGCCCCTGCAACACGATTTGCCCGAATGCGAAGCCTGGAGAGCCATAGGACATCTTGAAGCTGGTCAAACACAGACGACAATGGCAACAGCACTTGGAACATCCCAAAGCGTGATTAGCAGACTGTGGAATCACTTTCAAGAGACTGGCACAGTATGAGGAAGACAAGGGCAGGGTTGCCCATCTGCCACAACAGCAAGAGATGACTGCTACTTGATCTTATTGGCAAGAAGGAACAGGTGCAGCAATGCAACAGAGCTGTGGGGACAATTTCTTGCTGACACTAGACGGCGGATGTGCACCCAGACCATATGAAATTGGCTCCATTGTGTTGGACTGCAAGCCCGGCGACCAATGGTATGTATTCCGTTATCTGCTGAACACCGTAGAACCCATAGAAGGTGGGCTGATGAGCATCGTCATTGGACCCGTGATGAGTGGTCAACTGTCCTCTTCTCTGATGAGTCACGGTTCAGTCTGCAGCCTGACAATCATCGTGTCCTGATCTGGCCTGAACGAGGAACATGGGAGAATCCACGTTTCATGCGAGAAAGGGACTCCTTCGATGGTGGCGGAATCATGGTGTGAGCTGGCATCAGCATTGGTGGTCGTACCGACCTCCACGTCATCAGAAACGGATCACTGACTGTCAGATATCGAGATGAGGTCCTGCACCCTATAGTGGTACCCTATGCTGGAGCAGTTGGAAACAACTTTCTTTTCATGGACAATAATACAAGGCCCGACCGTGCACGTCTTGTCAACAACATGCTTCAGGAGGCAGGAATTGAATGCATGGACTGGCCTTCACGTTCTCCAGACCTGAATCCCATTGAACATGCTTGGGATGCACTGGGAAGACGTCTGGCAAACAGTCTTCCACAACACTTCTTGAGCTGGAAGTTGCCCTGGAATAAGAGTGGCAGAGGATCCCACAAGAACTGCTGGACATTCTGATCCTCTCCATGCCCCATCGCTGTCAGTGTGTTTTGGCAGTCTTGGATGACCATACACCCTACTGAACAGGCAATGTGTGGCACTCTCATCCAGTTTGACATGCTTCTGTTCACCCCCACCAATATGTCACTTGCTACCCAATCATGACAATTGAGTTTGCAATTGAGTTACCACAGCTATTATTATCCCTATTTTCAAAAAAGGTGATCGCAGTTCTTGTGTTAACTTTAGGGGTATCAGCCTACTCTCTGTTCCAGGGAAAGTTCTTTGTATGATTGTGCTTAATAGAATTAAGAATCTGGTTGACAGTCAATTGCGTGATGAGCAATGTGGATTCAGAAGTTGGTTTGGTTTGGTTGTTTGGGTTTTAATGGCGCATTAGCAACTAAGGCTATAATGCGCCATACGAATGTCCAGAAGAAAAAAAGATAAAAGTCGTGTAACCCTTAACCGAATTTTAAAAGAAATCACAAACATATACTAAGAATGTAAAGCAATAAAAAGAAACATAATTGATAACAAGAAACAAATGTATAAATAAGTTATAAATATAAATGTAACCCAGGTGTAAGCAACCTGGGTTAAATATTGGAATAAAACTATATTCGAGTAAAATATCCTGTAAAAAGTAAAAATTCAAATACAGCGTTAAAACAACAATGATCAGCTAACAAATATCCGAGTGTAAGAGGCTCGGACGTAAAATCATGAAAATTAAAAAACAAACGCCTTTCAAAGTTAAAACATGGACACGATATTAAAATGTGTTTGATGGTTAAAATGGTGTCGCAAAACTCACACTTAGGTACGTCGTCCGCCCGTAAGAGAAACGAATGTGTAATAAACGAATGACCTAAGCGGAGCCGAGCAAGTACAACTTCCTCCTTGCGATTCCTGCGGTAACAAGACTGCCATGGTTTGATGATAGGTTTGATCTCAAAGAGCTTGTTCGTAAGCTGTTCCGACCAAGATCTCTGCCACTGTGCCCGGAGCTCGATGGTAAAACGCTGCCGGAAATCCAGATATGGAACCGGCAACGGAGAGTCGGACAGGGGCGTGGCTGACTTGGCAGCAGCATCTGTTAAGTCATTGCCCCTGATACCGACGTGACCGGGCACCCAACAGAAATGGATGGTGGTGGTGGCTGCCAGACGATGTAGCTGCTGGCGGATCTTAGTAAGAACAGGGTGAGGCCGATGCTTCACCGAGATCAAAGCCTGTAGCGAGCTAAGCGAGTCGGTGTAAAGCACACACCGACGATGATGCTTAGTCGCCACGTGGTCCAAGGCGAGGCTGATAGCGTGCAACTCTGCAGTGAAGATGGAACACTGCAGTGGGATCTGGTCTGCAATGATTACATCACAGCAGACCATGGCCGATCCCACTGAAGTGCCGGACTTCGAGCCATCTGTAAAGACAGGCAAGAAGTCCGGGTGCTCAGCACGATGGCTGGCAAAGAGTTGCCGGTACACACAGTCGGGTGTAAAGGCCTTCCCCGTCCTGCACAGGGAAAAATCGCAGGAAGGGGAAACAGCGAGCCAAGGTGGTAGTGGCTCAGCTGTCGACTGTGCAATGCTATCGAGACTGGTGTTGATGTCTCGCAGGTAGCCTCGGACATGCAAACCGAAAGGACGAATGGCAGTCGGCCGATTAGTGTAAAGTAGTTCCCACTTCGGACTGAAAACGCAGTCCCAAGTGGGATGGCCAGGCAGGGATCGCAATTTAGACGCATATTGTAGGGACAACTGCTGACGGCGAAGAGATAAAGAAGGTTCGTCGGTCTCAACGTAAAGACTCTGGACCGGTGAGGTGCGGAAGGCTCCCGTGCAAACACGGAGAGCCTGATGATGGAGGGGGTCCAGCACCTTCACCACCGAATCCCGGGCCGAGTCGTACACCTGAGATCCGTAGTCCAGTTTCGATCGGACAAGCGCACGGTACAGGCGGAGCAAGGAACATCGGTCCGCCCCCCAAGAGAGGGAGGAGAGGACCTTGACGATGTTC
This sequence comes from Ryuthela nishihirai, assembly GCA_038380435.1. Classification (NCBI taxonomy): domain Eukaryota; kingdom Metazoa; phylum Arthropoda; class Arachnida; order Araneae; family Heptathelidae; genus Ryuthela; species Ryuthela nishihirai. The sequence goes on along the minus strand of JAWZYU010000003.1, from coordinate 112,383,209 downwards.
AATGCCCGCGTGCACTTGGACCTGAGATGACGTATGTGAGGTAAAAAGGTCAATTTCCGATCGAATATGAGACCAAGAAACTTGGTCTCCGCCACAACTGGAATGATGTTACCCCCGAGCCGCAGCTCGGGATCCAGATGAAGATTACGCTTGTGGCAAAAGTGCACACAAGCGGTCTTCTGTGGGGAGAACCGAAACCCGTTTGCCGTCGCCCAAACCGAAAGATTGTTCAGGGCAATTTGCAGTTGTCTTTCAATGACCCTCATGCTGGACGAAGAGCAAAAGATGCTAAAGTCATCAACATAGAGGGCATTGCCTACTGATGAAGGAAGTTGTCTAGTTATAGAATTAATCTTGACAGCGAAAAGCGTAACACTCAGAACGCAGCCTTGTGGCACCCCCTGTTCTTGGGGGTACGGCTGCGACAGAGTGTTACCGACACGGACACGAAAAGAGCGTGTCGATAAGAAGTTGGAGATGAAGATCGGCATGTGACCTCTCAAGCCGAAGCTGTGGAGGTCACGAAGAATGCCGAATCTCCAAGCCGTGTCGTACGCTTTTTCGATGTCGAAGAAAATTGACACCAGGTGCTCTCTACGTAAAAAAGAATTTCTGATAGCCGATTCGAGGCGTATCAGATGGTCAAGAGTTGACCGTTGCCTGCGAAAGCCACACTGGGTGTTGGAAAGAAGGTTGTGATGTTCTAAATACCAGATGAGTCTGGCATTTACCATTCTTTCCAACACCTTGCACACGCAGCTCGTCAATGCGATGGGACGATAATTGGAAGGAATCTTGGGATCTTTGCCTGGCTTGGGGAAGGCCAAGACGATGGCCTCCCGCCAGGAGTCCGGAAACTGCTCCTCGAGAAAAATGCGATGGAGCAGCCGATCCTTACTCGATGGTGAAAGATGTTGGAGCATGGCATAATGGACATTGTCCGGCCCTACAGCAGAGGCACGAGAAGAGTGCAGAGCAAGGCGAAGCTCCTCCGCTGTGAATGGCCTGTTGTAAGGCTCCAGGCCATTCGAGTGGAAAGACAGCGGAGAGCGCTCCGCCCTGCCCTTCTGGGCCAGAAACTCGGGGGAGTAAGAGGAAGACGAAGAGATGGAAGAGAAGGACTCCCCCAGTGTGTCGGCAATTGCTTTGGGATCAGCAATTGCCTGTCCATTGTGCTCCAGGATCGATAACGAGTGGGACGTGTAGTTCCCACTCATCTTCCGGACTTTATCCCACACGACCTTAGAACTAGTCGTGCGGGTTATGGATGACGTATACTTGATCCAAGATTCCTTCTGGCTCTGGCGTCGGACGAAACGAGCTTTCGCCCTGGCGCGTTTGAAGTTCTCGAGGTTGGGGGTTGTCGGATATCTCCGAAACACCCCCCAAGCCTTGTTCTGAGCCTTACGAGCTGCAGTGCAATCTGGATTCCACCACGGTTTCGGAAAGCGAGGAAACCGTGTAGAAGTTTGAGGAATTGTTGATGCAGCTGCATCTACGATACAGTCCGTTATCTCCGCTACTGCCACATTGATTGGCTCCTGGCTGACGGAGTGGTCGTCGAGCTCAGAGAGCAGCTCGAAACCACCCCAGTCAGCCCGATCGAGCCTCCACCGTGAGACGCGTGAAGGGCTGCAAGGCCCCCCACGGGAGATGGTGCACACCACGGGGAGGTGATCGCTTCCATAAGGGTTGTCCTCGACCTCCCATGTAAGGAGTGGAAGGATCGAGGAGGAGCAGATGGTGAGGTCAATGGCAGTGAAAGTGCGGGTTGGGGAGTGAAAGTAAGTACTGACACCGGTGTTCAACAGGGAGAGAGAAGGATCCAGGAGCCACTGCTCTAGGACCCCACCCCTCCCGTTGGTGTCAGCACTGCCCCAAAGTGGACTGTGTCCGTTGAGGTCCCCCATAATGAGGAAGGGGGACGGCAGCTGCGAGACGAGATCATCAAGGTCTTCCTGGAAGACGATGCTCCCAGGGGGAAGATATACAGAGCAGACAGTCAGCGAGAACCCCACGAAGAGACGGATGGCTACCGCCTCTAAGTTGGTGGTGAGGTTTACGACCTGGAATGGAGAATGGTTGCTCACGAGGATGGCGACACCCCCGTGAGCTGGACCATCTCCATCCCGGTCCCGGCGAACCAGTGAAAAGTGCCGGATCGTGGGATCTGTGACTGGCTGCAAGTACGTCTCCTGCAGGCACACACAGATGGGCTGGTGTGCCTGAAGGAGGACCTTGATGTCGTCTAGATTCCTCTGGAATCCACGACAATTCCATTGTAGGAGTGTGGCCATCTCAGGACTTAGAAGAGTGGGCGGACGACGTGTTTCTATTCAACTTAACCGCCGCGGAGGACGGTTTAGTGAATAGGGGGCGGTCGGTATCCATGTCCTCGGAATCGTCCGAGGGGCATGGATCGGTGACCGCCCTTTGCGGTGCTGTTATTTTCTTTTTTGGCCCCGGTGGGGGCCCCTTCGGTTTGGAAGGTCTTGCTGTCTGAGGACGGGAGGGAGGAGGCCTTCCGGTGGAGGTGGAAGGCTGAGCTGCAGGAATGGAAACCGGGGTTGATGTCGAAGTCGACACCACCCTCGGTCTCGCCTGCGTGAGGAGGTACTTCGCAGCTGGCGAGAAAGACTCAGTAGGTGGTACACTGATGTCAGTCTGCACCGCAACCAAAGTCATTGGAACGATGGGCTTTCCAATGACTGCACTGGCATAGGAAACCTTGCCAGGCGGGGCGGGCGGTGCAGCAAGCTTTCTCGCTTCAGCATACGAGATGTTGTTGATGACTTTGAGGCGTTGTACCTCCTTTTCCTCCTTCCACTTCGGACAGTCGCGGGAGTACGCCGGATGTTCGCCACTGCAGTTCACACAGCATGCCTTTTCAGCTGTGCAGTCAGGATCGAGATGATCCTTACTGCCACAGCGAGCACAGGTGGGCTTGCCCCTGCATGCTGTGCGGGCATGACCGTATATCTGACACTGAAAACAGCGCAGAGGATTTGGGATATACGGCCGAACCTCACAATGTAAATAACCTGCCTTGATGTAAGAAGGCAGGCGTGGCGTATTGAATGTCACAATCAACACCCGGGTGGGTGTTAATTTCCCATCACGGCGTGTCGAAACCCGGTGGACCGCTGTTACTCCTTGAGGTGTGAGCTCCGAGAGGATCTCCTCCTCAGTGACTTTGAGGAGGCCCCACTCGGTGATCACACCCCGAGAGGAATTCAAAGTTTTATGGGGAGTGACTTCGACAGCCACCCCACCAATTTCTTTGACTTTCAGGAGCAGTTCAGAATGTTTCGAACAAGCGGTCTCAACCTGCAAGTCGCCAGATCTTAAGCGCTTGACGGATTTCGGCTCTCCCGCGAGACCTTTCAAACCTTTATTGACAAAAAATGGGGACATGTCCCCAAGTACCTGATCACCCGTGGAGTGGATGATCAGGAACTTTGGGAACGAAGACACAGACACAGAAGAAGACGGCAGTGATAACGTAGACGAAGAAGACGGGGGTTCATGTCGAGCCCTCTTGTTGGCAGTGATCGAATTTTCCTCACTCTCTCTCATGTTTATTTTAGTGTGGTTCAGTGCCCGCTGTCCCCACCCTCCACGGAGCCCAACAAGGGGACGCCCAGTCGGGCGCCAGGGCTACGCAGGCACTATACCCACACAGACAGTGAGCCAAGCCCTCACAAATAAATAGAAGGAAAATAAAAAGAGAAATGTGCAGAACAAAACATTCTACACAAATCAAACAAAGCGTAAAATAATAAAAATTATGAATGGCCAAATTGGCCTCACAAAGAAAGGATAACTACAAAAGGAAAATAATTTGTGAGGAAACTTGTAAACCTGTACCCGGACCGTGGGCAAGGTTACTCACCGCTCTGCACGGTTGACCCTAGCAGGACCTGCCCACCAGCCGATTGCTCCTGGGGGGGCCACCCCAGGAGCTCCCGTTTACCGGAAGCAGAGGCCAAAGCAGTGTATAGCAGAGGCCCCGGAATCTGCTGCCCAGCCCCGCGACGGACAGGCTCCCCAATGGCAAAACGGCCAAAGAGGACCCCACCAGTCATGAGCTGAGGAGAGAAGACGGGGACCCCCGGGCAACTACCAGGATCCTCCTTTCCCAGGACACGGGTCTCCGCGCACGGCAAACACGCGGGCGAGCGTTTAGGACCCTGCGAAGGTAGCCGAGCCAGCGGAACCTTCACAGGGTGGTCCCCCTCACCACGTACAGGGATTCAGAAGTGGTAGGGGATGTGTGGATCAGATATTTTCACTTAGGCAGATTCTTGAGAAATGTTTAGAGTTTCAGAAACCTTTGGTTGCTAGATTTCTTGATTTCAAAAAGGCTTTCGACTCTGTTAATCGTCATAATTTGTGGTTGATTGTGAGATCATATGGTATACCAGACAAGTTAGTTAACATAATGAAAGCTCTCTATAATAACACTGAGTCGTGTGTGAGAGTTGGTAAGGCTTGTAGCAATTGGTTTAGCATTACTTCTGGTGTTGGACAAGGATGCATTTTGTCTCCTTTTCTCTTTAGCTTGGTTATTGATTATGTTATGCGAAACTCACTTCAAGGGAAAGATTTTGGCCTTAAATGGACTGAGATACGAAAATTTCTGATTTAGATTATGCTGATGATTTAGCCCTTTTGGCAAATGATGTTGCTGAGATGAACTCTTTCATTTGAGCTGTTGATGAGACTGGTAGTAGAGTAGGTTTGGTTATAAACAGAGAGAAAACTAAAGTGATGAAAATTGGTCAGGCAAGCTGTCATTCAGTTAATCTGAATGGTTGCAGTCTTGAGCAGGTGTCACAGTTTAATTATCTTGGGAGCTATGTAACAGATAATGGTGATGTGCGGCATGAGATTAACAGATGAATAGGGATTTATGTTGGGACTTTTAAGAATCTATGGAGAGTGTGGAGAAATAGAGAAATAGGCATATACACCTAAAATTAGACTATATAATAGTTTGGTGGTTTCTAAGGCTAGTTATGGTAGTGAAACTTGGACGCTGTGTAAACAAGATAACAGGAAACTAGATGCTTTTGATTCTAGATGCTTATGCAGTATCTTGGGCATTAGGTGGTTCAACTTTGTAACTAATGATGAGGTTAGGCAAAGGAGTCAGGAACCTCCTTTAAGCAGCATATTGTGCAGAGAGAGACTCCACTGGTTTGGCCATGTTGCCTGTATGGATAATTATAGATTGGCGAATAGGGTTATGAACAGTGTGCCTAGAGGCCTCAGAAGGAGGGGGAGACCTAGGATGCGGTGGGCAGATAATGTCAAACAGGACCTTGTTAGAATTGGTGTGCAGTGGCCGGATGCAGCATATGTAGCTCAGGACAGATATGCTTGGAGAATTAAACTGCATGGTCTGGTTGTACTCCGTAGCCCATGGCTGCTTGAGGATGATGATGATGTCCATCATGACCTCTACATTCTAAGAAGCAGTTTTACATGAAGCTAGTGTTTGTTAAAGAATATGGGCATTGACAGGAGGAAGCAAGAGGAGCAGTTACCCCCCCCCCCCCAAAAGAACTGATTGCAAAATTTATGTTGAATAACACTGGTGTACCAAAAATAAATGTTATTTTTTATTAATGAAATGTAATCTTTTTTTTACACATATTTTCAATAAGTTTCCTTTTTGTTTTCATTTTATTTAGAATACCTTGTTGTTTTATGGTATATGCATGGTTGCTGTATTTGCAAAGGCACTCATTTATGAATGGCTCAACCTATATATTTCTATCTTGAAAATTGTTTTTTGCCCTTCCCCCTGAACTAATTCCTACCAATGCCCATGTCAAACAATGAATTAGACCATGTGTTCCAATCAAATCAAATAATATATTTTTTTTATTTTTTAAAAAAAATGAAGTTATTTCCTTACATAAAGGATGGAGATAACTTAGGCTTGTTCTGGTTTCTCACGCAACATACAAACACTTGCACAAGGACATGCCCTGCTAGTCTTAGTTGTCAGGTATTGCTATCCACTAGACCAGAGTTTAATAATGAAATAAACAAATGCAATGTTTTCCAAACTGGGCACCCTAAAAAAGGAATGCTTTTTCTGGTTGATTAAATATATATAATTATTGTACAAATACTTGTTTTATCACTTTTTGAACATACCTCATAATGACAATATTTATGATAAGTAACTATTAAAATGCAAAATAGCAAGACAGATCTAGTAGATAAAATTGCAAAACAAATGAAACAATTTATAAATATTAATGAAAATAATAATCATTCAATGATTTTTTTAACTGTCTTCCTCATTTTTGATAGTAATGCTTATTTTGACCCTAGCAAATACCAAAAAAGACAAGTTATAAATATCAATAACTTGCCCTCCACATTTTATTTCTTTCTAGATACAGCCCTAAAAAAAAGAACATGGGATAAACTAAATTGCTTAACACTAAGCTAATGGGATCACATAAATTGGTTAATCTCAGTGAGATAAAAAAAAAGCTTTAACTTGAGTATAAAATATTTAAATCTTATTAATGACTGCATTAAAAAAATTATTTCTATCAACTCTCTTACTAAATTAACATCAATATAAATGTTAACAATATTTTACCTCTTGAGGAACTTCAACATCTTCAAATGTAATGCCAACAGTATTGGATGCCCTTTGTCCCATATTCCATTCCTGTTTAGATATTATTCTTTTATTAATAAGATGTAATTTAAAATATATATATTGTCACATACAGCATAATTATTCACAAAAGGATATAACAATTCCAAAGTTAAAATGGTTAGTCTCATGAACCATATATATACACTAAGAAATTTTTGTTCATATCATTAGGATAATATTCAACAAATGCAATGTATAGTTGTTTTACCATCAGTCTCCAAGAAACAAAGCTACATTATTTTGAAAGTTACTTTAGGCAAATAATGTAACAGTACCTCTAAGTGTAACCATTATATGGGCTAATAAAACATTTTCCAGCTATATTGTGTCATCAGTGGGTTCCTGGATTGATTCCTACAGCTAGGACTGAACTACACTTCCAGCAGAACACCTTCACTGACACTTGAAATCAGTGAAACATGGAATTTTTTTGTTGGGTTAGGTTGTTCTACCTCTGAGTGGCATTTTTTTGCACACAGTGGGTTAATGGCCAGATCACATGGACCACAAAGGCTCAGAGAAGGCTGGGGGAGGTGACCCACTGGAACAGCTGTTGAGAGCCAGATGGAAGTCTCCTGTCAAGGCCATCCAGCGTATTCTTTAAAGTGCACAGGGTATGGCTCTCCTGTACATGGGGCCATGGCTTAATGTCCCATCCAAAGGGCGGTGGCCTTTCCAAGCCCATTGGTGTCCCCTATCGATTGTGGGCAAGACAGGGAATTTTGTGGAGATAAATCTCAATGATGACCCAGTTGGGACTTGAACTGGGAACTGCAGATTACATGCCTGGTGCACTACCAACTGAGCTCCCCCCCCCTCCCCAAATATATATATATATTTTAATATAAATAGTTCATGTACAGATGGTCATGTAGAATTGTAGATGTTTTTGAACCAGAGTCAATATAAATTTAAGTTCAGATCAGAAAATTGAGCTGGATAGGACAGAATGGATATATCTGTTTGATATAAAGCAACAACTGACAAATGTATGGCTAAATGTTCAATGCATGAAAGGTCAACTGCACCAGCAAAAAGAATAAGTAAAACAATTATATCTCTATATGAAATACTACTTGATTCCATCAATATTGAATGAAATGACTCAAAACAAATTTTCTCCAAACCACCACACTTCATGCCTCAAGTTTTTAATTATAACATTAATTTTTAAAATACTTTTTAAAATGTAATGTGGATTGTTTTATTAACCCTCATCTACAATAAATACAACTCTTCTCTTTCACCATACAACTTTGGAAATCACAGTTGGGCAAATGTGATCATTCAATAGAATCATTCTATTAACATTTGTGACAACTATGTGCTACTGTGATTTTCATAGCTATAGTTTAATAGTCATTTATACTATATGAATATATTACACATTTCTTGCTTAACAGTAATAAATCAGGTAATACATTTAAGGATTTTTTTTCTCTATAGGTTTTTATTTTTACACACTACTCAGCATAATTGTAAAATCAGGCAGAAATTACAGCAGAAATTTTATTATTGAGCTCTCACTTCCCTGCTAGTTGTTTCAACTGCAGCATATTATGTCTTATGAATTTGTGAGTAAAAGTAATGAAACACTAAATATAGTTTTGAGCAAAGTTTAAAACCATCTTATCTTGTAATAAAACATCTGTTTAAAACTTACCTTTCTACCCTTTGTAATCCCAGGAGTATCAGCATCTACAATAAATCCAGTGAAAGCTTTACTGGCAGGGCATTTGGGATCTGGGTTGGTTCGGGTTAAGACGAAGTACCTAGGCATGGTAAAATAATTCTCAGCTAACCACACAAATACAGCTTTAGTTAAATTAGAAATTCACAGCATAGAAATAATTTAGGTCGGACCAGCCTATTGATCTATTTAGGACCATGGTTGACTGAGGTTATAGATATAGTTGGTGCTCAGTTCAAAGTAAGGAAACTCATAAGTTGTAGTCATCCACTGATAATGGAACTTTAAGGTTGCAATACAATTCTTAGTTTTAATATATTTCAAATGAAAATTTACCTTTATTATAGTGCAATGATGGAAAAATGTTTGAAATCAGAGTTAATAAGTTGTCTGGGTTAATTATGCTAGGCCTGTGATCATTCACCACTTGTTACTGGCTTAACAAAGTTCATCTTGAAAATCTTAGTTCACTACAATTTCAAACTTGCTTTCTTCATTTAAACCCCATCTAATAAAAGTCATATCTTCTCTTGAAAAATATTAAAAATACAGTAAGATTCAACTGATAAAAGGCATTCATTCAGAACAGACAGTGGTACATTTACGTGAAATGATATAAACAGAAATGTCAATGGTTGTTGAGGACCACAATATTACAATAATTAGAAAGCAGAAGCACCCGTGAGTTTCATGGACTTGTATGTGCCTTGCTATTATCCATTTACCACCAGTAAATTTTTTTTTGCTGATTGTGGTTATCTTTAGCCACTGCGTGGCATCCTTCAATTCCTGAATCATGGGAAGGGAATTTTGATAAATACTAGATTTGAGATGTCCCACAAAAAAGTCAGGTGAGCAAGGCAACCATTCAATGGAATCTATCCAATAATTTTCTAATAGGTTACTATGTAACTATTTTTGAACATTTGCTGAATAATAGACAGGTGCATAATCCTGTTGAAAATAGTTTTTGTTACAATAGATAGTTATCCTGTTATAGGTAATTTAAGTAGTCAGATTTACATACTTACCAATTTGCAACTCCACCATTGGTTATCCACATTTTCTGACCATTAATTATCCACTTGTCTCCTTTTTTTTCTGCTTTAGTCTTCACACCTGCCACATCAGATCCTGCACCTGGTTCCGTTACACAGTAGGCCTGAGTGAGGAAATGTAATAAAAGTAAAACAAAAAATTTATGGAAAATATTTTTCTTTAGTTTCATTATAAACTTATGAAATATGTATGATTTCAAAATATACTGACTCCTATTAAAATTAAAAAAAAGTTGTTGCCAACTTTCAGGTAAAAATTTAAACTTTTACCCTATACAGTCACACTGACTTGCAACACAGTAATATTAGTGGCAATTGTCTTTTACCTCACCAAGATATGCTAAATAACATTAAAGAGCAAATGCAATGCAGAGAAACGTTAAGCAAAGTATGCAATTCTTTTCAGAAAAGCAGATACTGCCAATATAAGATAACAAACTATCACTGTAAGTGATAGTTTGATATTTCTGAGGCTGAATAGTCTGTTGAAATAATTAGTAGGATTATGAAAATGACACAATCCACAGTAATACTGCAAGAGGTCAGAGTAATTAGTGTGTTAAAGTAACAAGCATTAGTAAGGGGAAATATGTGGACATAGTACATAAAATATTTCAATCCAAAATGGGTTGTTGGGTTGTTTTACCTCTGAGCAGCACTTTTTTGCACACCATGGGCTAAATGGCCAGGTCACATGGACCCCGAAGGCTCAGAGAAGGTTGGGGGAGGGGACCCACTGGAACAGCTGTTGGGAGACAGATGGTAGCCTCCCGTCAAGGCCATCCAGCGTGTTCAAAGTATGTGCACAAGGTATCTCTCTCCCGCACAAGGTATGTCTCTCCCGCGTAACGTGCACAAAGTATGTCTCTCCCGCACACGGGGCCATGGCTTAACGTCCCATCAGACGGACGGCGGCCTTTCCAAGCCCATCGGTGTCCCGTACTGACCGTGGGCAGGGTGGGGAAATTTTGCGGAGATAAATCTCAACGCTGACCCAGCTGGGACTCGAACCTGGGAACTACAGATTACGAGTCTGGCGCGCTACCAACTGAGCCACCCCCGCCCCCAATCCAAAATGAATTCAGAGTAATGACAACCTATCAACTGCTGATAAACCTACTGAGCAAATTCACTATTTTGCAGAAATATATCGTTTAACTATATAATTCATGAAAGATATAGTTACCTAGCTTTAAAAATTCTCTAGCTGCAATTGAATCAAAAATTTCAGTGAAATTTATAGAAAAATGCAAACAAATGAAAGATTTTCCAAGACTTATTACAAGCAGGAGAAATGGATCATTGCTATTATAAACAATAGTATTCTTTATATGGATGACAGTATATGTCAGCAATATAGTTCATTGTGCATTGCATTTAAATTTTGAGGTTTCAGAATAACAGACTGAAAAAGGCATAAGGTTTTATTATTTGAAAATTTTAATTTTGGGGTGGTGTAGAACAGGAATCCTCAAACATTTTAACCAATAGGCTATACTAATAACCACTGGGACTGCAGATATTGATGGTATCCCACTCTTCCATTTTTAATTTTTTTAAAGAAATCATTAATGTGTCAATTTACATTAACAAAAAAAGAAAAATGCAATAAAATTCTTCAAATTCCCTGTCACTCCACTTTCCTTAAAAAAAAAAATCCTGGCTCAATGATCATAGAGCCAGGATATTTTTCGATAATCATAGAGCCAGGAACCAAGAACTAACCATAACCTTTGCAGGTTAGATTCAGTCACAAACAAATCAAATGCCAAGACTGTTTGTGCAACAGCAACCAATCGTAGATAAACTTCTTGGATTATAGTACTACACAAAAAGGAAAATTTTTATGATTGTCAACTTGCAAAGAATGTAAGATATCAATCCACAGTAAATATATAGATAACCTGTAGGTATATAATTCGATAAACATTTGTTTGGATAAAATTATTGCTGACTGTATGTGATGCAAACCCATGACACTTCAGAAACGTGCCAGAGTGCTCTACCAGCCTTCGGCAATAATTTTTTTTGCACATAATGATTTAATGTAAGATATGCTGAATACCACACAATTATAATTTTTTAATTTCCTTACCTACATAGTTTTAAGCATTTCTTTACATATTATTTTGGGACAGGGGTGGCTCAGTCGTTAGCGCACCAGGCTCGTAATCTGTAGTTCCCAGGTTCGAGTCCCAGCTGGGTCAGCATTGAGATTTATCTGCGCAAAATTCCTCGTCCTGCCCACGATCAGTAGGGGACACCGATGGGCTTGGAAAGGACACCGTCCGTCAGATGGGGCGTTAATCCATGGCTCCGTGTGCGGGAGAGCCATACCCTGTGCATGTTAAAGAACACGCTGGATGGCCTTGACAGGAGTCTACCATCTGTCTCCCAACAGCTGTTCCAGTGGGTCCCCTTCCCCAACCTTCTCTGAGCCTTCGGGGTCCATGTGACCTGGCCATTTAGCCCATGGTGTGCAAAAAAGTGCCGCTCAGAGGTAAAACAACCCAACCCAACATATTATTTTTACAAAATACTCTGCATTTTCCCCAAATCTGACAATAAAATTGTATATATGCAATCAAGTTCATGACACTAATTTTTGGAAACTGACTTTTCTGATGGAAATGAAAGTTACACACTTAAGGCAAATTAGTGAGAAATAATTTGTGAGTATGCATTGTAGAGAAAATATTGCACACACACACACACACACTTGAAGTATTTTGCTAGATAATTGCAGTAAAAACTTAGCGAAGGAACAGCAGTTGTTCAAGTCACTCAAGCATGTGCATAGCTCTAAAAATTGATTTACCAAAATGTTTTCTTAAGTGTTCATTCACTACACGACATATGATTTTCAAGATCAATTCATGCAATTCTTTTGGAATTTTTGGAAATCCAAGACTTTGATTCAGTTTTCAGAAACATTCTATTCCTAGCCAGTGTGTATGAGTATAGAAGAGTAGCAGTTTGACTACAGGAGAAAATAACTTTCGAGAAACTTGAAGCCTGTATGATATGGGGTATGATTGTATTTCTATTATTATTAGATGTATGGAAATTTTGCATTTGCCATATCAACAACAGATGTAAAATTGTAGTGTTTTTGCAACTTAAATATTGAAATACAGAATCTGCATGTACAATAAAACAAGACTGTGATACTACAAAATACTGAGAAGGAACATAGATTGTGAATTACATCAAGAACATATTGGAACATGATGGATTTAAAATAATTACAAAAGTAGAAGGGAGGGGTTTTGACATGTGTAAAAAAAAAAGACTCATTTTGTGTTGTGTGCAGTGATGAATTATCGATATTTGAGTGGTAAGAGTAGTATCTTTAGTACAACAGTGTATCTTTGTTATCATAGATAAGGTTCCATTTTTTTTTGCAAGTAATTTTTAACTAGTGAAATATGATTGGTAAGATTTCTGCCTATGTCCTGTTTTGCAATTTGGTTATCAAATGTTGTATTCAATTATCAATTGGTGTTTTAAGTAACTAATTGAAATTTTAATGCTACTGTGTAAGTTTATTGCCTTAATTATTAAATCAGTTGATTTACTATCCATCTGTTTATTATGAATTCATGCATGGTGCCAAATATAAAAATACAACTTAAAAATTTGTAACAATATATTAGAATGCCATAATGTGAAATTGCAGTGTTTCTGCCACAAAAATGCAACAGAGAATACCTTTTGCTAAAGTCACAAATGATTTTCTTCCTCCAAGTGGCATTGCTTTAGCACATACCTGTTATCTTTCATTATTTCTTGCCACTCAGGTGATTTTTGTAGTTAAATAACATAGTATTCTTCTACACTGCTTGGCCTGTAGTGTTGGCCAAAGCTACACTGTGCATAAATGACACTCATTAACATAACTGCATAGCCATAGAGTACATTGTAAAATGCTCCACTGAAATATATATTTCAATAGATTCTCGTAAGAAACTGTTTCCTCCTGTTCTCAACTGAGGAATGTAATTGCAATGAGCAATTTAGTACAATTTGTTTTGCTTTAAAGTGTTTACCTTAGGTTTGTCTCTTATTTGTTACTGGTCCCCCTTTCTGAAGCATTTTTGGGCTGTCCCTTCCAATGATGATGACATGTCAATAATGTCAACCTAGCATTGATTAGTGGGATCTGTGAAATAAAAGTGGATAAGAGCACAACATAACTAGAACTTTATAGCATCTTAAAATAATATTCAAGAGAATACTTTCTCAATAGAATCAGAGCTTTGAAACAGAGTAAAAAGAATTGACAAACTCAGATTGTGAACAAATTTGATAAGTAATTTTTGAAAATTTAATCAATTGAACAAACATTTCCTGCCCTAACAAATTATTTTATAAAGTAACTTGTGAACTTCTCAACTTTGTATAACCTGGACAAAAACATTTATTTCGCATTGACTGCAAATAAGTTGTTTGGTTGTTTGGAATTTTACTGCACATCAGCAACTAAGGCAATAATGCACCAAACATGGCTGTAATCAAGTTGAAACCCATTTTTTCTAACAATGACTGAAGACACATATTATGATATCAATAATTACTCACTCATCTGATAGGACAGTTTAGACAAAACTTTAAAGTTGATAATCTTCTACTCTTGCTTGTTTTTATTGCAAAGCCCAATTTTGGCCATGATCAATAAAAACTAATCAGACATCTGTGAATAATGCCAATGCTGAAAAGTTTTTTTTAGCATTTATATAGCTTAGTAATGACAGAGCAAAGAAAAAAATCTGACTGAAAAAAAATAATCTCTTGAAATGTATTTCATGTTAACATTTAATAATGAAATTTAATTTAACCGATGCATGTCAAATTAACTTTTATGAGTTAAGAGAATTAATACCACTAATATACCAACAGTTTACTTTGAAGTGAGAGGGGGCAGTAGAATATGAATGCTCTTCATATTTCCAAATATAAATGCTCTTCATATTGTTACAACAGATGAATGGGCTACAATGAAATTTATGATAAACATGTCATGAATGCTCACATATGCTTCTGCATGAGAATTACATAACCAAAACCTATCTGAAAAATAGGAAAGATAGAATTGTTATGTTAGAGTTGTGGATATGTAAAAGGGGACAGTCTTTTATATACACAAAGTGTTTAAAAAGAAGAAATATTTTATATGGTGAGTGTGCAGGAGGTTAATTAGTTTTATTAGTGTAAATTCTATTAGTTAATTAATAAGAAAAATAAGAGTGATTTACACTTGAAGTGAAAGGACACAGTTATATAAGGGACATTGACTATAAAAATGAAGAGGTAAGGATTAATTGAATAGAAAAGCTAATCATAACTGTTCTGCAGGAAAAGATTACTACTTTATATATGACAGTATTTAGTTTGTTTATAAATAATTTCATCCATGCTTTTTTTAATAAATTGCATTGTTTTGTAATTAACATTGTAAAATGTTTACTTGAACTCACGTTGAGTGCCCATCCATTTCAATTCATAACAATATATTCAAAAATATAAACATATTAAGGTAGGAGAAAGGCAAAAATTTCAAAAGCTATTATTTCTGCATGAATATTTTGGAGGGATTGAGTTGTTTTACCTTTGAGTAGTACTTTTTTTAACATAGTGGGCTAAATGGCCGCTCATCTGTTAGGACAGTAACATAACTGATAGGATATCAACTACACAAGGAACCAGAGGGCTCGGAGAATATTGGGGGAAGGGACAGTCCTTGCCTCGGCCATTCATGTTCTTTAACTTGCACAGGGTATGGCTCTCCTGCACATAGGGTCATGGCTTAAAGTCCAATTCGATGAACCATTTATTGTAAAGCACACTGATTTACTCTAGCTCAATAAACTAGACTTTTATTTGCTTGGCTGTAAATATTAAATTTCTTACATATACAAATTGCAACCATAAATGGGTGCTAAATTCCTTTTGCTACAATAAAATGCAATCTCTTGAATGTACAAATGCAATAAACATGAAAAATCTGAGATTTTTTTTTTCTGTATCTTAGCTTATTATGCATAATTTAAAAGGTTTCCTAATGCAAAACTTTTCCTTCTCATGTGTTCTCTCTCCATTTGCTTTGTAGATTAAACAGAATGGCATTTCTTTTTTTTCTTCAGGCTAATAACTCAGATACACTTATTTGCAATCTGACTGGCATCGTATGGACTGATAGGGGCCAGACATTATCTGAAATCACCTCCCATCTGAACGCAGGTTCCAGCTGGGAAGTCAGTGCACAGACCGTGCAATGCTCACTTCATCATCTCAGCTTCAGGAGCCCCTGCTGTACAAGAGTCCCACTATCAGCACCACTCAGGCTAATAGCACCACATCAGGCTCAATGCCTTGATTGGGCTAAAGAACATTGAAACTGGACCATTGAAAATTGGCAACGGATAGCCTAGATGATGAATCCCGATTTAAACTTCATCATGCCAATGGGAGACTGAGGGTATGGTGCCAACCCCAAGAAGCCATGGATCCTGCATGTCAGGTCAGAACAGTACAAGCTGGTGGTGGCTCAGTGATGGTTTGGGGTGTCTTCAGTTGGACGTCTGTGGGACCTTTGGTATGTGTACATATGACTCTCAATGCATCCTGGTATGTAGAACTCATGGCTGACCATTTACACCCATTTACGGCCATCATGCATCTCAATTAAGATGGCATCTACCAGCAAGACAACTGTTCATCTCACAGGTCCAGGTTGGTTACTGCATGGTTGCAGGAGCATTCTACTGACTTTGAAATAATGAAATGGCCACCTAGAAGCCCAGATTTAAATCCCCTTGAGAATCTTTGGGATACTGTTGAGAAGAGTGTTCGGGCCCGTGTCCCATCAGTGACAACCTTGAGAGAATTGTCGACAGCTCTGGAAGATGCATGGGTCGCCATAACTGTGGAACATTTACACAAGCTTGCGGAGTCCTTGCCTCATCATGTGGTGGCTGTTATCAGGGCCAAAGGGGGTTCAACACCCTCTTACTAGGTTACTATCCCTAGGTCAATGGCACTTCAGTGTATATGCTACATACACAGAAATCTTAATATTCAGATATAATAGGAAATTAGAATGATCATTTTATATACCTTTATTATGCTTTTAGTAAGAAATGTTTAAGGTGAAAATGTTATGATAGTGGTTGAGTAATTAGCAAGCTTGGTTGTGAAACAAAAGGATGCAGGCTTGAATCTCAGAGAAAGCATGGATATTATCTGATGTATGTTGTCTTTCTATTGAAATAGTGCCTTCTTCCTGTGGTGGTACATTAGATACTGACAAACTCTGATATATGTCATTGCAAATAGTTGGCTGAGAAATAATTAGATTTGTATACATTGAAAATGGGTTAGCTGAGAAGTTCCTCTTTCATAATTATTTAATAATTTTAGAGTATTTTAAAAGTAACTTACAGTCATAACTAGGTCTTTTGTAACTCTTCCTAAATATTCTGTTTTCTGTTTTTCATTTCCCGCTAATAGTACTGGTGCTTGCTGCAAAATAAAGTTTGGATATAGATTAAAACTATAATGTTGAGAATCTGTTACATATAACTTCCAAAAACTATTTTGAAAACTTTTTAAAAAGCAAACTGCAATAATGTTTCAGATTAATAAAGGAAACATGTATATATATATTAAGAAAATTAAGTACACTGCTGGCCATTAAAAGTGTATCACCAGGAAAGAAAAATGTCAAAGCCATATATTTAGTGAATGCATAACTTATGTTACAAGGATCAAATGATTGCAAATAACAACTCAGACTTTGGAAAACAAAAAAATCAGTATCTTGTGTAGCCACCATGAGTGGCAATAACTGCTGCTACACAGTCCGGCATTGAAAGGATGAGACATCGCATGTGTGTTTGGGGAATGTCAGTCCATGCAGTTTCAATACATAACCAAAGTTCATCTGTTGTAGCAGATGCTGGTGTCTGGTGTGCCAGTCATCATGAGATCATGGACCAGACATGTTCAATTTGGGACAGATTCAGTGAAGGCACAGGCCAAGGCAGAAGTGTCACACTGTGGCTATCCAGGAATTGTTGGACAATGCATGCCACATGTAGTCAGGCATTGTCCTATGGGTAAATGGCACCAGAGAACCTCTGAAGGTATGGCCACAGGCTCCAACACCTCAATGATGCAATGCTGGCTGTTCAAAGTAATAAGTACAGTAATGAGTCCAATGGCACCCCATACCATAATACCAGGGGGCTGAATCTGTATGGTGCTGCATCATGCATGTCTCACTGAGCCTGTCACAGTGATATCACCAGATATGGATTCCTCCATCATGGTGCTGCATACTGAAGTGGGATTCATCTGAAAAGACAATGCGATGCCATTCGCACATCCATGCACGACATTCTTGGCACCATTGCAGTCGCATACACCTGTGTTGTAGAGTCAATTGTAGCTGAAACAATGACTGCCTAGCAAAGATGCCCCCCGATGCTGCAGACGATATCAAACCATATGTGCAGACACTGGTTGATATGCAACACACCCTCACTGTTGAGCTAAGGTGTTTGATGTGGCTGTACAATCATTCATAGCCATATGCACAAGATGTCTGTCCTCTCATCGTTTGTGACAGGGTCCCTCACGTTGGTGAGTTTGTTCCTCCACTACTCACTGATGCCATATTCTCATCACTGTGGCAGCATTCCGTCCAACATGAGCACTGATATTTCGGTACGATAATCCACCTTCCCATAATCCCACAATTCTCCCTCGATCAAAGTTGGAAGCCTGGTTGTATGGATACCGTACGAAAATATAAGGTAATTGTTGTGGACAATATTATTTTTTCATTGCAAGCGAGCAATATTAAGTAAAAGTTTCATTATTTTGGACCCATTTTGGCAGCAACGTGTGTAAAAAAGTGTTCTTCAAAGGGGCATACTTAATCCTTTAGTGCGGAAGAACTGAAAACACAATTCCAGTGCTTTACACCAACTCTTTGTAATATCCTCTTATACCACTTCCAAGGGATGTTACACATGATGTGCGTACGTGTCACACATGATGTGCGTACGTGCTGCACTTTGAATAATTTACATGTTCTCCCATGCTATCTTGCATATTTTGGAACAATCTGATGAGTTTTTCCTGGTGGTGTGCTTTTAATGGCCAGCAGTGTATTATGGTTAAATAAGGATATTGTTAATACTAATGTGTAAACAGAGCTGAAGAAAACTTGTTGGACAATATAATCCAGATCCCAACATACTGTGTGATATTTTAACAATAAATATTTATATCTTTTATATTAATCTTGTACTCTTGCATTTGATTTCATAGTATTTTTACTATTTCATTATAATATCTTATTACTGAACATTTTATATTGCTAATTCTGAGTGGTTAGCATGCTTGGCTACTGATCAAAGGGACCTGGGTTCGAGCCCTGGGTGAGGCATGGCTGTTTGTGTTCTGTATCTACAGAAATCTCACATTCCTCACAGATCATCTCAATGGAGCATTAAACTGACAGGCTCCTGTCGCACATATGTGGCAAGCAGCTCCTTGAGAGGAAATTTATTTATTATTTAGTTGATTAATTTGTGATCAATGATTAATTTCTAAATATGATTTACAATGGGATTGAATTTTTCAATATGGCCCACACTCTGAAAAGTTTCTCTAACTCTGCTTTAATTTTACAAAGTAAATTAAAATTCAGGAATAAACTGCAAATATTTAGCTTTTACATTTAAATGTTCTATGATGATATATTACAAAATATTGTTTATTTATATTACATTTAATAACACCATAATGTTTTTGATACTATCATTCATTTTCATATTTTAATCTGGATATGAAATCTATATTATTATATACCTCACATCAAATAATTATTGCACACATACCAAACCGGACTTAAAAATGTTGCTGATATTTCATTTTAAATAGATTTAAAAATCTGCAACTGCGAAGTGCAAAATAGTTTAAGTTCATAATTTTTAAAGTTTCGAAACGGGTCCAAAATAATGAAACTTTTACTTAATATTGCTCACTTGCAATGAAAAAATAATATTGTCCACAACAATTCACCAAAATTAACTACCTTATATTTTAAATTCTATTCTTGAGATTATGAACAAATTATAATTTTAATTAAAATACTCCAAGCATGCAACCTTTGCCAGATCTATATCTTAAACTCCTGTCCTATCCAAATCAGTCCACAAATTACTAAGAGCTCAAAAAATCAAAATTGCTTTCAGCCCAGCTCCAAATCTCAAGGAAAATATAAATAGGGACAGAGACAAAATTAGCTTCCTTCAAAAATCAGGCATATACAGATTTCCTCTACATTTGCCAGATAATTCTGCTGTCTACTATATCAAAAAATTCATACGTTCTTTTCAGGAGAGATTCACAGAGCATCAGACAGATGTCAGCCAAAACAAGCTAACGACTGCCACTGCCTATACAACACTTAGCAACCACAGACTGGGAGCATGCCACACTGCTAGCACATGCATCCACATACTATGGAAAGATAGTCTGCAAGGCTATTGAAATAATGACCTCACCCATCCCCACCTGCAACTGAAACACTGGAATCACCCTTCATGATATGTGGAAAAAAGCTCTTTACAGCCCCTAGGTCACCCCTTAGTGTCACTTCATTGAAGACTGAATGCCGTCCTTGCTCCAAAAAGCTTCAAAGTTTTCTCCTAAAAACTCCCATTCTCCAAACTTTTTGTATGTTGTTAAACTTAAAAATTTTATTTCTCCATGACAGAGAATTTTAATTTTGATTAATTTCTGAACAAAAAAAGTCTTTTTAATTGTGTAATTATAATACTTTTCTAAAAAAAAAGTTTCTATGTGACATATTCTTTGAAATATAATTATTTTCCACGATTTTCAAAAAAAAAAAACGCCCCATGAGTAAGCACAAAATGATGCAAAAATTAATAACTAACCAGTTACCAATACTTATGACAAACTTCTTTCCAATATTAACAAGAATGACCAATCATCTGACAGAATAGGCTTTGCAATTGTTCTAGTTTTAGCTCCCACTAATGGTAGAATTCAACTAATATAAAATTTGGAATATGTAAATAACCCTATTTTACCAGTACCTATCCAATTCAAAAATAATTTTTCATTTAGTTCCTAAACCAAAAAAAGGTTGCATTTTTCTTGCTCTCCTGAGGTAAGTGGGGACAGATCATTGCTGTTAATGTAAATCTTTTGACTACTACACTTTTTGATTTGAATTTCAGATTTCTTACATGAAAAGATTGTTTGCAATATTTGTTAAGTTTTATCATTTTCCAATTCGAGCATCCTTAAATAATGGAAATTGAAACTAATGGAAGATATGGAAAATGTGAATTGCAATATCTCATTAGTATATATCCAATCAAAACATAAATTTTCATTATCTGTTAAAACAAAAGTTTGAATGTCTATAGAGGATAGACAAACAAAATAAAAATTGAAAATGAGATAAAAATAGATTCATTAATTAAAGTAGTAAATTAAAATTGTTAACTTGTCTTTATATAATATTAATTTTAATTCATTAATATAATGTACAAGTAATATATTAAAGGTATTACTAAAAATTAAAGTTCAAGATAAAAATTTACAGTTTAGAACAATAAATATACATAATTTAAAAATTTCTGTTAGTTACTGAACACATTTCAAGGCCACTGAATTAAAGTTTAAAGAATGGTGTAGCATTGGAAATATTCTGTATAACATATCTTGAAAAGTTAGGTGAAGTATAGCCTCACCTATACAAATGTCATCAGATATTCCAATCTTCTCAGTTGAATCATTAAAAGCATTGCAGAACTCTGTAGAATTGCCATTATACTTTACTTTCTTAATTTATGAAAGTTACTTTTCTACTGATATCTTATTTGAAGCTTAACAAGCTGTGCAAAAATTACTTGTTAGAATTAATAAATGATAATGAACCAATACTGTCAATATCCTTAGAGGGGGGAGATCAGATTTGGGCATCAAATTTCCTCTTTTGACATTTTTTAGCAGAATTTTAAATATTATTTATTTACATACTTTCATCCTTTTTCCACCAATTATTATACTCTGTTTTCTAAAAGTTTGTATCGTAGAAGAAAAAATTATAGATATTTTTACAATGTGAAACTATGGGTATATGAAATAACATCTGATTATGTGAAAATATTATTGTATTTTATTACGCTGAGACTGCTGGTTTCTTACAAATATCAAGGTGATGTTAACTTTGTTTGATCACTGTACAATATAGATTATTCCTATGGCTACTTATTGCTATAAACTGGAAAATCACTTGCTAAAAAAGATTTAAAAAAAATAGTTGTTTGTTCTAGGGCGTGTTTTGAATTCCTTCAATGAACAATCAAATCACTTGTGCAATCAGGGGAGGGCTGATTAAATTCATCAGAGATTATGTTAACAAATAATTAAACATGGATTTACAATTAAAAAATTTAACATTACCCACTTAAAAAATAACTAGCTACACAGCTAATTCAAACTAAAGCACTTTATAAAAAATTTGATGTGTAGGCATTTGAAAAGTAGGGACAGTTTAGAGTTGGTAGGTCCATGTATTGTTTACAAGCCAACGTCCCCCCCCCCCACCTCCCTAACATAGGAAAGTATGATTAAGGGAACTATTTAAAATATGTTATGCTTTGAATGTATGATTTTAAGTGAAACTTAAGTTATTAAACCATATTTAAAATTATTGCACTATGCTTCTAGAAGTGTAATGAAGAAAGCATAAATTATCAGGAATATATGGATTAGTCAGGTGTAATAATGATAAATACACTGTTATAGTGCCCATTTTTTAACTATTTGTTGAAATTTAATACTCAAGAAAAACTTTTTTGCCTATGAAAGTGAGAACAAAGTAGTTCACACTACTATTTCATGTTTGGATCACTATTGTCATTAAATTTTAATTTCCTTAGCATATCATTTTAATTCACATATGATGACGACAAACTATTTTTGTTTTTACTTATTTGTTAAATTGTTATTCAGTTTTGATCAAATCAAAATAATTAATTTGACATTGTGCATGAATTAAAAGCATATATAGATGAACAATATAAACATATTGCTTATGTATCAAGTAAATCTCTTACTTGATACATAAGCAATTCTCTAACATTTTACTAATGTACCTGATATTGATTAAAAAAAACTTATGACTTGACATGAAAACATAAAAAATTTAAATTTTATAAATATTTGGTGACTTTTATTAGAAACCTTAAAATAACAGGTTTAGTTCTAACACATTAAAAGCATCTTACTGCAAGTTCATTGGCAGCTACTGCTGTACTTATACCAGTGCAACCATAACCAAGCTCTTCAACTACTAAGCAAGCATCAAGCAAAGGAAGACCAAGTCCACCTAAAAAGATTTAAAAGCACTTGTAGATAAGATTAATCTTTAACATGCTAACATAATTAACAATTAGCTTATCTTGTATACAAATAGGTGGGGGGGGGGAAGGTCTGGCTCAGTCAATAGTGTGCCATGCTCATAATCTGTCAGGTTTTGAGTCCCAACTGTGACAGCATTACAATTTATCTTACCTAACCCCCACCTTGCCCTCAGCCAGAAAGGGGACACCAATGGCCTTGGTTGGTTCGTTGCTTTACCTCTGAGCGGCACTTTTTTGCACACAATGGGCTAAACGGCCAGGTCACAAGGATCCTGAAGGCTCAGAGAAGGTTGGGAGAGGGGACCCACTGGAATGGCTGTTGGGAGACAGATCTCTCCCGCATACAGGGCCACGGCTTAACGTCTCATCCAACGGATGGTGGCCTTTCTAAGCCCATCGGTGTTCCCTACTGACCATGGGCAGGGCAGGAAGTTTCACGGAGATAAATTTCAATGCTGACCCAGCTGGGACTCGAACGTGGGAATTGCAGATTACGAGCCTGGCGTGGTACCAACTGAGCTACCCCGCCCCCAATGGGCTTGGAAAAGCTACACTCTGTTGGTGTGCAGGAGAGCCATACCTGTGTACATGAAAAAACAGGCTGGATGGCCTTGACACAAGGTTCCATCTATCTCCTAATAGCTGTCTAGTGTGTTCCCTTACCACAAACTTCTTTGAGCCTTTGGTGTCCTTGCGACCAGCCTTTAGTCAATTGTGGGCAAAGTGCTGCTCACAAATAAAACAACACAACACAAATAAAACAACACAACCTAACCTTGCTTAAAAATAAAAAAATATCCCTTAAGCAGCTGCTTGCCACAGAGGGCTGACAGGAGCCTGTCACTTTAATATGCTATAAAGAAGATATGTGAGGAAGGTAAGATCTCAGCAGGAAGACAACATAAACATCCATGTCTTACCCAAGGCTCGAACCCAGGTCCCTTGGATCAGTAGCCAGGTGCATTAACCACTCAGCCTTCCCAATTTAAAATTAAAATTTACATTAAAATTTAAATGTAAATTTAACTTTACTATACGACTGTTATAAAGAACAAAAATACTTAAATTATAAAGGGTAATGCAAAACAGTTTTATAACTTCAAATATTTATAACTTAAAAGGCTCTGTAATAAATGCCACACAAAGGAAAACAACAATATGACAATGAAGAGAAACACATCAAGTTTACAGATGCTTCATGTGGGTGCTGGAAATAATGCAGCGAACTTCCCAATGAAATTCAATTTCCACCCTCACTCAGTGTAACATAAGGCCAGCTCTAGGAGGGGGTAAGGATGCTTGGCTTCTCCTTTTGAGAATGCTAGTAATCAGAGCAAAGGCAAAAAATGTTAAAAAAATATAATATTATATATATTTTTCAAGAAATTTTTTAAAAACCAAAAAATGGGAGAAAATTTTCATACTGATATGGCATTCCCACTCAATCTTGGTCCCCTCCTTTCACTAGAATAGCTTGGCCCTCCATTTTTTTCTAAATCTGTGACTGGAATAACAGATCAATAGTTAGGTGACAGTAATCCTGTCATTCAGTTCACTCATGAATTGTGATAATGGATGAAAATCTGTATCTTTAATCAAACTGTACAAAAAGAAACCAGAGGGGTTAAATCTGGTGACAAGGAAGTCACTTAAGTGAATCCCACAAGTGATCTGAGAACAGCAGATTTAGCGAATTTCTAACTTGCAGCAATTAATGGAGAAGCATGCTGCATTTTTGTTGCTGATTTAGCTTCATCAAACCATACACTGCACTTTCACTGCACCTGAATAATTCATCAAATCTTAGTTTTCTTTTAGCATCACTTCTTGGGACACAACTGCAAACCCATGAAAAGCAAATCTGACATTTTTTTCTCATTTCCATGCTATTTTGTTTTCCTTCTGCATGACAGTTACATCCACTTCAAGTTATTAAAGTACTTTTTTTTATTTTTTATAATTACCCTGTACATCACTTGAAATGGCTTTTAAATCTAAAAATTAACATAAAAATGGATAAATGTGGTAGGCAAAATATTGTATTATCTTTTAATATGATAACATGGAAAACAAATCCTCTTATCTTCAATATTAATGCACAATCCTATTAATTTTTTTCATTACAAATATATTGCTATTAAAATTAATATTTCTTTCACTATATAATTTCTAATTACTTTCATTTAAATACTATAAGTTATATAAAATGCATTTAATTGCAATCATATCAGAAAATTAAATTTGATTATAAAAAGCACTAAACTATTATTAGGGATTATTGTGATATACCTGTATGCATGCACACAATAGTATTTCACTATTAATTTACACACCATCATATGTATCCTTTGTAATAAGTGCATAATGATATATTTGTGTTCACGATAGACAGGGATAATATCAGAACATGCTGTGTCACTGTAGTTAAAGCACAAACTTGATTAAGGGAATGTGTGATAATAAAAGTATCAAAAGCAAGTAAATTACACCAAACTGATACATATTACTTAGTAACAATAAAAATTCAGAAACAATCAATTATTTTGAAAGAAATTACCATATTGTTGTGGTACTCCAGAATTTAAAAATCCCAATTCCCATGCTTTTTTGATTATGTCCCATGGATACTAAAAAGGGGAAAAAAATTAAAAATTCTTTGATAAAATAAATAACATGCAACATTCAATTTATTAACATATATCTATATTCATACGATTTCAACTCAACAGAGTGTTGGGTTAAAATGAATTGGCAATCAGCAATGATTGTTAAAATGAATTAGTAATGTTTTAAAAATTATTAAAATATACTGTATATTATGGTATTTTAATTAAAATTAATTAAGTGAACTAAATGTTATAGCTAGGAGGACATAATAACAGTTAACACAAATATAAACTGATACATTAATAAAAAGATAATAACTATATTATTTTTTAAACTGTGGCCCTTCAGCATTGGTCTTAAGTGCTATTCAGATGGGATGTTAAGTCATGGTGCTGTGCGAAGGAGAGCCATACCCTGTGCATGTTAAAGAACATGCTGGATGGCCTTGACAGGAAACTTCGATCTGTCCCCTAAAAGCTGTCCAGCTTCTCCAGCCTTCTTTGAGGCCTTGTGACCTGGATATTTATCTCATTACATACAAAAAAGTGCTGCTCAGAAGTAAAACAACCAAACCCTTAGCTGAAATAGTATTTATAAAACTAGTTACTGTTCCAGAAGGAAAAATTTGCATTACTTCTGAGACAGTGGTCAGCAACAACTTCACCTTAGTAGGGTATTTACTTCTGTGAGAAGGCCTACTAATAGAGAGTGAGAAGGCCAAACTAATAGTTTCTAGAACTCTTCTCTTACCTATAAGTAAAAATAAAAAAATTTTTCTAGTTTTAGCATGAAACACACTACTGTAGATTAAATGTTCACAAGTAAACATTGTTGGCCTACAATTAAAAAATAAATCAGAAATATTCAACTATCAATGAAGAGCAACTGTAACTCTACATATATATATATGCATTACCATTTGGTAGCACATGATCCCCTACAATCTGCAGTTTAACCTTTCAACCAACTCTTCACACAGGTAAGAGTAAACAGTATTTGCTGCTGTTGCTCACAGACTGAATATTTTTAAAAGACCTTTGCTTTTTGGGACTTGATAACTACAATTAGTGCCTTCTTGGTCCCCAAGATCTATATATTCTAAAATCAATACTTATAACTCTGGTGCATATATATTATTGCTGATTATGTTTAAAACTCTTATTCATTTTACTTTCAGATGCAATACCATAATTATGGATAAAATAACTATTATACACTGTAAATGTTTCATTTAGCTGACATGAGAGATAGTGGTCATTACAAATACTATACTTAAGGGCATTAAAAGCTTCAGTTGTTCAACACAGCTTTCATATTATACATGAGAAATTGCCATTTGTTCTTTCAGAGTATACATCCTCCTCCTCCTCAAGCAGCCATAGGCTACAAAGGTCCAATCTGATTGTATAATTTAGTTCTCCAAACACATCTGTCCTGAGCTACATCTGCTGCATCTATCCACTGTAGACCAATTCTAAGAAGGCCCTGTTTGACATTGTCTGCCCACTGCATCCTAGGTTTTCCCCTTTTTCCAAGGCCTTTAAGCACATTGTTCATAACTCTATTGACCAATCTATAGTTATGCATACAAGCAACATGGCCAAACTAACTGAGTCTCTCTCTGCACAATATGCTACTCAAAAGAGATTGCCAACTTCTTTGCCTAACCTCATCATTACTTACAATGTTGAATCACCTAATGCCCAAATACTGCATAAGCATCTAAAATCAAGGGCATCAAGTTTCCTGTTATCTTTACAATGGGCCAAAGTTTCACTACCATAACTAACCCTAGAAAGAACCAAACTTTTGTACAGCCTAATTTAGTCTTTAGGTGTATACACCTTATCTCCTGTTTATCTCATGCCACACATCACCAATATCTATTATATAGAAACATCCCCAAAAGTGAAGCAAGTTAGTTATAATAGTTGTAAGATTTCACAAAGATTGGCAAAATCGATGCCTTTTTGCACTATATATTGAACATTCATTGGAGCATTATACTGAATACTAAAAAAATTTCCAAAATATGCACATAGGACTTCATATAACTGGACAGTCCTATTTTTATATATAGGATAGCAGAACAACTGTACACCTGTGGCCCATGTCTTGAACACTCAGATACCTGTTACTGGCAAGACATATCTATATGCCTGATGATATATGGTCCATCAAGTGTACATTTTTAAGCTTATATTAAGAAAATTTATAAATTTGTTCCACATTAATTGCAATGGATTAAAAATGTGTATTATATATACATACTATTTTTACTGTGTTGGGATGTTGTACCTCTGAGTAGCACTTTATTTGCACAGATTTAGACTGGGTTAAATAGTTATATTGCAAGGATCAGAGGAGATTTGGGGAGAAGATATCCATTTCATAGCTGTTAGGAGACAAATGGAAACCTATATGGCCATTGACCATATTCTTTAACATGCACCAGGAAACAGAGCTTAATATCCCATCTGATGGATAATTTTCAGATTATCAGTGTCTCCTTTTGCATTGACAGCAGAGTGGGATAGTGGAGAAAATCCCAATGAAGGAACAGTTGGAAATTATACCTGGGAACTAGAGATAATAAACCTGGCTGTTTTACTGGTGGTGTATACCTGATCAATACTTTGATACTAGTAATAGGCAGGTAGATCAAAAAGTAAGGATACAAGGTCAATATGTCATACCCAATATGTTTAATGTACACAACCAACCATACAAAGTGAAACCTCAACCAATTGCTATTTTTTAATGTAATCACCACAAATATTCAAACACTTGCTATATGTAATGAGCTTATCCATTCCATCAGCATAAAAGCTTGTCCCTGATGATTCAACAGTGATGGAATGTTTCACCTCTTCATTTGTTGTGAAACAATGTCCTCCCAAGTGATCTTTCAAGGGTGGAAAGAGGTGAAAATTGCATGGAAATTGAATTACATTGAATGATCACCAATGTGTGCTGCATTCACTTCCACTGTGGAGCGGCTGAAATGCTCATTGTTGTCTCATACAGTATCCCTGCCTGCCAAATTCCTCAGACACCATTTGGTGATGTGATGCAACAATATACTTTCCTTATACACTTCAATGAACTGTTGGTGGATTTTCGCCAGAGGCGGCCGTCGTTAGCTTCTTTTGGCTGACATCAGCTTTGTGCTCCGCGAACCTTTCTTGCAAAGAGCGAATGGTTTTGGCGATGTAGTACACAACGGAATTATCCGTCAACTGTAGGGGAAATCGGTATACGCCCAATTTTTGAAGAAGGCTATATTTATCCCTGTCCCTTTTGACTAATTTCTTCAAATTTGGAGTGGGGCTGAAAACAATTTTTAACAAAATTATCAGCAAATATAGAAACGAAAGCAGAAGAGATTCGGCTCTCATCCCAATCACCGACCCCGAGCGTACTATTTTTGATGGACCCATTTCTTACGTCCGTCCTATATGAATCGGTCCACAAATTACTCAGAGCCCATAGTATAAAAATTGTTTTCAGCCCCGCTCCAAATTTGAAGAAATTAGTCAAAAGGGACAGGGATAAATATAGCCTTCTTCAAAAATCGGGCGTATACCGATTTCCCCTACAGTTGACGGATAATTCCGTTGTGTACTACATCGGCAAAACCATTCGCTCTTTGCAAGAAAGGTTCGCGGAGCACAAAGCTGATGTCAGCCAAAAGAAGCTAACGACGGCCGCCTCTGAGCTAGCAGTGCAACACATGGCAACAATAGACTGGGAGCACGCCACACTTCTTGCGCGCGCATCCACTTTCTACGGAACCATAGTCCGCGAGGCTATTGAAATAATGACCTCGTTCGTCCCCACCTGCAACCGAGACACTGGAATCACCCTACACGACATGTGGAAAGAAGCTCTTTGTCTAAACGGACCCAACGTCAGTACATAACATCACTTCACTGAAGACGGAGCGCTGTCTTTGCTCCGAAAAGCTTCTGAGAGTTTTTCTCCTAAGAACTTTCAACATCCAAATAGTTTGAAGAATAAACTCTGAAATTTTATTGCTCAATGACAGAGAATTTTTAAATTATTTTAAAAATAGGTCATGTTATATACCAAATTAAACAGAATTTAATTATAAATTTTATGAAAATAAATAATATAAACAAATTTGCAAGCATATTTATTTTAATAAGCTTTTTCAATGTGATATGGTGAAAAAAAAGATCGCACTATACAATTAAGGCTTCATTTTGGGAAACCTGATGAATAAAAATAGTTAAATTATATATTTATCGAAAGGAAATTTCCTCCCGAATAATATAATATTCAATCTAAAATATGATTTTCATTTCTTTCAATGATTCTTTTCAGTATCGTATATTTTAAACAAGGTCAGTGTTATACAAAGTGACTTGGACTTCACACATTCACGGGATTTTCTGAACTGGTTATGAAATAGAAAAAAAACTTCTTTGGCTGCTTTTTTTTTTGCTAAACATTATGAATTATTTCTTCGGGTGTTGAAGTTCGGTGATCTTGGCTAAGTGCAGAAAGGTTGGTGCACCAAAACAAAAAAAAAAGTGTTATATCGTCTGTGTAGCACAGCTAAGGTACTAAGGGGGGAGGAGGTTCCTTTAAAATCATTCAATATAAACATAAAAACTCGTAATTTTAAAAAATATATTTTTCTAGAGGGGGGGGGGGGACTTTCTACGTGAGTTTAGCAGAGGGGATGCCTTCCCAAAATTACCCTCTCACATGATGGCTGATTTCCGTAGCAAGGAAGTCTATTTTGTTTCCATATCCAAGACATTCATTTTCAGAAAACGGTACAAGCTCAAAGTTTCTTTACTAAAAAAAAACAAGAAATAATAAAAGGAAAATTGCATATAACCTAATGGGATGTGAAAATATCCACAATAACTTTTAAGCCGCCCCCAATCTAGCATAACTCGG
Organism: Ryuthela nishihirai; assembly: GCA_038380435.1. Taxonomy (NCBI): domain Eukaryota; kingdom Metazoa; phylum Arthropoda; class Arachnida; order Araneae; family Heptathelidae; genus Ryuthela; species Ryuthela nishihirai. The sequence continues at coordinate 112,352,759 of JAWZYU010000003.1, read as the reverse complement.
AAAGATCAATAAATTAGCCAATCGAAAGATCACTAACAGAAATAAATCTACAGAAATGAATTTGCTTCCATATCCAAGACCTCATTTTCAGAAAATGATACCAAATCAAAGTTTTACTGGAAAAGTAATAAATAAAATAAAAATTAACATATAGCTTAATGCGATGTTAATATATCCACAGCAACAAGTTGTAGGCCAGCCATATGATGGAAAATCAATTATTGATCGGCCAAAAGATCACAAATTTACAAAAATAAATCTACTGAAATGAAAACCAAGGTTTAAATATAAAAAGTAAATACTAACTTTACAAAGGGTATACAATATGCAAGTCCAAAACACTATATAGCACATGGAATGGAGATAGCATGTGTCAGCCATCTGCATCTTGTTTGCCTCAGTGAAGCATAACTAATTAAATGCAGCTGACACCAGAATTTCTGAGAAGGATGTGTTTACTTCCAGTTTCGATTTTAAGAGTGGGAAAAATGATAAAAATAATTTAGGAATAATGAAAAAGGTTTATGACAGACAAGAATGTGAAACAGAAAAAAAATGGTGGTACCGTATTTTGTAATTACTTCCAAAATCTATCATTTTAAAAATGGCAGTTTTTTTTTTTGTTAATATTTAGAAGATTTTCAAAAATTTAAGGAAAATTTTGTTGACAATAGTTTAGACCAAACTTATGAGCTTAAATCAGAAGGTTGCTTCAGCAAATAGGAACATTAACAAGCAAATTGGCAATACCATTTAGTGTTTCTAAGAAATGGCAATCAGATGGCTTTATAAAATTATTTACATTGTAGTTTAATAAAATATGCATCAAATTAAAAAACAAAATATTATTTTTGAAGCCTGAATTATATACTTTTATAAGATATATATATATAAAATTACAATGGCAATTTATTTTTTAAAAATTGATTTTTTTTTGTGTCTAAAAACAGATACATACATCATTGGGCTCTCAATTCAGATTCTCTGAACATATACAGACGAAGTGGACACTGGAAGTGTTAAAAAATGGATTAATTCTTGAATATATTTTTAATTTTTTCTACCTTTGTTTTGGCTATTAAACTACTTTGTGGGGGTAATACTCTTCCTTCTTGCCCCCTTAGATTAAATCCCAATTAGAACTTTAAAATGTGGTTTTTATACCACGCAAGCAGATTTATATTTTTCCTATATGCTTATATATCCCATTTTAAAATCCAAACTTACCTCTCCAGTTTTATCATAGTGTGCAGCTTTTGGAATTATTTCTTCTCGTGCAAATTTACGTGCCAACTGTTGCATTTCCTTCTGGTCAGATGTTAGTTCTATGAGAAGAGGTGAAAAAAACATAGAAATTAGTACAATTTAATAAGAAAATACAATAAATCAAGCTTATAATTACATTCCCTCTTAACAAGTTTGTTACCTTAATATCGTGTCTCCTGATTTGAATATCATAACCACTGAATAATGACTATTTTAAAATTCATGATGTTAACAGTATATTTTACCTAAATGATACTTTCAAAAACTGTATTACCATTCCTTAAAAATAAAATATATCACTGAAAAAAACAAAACAAAAACAATACATAATGAAAGTACGAAATGGATCTTCAAAGACATTTGGCAGCTAAGATTTCCATGGTTTTTGAGAAGATCTTGAATGAGCTGATGGCAGTTTTCCTATTTATGATTCCCCAGAAAACCCTGGACAACGGAGGTGAAGGATTTTCATGCAGTGCACTCTTTCATATTCAGTTTTTCTTCGAAGAGGGTATCATTCAGTAGCTTCCTGATCTGAGGACCCAGAAAGATCCCTTCTTTGCGTTTGGCATCACTTAGTTTTGGAAATTTTCCCTTCAAAAACCCTTTACCAGTAGTGTCCATATCCTTTACAAAGTTTTTCATAAGCCCAAGTTTGATATGTAGTGGTGGGAGTAGAACATCAGATGGGTCAACTAGAGGCTTATACCTCACAATTACTCTTTCCAGGTTGCGTTGTTTTACCTCTGAGCGGCACTTTTTTGCACACCATGGGCTAAATGGCCAGGCCACAAGGACCCCGAAGGCTCAGAGAAGGTTGGGGGAGGGGACCCACTGGAACAGCTGTTGGGAGACAGATGGTAGCCTCCCGTCAAGGCCATCCAGCGTGTTCTTTAACGTGCACAGGGTATGGCTCTCCCGCACACGGGGCCACGGCTTAACGTCCCATCCGACGGACGGCGGCCTTTCCAAGCCCATCGGTGTCCCCTACTGACTGTGGGCAGGGCGGGGAATTTTGCGGAGATAAATCTCAACGCTGACCCAGCTGGGACTCGAACCTGGGAACTACAGATTACGAGCCTGGCGCGCTACCGACTGAGCCACCCCCGCCCCACTCTTTCCAGGAATAAAAACATCTCTTTTGGGCTCTTTTGTAGTATTCCTTTCTGGTTCTACTGTCCCACAAACACAGAAAATTGCAAAATTTTGTGAAGACTCATTGAAGCCCAGAGCAAGAGAGATATGACTTTTAGGTCACCACATATTATCCACTTAAACTGGTCATATTTTATAGGTGAGTATTTTTTCCATGCTTTCATAAGTTTTCTTCATTCCCACAGCATATGTCACTGGAATGGAAGGTTTTTGGTTTCCTTTATGCAAAACGACAGCTTTTAAGCTGAATTTTGACGAATCTATAAATAGATACCATTCCTTAGAGTCGTGAATTTTTCCAATTTTTTCCATCAGCCCTGAAATATCTGTGCAGAAACACAAACCATCTTGCATCTCATAATGAGATAAAGCCAAATTTCTCTTTCTCAACAGAGAAACTCTTGTACCCTTGACCAGAAGATTACACTCTTGAAGTCTTGAACCTAAAACCTCAGCTTGTTGTTTGGAAAGTGCTAAGTCTTGAACAAGATCATTAAGTTCATTTTGCTGAATCAGATGAGGCTCGTCTAACTTTTTAGGGGTGTATGTAGGATTAGGATCTGTATGTGCCTCAAAGTCTTCCTCTGATGAATGTGAATCCATCTCCTCCCAGTTGGTTGGAGATGTTGGTATAGGAAGATCTTCTCCATGAGGAACTGGCCTTATGGCTGAAAACACATTTGGATATTGCATTTTGCTTTTGTTCTTTTTCAAAAAGCCCGACACTTTAAACAAAAATAGCAATCATGCAAGTGACTAATTGGCTCACGCCAAACCAGTGGAACTGCAAAAGGCATGGATTTTATCTTACCTTTCAACCATTCACTTGGCCAATACAGCACAAAATGCAGCACATATATGTGGAGCCCATGTTTTGTCCTGATCTCCAACATGACATCCAAAATACAAGTTATAGGCTTTCTTCACAATCTTTGTCAAAGAACCCTTAGATTTTAAAATATAATTTCCACACACATAACAAAACTTATTGGCACATTAACACATCCAAGATGCTGTCTTTGTGCCATTTAAATGCCAAAATTAACTCTTCAGTGTATAGCATAGCACATGTTCCTCCAACAATGAAAACAAGAATAGCAGTCTAAGGTTAGGTTACTGTTACATGTTTTCTCCCACTTGACAATTTTTTTTTGTGTTGCCAGCCACAAAAAGTAAAATATCTAGTATGCTCCCAGTTGCCTGGAGTGTTGGTAGAGGAAGATCTTAACAGGAATCAAAATCACCAATGACAAAAACATGATGTGTTAGCCATTTTTCAAGGACAGATCTGAAATCAGTTCCTGAAAAATAGTTAAAGGCAGCTACAATTGTTCATGTTATAAAAATCTTGTAAACCAGTGTTATTGAGCCCAAGTTTAGTTAGAAGGAAGATATTCTGACTATTGTAAAACATATATCCAGAAATGCATGCTATTAATGTAATATATTTAATACAGCTGAAATATATTAAGAAGTAAATCACTGTCCAAGCTGTAGTTTCCTTAGTTTTTAGTGTTTCCAATACAACAGTTTAATCAATCAACTTCTGAAGATAACATTATAAATTAACATGCAATTTTTTGGTTGTTTTACCTCTGAGTGTTACTTTTTTTCACATAATGGGCTAAAGGTCACATGGACCCCAAAGGCTCAAAGAAGATTGGGGGAAAGGGAATGCACTGAACAGCTGTTAGGAGACAGATGGAAGCTTCCTGTCAAGGCCATCCATAATGTTCTTATGTGTAACAGAGCAAAGGTATGGCTCTGCTACACACAAGGCCATGGCTTAATCTCCCATCTAAAGAATGGCAGCCTTTCCATCCCCAATGGTGTCACCTTTATCACCAAGGGCAAGATGGGACTTAGCAGAGATAAATCTCAACACTGTCACAATTGGTACTCAAATCTGGGAATTGCAGATTACAAGCTTTGCACTCTACCAACTGAGCCAACCACTGCCCCAAAAACACACTGAGGTATAAATATAATTGGAGGTTGGGATTGGCTCAGTCAGTAGTGTGCCAGGCTCAATCTATATTTCCTAGGTTTGTGCCCCATCTGTGCCATTGTTGAGATTTATCTCCCCCCCACCCCCCTCCCCACCCTGCCCTCATTCAGTAGGGGACACTGATTGAAAAGGCCATCCATTGGATGGGACATATACCCATAGCCCCATGTGGGAGTGTACCTTGTGCAAGTTGAAAAACATGACTACCATCTGTCTCTTAACAGCTTCCAGTGGATCCTCTCCCCCAACCTTCTCTGAGCCTCAAGGTCCTTTGTGACATGTGATTTATTACAATTAAATATAATTGTTTGATATGTGTATAAGTACTTACTTCACACTGCAGAAAGAAGTAATCATCCCAGTTATAGCCAACAGCACTCTATGTATCTATTGCTAAAAAACTGACAATAACATGCATAAAGCTGCAGATTCAATACCATATGCAAGTAGCAATAGATTTCCTACAGTGATTGATTAAACTATTATATTAGAATCAGTAGAAGAAAATAAATCTAGAGATTGGATATGATTTACTTCTTAGTATGATAACAATTTTTTTTTAATACTCCCAAGTGCGCTAACCACTCGGCCATGGGACGGCTTAGCCTATAATATGGAGAATTAAAAAAAATTGATGTTAACAATTTTTTTAATACTCCATATTATAGGCTAAGCCGTCCCATGGCCGAGTGGTTAGCGTGCTTGGCTACTGATCTAAAGGACCTGGGTTCAAGCCCCAGGTAAGGCATGGCTGTTTGTGTCATTTTTCTGCTGAGGGCCTGCCATCCTCTCAGACCTTCTAACTATGGCATATAAACTGACAGGCTCATATAAACTGTCAGACCTCTGTGGCAAACAGCTGCTTGAGGGGGTGTTTATTTTATTTTATTATAGGCTATTACAACCTTTCAAAAATTATAATAATTTGAGAAGAAAACTTAAATTTTAATGTTATTTGAAATGGAAAATATATTTGAGTTATTACTATCATTTTTTGCTAAAATCATATCAGCAGTAATGCTTCTCTAAAAGAAACTGAAAAGAAACCTCTAAGGTTATTTTCAATTCAGTCTAAAAGTCCACAAATCATACTAAAAAATAAAAAGTAACCTGTTGGATTTACAGACCAAAAAGCAAATGAAATGTGAGAAATAATCCAACTGCTTATTTTACTACTTCATATTTTTCAAAATGTCAACCAGTAATGCTTAATAAATTGCTTTAATTTCTTATATTTTAAATACTTTTTTAACATTTAAAAAACTATGGAAAAGTCTGGTTATTTTTAGAGTTAATTTAAGCTTGTAAGAAGTATATACAAATGGTACAGTCTCCATTAGTAGAATGTGAACCACATATGATTGTTAATTTGACTATTTTATGCAACAATTATATAACTTCTTTTCAGAGTTACTACACTTGATGTATAAAAAATAATCATGGTAATGAATATCTTACCAAAACAGAAACCACCATTCTTTCCTGAAATAGCAGGCTCTGCAGCCGTACATAAAGCACGCAAACTAGACTTCAATAGGTGTTTAGGGGCTAATGCCTGTTAAATACAAACATACAATAAATATGAAAAAGAATACAAAAGTTTCAAGGTATACTTTACTTTAAATGTATATATATTTCTAAATTATGCACATAATGATTGAATAAATTTTACAAAAATAATTTTGGGTAGTCTTTCCTACACTGAAGCTATTTTGAAAGCACCCAGGTAATAGTGTGCTAATACAGTAGGCCCTTGATGTATGACAGTTTGATTTACACTGATTTCAAGTCAGTTTTAAAATTTTCTAGTAATTAACTTAGTTTCCCTCTAAAATTCTGGAAAATTTATTGCATACTGCCACCACCAAAAAGTCACTGCAAAGTACTATTGGGCAGGTGGACCTGACCCACCTTGAAGGTTCTAGACAAAAGGACACAGATAAATACTGGCGAACCGAGCACTGAGTCTGTGTCTCAGATTAAAGACAGGTACTATGTCTGCTTGGTAGTGGCTCTTTACTTAACAGAGAGTTTATTTTAAACTCAGTTTGTGAATTTGAATACTGTACTGTGTTTATAATTATCTGTGCTACATTATCGGGGTTTATTCTGTACTTTAACATTGTACCTTAGATTTTCTTAATAAATTTATTCTTTAAAATAAAAAAACTGGAACCATGTCTAGTCATAAGAATGGAAGTAAGTGAAAATGTTAAAAGATCACACAAATCTATAACTTTAGAAGAAAAGATGGAAGCTATTAGAAGAATGGAAGGTGGGCAATCATGTCCTATCTGTAGGGAGCCACACATCACCCACTCCACTGTAACAATCATAAAAATGCTGATAAAATTAAAAAGATAATTTAAACTGCTATAACTCTTAGATACTCATATGGTCTTGTGATTGGAAAAATGGAACAATTACTCTCATTGCGAGTTGATGAGTTAAGTGAAAGAAACATTCCTCTCACACAAAGTGTTATTTGTGATAAAGTGAAGAGTTTGTTTAATGAAATAAAACAAAGGAAGGTGGCGATAAAAAATTCATAGCAAGAAAAGGCTGGTTTGCTAATTTCAAGCAACAAACTCAAATTTACAATATAAAAATAACAGGTGAGACTGCCCGGTCATATGAAGAAACAGCAAGGGTATATCCACTTCACAGCAAAGGCATATGACACAGCAAGGGCATATGAGCACTTCAAGTAACTCTTTGAGGAAGGTGAATACCTCTCTGATCTAGTTTTCAATGTGGAAAAGACAGACTTTTATTGGAAGAAGATGCCTTCAAGAACTTTTATCTTCCATGAAGAGAAATATGCTTGTGGATTTAAACCAACCAAGGACTATTTAAATCTTCTTCTTGGTGGAAATGCTTCAGGAACTAAAACTGAAGCCATTGGTCGTCTATCACTTTAAATCACAGAGGGTGGTTAAGGGACTCATTAAAGGAAATTTACCATCATTTGGACTTCAAACAGAAGGGCTTGGGTGACACAAGATGTCTTCACAGACTGGTATACAGGTCATTTTTGTCCAATGGTACATCACTGCTGTGATGAAAATAATTATCCAAGAAGGGTGCTGCTGTTGTAGGACAATGCCCAAGGGCATCCACCAAACATTGGAGAGATAAGGATGGCTGCGGATGTAAAAGTTGAATTTCTGCCACCAAATACCACTTCCCTTTTACAACCAGTGGACTAGGGCATCATAGTAAATTTGGGCGTGGGGGTGGCTCAGTCGGTAGCGTGCCAGGCGTGTAATCTGTAGTTCCCAGGTTCGAGTCCCAGCTGGGTCAATGTTGAGATTTACCTCCGCAAAATTCCCTGCCCTGCCCACGGTCAGTAGGGGACACTGATGGGCTTGGAAAGGACGCTGTCCGTCGGATGGGACGTTAAGCCGTGGCCCCTGTGCGGGAGAGCCATACCCTGTGCACATTAAAGAACACGCTGGATGGCCTTGACGGGAGGCTACCATCTGTCTCTCAACAGCTGTTCCAGTGGGTCCTCTCCCCCAACCTTCTCTTAGCCTTCGGGGTCCATGTGACCTGGCCATTTAGCCCATGGTGTGCAAAAAAGTGCCGCTCAGAGGTAAAACAACCCAACCCAACTCATAGTAAATTTTAAAGCCCACTAGTTTTGGCAGACATTTAGGGAGATGTTATGGGAAATGGACAACTGCAACATGTCTGTCAAAGATTATTAGAGGTCCTGTAATATCTTGAAGGGCATCAACAATATTGATGCTGCTTGGGAAGTGGTCACATCTGCTTGTATGAATGGAGTGTGGCAAAAAGTGTGGACTGAGTGTGTACACAATTTCAGGGGATTTGAGTAAGTGCTATAGATTGCAAATTAAATTACTGCAATTAATCAGGAGATAGGGTTTAACAATGTTGAGCCTGATGATGTGACTGAGTTGTTGGAGAGCCATTCTCAGCCTCTTACAAATTAAGAACTGGAAGATTTGGCTGCACAGTTGACTCAGGAACATCAGCAGCAAGAACAAGAAGCACCTGTTTTAAGTCTAGAAAAACTCATGCCTTTCAGGAAATTCTGGCTGGGATTGATTGGCCTGCAGAGGTTAAGTGACATCAATCCTGACTGAGAATGAAGCTGTTCTATTAGAAGAGGAATCAATGCAATGTTGCAGCCTTACTACCACATTTTGCAGGAAAGGAAGCATCAAGCAATGCAAACAACCTCCTTTCTTATTTTAAAAAGAAATCTTAAAAGCCTTTAACTGATCCAAAGATTGCAAAAGATGATTCATTTGAACCTGATGATCCACAACTAAGACCTTCCTTTTGTCAGTAATGCCTTCGTATTTATAATATACAGGTATATATTAAAAATAAATGTGACTTTAATGACTATATATAATATTTATGTTAAATAATTAAGATTTTTGCATTACTGTATGGCAATCTCAATTTTTGTGCACCTGGAATGCATATTATTGAAATACATTATATTTGGGTTTCATTTATGCCAATTCGATATACACTGGCATCTCCAGGAACCTAACCCCAGCGTAAATCAAAAACCTAGTGTTAACCCCTGATGTTAAAGAAAATTAGAAAACTTTATAACAGTTTTGAGAATTAAACTTGCCTAATATAATTTTCTTTTATGATGAGATATCTAAAATAAATGGCTGAAATAATAAAAATTTTCATTCATTTTCATTCAAAAATTATTCTGGGAGTAAATGCACACTGGTCTTTTCAGCCACCTCGTATATTTTTTTTTTCACCACAAATCTTCAGTATCTGTATATGTCTGCTAATCTAGATAACTTTGAAAGTTCTCATTCTAGAAGTATAAAAAGAATTTGCCATTTGGGTAACACTTCTTTGTGGTGGTGTAAAAAAACCATGGGTAGTCCAAAAGATCATAGAGGTAATTTTTACTTTTTCTCATTGTTTCCCAATATATTTCTGCAAATGAACATTCAAAGCATATTTAGACAAAATATTATATTTTCAATATGTAAAGCATATATTATTTTTATAGTAGCAGAAAGCCTGTTAAAATCTAAAATTTGAAATGACAAACTAAAGAGAATGAGGGAAAAAAATGGTTTTAAGCATCATAATCAGGTTCAATCAGAATAAGTAAGGATTTGAATTCTTACAGAACAAATTTCCCACTGAAAATCAACAGATCCCTTGACCCACCCTGACTGACAAATGAAGTTGAAAAATTGTTTTAAAGTTAACTCAAGTTCAACCATAGGATAAAGACTGAATTTTTAATACTATACAGGGAACCAATGGGGCAGAGCTGATTTTAGGCAGGTGCAAAAAGGTGCACCACAGAAGGTGATCAACATGTGGTCAGAGAGAGTCCTACTATTTAACAGGAATTCGCACTTGGCTACTGATCTAAGGGACCTGGGTTCGAGCCCCGGGTAAGGCATGGATGTATGTGTCATTTTTCTGCTGAGATCCTGCCATCCTCTCAGACCTTCTACTGTGGCATATAAACTGACAGGCTCCTATCAGACCTCTGTGGCAAACAGCTGCTTGAGGGGGTATTTATTATTATTTTTTTTATATTAAACTACCATGCATTGTTTCACAGCATAGATCCCAAGATGCTGAAGGTTTTTTCAGCAAAATCCCAATCATTCTAGTGAATTTTCTGTAGATACAACACTTATAACAACATTAGACCATTACAAGAAATTAAGAAGGTATTTGAAGGAAAATTTTTACATGAGCTAGCATGAATAACATTACTGACATTATCTTTTGCCATTTTTAAAAATCCATTTTATTTATTTGGATTTATGGCAGATTAGGTTTCTAATCTTTTAAGCTTTGGCTCATGGTAAGGAGGTCCTACATTGACAAACTCATCCAGCCACACAAAAATATATGCTAGCTCTGCAATGGGGAAATCCTATAGGAGTAATCTATGATTGGATGATGAATGTATTTGGGTAGTTACATGGATTCAAAAAGTGTTAAATGCAAAATTTTAATCATTAAATTTTAAAATGGGGTAGTAAAATAATTCATTCTAAATTGAGTAGAAAACAAGAGATTTTTAACACAACATTTTTAACACAACATTTTTTTTATAAAAACATGGCATTTTAACACAACATTGGAGGGAATACAGAAAAAATATGCAATTTGGCATCAATCAACCAAGTACTTAAGAAATTATATGGGGCTAAAATCTGTTAAAAAAACAGATAAATCTTTTTTGAACAGTTTGCGTAGTTATTATGCTCTCATCACAAACTACTGGCATAGGCACTGAGGAATGCCAGTATTCTTTTTCAAAAAATGAGTTTGGTAGATATTGAATAAATGGTACTGAGGTTATTAAAGGATTTGAAATTATGGTAAATTAGTGCATTTTGGATATCTAAACTTAGATCAGAAAGCAACTTTTTGAAATTAAAATTAGGTGTGGAATAAAAACATTTTTGTAAAGGACTCTTTAATTGTGGGATACTACTGTTGTCATAATATTAATTCTATGGAGTTAAGAATATAGTGAGTTGGTAAAGGCAATAATTATGGAATATCGTATTATGGCAAATAAATAGAATTATGTGGTAGGTAGGAGTGTGTGGGTTTGTTAATGTAGTGAATAAGTGTAGTTCTAACATTGGAATTTTATTCATTCGAAAGGTATTGTGAAAAATTGGACATAATTGCATTTTCTCATTTTTTTTGGAGTGTGATGGTTGCTGCTGTGCTAATAAAGAGAATATAGGCGAGTTTGAAAACTTTGCTTTACTAGATGTTAATGCTGATAGCTTGATGTAGTGTTTGAGTGGATTATGACTATTAATTGGAGATAGTGGTGTATGTGTTCAAAAAAGAAAATGTTGTTTGGGCAGGGACAGTTTTAGATTATGTGGGGTTTTTTAGTTTAGATAAATGCTTTTTTGTGTCTTATTTTATGAATTGGGTTATTAACCCCTGGAACTTTTTCGAGTGCAGAATGATGGTCTGTTGTTTACAATTTTGTGTTTCTGTGCTTGTTTTAGCCCATTGGATTATTTAACCCTTTCTTTAGAATGAATTGGGTTGTTTTACTTCTGAGCAGCACTTTTTTGTATGCAATGGACTAAATGGCCAGGTCACAAGGACCTTGAGGGTTCAGAGAATGTTGGGGGATGGGACCCATTGGAGCAGCTGTTGGGCAACGGATGATAGCCTTCCATCGAGGCCATCCAAGCTCTCTCACACATGGGGCCAGAGCTTAATGTCCCATCTGAAGGGTGGTGACCTTCCAAGCCCATTAGTGTCTTCTACTGGCCATGGGCAGGGAGGGGAATTTTGCAGAGATAAATCTCAATGCTGGCCCAGCTGGTACTCAAATCTGGAAATTGCAGATTATGAGCCTGGCACACTATCGACTATAGAGTGTGGAATGGCTGTTTGTTGTTTACAATTTTGGGTATTTTTGTGCTTGTTTTAGCCCATTGTGTTATTTACCTTTGGGCTTTTTTGAGTGCAGAACGGTGTTCATTATTTACGATTTTGTGCTTTTTGTTTTTAGGATGTTTTGTAAAGTGTTTTAAAAAATATTTCGTATGAAGCTCTGATATAGGTAAAATTTTGGTTTGGAAGTGTGGAGAATATGGGACTATTTTCATAAATTTTTTTCTAAAAAAAAACAAACTCAAAATGGCAGCATTAGTACTCTGTTATGAATAATTACCAAGAGTTCACTAGTATAATTCACCAAACAGAGGTAGAAAAACTAATAGAGGGCTGAAATTAGCATACCAGTATAGTGTAAAATACAACATGTTTACTGGTACACTTATTATATTAACTAGTATGCATACTGGGTCATATTGGTTGAAAAAACTCTGCTACATCAGCATGTCATGGTAGAAAATTGCCTAGGATTGGGTTGTTTTATCTCTGAACGGCACTTTTTTTCCACACCATGGGCTAAATGGCCACGGTCACAAAGACCCCAAAAGGCTCAGAGAAGGTTGGGGGAGGGAACCCACTGCAACAGCTGTTGGGAGACAGATGGTAGCCTCCAATCAAGGCCATCTAGTGTGTTCTTTAACGTGCACAGATTATGGCTCTCCCACACATGGGACCACGGCTTAATGTCCCATCTGATGGACGACAGCCTTTCCAAGCCCTTCAGTATCACCTACTGACCGTGGGCAGGCTGGTGAATTTTGCGAAGATAAATTTCAATGCTGACACAGCTGGGACCAGATTACGAGCCTGGCGAGCTACTGACTGAGTCACCACCCCTACTCCTTATTGCCTAGGAGTGCTGAGGTGCCCAACCATGGTCAGCCCAGACAGAGCCATTATTTATATTTTTCTTTCAAAAAATAAATTACAGAATTAAGGTGTATGAAAAATGAATTAACAACCTTGTGTTTATACCCAGTTGCCCATCCACATAGGATGAATTAATGATTTTGTAAAGTCCAAATATTAATCATACCTAGAGCCTCATTGCCCCTTAATCCAATCCTGAGGCATGTTACTGATGTGAAGTTAATAAGGGTAAAGGCATATTTTTATACAACTTAAAAAAATCTGTAACTATTTTATATTAATGCCTTTCTGATGAGGTCTAGCCTTACTCACAAATTTCTCTATAGTATATTATACTGATAGCATCCTGACTACATACTGTCTAATCTTTTATTTTAGATTTTGATTTATCATTTTCATTATATAAATAATATCATATTTTGATAGAAAATGACTAAACAGTACAATCCCAACCTATCTCACCTTAAAAAATAAAGAATATTTTTGCCTGTAATCACCAAACACACATAGAAATTATTAATATAAAAACCAATAAACAGAGGCAATGTTTGCTTTTCCAATCCATATATTCTTTCACTAAGACAAAATATAAAATGTAAATCAATAAAAAGTATGGTAAGAGAGAAAATGCAATTTAATCTATGATTACCTCTGTTCCTACTATCATTAAGTTCAAGTCAGTAATTATATATTCTAATACTCACGCTGTCCATTAAAAAACTTAAAAAAGATGTTGAAAGACTAAAAAAAAAACAGTATGCTTTGCTAAACTTTTAATAGTTTTTCTTTAAAGTTTAATTTGAGCTCCCGCAATCTGATATTTCTCTTAACTATACGGTATCTGTTAAAACATCAATCTTAAGAATTATATAAGTTAATGGTAAAATATGAAAAGATATAATTTTAAAATCTGTTAGATTCATAGATTCCATAAATTGAAACCTTCCCTCCCAGCTCTCCCCGAAAATAAATCTGTTAGAAAATATAAATATTCATAGCTAAAAAAATAGCAACAAGTCTAACCTTACTGCAGTTCTTCACCTGAAAAATCTTATTATAAATCATATTTCTCCAACCAAATTTAAGGAGGAAGATGGCAACATACTAATCACATTTGTAATATGCCTTCAAATAGCTATATCAGCACTCCCCAACTTATGTAAATTCAACTTTATATAAGATCTGAAGTGGAAAAAAAATGCAGGTCATGTGTAGGAGTTGGAGACAGCTCTTGTGCAAAGTAGTATCCCTTCTGAAGAATGTATGCAATGCCCATCATTACAAAAAAGAAAAATCAAAATCCATCCAAATATTTTTTTTTATGTAGAAGAGTGTAAAGCACCAAAACACAATACTATTTAGTAAGATATAGAAGTGAAAAGTACAAGTGTGTATTTTTAGTACTACTCCAACATATATAAGGTCTCCAAGAACTGAACCCTTATGTAAGTCGGGGACTTCTATATTAGGTATCTGTTTCATATCGGAATTTTCCATTAAATTAATATGCAAAACGATCTAGAAAAAAAAAGTCTAAATTTATTAATTTTTCCGCAAATTACTATTTGAACTAAAACTAATTTTATATGAGCCACAGACGGATAAACAATTTAAGCTTTTCATCACGTCGTATATAAATTAAGCTAGTACACTCACTCCCAAAAGCCCAATCTCAATTTTAACAGTGCTTTAAAAAATTAGTCAGAATGCTTCTCATCATCATATCATTTCGTACACGTTGCATTTATTGTTCTTTTACTAGCCGTCATTTACACTTTCCTTTTGAGAAGCTTTTACATTTCATGGTTGACTGCAAAATATATACAAGGTTTGGTTCAATGCACAACAAAGATGCCTAACAGCTGATAAAACTCGAATCATGCTTTCCATACAGGTTTTCTTGTTTGATCAGCGGGTGATGAATCATAATTCAGCAGTGTCTTCTAATAAATATAGTGACATACAATTACTTTGCTTAAAATGAAACGGATTTTAAAAAGGGGTAATGCAAAAATAAGAATATTACTTACTTTTACGAATGACATATTTTTAAAATATCACTTAACACCCCCACTGAATACACTACACAACTATGCCAAAGATGATATTGCCACTTTGAAGGACTAAATTAAACAGTTAAAGTATTAATCGTCACCAGCCAAGTCAAAGGTCGTGAAAGCTGATGGCATTGAACTCTTATTTTACGTGGCGCTGTAAGCCGAAAATGGCTAGAGGCTCTACATAGGTAGAGGTTGGCCATCTCAAAATTGGACGCCATGTTTTGTCGTCGCTCGGATTGTTTGGCGCAAAAAGCTGAATGGTATTGCACGGATACTTATGGATTCCAGAAAAGAATAGGGTAATATTTGATACAGATTTCAGTGCTCACGATTGGAAGCACTTTAGAAAGCGGCTAAAAAAAGTAAATTTTAGTTTTAAAAAATAATAATTTCGCTTTGTTGTCTGTTTGTGTGTAGACATAGAACTTTTTTATTTATACAGATAAGTAAAAAATTGTTTTTGTATTGGATAGGTATTAATGGAATATTACAATTTGCATTTTTCGAATCTCCCAAAAGTATAACTGCGCCCTCTAATGGTGGAAAAAGTTGAAAATTCCAAACTTTCAAACGAATATTCCAAACGATGTAGTTATGTTAGAAGTTTGAAATTTTGGTGTTGAAATGTAAATGTACGAAGTTACTATTGGCAACAATCACTTGACCCTTTGGACCCGAGGAGGGGCGGGGCGGAGGTGCATGCAACTTTTTTTGTTTTAACAGAAAATTGTGTGTTTTTAGAGCTAAATTAAAAAATTTTTTTTCGAGTTAAGTTGGTATTGATGAAATATTACAATTTGTATTTTTCGAATTTCCCAAAAGCTACAATTACGCCCTCTAATGGTGGAAAAAATCGAAAAGTCCGAGAATTTAAAATGAATATCTCAAACGATGTAGTTATGCTAGAAATTTGATATTTTGGTCGTGGAATGTGAGTCTTGAAGATTCCATTGACAACAATAAGTTGACCCCTTTCGCCCAAGGTAGGTAGGAAACGGAACGGTTTTGTTTTACGAGATAATGGAAATCTCTTTTTTTATTTGGTACTAATGAAATACAATTCACATTTTCAAAGGTAGTTTTGATTTATATCATTAGGGATCACTAAATATCCAAACGGCAAAACTTTTAACAAATGTTTGAAGTGTTCTCTTTATGGTAGAAATTTCGGCAGTAGCATTCTGTTATGGTAGAAATTCCACTGACAGCAAAGATCTGCCCACTATTTTCAGAGGAGTGGGAGAAAAGCAACTTTTGTAATTTAAGAACTAAAAGACAAA
Organism: Ryuthela nishihirai; assembly: GCA_038380435.1. Taxonomy (NCBI): domain Eukaryota; kingdom Metazoa; phylum Arthropoda; class Arachnida; order Araneae; family Heptathelidae; genus Ryuthela; species Ryuthela nishihirai. The sequence continues at coordinate 112,336,704 of JAWZYU010000003.1, read as the reverse complement.
TACTTCTTATATTGTATAATTACAAATAAAATACTACTATGTGCATTTCCCCCATCATATATTATAAAATAAAAATAAATAACCCCTCAAGCAGCTGTTTGCCACAGAGGTCTGACAGAAGCCTTTCAGTTTATACACCAATATAAAAGGTCCATGAGGATGGTGGGACCTCAGCAGAAAAACAACATGAACATCCATAATTAAAACTTTTAAGGAATGAAAAAGTAGTCAAAGAAAGTACATCATTCTCTTTAAAAACGAGATTCCCACATGCGCCAGAGGCGATATGCGTTCTTCTAGTAGGATTGGGGGGGCTCAGTGGTAACGCTCCAGGCTTGTAATGTATAGTTCTCAGGTTCGAGTCCCAGCTGGGTCAGCGTTGATATTTATCTCCACAAAATTTCCCCACCCTGTCCACAGTTAGTAGGAGACACCGATGGGTTTGGAAAGTCCGCCGTCCCGTCGGATGGGACGTTAAGCTGTGACCCCTTATTCGAAAGAGCTATACCCTGTGCACGTTAAAGAACACACTGGATGGTTTTGACGGGAGACTACCATCTGTCTCCCAACAGTCCCAACCTTCTCTGAGCTTTCGAGGTCCTTGTGGACTGGCCATTTAGCCCATTGTGTGCAAAAAAAGTGCCGCTCAGAGGTAAAACAACCCAACCCAACGTTCCTCTAGTTATTTTACACATTCAGTACTCTCTGACAGTAGAAATTTGAACTACTGCATATTTAGGAAAATAAATTATTGATATTTTATTAGTACCTGTACAACACAAAAAACGTTTTTCATTTATTTCTTAAAGCAGAAAAGCTGCATTTTACCAACACCCCTTTGCTATATCAGGACAGATCATTACTATTTGAATCATTACTATTAGTGTAAACCACTTGATTATTACATTCTTTCACCAAAATTTTAAGTTTCAGGTATAAATAGATTGTAATATTTGCTTAAAGATTTGGTCTTTTTCAGCCTTTTTCCGCCGCTAGAGGCCGCTTTTTGAGTTTTTATTTAACCTCTTTAGCACTAAGAGTAGAAATTCCAACTGATGGGGATTCGAAAAATGCAAATGTTAATATTTTGTTCGTACCTGTAAAACGAAAAAAAAAAGGTTGTTCCGTTTAGCTTTTAAAATAAAAAAGTTTCATTTTCGCACCCCCTTTTGATTAAGAAGGCAAAACCATGTTGTTATTGTAAACCTTCTGATCATAACATTCTACTACCAAAATTCTGGATTCTTAATGTAAATAGTTTGTTTGTAATGTTCTTTTAAAATTTTTGTATTTTGCACCGCTAGAGAGCCTATTAAAGTTATTGGAAGATTTCAAAATTGCGAATCGCAACATTTCTTCGACACCTATCCAACCCAAAAAAAGAATTTTTCATTTATCTCTAAAAGTAAAAAAAAAAATCATTGTCTATAGATGTACAGATAGGTGGAAAGACAGACGGACAGATATAGATGTACAGATAGGTGGAAAGACAGACGGACATAATAAAAAGACTTAAAAGTTTCAATTATGGATGCTCAGAGAAGGTTGGGACTGTTGGGAGACAGACTGAAGAAAGACGAACAAATATTGGCATTAGCAGACGACAAAGTGGAAACATTTGCTCGTTTTTCAAACGAACCTTAAAATAAATTTTTTGTTGGTTTTTAGTTAGCTCGTTTTACTTTTGCAGCCGATTGTCGTGTTCTGACGGAGTTTCTTGGAAAAAATATTCATTAATTTACTTCTATGAGTGGAATTTTTAGACCCAAATGCAGCGCAGTGAGGCCTTTATAAAATATGGAAGCCTTTATAGGCAAAAAAAGCGATAGAAATGTATAAAATTATAACACTGAGAAGTTTTAACTAGATACACACACTAACACATAGGCTTTCGTCTCACAGTAAGACAAAACATGGCACCCATAAACCACGTGACTATCAACCAATGGCAGTCAATCACCGAGATGGCCAGCCTCTAACTATACAGGACCTCTAAAAAAGGCGTCATTGTTGAGCACACGTTCAAAGTCTTAAATAAGTTTTAATGTCAAACATTTTATTTACCTTCTCTCAAACTGTGATCGCATTTTGACTTTAGACTCTTAGGTTAAGTCAAAATACGTAAAGAAAGGGTGGGATGTGCATTAATCAAAGTGTTATCCATTTTGGTTTTTATCTTTGTTAGTTAAATAGTTGAAAAAACGTTGAAAAAGTTAAATTTACTTTTAAAAGTTACTTGCCACAGAGGGATGACACAACTTAATCAGTATAATACTACTTAAAAACGTCTGTGAGGAAGGCAAAACCTCAAGAGTGACAACACAAGAAAAGAAATATTCATGCCCAGGGCCGCCGAGAGAATTTATGAGCCACCAAAGTAATATTATGCTCGGGGGCCCCCCCCTTGAAAACTTTTTATCTTTACAAATCATTAATAGCAATTATTCTGGACACAATGATAACATTCAGAGGAAAAAAAGCCTCTTGCGCAGTCAGGCATGCAAAACATAGGCCTACACAGTTTGTGTCACATAAAACTTTTTAGCATTTATTTTAGGGAACATATTTTTCAAAGCTCACAGCAAGATTTAGGATTTTTGAGTAAGTTTAATATAGGCTACATAACATATCATGAAAAACTATGCAATTCTGCGAGTCTTCATTTTTAATTGTCAGTACTGAAAAATAGGCAACAGTGTTTGTTAAACTTCACATTAGCATAATAGCATATTCAACACTAAATATAATATAACACATTATTCCCAAAGAGTTGCAACTTCTAACTTATACAGTAGATCAATGTCAACAAACAACTCTCCTTGACTTCATTGATGCAAAATCGTCAATTATGTCATCATAATTTAAAGACCTAGCAAGATCGCTCTCCAGACTAAGCAAACCAAGGTTACTCAGTCTTTCTTGACATATTGTTGATCTGAATACATTTTTTATTTCCTTCATTTTGCTGAAGGATCTTTCAGCATCAGCAACTGTCACAGGAATTGTATAGAATATTCTAATGGGTATACAAATATTTGGAAATAAACTGTCCAGTTTCAATTCTCTCAGACGGTTTAAGAGCTCCAGTGGTTTCAATGGGCCTGTCCCTAAATTAGAAGAATGAATTGATTTTAGATATTTCAGCTCATCACTGATCTCTCTATTAATGTCTTCATAATATTGTTCATTCAAAGTAACACCCATATTTTCAATGTCACGTTCTTCAATGTCTGGATATAGCCATAAGCACTTAAATCTATCATTTAACTTTTCCGCCAAAATGAAACGATTAGTAAGTCCACAAACAACAGAATCAATTACCCTATAAAACACATTTACTCTGAACTCCCATTCTTCATTAGTTTTCCCCTCATTCCCTCGAAATTCTGGAACATCTTCATTTATTTCGTCCAAGAAAGTTTTCCTTCTTTTCACTCTCGTCGTCGGAAGTTCTGTCTCTGCAGGAAGATCACTTGCTAATGAGGTGGCCACTACTTTTGCTTCATTTAATAAGTTCTCCCATTTATCACGGAGTTAATTCAGTTCCTGGATCAGATCGCGAATATTATCAATCTCTACATCAAGAGTTGCATCACGAGCTTGTAGAACCTTGTTGCGAATGTCAATTGCCGAGAGAATTTTGAACCAGATTGTTGCCATCAAAGTGCACTTAAATGATTCAGGTATCGTTTTATTCCCATCAATTCCGTTTTACACTCAGCTGAGAGATTAAAACTTTTGCATTGATTTAATGCATGTTTGATGAGTGATAGGTGTTTGGAAAATGGTTTAACACTGTCAACACGAGCAGACCATCTTGTTTTTGATAGGCTGTGCAAGGAACAACCTATTGTATTCTCTAGTATCTCCCATCTCTGAGGGCTCTTTAAAAAGAAGTTATACACTTTTTAAACCATACCAAAAAACTTAATAGCATCTTCACAGCATTCAGCAGCGTTCACACCACACAAATTTAAACTATGTGCACTACAGTTAGGAAATATGGCAAATGGATTTAGCGCACTTATAATGGCTTGCGCGCCATTGTATGCACCAGCCATATTCGCTACATTGTCATATCCCTGCCCCCTGCAATTTTTTAAAGGAATCTTTTGCTTCTCTAACTCTTCAATGAGTACATTTGCAATTTCTTGTCCAGTTTTCTTATTGCACTTTACAAAACTTATGAACCTCTCCATTATTTTAAATGAAGAATAACCGTCTAGAACGTATCTTAAAATTGATGTCATTTGCTCATTATGAGATATATCTGGAGTAGCATCGGCTAGTATTGAAAAATACTTTGATTTTTCTCTTTCTAAGAGTACAGCTTGAAGAACCTTGTTGCTGCAAGCCTTAATGAACTCGTTTTGAGAATCCGCTGAAAGGTAGTGAGCTTGAAGTCTCTTCCCTTCTTGTTGTGACTCTTGAACTTTAGTCACATGTTCTCTCAACAGCGGATCATATTGAGCGAGCAACTCAATAATCCCGAGGAAGTTACCATTATCCGATGACCCTATTTTGCTGGAAGAACCTCTAAATGCGAGACCCCTCTCACCAAGAAATAATGTAACAGACAGAATCCTGTGAAATAAATCCCTCCAATATTTCACTTTAGAGGCAATTTCAGAGTTCATTTGAGAATAAATATCAGTTCCATGACGAAGTCTTCTTTCCAATCCTCTCCATTCAATATAGCATTTTTTGTGATTAGCACTCATTTCATGAACTGGCAATTTGTTATATAGTTTACGCCAAGAATAATCTTTTTTCCATCCTTCATCACTAACTAAAACGGATTTGTGGGATTCAGGGTTGCGACCAAATAATCTGCAAGGAAAACAGTATAACGACTGATTTGTTTCACTCCACACTAACCAGTCTCTAGGAACATATTCTCCATTCTTGAGTTTTGAAAATAAAACTGTTTTCGGAAAGGCTCTTGTTCCGTCACTTGGAAGGTTATTAGGCATAGAAGGGGGACATTTTCGAACTATACCTTCAATTACACTTACACTTGGGCTGCCACTTTTTAATTTTCCAAGATCACACGATACTTGTCATAACTCAGAGTTCGTAACTGGAGCGGGTAAGTTCGCTTCACTTTCATAGTTTATAGAACGCGCATCATTTTCACTGCTGTTTGGTTGTTTCGTTTCAATACTGCTGTCGTCATAATTAAAAAAAAAAAACCAGAACCATCATCATTCCCCTCTGAACTTGAAATTTCTTTATTTTTGAGAGCGGGTACAGACGAGCTTGAGATTGGGATTAGTTCATTTTTTGCACCTTCACTGTCCACATTCACTTTTACACCGACTTCAAACAAAGTTCTACTCCCTTTCTTAATAACTTCCAATTTTTTATTTCTCTCCTTGCCCTTCTCAGCTCCTGACTTATGCTTATACTTGTCCATTGTTCAGTTAGACTATAGCACCAATGAATATATCGTTTTACTAAACAAATGACAACGAAATAGTGAAACAAATGTGCCGACAAGAGACTTTTAAACTGTTATAATTTGTAACACTGACACACAGACCACAGACGATGTTACTGGAACTCGAAACATGAACAATGTAAGATACCTGATCGCACGGGTTGGGTTTGGGAGAGTCCAACTGTTGCTACTGCTGCAGGGGTGGGGTGGTTAACAGGGAAAATACAAGCAAATGCTGTAAGTTAACGCGGACAAAAGAAGATGTTAAGAAATGGTTCGTTCAACTACTATTAATGAGATAAAATAAAAAATAAAATAAATATCCCCTCAAGCAGCTGCTTGCCACAGAGGTCTGACAGGAACCTGTCAGTTTATATGCCATAGTAGGAGATCTGAGAGGATGGCAGGACCTCAGCAGAAAAACAACACACACAACCATGCCTTACCCGGCACTCGAACCCAGGTCCCTTAGATCAGAAGCCAAGCGTGCTAACCACTGAGCCATGGGACGGCTCATTAACGAGATAATATGTCATAATCCAACTAGTGTTTCTTTTTAAAAGCATATTATAACAAATAATGTTCTTATGGAATTTTATAGGATTGATATATAGCTTAACTAAGAATAATTTTTGTAAGAAAAAGTAAAGAGTCACTTAATCTGACGGACCCTTATTGCTGACGGGCCCCTATGCATTAGTCCCCCTTGCCCCCCCCCTATCGGCGGCCCTGTTCATGCCTTATCCGAAGGGTTCAAATGAGATCTTTTTGCTCCAAAGCCAAACATGCTAACATTTGACGCTTAAATTTTCCGAATATTATACCAATCCCTACGGACTTGGGACTATAACATTGGGGGATCGTGGGGGTAAAAGGGCTTATTATAAAAGGGATATTGATTGCACTCCGAATAAAGCTGCAATATTACGCCGTATCGAATGGCGTACTGTAAAATCTTCCCTCTCCTCCCCAAGCCGCAAGAAATGTCTGGAGGGAATTTTTGTTAATACCCATCAGCTTTCAATTGTTGAAATTTTATAATTACATTTAATATTAATACCATTGTTTTAAGATTTTTCGCATCCCTAATAATTTAAATGTTAGAACCATAGAAAGTTTATACAGAAACACTATTATTACACTTTCTGCATGAAATCTAAATGTGTGCGATTTTATTGAAACAATTGTTTTAGCTTTGTAGCTATACCAAATACCAAAATAAAACACATCCAAAATTTTTCATATTATATAAATTTTATTCCTTAGAGAACTAAGGAAAGGCTTTGAAACAAGTTCTTACCTACAGGCAGCAAAGAATTTCAACTAAGAAAAACGGTGCTGATCATTCATGATCTGTCTTTTTTTTATTCATTCTTCACGATTCGTCATTATTTGTTCAAAGTTATAGAAAAAAAAAATCCGGGCTATTTCTTTAAACAGTTTATCAAATTTGCCAATGAATTTGCATTTTTTTACAGAGTTCCCCCATAACATTGGGGGATCGTGGGGGTAAAAGGGCTTATTAGTACGCCCCTGGCTACATACACCCTTTCCTCAGGAACGATAGATTTCGCAATCTTATGAACTCGTTTTGAAGCGAACAGTAAAGCTCAAAATGAGTTGTGGGGTGGCATGATAGCAGTGTTTACAGATAAATATTGTTAACGAAGGATACTTCTCTTCGCTAGAGTCCTTTTACATTCCTTTTTTACAAACTCACAAATTATTTTTTCCTTCCATTTCTGACTATTAATTTTCCACTTTTTTCAGCCATAAAAATTTTTAGCTTAGAGCCATACTTTGAATGTTTAAGAATATGTAGAAAAACTTTGTAGAAAGCTTTACGATGCTTCTGACTATAGTTCACTGGATCCTCTTTTTCTACTTTTTTGCATAGAGGCGCAGTCCAGAGGTAAAATAATCCAATTCATGTTGAACATACTTAATGACAGTGGCATAGGAATGGGTGTGATTCAAGCTTCCCCCCCCCCCCTCACACACACACTTCACTCGATTTTAAAAATCCATTCAATAAATGAAAATTTTGAAACGTTTTATGTATTTTTTTATTTTTAATTAAAATATAATTTTGTTTTGCAATTTACAGTGGTAGTTAGATTTTTTTAAACGTGTTTTCACATACTGATGATGTAAGCACAAATAAATGATTGCATTATTAATTAAATAAAATAATACAAAATAAATATATATATGCCCCTCAAACAGCTGCTTGCCTTAGAGCCTGTCAGTTTGTATGCCACAGTAGAAGGTTTGTTACGATGGCAGAACCTCAGCAGAATAACAACACAAACATCTGTGCCTTAACTGGAACTTGAACCCAGGTCCCTTTAATTAATAGTCAAGCAGGCTAACCCGGCTAACCACTCTGCCACAGGACAGCTACCTTAAAAATGTTAATTGCACGTGGTATTCCCAGGTGGTCAATACAGGTTCCCAAGTACTGAATGCGCCCAAAGCTGCTTCGAGGTTCGGACGAAAACCGATGTTTTCAGCTAGGTATGGCCATTGGAATTATTGATTAAGTATGAAATTAATTGAGGACTTCCACTAAATTTAATAACATTTACAAATTATATTACAATTTGTTAACAAAAACTTTGCATATAATATTTTTCAAATTGTTTAAACTGCAGAAATTGTGTATAAAACGTGGATAAAGACAGAAAGTACATTTATTCCTCTATTTACACAATAATCAGTCTACATTGTTTCGGTTTTACACAATCAAAAAATGGAAATAGTTTCAATTTATGCAGTAATTAAATTTTTTTGTGTGTATTTAGTTGCTTCTAAGACATTTAAAATTTTATTATGTGTAATTATATATTTTACAAGCAGAAAAGTAAAATATTTAGTATTTGTACTGCATTAATTCATTGCACTATGCAGAATCGGTTTTACATGGTCAAGAAAATGCAATTAGTTTCATTTTAAACAATTATATACTCGGTTTCACACAGTACTGATTGAGATTTTTTTATGTTTGTAGACATAATAATGTTATGCAATAGCAGTGCTTAATAAATCAGTCAAGCGATAATACAATCAAGGGAAATTATTAGAGACATCGGCTACTGCATAATATAATGTATAATTATAATTATTATATTATATACTGCATATATAATATAATAATTTACTACTAAATATTTTTAATTGATAAAATTTATTTTCAAGAATAAAGAGATAATAGTAAATTCCAAAATTAATAAAATCGTCATCCGAAACAAGATATATTTATATTTTGACAGACCTGAACTTTCCTTAATAAACGCAGATTTAACTAACCAATTAACTTTATTCGTTTGCCATTATAACATAATCTGTCTTGTCACATCTTAAAGAAATGAAATCTGTTTCAAGTCGACAATGAGATCTGACTTTACTAGACTGAATTATTCAGACTAGTAAAAAAACGTGTTTTATCTCATTTTTATCAACAAGTTTAACTTTGTAGACTATTATACAGGCTAAATGCAGCTGATTCGTATTACACTGTTTTATAATATATATAAACACTAATTTTACAAAATAAAGCACAAAGTGTTTTTACAAATGTTTAATTTCTAATTTATACTCAGCTCATAAATATCTTTTTTTTTAAATTTCGTCTTCAAATTCGATAGTGTACTCTACATTAAAGATGAGTATTTTTCGTGACCATAAAGAAATATATTAGAAATTAATCTAAGTTTATCTGAATTATTGCTAATAAAGTACAAAATAATGTTACATTAGTGTTAATTATCAGTGCTGAACTGCAATTTGAGATAATCAAATTTCCAATATACGTTTTATTAATAACAAGATTTTTTTTTAATTATTGTTGGTTTCGATTTGAACGGTGATATTTCGGAACCTATCCATCCTTCAGGAAATCATCCATTAACAACAGGAATCCTTTAGCAGATCCATTAACAGCAGGAATCACTTTTGCTGTTAATGACTGTTAATGAATGATCTTCGGCAAAGTGTTACCAATTGCAGTGTATCCTATCCATGGTCGAAGCATACAATGGAAAGTCGTCAATGAACTAAGCGAATTTTAATATTATCCTCCGACAGGTATCTGCAACATTATTTTAAAATTCCTATACATATTTAAAATGTTTTCGTTTATTTTCCTGTTTGAGATTGTTTTTTTTTTGTTATTATTTTTTTACCTATTCTGCCATTAATAAATGAATGGCTCTTAGCGTTTACAACGATATTATTCGAGAAATTTCAGCTTCGAATAGTATTTATTGCATTTTTCTTTCCAAATGACACTAACATTTTAATTTCGTCCTAAATTTATTGTAATTTTTTTCAAGTTTGTAATATGCAAAATAAATAAAAGAAATTGTTAAAGATATGTTCTGGGCCAGATCTGAGGGTGGGTGAGCAAGGGGGCCACGTCCCCTCTCTCGACCGCTTTTAGAAGAGTAATGGAGACATAATATTATTAAAATTATTTACATTTCAGGCATTTTCCAATAAATTTTTGAAACACCTATGAAAAAGAGGGGGGAAATATTATACTGCATTGGAAATACAGTATCTTCCCACCCCTTAGAGTTTTCCGGCTCGATTATAGTGTTTTTCCTCCCTCCCCCTCGTTTTATATAGATCCGTGACTCAAGATATGCATTGCTATATATATATGTTTTGTGATGCGTTAGAGCAATGGTTCTCAACTTTTTATGCTTCACGTACCCTCTAGAAATGTGTATGTAACTGGCGTACCCCTTGTATAGATAGATAAAACTATAGTTATAGTATAACAATGGGAATAAAATAAAACATATATATATCAGTGGTTCTCAACCTTTTATGCTTCACGTACCCCCTGGAAATGTGTATGTAACTGGCGTACCCTTTGTATAGATAGATAAAACTATAGTTATAGTATAACAATGGGAATAAAATAAAACATATATATCAGTGGTTCTCAACTTTTATGCTTCACGTACCACCTGGAAATGTGTATGTAACTGGCGTACCCCTTGTATAGATAGATAAAACTATAGTTATAGTATAACAATGGGAATAAAATAAAATAAAACATATATATCAGTGGTTCTCAACCTTTTATGCTTCGCGTACCCCCTGGAAATGTGTATGTAATTGGCGTATCCCTTGTATAGATAGATAAAACTATAGTTATAGTATATAACAATGGGAATAAAACAAAACATATATATCAGTGGTTCTCAACCTTTTATACTTCACGTACCCCCTGGAAATGTGTATGTAACTGGCGCACCCCTTGTATAGATAGATAAAACTATAGTTATAGTATAACAATGGGAATAAAATAAAACATATATATCAGTGGTTCTCAAACTTTTATGCTTCGCGTACCCCCTGGAAATGTGTATGTAATTGGCGTATCCCTTGTATAGATAGATAAAACTATAGTTATAGTATATAACAATGGGAATAAAACAAAACATATATATCAGTGGTTCTCAACCTTTTATACTTCACGTACCCCCTGGAAATGTGTATGTAACTGGCGCACCCCTTGTATAGATAGATAAAACTATAGTTATAGTATAACAATGGGAATAAAATAAAACATATATATCAGTGGTTCTCAACCTTTTATGCTTCACGTACCCCATGGAAATGTGTATGTAACTAGCGTACCCCTTGTATAGATAGATAAAATTATAGTTATAGTATAACATGGGAATAAAATAAAACATATTTTTTTATTTATTTTATATATCAGTGGTTCTCAACCTTTTATACTTCACGTACCCCCTGGAAATGTGTATGTAACTGGCGTACCCCTTGTATAGATAGATAAAACTATAGTTATAGTATAACAATGGGAATAAAATAAAACATATATATATACACACATTATATTTTGTATTCATAAATTACATATATCGTTAAACGCAATATGTGACAAAAACAATTTAATAAATCTTATAAAATTATAAACATTTTACTGGGTAATAGACTTCTGAGCTCTCACGTCGTACCCCAAAATATTTTTACTGCGTACCCCACGTTGAGAACCCCTGTGTTAGAGAAATCTTTTTCGCAAATCAGGTTCAATAATTGCCATGCTTCTGAATATTTGCCTTTTTTCCTTAGTAAATCTTAATCAAAGTTCACGTGCACTGCTAAACGTTTTCCTTCGCTCTTCGAGATATGCGATAACCGAAAGTCCTTGAAACGCGAACTTTCACCTAGAATGAAACGAAAGAATTATCTTCCTCGGATCAAAGTATCGATTTAACATGCACGTACACAGTCTGTGCTAAGATTTGCCAACATATCTCCTGTGTGTCCTTATCGTTCTTAATCATCCTGGAGCGTAATCTTACTTAGCGTGAAAACAAAAATGATGACTTTGGAAAAGGATTATTAGTGGGCAAAACAAATGTTTGTATTGTCAAATGCCAAAGCTTACATTACAGGGAGGCTATCTTTTGCATCTGCGGATTTTCTACTTGCCACTTCTTCTAGAGTATATTAACGGAACACATGTACCGTGGACAAATTGGCAGAACCAACTAGAGTAGAGAATTATTTATCAGAACAAAATTTAACAGCAGAACACTTGGCAGTGAACCGAACATAACCATGAACCATTTTTAACAGCAGAACACTTGGCAAGAACTGAACATAGCCATTAACCACTTTACATAAATGAAAGCAATCCCGGACAGCTTTGCAGGAAGAATATAAAAATATTCACTTGGTTCAATTAAATGTAGCCATGGACCACTTCACAGAATCCAGTGTAACTGGTCCATTTAGCAGAACTAAATTTAACAACAGACAACGTGTCATAAGCGAATATAAAAGCAGACCACATCACGGAACAAAAATATAAAAGGGAGATATTGGCAACCTATCATAATCCCGGATCACCTGTCAGAACCAAATACAAAGCATTTATCAGAACCCATTATAATTAGTGACCATTTTTCAGAGTTGATTATAACTATGCTTCACAATCAAATATAATCGCAGACCTTTTGTTGGAACCGGATGTAACATCGGATCACTTATCAGATGATTATATTATAAATAAAAATTTTATTAAGGATCTGTTTTAAATGTATTACCTTTATTAAAACAGCTGTTTTTAGCTGATAAAGTTTTGGGAGTTTTTAAAATTTTTGCTCTTTTAAATATTATTATTAACTTGCAAAAAATTGTAAATATCAATAGTTAACTTAAACTGCTTGTTCTAGAGTATATTAACGAATAATAGGAATGTGATTATTTTTATATCATATTTTAAAAGTGTTTATACGGACTGTTGAATATTTGAAGATATTTTTGATAAAGAATATTTGAACCTGAAAACGAACTTAGAAATAATATAAAATTTCACTTTCGTTATGAAAAGTACGTATATTTAAAGTGTTTTATTTTATTTAAAAAAAACTCGCAAGCAGCTGCTTGCCACATAGGTCTGACAGGAGCCTGTCAGTTTATATGCCATAGTAGAAGGTCTGAGAGGATGGCAGGACCTCAGCAGAAAAACGACATATACGTACCCGGGGCTCGAACCCAGGTCCCTTAAAATGATTTAAATCACTGTTACCAAAATTTCAAGTAATGGTTAAGTTTTCTTGTTGTGAGACATGGAGTGAGTATCACATGATGGCGTTAGTATCAAATATAATGTCTTAAATGCTAAACTTCAAAATTATTAGAAGTGGACCGATCTTGTGGTCTCTAAAAGTCCCGATTTGATCTCATTGGGTTTCCCATTTGGTGATAACATTAAAAACATCGTTTATTTCGAAAGAAATCGAAATTGCGTCATTTAGAGCAGTGGTTCCCAAACGTTTTGGGCTGAACTCCCCCTTTAAGTCACTTTTAGCATCGAAGATACTAATCTGCGAAATATTTGACAATCTATTTAATCTATTTCCACAGGAACACTGAAGAAAAGGTCCCCTTTGGGAACCACTGATTTTTAGGGAAGAATCACTGTTGCTCATGCACGTGTTAACCAGACATGCTGAGTCGAATATGGACGGAAATTCTATGTCACACCACGAATGGAGCCAACCTTGAAGTCTGTTGACCACAAACCAAAATTTGTGAGTTTCTTGACGTTTTGTATACACAATTACTTTGTTACTTAGTTAATAAATGTATTACTTTAGAATATGGGTATTTTTTTCTCTAATGATCCTATATTTCATGGATGTCCGCAGAGGGGGGCAAACGGGACACTTGCCCTCCCTGGGATCGAATAAAAAAAAAATCCAAAAATTGTAATCGTAACAATTTAAAAGTAATTAATTTATATACAGTCTCTCAAAAAAGTATCCGAACACTACGGTTGATTACAGAATTAAGAAAAAATATCTGGCAACGATTTTTTTTAGAAATTTTTTTTAGCAACCTTCGTGTCACGTGACACGAAGGTAGCTAAAAAATTTCTAAAAAAAATCGTTGCCAGATATTTTTTCTGAATTCTGTAATCAACCGTAGTGTTCGGATACTTTTTTGAGTGACTGTACATTATGTATCTGTTTTGTATTGATGCAATACTGTATTCTATAATCTATTTGTGAAAGAAAAACCTAAAAAATTAAATAATTAAATAAAAATTTATTAATGTAATTATTTGTTTCCAATCTTTGCCCCCCCCCCCCCCCCCCGGAAAATTATTTGCGGACGCCCATGCTATATTTAAAATATCTTCTTAACTTCCATGGAAACTGGATATGTTATTTACTTGGATTTATGGAATATAATACGCAGGTTTAATGTAATTGAGAAAGAACACTTTTTACGTTAGACAGATTAGGCAGCTTCTTAGAATAACGAATTTTACGGCAGCACATTTTCTAAAGAAGATAATAATCCACAACAGGAGAATTGTTAGTAAGTAAAGAAATAAAAATAAATAGCTACAAAGATTGTGTTTAATCAGTAATATTTTTTATAAAATTACATATAAAAATACTTTTTTTAGAGTCCTATGATCACAACCCTGTATTAGAACTGTATTAGAGACGAGTTCGGGCTCGGGCTCGGGCTCAGAATCATTCGAATTTGAATTATACCTTGCAACTGAAAACATGAGTGAAAAAAAAAATTTTTATTAGCTCTTTAGTAATTTAAAATAAGCTCCATGCCGCTTTTACTTTTTTTTGCGGCGTATTCTCTATCTTTAATAAATGAATGGCTCTTTGTGTTTAAAATGATGCTACCCACGAAATTTCAATTTATACTAGAATTTTCATCGTTCCAAATAACATTAACACTTTAATTTTGTCAAAAAAAAATGAATATAATTAATATTATAAGAATTAAATAAATGATTTGCGACATGCAATTCTGTATATATGTCTTATGATATGTCTGAGAAATTTTTCCCCAAATTGGTCTCGGGTGAGCTTGGGCTCAATAATTGTTGAAATGGTGAGGGTGAGGACTTACTCGGGCTCAATAACTTCGGGCTCGAAAAACTGAGCCAGAACTTATATCTAAACTGTATTCTAGAGCCAGAACTTATATCTAAACTGTATTCTAGAGCCAGAACTTATATCTAAACTGTATTCTAGAGCCAGAACTTATATCTAAACTGCATTCTAGAGCCAGAACTTATATCTAAACTGTATTCTAGAGCCAGAACTTATATCTAAACTGTATTCTAGAGCCAGAACTTATATCCAAACTGTATTCTAGAGCCAGAACTTATATCTAAACTGTATTCTAGAGCCAGAACTTATATCTAAACTGTATTCTAGAGCTAGTGACGTATTAGGACGAAATTTTTGCTCTAGTGGTGAAAATGTTATCCTTAAAATAATTTTACTGTGCTCAGAGGACAAAGTGATAAAAGTGATTAACTTAAATCGCATTTAGTTCTAGTTCTGCATTGACTTAAAGTTGTGTTTAAAATTATTTTATAATCTTCAGAAAAGAAAAAAGATAAAAGTAATTAATGTAAAGTACCTGCATTGATCTCCCTGCGTTTACATTTTATAAACAACATTTTAAAGGCTAATTTAAACATTAATAATTAACCCAATGAGTAACAGTGAATAGTAGAAATCGACCTTGCAGTTGAGGCATCCATTTCAATGTCTGTCAATCCATTTCAATGTAGTAGTCGTAAAGCACTCTTTTTGCATAATCAAAATTAATTTTATAATTTTTCTGCACATTTTTGCAAACCTTTTTAACTTATGTACTTTTTTGTTATCAAATGAAAATGTAATTACAACTACTGATTATTTCCAAAAGAAAATTGTCTCAATTTTTTTACACATTTATAATTTTTCCTTAACGTTGTTTTGATGCATGTCTATAACACGTCTGGTCATTTTATTGATTTTCATACTCAACAACAGATAAAATTTTTGCCAGTGGCGACTCGTGAACTTCTAAATAAGTGGAGGCCAGATCACAGGAGAGTAAAACCAACACGCAGGGATGGAGGGAGATATATCTGTTGGTAATACTCCAGATTTTAAAATATTATATAGGCAAAATATGCACAGTCGCTCAAAAAAATATCCGAACACTATGGTTGATTACAGAATTCAGCAAAAAAAAAACTGGCAACGTTTTTTTTAGAAATTAGTGATTCTGGCAACCTTCGTATCACGTGATTACAGAATTCAGGAAAATATTTGGAGCGTGTACAGCAACTGTACACGCTCCAGTTATCGTTCACAGCAAACTGGAGCGTGTGCAGTTACTGCACACGCTCCAGTTTGCTGTGAACGGTAACTGCACATGCTCAATATTTCCGTGAGTGAGCCCACACGATCTAGGTCTTTGTGAGCTCACACGATCCAATGTGCTGTGAACATTAACCGCAACCGCTCCAGTTTGATGTGAACGGTAACTGCACACGCTCAATATTCATTGCATTATATATTCATACATCATCATCATCATCATCATCATCATCCTCAAGCAGCCATGGGCTACGGAGGTCCAACCAGACCGCGCAGTTTAATTCTCCAAGCATATCTGTCCTGAGCTACATCTGCTGCATCCGGCCACTGTACACCAATTCTAACAAGGTCCTGTTTGACATTGTCTGCCCACCGCATCCTAGGTCTCCCCCTCCTTCTGAGGCCTCTAGGCACACTGTTCATAACCCTATTCGCCAATCTATAACTATCCATACGGGCAACATGGCCAAACCAGCGGAGTCTCTCCTCTGCACAATATGCTGCTTAAAGGAGGTTGCAGACTCCTTTGCCTAACCTCATCATTAGTTACAAAGTTAAACCACCTAATACCCAAGATACTGCGTAAGCATCTAGAATCAAAAGCATCTAGTTTCGTGTTATCTTGCTTACACAGAGTCCAAGTTTCACTACCATAACTAACCCTAGAAAGAACCAAATTATTATACAGTCTAATTTTAGTCTTTAGGTGTATACGCCTATTTCACCACAATCTCCATAGATTCTTAAAAGTCCCGGCAGCAATACCTATTCGTCTGTTAATCTCATGCCGCACATTACCAGTATCAGTTACACAGCTCCCAAGGTAATTAAACTGTGACACCTGCTCAAGACTGCAACCATTCAGATTAACTGAATCACAACCTGCCTGACCAATTTTCATAACTTTAGTTTTCTCTCTGTTAATAACCAAACCTACTGTACTACCAGTCTCATCAACAGTTCGAATGAAAGAGTTCATCTCATCAACATCATTTGCCAAAAGGGCTAAATCATCAGCATAATCTAAATGAGAAATTTTCGTATCTCCAGCCCATTTAAGGCCAAAAGCTTTCCCTTGAAGTGAATTTCGCATAGCATAATCAACAACCAAACTAAAGAGAAAAGGAGACAAAATGCACCCTTGTCGAACACCAGAAGTAATGCTAAACCAATTGCTACAAGACTTACCAACTCTCACACATGACTCAGTGTTATTATAGAGAGCTTTCATTATGTTAACTAACTTGTCTGGTATACCAAATGATCTCACAATCAACCACAAATTATGACGATCAACAGAGTCGAAAGCCTTTTTGAAATCAACAAAGCTAGCAACCAAAGGTTTCTGAAACTCTAAACATTTCTCAAGAATCTGCCTAAGTGAAAATATCTGATCCACACATCCCCTACCACTTCTGAATCCACATTGCTCATCACGCAATTGCCTGTCAACCAGATTCTTAATTCTATTAAGCACAATCATGGAAAGAACTTTACCTGGAACGGAGAGTAGGCTAATACCCCTATAGTTATCACAAGAACTGCGATCACCTTTTTTGAAAATAGGGATAATAATAGCTCTGGTAAAATCTTTAGGAACCATGCCTTTATCATAAAAGTTATTCAAAATTTCAGTCATCCAAATGGTAACTGAAACATTCCCAGCTCTAAGCATTTCCGTAGTAATTTCATCCACCCCTGGGGATTTATGAAGTTTAAGTTTAGAAATAGCCAAACTAACTTCAGATTGCGTTATAGGGCCAACATTAAAGCCAACAATGCATCTATCATCATTGCAAACAATGGGAGTAGAACTAACCACATTGTTTAGAACATCACTGAAATGCTCAGCCCACCTAGCCATGACAGAATCCTCACCTTCTATAACCTTGCCTTGTTTATCCTTCAATCCCTGTATACCTGTTCGTTTTCTACCACACAAAACATTAACTATCTGGTACAGCTCTCTGCTGTTGTGCTGTCTAACTGCTTCCTCAGCTTTGTCAGCAAGGCCATCAAGCCAAAGATTCTTATCAGTAGCTAACTGATCCTTTACACGTTTATTAAGTTCTTTGTAATGCTTTCTATTAGGACTAGTAGGGTACTGATTAAGGACATTCCTGCAGTTCCTTCTTTCTGAAATAAGCTCAAGTGCCTTATCACTTAAATAATTCTGCCTCCTCTGCTCCTTTTTCCCTAAAAGAGTACTGTTAGTTTCCAAAAAAGCCTGTTTAAAATGGCCCCATTCTTCCTCAACTTCAGTATTAAGCAAACCATGACTGTCATAATGACTAAGTAACCTATCATGGTAAGCTTTAGCTATAACTGGGTCTTTCAGAGCTTCAGTATTAAAGGTAAATTTTTTAAACCTAGCACAACACTTTTTAAGTTTAAGTTGCAAGACACTTTTAACAAGGTAATGGTCAGATCCCATTTCAGCTCCCCTATATGTCCTGGTATTTCTAACAGAACTAGCTCATTTGCTGTTAATTAATATATAATCAATCATATTCTTATGCAGCCCATCAGGTGAAACCCATGTGGATTTATGTATGTCGTGGTGTTTGTAATAAGTGTTAGTTATTCTGAAACCATTGAGTTTACTTACCTGTAGGAGACGTTGCCCATTGCCATTGCAGCTACCAATACCAAAAGGGCCTATTACTCCTCCCCAAAGGTCAGAGTCGGTACCAACTTTGGCATTGAAATCACCAAGAACAAGGGTAATATCTCCTTTCTTGACAGAATTCAAAATATCCTGAAGTTGTCTGTAAAACCTATCCTTCTCATCCTCATCAGAATTCTCAGTGGGGGCATAACAGCAGATAACATTCAAGTCTTTAATGCTTGTCGGAAATTTTGCTGTAAGAAACCTATCATTAATGCACTCATATCCTAGAAGAGCATCACTAGCATGTCTGCTGAACAGCAGACCCACGCCTTGGTGATGCTTTCCATCCTCCCTCCCTGTAAGGAGAAATTTTAAGTTATTTTTAAGTATCTCACCTTTACCTGTCCATCTGGTCTCTTGCAAGCCTAGAATATCTAGGTTATAGCGCTGGAATTCCTGCATGAGGACATCAAGAGAATAATCTCTATGTAATGTCCTCACGTTCCACGTTCCTGCAGAGAGAAAATGATTAGTAGGATTTTTAAAGAAATTAGGTTTATTGAGATTGGTAGGGCCAACAATATCAAACAGCCCCCTGATCGCAGGCATGGGGCAAAGACCTGTTCCTCCTCCGCTAAAGGCTGAAGTCACCGATGCTGGTAGGAACTTCAGGCACCACCTTTTCAAGTGGACTTTTTCAAGAACCATATGGCCTGCCTGAGGCACATTACTCCAGTTTAAGCTTGACGATGCCCAACTAGCTAAGTAAGGTTCAGGTACCTGCGATGGCCTCTGATTAGGATTATCCACCAGCTGATATAAGGTATCGCATGCCTCTGTTCACTTAGAGCTGGCAACCCAGAAGCAAACAGAAAACACAGCGGCAGACTCTCCCTCAACAGAGGCCCACCAGTGCAGCAAGTCCAGGATCCATAATCAAGCTCAAATCCATAAACAAGTCCAGTCTAGTAGGTATAAATATCCGAACACTATGGTTGATTACAGAATTCAGAAAATATATCTGGCAACGATTTTTTTAGAAATTAGTGATCTGGCAATCTTCGTGTCGCGTGACACGAAATCTATTTAATTGTTGCCAGATATTTTTCCTGAATTCTGTAATCAACCATACTGTTCGGATATTTTTTTGAGCGACAGGCCAAATTTTGGAAAAATTTAAATAAATTATAATTAAAAATAAATGTATTTTATAGAAATGTTGGTGGGGACCCCCCGGCATCTATGGCGCCTAATGACGAGTCGCCCCTGGTTTTCACATATTAGTTTAGTAAGGACAGCATGGGGAACGGAATTCATAAGATTTTGTTTTATTAAGTGTTCTTTTTAAGTGTTTGAGGAAAACATTATTAAATATGATATTTATAAAGCCCCCAAATCTGGCAAAAAAAAAAGTCATATTTTGAATAAGCAATGCTGAGAGGAGAATGAAGGAAATAATATGGG
Organism: Ryuthela nishihirai; assembly: GCA_038380435.1. NCBI lineage: Eukaryota > Metazoa > Arthropoda > Arachnida > Araneae > Heptathelidae > Ryuthela > Ryuthela nishihirai. The sequence goes on along the minus strand of JAWZYU010000003.1, from coordinate 112,316,507 downwards.
TCAAGTCAAGAGATTGCGATACAGAACATAACTTCCCAATTAATACCATGGAGATAGGAATAGGGGATCTGTGTGGGGTGGGGGTGGCTCAGTCGGTAGCGCGCCAGGCTCGTAATCTGTAGTTTCCAGGTTCGAGTCCCAGTTGGGTCAGCGTTGAGATTTATCTCCGCAAAATTCCCCGCACTCCCCACGGTCAGTAGGGAACACTGATGGGCTTGGAAAGGCCACCGTCCGTCGGGTGGGAAGTTAAGCCGTGGCCCCGTGTGCGGGAGAGCTCACAAAGACCTAGATCGTGTGGGCTCACTCACGGAAATATTGAGCGTGTGCAGTTACCGTTCACAGCAAACTGGAGCGTGTGCAGTAACTGCACACGCTCCAGTTTGCTGTGAACGGCAACTGGAGCGTGTACAGTTGCTGTACACGCTCCAGATATTTTTCCTGAATTGTGTAATCACGTGACAAGAAGGTTGCTAGATCACTAAATTCTAAAAAAAATTATGCCGTGGTCCCGTGTGCGGGAGAGCCATACCCTGTGCACGTTGAAGAACACGCTGGATGGCCTTGACGGGAGGCTACCATCTGTCTCACAACAGCTGTTCCAGTGGGTCCCCTCCCCCAACATTCTCTGAGCCTTCGGGGTCCATGTGACCTGGCCATTTAGCCCATGGTGTGCAAAAAAGTGCCGCTCAGAGGTAAAACAACCCAACCCTAGGGGATCTGTGAGTTGTCTAATGTAGACGAAACTGCCATGTTACTCCTACCCTGAGAGTCGAGCTGAAAGGTCAGTTGTCATCTCATGTGTGAATGTTTTGTGCGAATACTGGCAAAATTAAATCATGATAGTACCTAATAACAGTAGTATTATTAGGTAGATTGGAATTTACTCTTTTCTCATTCCTTTTCGTTTCTTTTTGTATTTAATTATGTTTGAAAAAACTGTAGTTGAACACCGTGATCAAATTTGTCTGTATGGTTTTTAAAAACGGTTGTTGAGATCCATATTGGATGTCTATCGTAATAAATTACATATCAAATAAAAGATTTTCAACAATAATACCCTCGAGGAAAAAAGATGGTGAGAGGACATTTTAAACTAGTAGTAATTTTAGGAAACAATATATATAGCACTGATGGGCTTGGAACGTTTTGGTAATAATACCAAAACTTTAACTTTGGTACGTTAATAATAATAATAACCCCCCCCCCCCCTCAAGCAGCTGCTTGCCACAGAGGTCTGACAGGAGCCTGTCAGTTTACATGCCATAGCAGTAGGTCTGAGAGGAAGGCAGGACATCAACAGAAGAACGACACATACATCCATGCCTTACCCGCGGCTCGAACCCAAATCCCTTAGATCAGTAGCCAAGCGTGCTAACCACTCGGCCACGGGACGGCTCAAAAATAAATACCCCCCCCCCCCCCCCTCCAAGCAGCTGCTTGCCACAGAGGTCTGACAGGAGCCTGTCAGTTTATATGCCATAGTAGAAGGTCTGAGAGGATGGCAGGACCTCAGCAGAAGAACGACACACACATCCATGCCTTACCCGGGGCTCGAACCCAGGTCCCTTAGATCAGTAGCCAAGCGTGCTAACCACTCAGCCACGGGACGGCTAAAAAAAAATACCCCCCCCCCCCCCAAGCAGTTGCTTGCCACAGAGGTCTGACAGGAGCCTGTCAGTTTATATGCCATAGTAGAACCTTAGATCAGTATCCAAGCCTTAGATCAGTATCGAACCTTAGATCAGTATCCAAGCGCGAACCTTAGATCAGTATCCAAGCGCGCTAACCACTACTTTCCATTATAATTAGAATAACGAAAAGTTTAAAAATTCCAGAGGAAAAACTTTATTTCAACTTCTTACCAATGAAATGCTATTCCTTTTATCTATTTCGCAGATTAATTTCTGCAGGAATATGCTATAGAGGAGTCAACTTGCTTTTGTACAATCTCTCGTTCGTTAACATAGGTAATGCACACTGACATGTAAGAGCAATATGGCGACGTCGGTTACAGTTTTGAAGCGATAGGGCATCTTCCTCTCTTCCTACCTCCATGGTTAACACTGCAAATTCGCAATTGAATTAAAAAAAAATACCCCCTCAAGCAGCTGCTTGCCACAGAGGTCTGACAGGAGCCTGTTAGTTTATATGCCATAGCAGTAGGTCTGAGAGGATGGCAGGACATCAGCAGAAGAACGACACATACATCCATGCCTTACCCGGGTCTCGAACCCAAATCCCTTAAATCAGTAGCCAAGCGTGCTAACCACTCGGCCACGGGACGGCTCAAAAATAAATATCTCCCCCAAGCAGATGCTTGCCACAGAGGTCTGACAGGAGCCTGTCAGTTTATATGCCGTAGTAGAAGGTCTGAGAGGATGCCAGGACCTCAACAGAAAAATGACACGAACATCCATGCCTTACCCGGAGCTTGAACCCAGGTTCTGTAGATCAGTAGCCAAGCGCGCTAACCACTCGGCCACGGGACGGCCAATTGAATTAAGGTTTGGGAAATGCATTGGTCAGAAAAGTGTCTTGAAATCATTTTCTTTGTTTTTTTTTAAATTACGCTGTTTGGTCTTGTTGTAAAATCGCATTATTTCATTAGATGCACCCAACGCAATCAGGGACAATATGAGGCATAAATATGAAACAGTTTCGACTAATTATCTAGATATACACTTTGCCTTTTATTCTGCCTTTCAGTTTATTCATGGATTACAGATTGTTAAAAAAATTAAAACTTGCAGATTGTTCAGTAATTATTATAGAATTCTCATTAGATTGCCAAAGCGGATACAGGTTGATCGTTTTTGAGTATTTTGTATCCCATTATTTGGGAACTTTACTGGTTCCACCGATTCTTTCGATTCCTTTTCCGAGCCTACTGAAATACAATTTCCTCTTTTCCTAGAGTGTGAACACTTTATACAATGTCTCTGATTGCTATGTCGTATCTATCAAATCGTAGATGACTTGATGTATTTAAGTAACGCAGAATTGAACAATATTACAATTGAAATGACATCTAATTCCGTAATTTCCAATCCTTTTTCAGCCCAAAGCCTTTTTTGCCACGTATTGCTTTTAATGCCCTCTTTTACTAAGGATTATTTACTAATGCTCCCTTCATGGAAATGAAAGCAATTTTCCTTGTTTAAAACTAGATGTCTGCAGCACCTTCGTTGTCATTTTAACAAATCAAATTTCCCCCAAAATTTCTAAAACGATATAAATGACGATTCACTGATCTAATTGAATCCATAATTGTCTCAGTTCAGAGGACAGGGATGGCTTGTAATCTGCAGTTCCCATATTCGAGTGACATTTGGGCCAGGTTTAAGATTTTTCTCCGCAAAACCACCACAAGGGGTCAATCGGTTAATAGGGGATGTCGACGGGCTTGGAAAGGTCGCGTCGGTCGGATGAAATGTTAAGCCGTAACACCATGTGCAGGAGAGTCGTATTCTATGGATGTTAAAGAACAAGCTAGATGGGCTTGATGGGAGACTACCATCTTTCTCCTAATAGTTGTCCAGTGTTTCCTACCCCAAACCTTTGTTGAGCTCTTCTACCCCTCTTTTTGTTGAGCTATCGTTATCTGGCCATTTTGCCCATTGTGTGCAAAATAGCTCCACTCAGAGGTAAAAAGGGGCGGGGTGGCTCAGTCGGTAGCGTGCCAGGCTCGTAATCTGTAATTCCCAGGTTCGAGTCCCAGCTGGGTCAGCGTTGAGATTTATCTCCGCAAAATTTCCTGCCCTGCCCACGGTCAGTAGGGGACACCGATGAGCTTGGAAAGGCCACCGTCCGTCGGATGGGAGTTAAGCCGTGACCCCGTGTGCGGGAGACCCATACCCTGTGCACGTTAAAGAACACGCTGGATGGCCTTGACGGGAGGCTACCATCTCTCTCCCAATAGCTGTTCCAGTGGGTCCCCTCCCCCAACCTTCTCTGAGCTTTCGGGGTCCATGTGACCTGGCCATTTAGCCCATGGTGTACAAAAAAGTGCCGCTCAGAGGTAAAACAATCCAACCCAAACAACTCAGAGGTAAAACAGCCCGACCCCCCCTCTAGATGTTAACACTCGTAATAGGACCTCTCAAGGATCGTTTTTATCATTCCTGACACTCACTAACAAAATGTCAATCAAGATTTTTTCTCATGACCATATCATAATTATTCATATTATAATAACTATTTAAACAAGTTACAATTTTTGCAGAAACCTACAATGAAAACGTTCTTTCCTGCAGTTACTTTTTGCAACTTGTGTCGCTTGCACACAAGTACTTTTTCTTTTTCAGCGTATTATCCTCTCTCTTCCGAATGTTGTACGAACTTTGCCTATTTTAACCTCAGACAGTTTTTGCTTCGAAGTATAACTTGACCCTCTGCTTCAAACAAAAGAGAGAGTATGTAACATCTTGTGATTGCTTTAATTCGAATAGGTACGTTTTCTTGGATATTTCCCTCAAAATGGCGTACAATTTCTAATAAAGTAAGTAATCGGTGAGTGCGTTTTTTACCTTTCTTCGATTCCGTTACATGCATTACATGAAAAGTGTACTTATTAAGTGACTGTGGTGCGAATTTCAAAATTGTTTCCTGTTCGCTTTCGTATCGTTTCGGGTTGTTGTCTTCAGTTGATTGTGTTTGATTTGTAAGTAACATCGGGTAGAGAGTTTCACCAGGAAAGCGAGTTAGTAGAACAGGAAAGGAGCGTTGGGCTGTTCTCGGAGTAAAACTTGGAATACCACCTTCGATAACGACCGATGAGGCGATCTTCTTTCGTGAGTAATGGTTGCTTCATGAACTTTTTATTATTCCATATCATGATGTCTCTCTCTATCTGAAAGTAATCGAAAGAAAGAAGATTAATGAACCAGATTCAATCTTTATATTACTTCTGATATTTTATTTAGACCTGCAAGATTTAAAAACCGATGGAGTATAAAACTAGGCTTTCTATAGTAGAAAATAAAGCATACTGGACCCAGAATAGTAAACTAGAAAGGAAAAGGGGTGGCTCAGTCGGTAGCGCGCTAGGCTCGTAATCTGTAGTTCCCAGTTCGAGTCCCAGCTGAATCAGGGTTGAGATTTATCTCCGCAAAACTCCCCGACATGCCCACGGTCAGTAAGGGACGCAGATTGGGTTGGAATAGGCCGCCGTCCGTCGGATGGGACGTTAAGCCGTGGTCTAGGTATGCGATAGAGAGAGAGACATACCCTGTGCATGATTAAAGAACACGCTTAAGAACACACCATCTGTCTCCCAACAGCTGTTCCACCCAACAGCTGTTCCATTGGGTCCCCCTCTCCCAACCTTCTCTGAGCCTTCGGGGTCTATGTGACCTGGCATGGGAAAAAAAGTGTCGCTCAGAGGTAAAACAACCCAAGTAAACTAAGAAGGCCGATCTGCTGACGCATGTTTTTATAAAAACAGAAAAACTCGTTTTTCATCAGTCGCTCTTGGATGAGAGGCAAATCCCGTTTCTAACCTAGAGCTGACGGAGGCACATGACACAGCCAGACTGGAACCTGGGGATTGTACTTTTTCAAGCACGAGCCTGGCGAGATGTTGACTGTTGTAATGTTTAGCTATTCAATAAATTTTTCAACCTACAATTGAATTTATTTTGTGACCTGTATGTAGCTGTATCATGGACACAGTCTGCGCTTTTGTTGAAGAATATAACAAAAGAAAAAAAAAACGCTAGTAGGCTGAGGGATTGTAAAAAAAAACAGCTCACAGTGCTAAAAAGAAAGGTTGAACATCACTGTATTAGGTCAAAGGTCAATGACCTATCAATCAACCTATGATTTCTGAGGACTATCGAGTCATAAATTGCGCAGTCTAAGTCTCCTTTATTCCATGTCACTTGAAAATGCAGGGCAGCTTTAAGAATTTTTCATCCCAGGCCAAATATAAAAATCAGTGCCAATAGGGACAAATTTGGTGCATGAGCAATTACCTACAATCAATAATAAAACTTTTAAAAATTGCTATGAGGGGAAGAAAATGATTTCAACTATTTATACTAAATGTAATATTATTATTATCGTTTATTTTTAATTAAAAAAAAACTTCATCTACAGTTTCACTCAAGAATTAAAAAGAAGTCAATATTTTTATGTGGTTAAAAATATTAATTAAATTAAAAGGAACTGCAGATGTATCGAAGCTGGTCTTATTTACTCTCGAGCGAATATGATAATAATATTAGGTATCTTATACAGATGAAAGACATGCGGGGGGGGGGGAGACTAAGCTTTCATTACCTTCAAAATTTTAATTCTTTAATCTCTATGCTTTTTTCTCTCTTTTTTTTTGGGGGGGGGGGGACGGGGGGTTGCTCAGTCGGTAGCGCGCCAGGCTCGAAATCTGTAGTTCCCAGGTTCGAGTCCCAGCTGGGTCAGCGTTGAGATTTATCTCCGCAAAATTCCCCGCCCTGCCCACGGTCAGTAGGGGGCACCGATAGGCTTGAAAAGGCCGTCGTTCTCCGTGGCCTCTTGTGTGGGAGAGCCATACCCTGTGCACGTTAAAGAACACGATGGATGGCCTTGACGGGAGGCTACCATCTGTCTCCCAACAGCTATTCCAGTGGGTCCCCTCCCCCAACCTTCTCTGAGCCTTCGGGGTCCATGTGACCTGGCCATTTAGCCCATGGTGTGCAAAAAAGTGCCGCTCAGAGGTAAAACAACCCAACTCTTTTTTTGGAATCTTTCTCAAAAATTTTAAACAATATCCCTTGAAAAAATATCCCTTTAAAGATGGGAGCCCACCTGCCATTACACTAATTCAACCCTGTGAAAATAGTGTAGGTTGAAATAAACTAATATTTTTTAATAAGTAAATTTTTTTTTCAGAACTTACCATCACACCCTGTATGGAAATGTAAAGCTTCGCCATGAACCTTGGGATGGAAGGAGCAGTGTACAGTTCGTGTACCAGACGTTGCCGTAAGGGACCACACGGCGTGACGCATTGCACAAAGACACCATTGCCGAAATGGGATTGAAAACGGAGGTGTACGACTGCAGGACCAATCTGCAAAGAAAGAAACGGCAACAGCTGATGATATAATGGATAGGTCTGCAAAGTGTAAAACATAAGAACCGCAGAAGTTAAAATTAATAATGGTAGAAAATGATGAAGCAAATCGAGTTTAAACCTGTGAAAGCAGAACAGGCTGATAAATTTTTTTCCACTCATGCCCAGAAGACTCACACTTTTGCAGCACGAGGCTATTTACATTTTTTTCTCCCCCTCCCCCTAACCACAACCACCGCCGAAGAATGGCCACCTTAAAGGATTTAGATGGCGCCACGAGCGACAAGGTCGGGAAGAATTAAAATTCGCAATTAGTGGATAAATGGCAGAGCTGATGATAGTTTAGCGGTTAGAGCACATATCATGTAACTAGGGGGCGTGGGTTCGAATTACACTCATCAGCAAATAATTTATTTTTCGACAAAATTATTTCTTGAATTATAGGTCAACAGGTAATATGTGAATATGTTATTGATTAATATTGCATTAATGACGTTTTGACGTTAGTGACTTCCTTATTTAACATCTATATATGTTGAGCAATATTCGATGAGTTGCGTTTTCTGATCATAGATGGCGCCATGAGTGACAAGGTCAGTGAGATTTAAAAGTCACTACTAAGTGGCTAAATAAGAGAGCTGGTGATAGCTTAGTGGTTAGAGTACTTGGCATGTAACTGAGAAGCCTGGGTTCCAATCTCACTCCTCTGCGAAACTCATTTCTTCCACAAAAGTATTTCTTGAATTCTAAGTCAACAGAAAGATGTCCTGGTAGCCGAGTGGTTAGTGCGCTTGGTTACTGATCAAAGGACCTGGGCTCGAGTCCCGGATAAGGCACGTATGTTTGCGTTATCTTTCTATTGAGGTCTCGCCTTCCTCACAGATCTTCTCTATGGCGTATTAAACTGACAGGCTCCTGTCAGATCTCTGTGGCAAGTAGCTGCTTGAGGCTAATTATTATTATCATTATTATGCCTACAGGTATTCTGCGTATTTATTATTGATTGATTAAACGATTTTGCTTCCTTGTCGCAACCACAAAATTGGTTTTCTGTCACCTTAATATATTTTGCAAAGCACCGAACTGGTTTTCTGACACTTTAATGGATTTTGCCTCCTTAAGCTATTTTACTCTTTAACCAAGCACCGAACTGGTTTTCTGACACTTTAATGGATTTTACCTCCTTAAGCTATTTTACTCTTTAACCAAGCACCGAAATGGTTTTCTACCACTTTAATGGATTTTTGCCTCTTTAAGCTATTTTACTCTTTAACCAAGCACCGAACTGGTTTTTTGCCACTTTAATGGATTTTTGCCTCCTTAAGCTATTTTACTCTTTAACCAAGCACCGAACTGGTTTTCTGACACTTTAATGGATTTTACCTCCTTAAGCTATTTTACTCTTTAATCAAGCAACGAAATGGTTTTCTACCACTTTAATGGATTTTTGCCTCTTTAAGCTATTTTACTCTTTAACCAAGCACCGAACTGGTTTTTTGCCACTTTAATGGATTTTACCTCCTTAAGCTATTTTACTCTTTAACCAAGCACCGAAATGGTTTTCTACCACTTTAATGGATTTTTGCCTCTTTAAGCTATTTTACTCTTTAACCAAGCACCGAACTGGTTTTTTGCCACTTTAATGGTTTTTTGCCTCTTTAAGCTATTTTACTCTTTAACCAAGCACCGAACTGGTTTTCTGACACTTTAATGGATTTTACCTCCTTAAGTTATTTTACTCTTTAACCAAGCAACGAAATGGTTTTCTACCACTTTAATGGATTTTTGCCTCTTTAAGCTATTTTACTCTTTAACCAAGCACCGAACTGGTTTTTTGCCACTTTAATGGTTTTTTGCCTCTTTAAGCTATTTTACTCTTTAACCAAGCACCGAACTGGTTTTCTGACACTTTAATGGATTTTACCTCCTTAAGCTATTTTACTCTTTAACCAAGCAACGAAATGGTTTTCTACCACTTTAATGGATTTTTGCCTCTTTAAGCTATTTTACTCTTTAACCAAGCACCGAACTGGTTTTTTGCCACTTTAATGGATTTTGCCTCCTTAAGCTATTTTACTCTTTAACCAAGCACCGAACTGGTTTTCTGCCACTTTAATGGATTTTGCCTCCTTAAGCTATTTTACTCTTTAACCAAGCATCGAACTGGTTTTCTGCCACCTTAATGGATTTTGCCTCCTTAAGCTATTTTACTCTTTAACCAAGTACTGAACTGGTTTTCTGCCACCTTAATGGATTTTGCCTTCTTAAGCTATTTTACTCTTTAACACCACTAACTTTAAACCCCCGAACTGTTTTTTGTCTTAGAAAATTTTAATTTATTTCTTTTAATGCCCCCTACAACAAACCAGTTTACTTTTTCTGTCTCTGACGATATTTTATTCATTTTTAATGAACGACGATAAATGTCCACTGCGCAGACTCATAGTATCGCCATAACCTCCCAAGATGCTACTAATGCTATAAATAATAATAATAAATACCCCCTCAAGCAACTGCTTGCCACAGAGATCTGACAGGAGCTGTCAGTTTAATACGCCACAGTAGAAGGTCTGAGAGGATGGCAGGACCTCAGCAGAAAAACATCACAAACGTCCATGCCTTACCCGGGGTTCGAACCTAGGTCCCTTAGATCAGTAGCCAAGCGTGATATACTCCTGAATAACAGTGAAACAATTTGTACGTTATAGATTTTAATGACTGCCGACTCTTCAGACAGCTTCGTCACTTATGTGTTTTCACCTGTTTAACATTTAGTTTGACGTCCATGTAGCGTAGATTCATTCCCAGAAGACAAACGGAATGTCTGAGCGTCATGAATGCCTGGTGATGATTTGGAGGAGAGTCAGGCTCCCAACTGGAACTCCATTCGTGCTTGGCGAAGGCAAACATTGATGAGTTGGTCCGTCCCACGTGATGGCCTGCCAATGCAGAGTCACTGTGGATCTGATGGAGATGATGAAGATCGGCTCCGTTCTCTGGGATGTCCTATAAAATAATAATATTAGTATAATTAACTGAATGGGAAAAAAGGTGCGATGATGAATACACTTTGAGAAGAAAGGGTCACGATGATGATTACACTTTGAGATGAAAGGGTCATGTTGATGATTAATTACACCTTGAGAAGAAAGGGTCACGATGATGATTACACTTTGAGATGAAAGGGTCATGTTGATGATTAATTACACCTTGAGAAGAAATGGTCATGATAATGATTAATTACACATGGAGAAGTGGTTATGATGATGATTCACAGATGAAATGGTCACAATGAGCACACTTTGAGAAGAAATGGTCGCGTGAGGATTATACTTTGAAAAGAAGTCGTTGTGATGATGATTACACTTTGAGGAGATATGGTCGTGATGATTATTACACTTTGAGAAGAAATTGTCAGGAAACGATCATACTTTGAGAAAAAATGGTCACGATTATGAATACATTTGAGAATAAATAGTCACGATGATGAAAATATTTTGAGAAAAAAAAACAGTCACGATGATGAATACATTTAAGAAGAAATAGTCACGATGATGAAAACGTTTAAGAAGAAATAGTCATGATGAAGAATACACTCTGAGAAGAAATAGTCACGATGATGAATACACTTTGAGAAGAAATAGTGACGATGATGATTAGAGTTTAAAGCCAACAATCCCCATTACACATTGGGCACACAATTAACCCGAGCGAAAGAGAAGAGAGGGAGGCCCTTTATCTGGCCCTGTTAAATATTGTTTTATGAGTATAAAAAAAATTCTGTCCTTTCACCTTCAGTTTTCGTGAAAATTTCCAAGCAGAACCAAAGTTGCTTTCAGTTGTTCCAACCTTCCTTCTCTCCACATATACTGAACGAATATTGTTGAAAATCGGGAGTTAGATTTGATTAGTTTAACTTACCGTCAATATCTGTTTAAAATAATGCGCGTTTTTTAGAGGTTATTGGAATTAAAATTTGTGTAGTTTCACAGATTTGAAGAGTATTATGAAATTTTACAAATGCAATGTATACTCAAGCATCAGAAGCCCAACAAATGGTGTGATGGAATGCACTATTCCCTTACATAATAATATATACGTCACAACTTTTATTGTGATTGGGGCGCGGTTGGTTCATTCGGTTGTGCGCCAGGCTCGTAATCTGCAGTTCCTAGGTTCGAATCCCACTTGCGCCAGCGTTCAGATTCATTTCCGCAAAACCCTCGCCCTGCCGTCGATTTATAAAGGACACCGATGAGCTTGGAAAGGCGTGGTCCGTCAGATAGGGCGTTAAGCCGGGGTCCGTGTGAAGGAGAGTCATACCCTGTGCACGTTAAAGAACATACTGGATGGTGTTGACAAGATCTACAATCTCTCCTAATGGGTCTACCTCTCTTAACATTCTCTTAGCACGTGGTCTCCTTGTGGCCTGGCCATTTAGCTCATTATGTGGAAAAAGTGTCTCTCAAAGTTAAAAGAACCCAGTTATTGTAATCTTTAATCTGTTTTCTATTGCATTCTCCCATTAAATCAATATTTTAGTAGTTTTAAAACTTCGATGCTAGCTCTCCATTCACATAACATGGAAATTCTCTAATATTTTGGTAAGGCAGTGGCCGAGTGGTTAACGCGCTTGGTTTCTGATCAGAGGGACCTAGGTTCGAGCCCCGAGGCATGGATGTTTGTGTCCTCTTTCTGCTGAGGTCCCGCCATCCTCACACACCTTCTAATATAGCGTATAAACTGAGAGGCTCCTGTCAGATCTCTTTAGCAAGCAGCTGCTTGAGGGAATGTTTATTTAGTATATATGTTTTTTAGCGGTTAGTAAACTAATGAATTAAAAAAACTCAAAAGCAAGTGTTTTTTAACAATTTATCAACGTAACCCTTTTACGGAAAGCAAACGATTTTGAGTGTCTTAGAAATGATCAATACCTGAATATGGCAACTGACAATGTGCTCTGTTCTTCCGCAATATCTCCAGCTATTTTCCTTTAATTCTGGGATATCTGGCAACTGCCATTCTGGAGGGAGGTTCTCCGAATGATGCCAGATGAAGACAAAGCCATTCTTTTCGCAGACGGGCCATGATTTCGTCTTCAGGAAGTCAGGAACTGAAAATTTCACAAAGCCTTTAGTAAATACATTAAAAATTATAAAAATTGAAACATTTGTATCTTCCTATCTAATTTCTTCAAATTTAAATCACTCATTGCTGATTACTTAATAAATGTACATCAAAATTAAAAAAATATTGATATGCTATTTATGGTTGTGAAGTGACAAAGGAACTGGCGTTTATGAGGTGGATAATTTGACTATTTTGATTTGGTTAAGAAATGAGCCGCGCAGTGGTCGAGTGGTTATCGCGCTTGGCTACTGATCTAAGGGACCTGGGTTTGAACAAAGCTTTGGTTTGACTCCCGGGATAAGGCATGGATGTTCGTGTCGCTTTTCTGTTGAGGTCCTGCCATCCTCACAGATCTTCTGTTATGGCATATAAACTGACAGGCTCTTGTCAGACCTCTGTGACAAGCAGCTGCTTGACGGGTTTGTAATTATTTAAAAAATGAAAAAAAAAAGCCTTGGTTGCCAATTAAAATTTCTGATTTTTTTTCTGAGATCTACGACCCGGATTACCCCTAGGGGAAAATTTTCAGAGCTCTACCATTTCTGCTTCATAGTTAGAATTAGTATGATCCCCTGTCAGTCAATCAGTCAGCTGTCAATCAGTCGCAATCCTCTATACCAGTGGTTCTCAACCTTTTATGCTTCACGTACCCCCTGGAAATGTGTATGTAATTGGCGTACCCCTTGTATAGATAGATAAAACTAGTTATAACAATGGGAATAAAATAAACATATAAATCAGTGGTTCTCACCTTTTATGCTTCACGTAACCCCTGGAAATGTAAATGTAGCTGGCTTACCCCTTGTGTAGATAGATAAATTTATAGTTATAGTATAATAATGGAAATAAAATAAAACACATATATCAGTGGTTCTCAAACTTTTATGCTTCACGTACCCCCTGGAAATGTGTATGTAACTGGCGTACTCCTTGTATAGATAGATAAAACTATAGTTATAGTATAACAATGGAAATAAATAAAACATATATATCAGTGGTTCTCAACCTTTTATGCTTCACGTACTCCCTGGAAATGTTTGTGTAACTGGCCTACCCCTTATACAGATAGATAAAACTATTGTTATAGTATAATAATGCCAACTTAACGACTTTATTACTAGATCTAGAGACCTTTGAGCTCTCACGGCATACCCCAAAAAATTTTACTGCGTACCCCACATTGTGAACTCCTGGTCTATACATATGATAACTTTAATAATGAAGTCAATAGTTTCTGATAGCGGTTCATAATAAGCTCTACACGATCTATAGACTTACCTGTCTCTGCATAAGGTATCCTGATGCATTTTCCATCTTCGCCCCTGAAGAGCCATCCGTGAAAAGGGCATTCGATGCAATCGCCCATCACTCGTCCTCCTACTCCTAAATTGGCTCCCAAGTGAGGACAGTAAGCATCGAGGACATGTACTCTCTGATCTTCACCACGGAACACGGCGAACTCTTTACCTGAAATTAATAAACATGGCGAATATAACACTTTGATTGTATTATTCAGAGGACTACTTTTAAAACCAGAGAAACATATTGCCTCTGGTGAAATTTTTAAGGATTTTTACAGTCACTCAAAAAAATATCCGAACACTATGGTCGATCACAGAATTCAGAAAAAAATATCTGGCAACGATTTTTTTAGAAATTAGTGATCTGGCAACCTTCGTGTCACGTGATTACAGAATTCAGGAAAAATATCTGGAGCGTGTACAGCAACTGTACACGCTCCAGTTACCGTTCACAGCAAACTAGAGCGTGTGCAGTTACTGCACACGCTCCAGTTTGCTCTGAACGGTAACTGCACACGCTCAATATTTCCGTGAGTGAGCCCACACGATCTAGGTCTTTGTGAACTCACACGATCCAATATGCTGTGAACATTAACCGCAGCCGCTTCAGTTTGCTGTGAACGGTAACTGCACACGTTCCATATTCATTGCATTATTCATATGCATTATATATATTAAAAAATATCCGAACATTTTGGTTGATTACAGAATTCAGAAAAAATAATTTGCAACGATTTTTTTTAAAAATTAATGATCTGGCAACCTTCGTGTCACGTGACACGAAGGTTGCCAGATCACTAATCTCTAAAAAAATCGTTGCCAGATATTTTTTTCTGAATTCTGTGATCAACCATAGTGTTCGGATACTTTTTTGAGCGACTGTACCATCAGCTAAGGGTGAAAATTCCAACCTTAGCTTTTACAGAAAAGGAAACAGTGTTTCTCCGATGCATTGAAAAAGAACTTTCTCCTAAATCTGTGGGGCGGGGGTCGCTCAGTCGGTAGCGCGCCAGGCTCGTAATCTGTAGTTCCCAGGTTCGAGTCCCAGCTGGGTCAGCGTTGAGATTTATCTCCGCAAAATTCCCCACCCTGCCCAAGGTCAGTAGGGGACACCGATGGGCTTGGAAAGCCTGCCGTCCGTCGGATGGGACGTTAAGCCGTGGCCCCGTGTGTGGGAGAGCCATCCCCTGTGCACGTTAAAGAACACGCTGGATGGTCTTGACGGGAGGCTACCATCTGTCTCCCAACAGCTTTTCCAGTGGGTCCCCAACCTTCTCTGAGCCTTCGGGGTCCATGTGACCTGGCCATGTAGCCCATGATGTGCAAAAAAGTGCCGCTCAGAGGTAAAACAACCCAACCTAAATCTGCAGAAGGGAATGCAAAAGGAAGCAATGATTCCTCGATATACTTCTTTATAGGAAAAAAAATCAATGTTTCCTCTCTGGAGTTTTCAGAAAAGGAGTCTTCTGCTTTGACATATTTTACAGAAATGAAAACAATGTTTCCTATCTGGATTTTGATTTTGCAGAAAAACAAAATGTTTCTTCTTTAAAATTTGCGGCAAGAGAAAAAAAAACTCTTTCGTAATTGGCTTTGCACAAAGATAAACAAGGCTTCTTTATATTCATCCAGAGTAAATACAAGATTACCTAAAGAGATAGACTTCAACAATAGTTAAAAACCTACTCATTAACATCTAAATCAGTGCTGTCCAACTTCTCTAACACCGCGGGCCAAAAAAAATAATAGGACAGGATAGGTAATTGAAAAGTCAGTTCATGTCACCTTAAAAATTATTTTATTTATACAAAAAAATAAGTAATAACAAACCAATGTAAATTTTCTAAACCTTATCAAATATTTAATAAATTTAATGAGAGCATTGTGGCCGTAGTTGTTGGGCAATAAGAATAGAATGAGTAAGTTGAAATAATGGAATAATAATTGCAAATAGAATGAGTAAGTTGAAATAATGGAATAATAATTGCAAATAGAATGAGTAAGTTGAAGATTGCATATCAAGTAAAGTAGTATAAGTTGACAAAAATTATAAAGTAGATTATAGATATTTATTTAAAATTTCAAGTAAGAACTTGATTTTGTTCGCGGGCTACAAAAATCCTTGTGCAGGTCGATGCGGCCCGCGGGCCGCTAGTTGGACAGCGCTGATCTAAATCATTAGCAACAATTGGAAAAAGTTGCCTCTCGTGAAGTATAGATGGCGCCAGGTCCACCACATCTCAGTGAAAGATTTATAGGTATTCTGCAAGATTCTAGCGTCTGATACGCGGTTTAATGGCTACATCGCTCAGGCATGTATCCCCGCTAGTAGTTGCGGGTTCGATTCCCGCCTGCTTCAGCGATAATTTCTTTCAGATGTTTTTAGCTTCCTTTACATGTTTTAAAGAAATAAAACATTGTTTCTTCGCTGAATTTGTCGAAGATGAAACAATGCTCCCTAGTAGATTTTTTCGCAAAAGAAAACAATATTTTTTACTAGATTTTGTCAAAAAAAGAAAACAATGGTTCCTCATTGAATTTTACCGAAAAGGTAAATTTCGGTTTCAGTGATGCAAAAAAAAAACTTTGATGCTAGAAACAATGCTTTCTAGAAGATTTTACCGAAAAGGAAACAACGCTTTTTAGTAAATTTTACGAAAAAGGAAACAAAAACAACGCTTTCTCACTGAATTTTACAGAAAAGGAAACGAAAACAAGGCTTCCTCACTGATTTTACAGGAAAGGAAACAATGCTTTTTAGCAAATTTTACAGAAAAGGAAACAAAAACAACGCTTCCTCACTGAATTTTACAGAAAGGAAACGAAAACAAGGCTTCCTCACTGATTTTACAGGAAAGGAAACAATGCTTTTTAGTAAATTTTACGGAAAGGGAAACAAAAACAACGCTTCCTCACTGAATTTTACAGAAAAGGAAACGAAAACAAGGCTTCCTCACTGATTTTACAGGAAAGGAAACAATGCTTTTTAGGAAATTTTACCGAAAGGGAAACAAAAACAAGGCTTCCTCACTGATTTTACAGAAAAGGAAACAATGCTTTTTAGTAAAATTTACCGAAAGGGAAACAAAAACAATGCTTCCTTACTGATTTTACAGAAAAGAAAACAATGCTTTTTAGTAAATTTTGCAGAAAAGGAAACGAAAACAAGGCTTCCTCACTGATTTTACAGAAAAGGAAACAATGCTTTTTAGTAAATTTTACGGAAAAGGAAACAAAATCAACGCTTCCTCACTGAATTTTGCAGAAAAGGAAACGAAAACAAGGCTTCCTCACTGATTTTACAGGAAAGGAAACGAAAACAAGGATTCCTCACTGAACTTTACAGAAAAGGAAACAACTCTTTTTAGTAGATTTTACAGAAAATGAAACAAAAACAAGGCTTCCTCACTGGTTTTTATCGAAAAGAAAGCAACGCCTTCTAGTAGATTTTACGAAAAAGATAAGAATGCTCCCTCAGAATTTTACACACCCGAAAAAAAAATATTGCTCTCCCGCTGGATATTAGAAGAAAGCGACGACCTTTGTAAACTTAAAAGTGACGAACCTAATGCCGACACAGACTTGCACTCTCGTACAGGAAGATGACGAGACTCGAGGAGTGCAAACCATCCATTGGGATAGACCGGCGGGAGGTCGGCTCCATTTCTCCTCATCAACGCCTCTTCAGTAGCGTAGCGTAAGCGGGCTCGGGCACACCTTATGCGTTCGAATCCAACGTCACTTAAATCCTGGAAAAGAAAACTTTTTCTTTGAGAATCTTTATAACACTTGTTTAATTTCCACTTACTAATTAAACTATATTATTGAAATTTTAGAACTTTTGGTTAATAATGGAGAATAATTGTTTTTAACATCACATTACTTAATACGATTTATGCATTATCAGTTACCAATAGTAACACTTTATAGCACAGCACTTGTTAGCTGGAAATTTCGAACTCTATTCTGCTATAGGTCGATGTGGATATAGAGGATAATTTGTCTTGAGATAGGAGGGATCTAAACTCACTACATCCTGAAGACTTCTCAGGTGCCCTGACCACTGAGCTGACCATCACTGGCCGGTTGTCAACGGTCACAGCACTTGACATGCCATCAGAAAGACGGGGGTTCGGATCCACTCATCTCAAAAAAATTTACCCTTTATAACTGTGTCTACAGAATACAACGTAGTAGTGGCTAAAAACCTCGTAAATCGGTGTAGTACTATGGATAAAAAGTTTATTAATTAACGGTTGAAAATTTTTAATAGCTATTTAAATTTTTATTTTTAATCAAACTGGAACCACCACCGCCCCCTTCAAAGCTTTGTGGCTTTAGCGCAAGTGACGTTCAGAGGTAAAATCACTCTACAGTCCGTGGGTTGGGTTGGGTTTCTTTTCCTCTGAGCGACACTTTTTTTACACGCAATGGGCTAAATGGCCAGGTTACAAGGACCCCGAAGGCCCAGAGAAGGTTGGGGGGAAGGGACCCACTGGAACAGCTATTGGGAGATAGATGATATCCTCCCGTCAAGGCCATCCAGCGTGTTTTTTAAGGTGCAGAGAGTGTGGCTTTCCCGCACACGGGGCCACAGCTTAACGTCCCATCCGACGAACGAGGCCTTTCCAACGAACGGTCCCCTACTGCCCGTGAGCAGAGTGGGGAGTTTTGCGGAGATAAATCTCAACACTGACCCAGGTGCAGTCCGTAGCTAGAAGGCACTATTAAAATTATTGGGAAATTCGGAAAGTGGAAATCCTTATATTTCGTCAGACCTGTCGAAGCCTCTCCAAAATTTTTTCATTTATCTCTAAAAAAAAAAGTTGAATATTTACAGAAAATATACGGCAAAATGAAAACGATAACTCATTATTAATACATACATATCCTCATGCAGCCATTGGCTATGGAGGTCCAACCAGACTGTAATTTTCCTCTCCAGACGTGTCTCTTTTGAGCTACAGCTGTTGCATTTGGCCACTCTAGGATAATTTTAGCAAGGTCCTGTTTCACATTGTCTGCCCATCGCATCCTAGGTCTCCCCCTTTTTCTGATACCCTTAGGTACACTGTTCATAATCCTCTTTGCCAATCTGCAGCTGTGCATACGGGCAACATGGCCAAACCAACGCAGTCTTTCTCTCGACAATATGCTGCTCAAAGGAGGTTGATGACTCCTTCTTCTAACCTCATCATTACTTACAAAGTCAAACCACCTAATGCCCAAGATACTTCATAAGCATCTAGAATCAAAGGCATCAAGTTTCTTGTTATCCTGCTTACAAAGGCTCCATGTTTCGCTACCATAACTAACCTTAGAAAGAACCAAACAATTATACAGCCTAATTTTAGTCTTTAGGTGTATACGCCTATTTCTCCACATTCCCCATAGATGCTTAAAAGTCCCAGTGGCAATCCCTATTCGTCTATTTATCTCATGCCGCACGTCACCAGTATCTGTTACATAGCTCTCAAGATAATTAAACTGTGACACTTGCTCAATAGTACAGCCATTCAAAGCAACTAAAGCACCATCTGTCTGACCAATTTTCATCACTTTAATTTTTTCTCTGTTTATCACCAAACCTACTCTATTACCAGTTGGATCCATAGTCCTAATGAAAGAATTCATCTCATCAACATCATTAGCCAACACGGCCAAATCATCATCATAATCTAAAATGGAAATTTTGAAATCTCTAGACCATTTAAGGCCAAAACCTTTCCCTTACAAAGAATTTCGCATAACATAATCAATAACCAAACTAAAGAGAAAAGGAGACAAAATGCACCCTTCTCTAATTAAAAACATCTGAAAAAAAAATATTCCCGGCGGATTTTTTTTCTGATGTTTTAATAATTGTAGAAGTCTATTTCTACAGGCAATCTGTGTATTACTATGGATCAATAACTCATTTTTTTAAAACCAGTTAAAATCAGAAAAAAAAGTGACAAGGCATATTTCGTCTAAGATTTCCACAAATGAAAATTTTGATTAAAAAAAACTTCGTGTAGGAGAAAAAATCGAAAACAGCAGAAAGTGGGGAGATGGTGTGAGAAACCTCTTGTCATTTAAAAAAATGGCAAGAAAAGCTCGTCTTTTCATTTTCTGGCTCCTTTGTTACTCTCTTATCGTAATCAAGATGGAGCTTTTATCTCTGGATAAGTGAGTGGAGTTCAAATTCCATGACCTGAACCTCCAGTGACGGAGCAAAATCTCTTTCGTGATGCATCGATAGCTTCACGTGGGGGAGAGATAATCGCAACAGATAATCGAATCAAAAGAGCGAGGAGGACCAAAGAATCGCGAGAAGTGGCACGTGCATTTGACCGATGCGATTCAGATTCCTATATCGTTACTCTTGCTCTTTGTATGCTTTGCGACAAAAAAGAATTTAGAGCTGATATTTTTTTGCTCGAATCACTTCGATAATTAGTAAACCCAAGCAGCATCTACTCCATGATTATTGAGCCATGACCTGAACACTTCCATGATTATTGAGCCATGACCTGAACCACTTCCATGATTATTGAGCCATGACCTGAACCACTTCCATAATTATTGGGCCATGACCTGAACCACTTCCATAATTATTGAGCCATGACCTGAACCACTTCCATAATTATTGAGCCATGACCTGAACCACTTCCATAATTATTGAGCAATGGCTGAACCACTTCCATGATTATTGGAGCCATGGCCTGAACCACTTCCATAATTATTGAGTCATGGCTTGAACCACTTCCATAATTATTGAGTCATGACTTGAACCACTTCCATAATTATTGAGTCATGACTTGAACCACTTCCATAATTATTGTAGCCATGGCCTGAACTACTTTCATAATTATTGAGTCATGGCTTGAACCACTTCCATAATTATTGAGCCATGACCTGAACCACTTCCATAATTATTGAGCCATGCCTGAACAACTTCCATAATTATTGAGCCATGACCTGAACCACTTCCATAATTATTGAGCCATGACTTGAATCACTTCCATGATTATTGAGCCATGACCTAAACCACTTCCATAATTATTGAGCCATGAACTGAACCACTTCCATGATTATTGAGTCATGACCTGAACCACCTCCGTGAGTATTGAGTCATGGTCTGAACCACTTCCATAATTATTGAGCCATGACCTGAACCACTTCCATAATTATTGAGCCATGACCTGAACCATTTCCATGATTATTGAGCTATGACCTGAACCACTTCCATAATTATTGAGCCATGACCTGAACCACTTCCATAATTATTGAGCCATGACTTGAACCACTTCCATAATTATTGAGCAATGGCTGAACCACTTCCATGATTATTGGAGCCATGGCCTGAACCACTTCGATAATTATTGAGTCATGGCTTGAACCACTTCCATAATTATTGAGCCATGACTTGAATCACTTCCATGATTATTGAGTCATGACCTGAACCACTTCCATGATTATTGAGTCATGACCTGAACCATTTCCGTGAGTATTGAGTCATGACCTGAACCATTTCCATGAGTATTGAGCCATGGCCAGAACCACTTCCATAATTATTGAGCCATGACCTGAACCACTTCCATGATTATTGAGTCATGACCTGAACCACTTCCGTGAGTATTGAATCATGGCCTGAACCACTTCCATAATTATTGAGCCATGACCTGAACCACTTCCATAATTATTGAGCAATGGCTGAACCACTTCCATGATTATTGGAGCCATGGCCTGAACTACTTCCATAATTATTGAGTCATGGCTTGAACCCCTTCCATAATTATTGAGCCATGGCCTGAACCACTTCCATAATTATTGTAGCCATGGCCTGAACTACTTCCATAATTATTGAGTCATGGCTTGAACCACTTCCATAACTATTGAGCCATGGCCCGAACCACTTCCATAATTATTGTAGCCATGGCCTGAACTACTTCCATACTTATTGAGTCATGGCTTGAACCACTTCCATAATTATTGAGCCATGACCTGAACCACTTCCATGATTATTGAGTCATGACCTGAATCACTTCCATGAGTATTGAGTCATGGCCTGAAGCACTTCCATAATTATTGAGTCATGGCTTGAACTATTTCCATAATTATTGAGTCATGGCTTGAACCATTTCCATAATATTGAGTCATGGCCTGAACCACTTCCATAATTATTGAGTCTTGGCTTGAACCACTTCCATAATTATTGAGTCATGGTCTGATCCACTTCCATAATTATTGTAGCCATGACCTGAACCACTTCCATAATTATTGTAGCCATGGCCTGAACCACTTCCATAATTATTGAGCCATGGCCTGAACCACTTCCATAATTATTGAGTCATGGCTTGAACCACTTCCATAATTATTGAGTCATGGCTTGAACCACTTCCATAATTATTGAGTCATGGCTTGAACCACTTCCATAATTATTGAGTCATGGCTTGAACCACTTCCATAATTATTGAGTCATGGCTTGAACCACTTCCATAATTATTGAGTCATGGCCTGAACCACTTCCATAATTATTGAGTCATGGCTTGAACCACTTCCATAATTATTGAGCCACGGCCTGAGCCACTTCCATAATTATTGTAGCCATGGCCTGAACTACTTCCATAATTATTGAGTCATGGCTTGAACCACTTCCATAATTATTGAGTCATGGTCTGAACCACTTCCATAATTATTGTAGCCATGGCCTGAACTACTTCCATAATTATTGAGTCATGGCTTGAACCACTTCCATAATTATTGAGTCATGGCTTGAACCTTTTCCATAATTATTGAGTCATGGCTTGAACCTTTTCCATAATTATTGAGTCATGGCTCGAACCATTTCCATAATTATTGAGCCATGAACTGAACCACTTCCATAATTATTGAGTCATGGCTTGAACCACTTCCATAATTATTGAGTCATGGCCTGATCCACTTCCATAATTATTGTAGCCATGGCCTGAAGTACTTCCATAATTATTGTAGCCATGGCCTGAAGTACTTCCATAATTATTGTAGCCATGGCCTGAAGTACTTCCATAATTATTGAGTCACGTCTTGAAGCACTTCCATAATTATTGAGTCATGGCTTGAACCACTTCCATAATTATTGAGTCATGGCCTGAACCACTTCCATAATTATTGAGTCATGGCTTGAACCACTTCCATAATTATTGAGTCATGGCCTGATCCACTTCCATAATTATTGGAGCTATGGCCTGAACCACTTCCATAATTATTGGAGCCATGGTCTCAACCACAATTATTAATTATTAATTATTGACATCGACAGTTCTCAGCTAGGTTCTGTGCCATTTCGTTATTACTGAATCTGGGTTGCCCCACGACAGTGTCCCCAGAAGTTTCCGATGTTTTCCGAGGGACAGTCCCGACCAACTGCAGCTAGGAGCCCGGCCTGTTACTCCGAACCCACCAGATTTGGGATCTATTGCTGAAGCACCCGCGGAAACCAAAGGGAAACCAATTTCTGCCATCGATGACGTCACATGTTCGCCCGTTTCTTTCATTCGTTCGCTAGAACGACGAAATCATCATCATATTACATAATATGATGATGATACTCGTAAAAACTGAAAGTTCTTAATCAACATCATTATGTGATTTCTCTACATCACAAACATAGTAGGTTTATCAAAAAAAAAAAACACGGTGAATTAAAAAATAATGAAACAAATATTTTAATCCTATTACAAAGTTTAACGGTCCTCCTGAGATCCGCTTTTTCAGCTTAAGACTAAGCGGGTCACGTGGCTTACCTTAACCCAGTTCGTTGGCAGATGAATAAAGTAGAAATAGAGCAAACACGCTGCAGCACCGAGGAGTAACATCAGGAGAAAATTTCTTCCTTCGAAATTAAGGTTGAAGATTGAAAGCAACCACCAGAATCTTGAATTAAGATCTTCCATTGCTTGTAACTTGGAATGGCCAGCCTATAAATGGCAGAAGAATTTGTCAGTTATTAGACGAACTGTACTGAATGGCGAGAGTAAATGAAACTCATTCAGTGGTCAATTGAATGATGACCACTCCATGTTTGGTAAATGGGAAGTTGATTTCGAAGTTCTATAACTTCTTCAATAAATGTTTTATGAGAAAATGTGGCTGAGGATAATTAAAAGATCTCAATCCAATTTATCCAAATCTCGATTTTCAACATTATTCTTTTAGTGTTTAAACAGAAATGGAGATTTTAGCTTGGCCAGGTCACAAGGACCCCCAAAGGCTCAGAGAAGGTTGGGGGAGGAGACCCACTGAAACGGCTGTTGAGAGACAGATGGTAGCCTCTCGTCAACGCCATCCAGTGTGTTCTTGAAATGGCTGTTGGGAGACAGATGGTAGCCTCCCGTCAAGGCCATCCGGTGTGTTCTTTAACGTGCACAGGGTATGGCTCTCCCTTACACGAGCCACGGCTTAACGTTCCACCCGACGGACGGCGGCCTTTTCAAGCTCATCGGTGTCCCCTACTGACCGTGGGCAGGGCGGGGAGTTTTTCGGAGATAAATCTCAACGATGACCCAGCTGGGACTCGAACCTGGGAACTGCAGATTATGAGCCTCGCGCGGTACCGACTGAGCCACCCCCTCCCCTGGAATGGAGGTTTAAACATTTCAGAGCAGCAATGTTTTCTAAGAAAGTCATCAAAACATTAAACGAATATTGAAGGAATTACTTGGACCCAATTTTAAAATTTTTATGAAACGGTTTTGAAATATTTCTTCTTATTTCAGTTTTAATTAACTTCAAATGTAAATTCTTACGTTTTGAATTGTTGTCGTTAAACGTTCAAACTTCCGTAACTCTTTAAATACTGAAGGGGAGGAGGATGGGGATGGCTCAGTCGGTAGCGAGTCAGGCTCGTAATCTGCTAGTTCTCAGGTTCGAGTCCCACCTGGACCAATGATGGCCTTGGAAACTCCGTCAGATTAATCTGCTAGTTCTCAGGTTCGAGTCCCACCTGGACCAATGATGGCCTTGGAAACTCCGTCGGATGGGACGCTTAAGCCCTGTCCCTGTGAACGAGAGATGATCCCTATGCACGTCAAAGAACACACTGGATGGTCTTGACGAAAGTCTACCGTCTGCGTCCTAGCAGGTGTCTAGTGGCTCCATTCTTCCAACCGTCTCTGAGTCTTCGGAGTCCTCGTGACCTGGTCATTGTGATCAAACAAATTGCCGCTCAGTGGTAAAACAACCCAACTGAAGGAACAGTGTCCAAAACCGATACTTTGCTAGAATTAATTAATAATATAATAATAATACCTATATGCACGTAAAATTTTTTACATTCAACTAGAATAAATACCCCCTCAAGCAGCTGCTTGCCACAGAGGTCTGACAGGAGACTGTCAGTATATATGCCATAGTAGAAAGTCTGAGAGGATGGCAGGACCTCAGCAGAAAAACGACACAAACAGCCATGCCTTACCCGGGGCTCGAACCCAGGTCCCTTAGATCAGTAGCCAAGCGCGCTAACCACTCGGCTATATGTAAAAAAAAAATACTGTCATTACAATTGTAATCAAGGGTCACCAGACCTTCAGGTTTCATAGTATAAGTTAAGTAAGTTTCGTAGTATAAGTTAAGTCATAGAATAAGTCACTTAGTATAAGTTAAAACTTGACATCCTTATAGCTTAAAATAGACGTTGCGTGCCATTAACATAAATATATGATACGGAAATCAATATTTTCATCTTCCTCTGTTACTAAATTATGTACAGTAAAGAAACTGAAAATTACAAAATTGACAGTATTAAATTAGAACCAAAGAGAATGAAGCTAATGCAATGTGACGGACTCAATATAACACCAAATACCAATTAAGCACACTAGATGGCGCCACTAATCAAGTTAATGGAAAGTTTTAACATTGAGAGCCAATTTTTAAAATACACAACGACTTCGTTTAGCGTCGAGGATAGTTTCCTGAAAATCACCACATAAATCAGTATAATATTTACCACACGAATGAATTAAAATACCTTAGGTAGATTCTGTCACTACAATTTTAACTCTTAACCTATTTAAACTCGTAACAAATCCACATTTTAGACATTTAAGCACTATTATGTTAATTAATATTAGAGGAAAGTACTAAAAAATGTATAATAATATACATTTATAACATATAATACTTGCGAAATATTTATATAAAAACAACATCATACAAATAATAAGCAAAACAATATATTAACAATAATAAACATTTGCGTGTTATGGCTTGAGAAATTGATATGTTCCTTGAGGAAACACGTGTCTAGATTTTTTTTAAGGGAGGTGATGAACCTAAGTTTTTATTTTCTGGAAAGCCTTGGGAAAAATCTTGTACGTTACAGAAGTGTGCGGGGAGGAGATGGCTCAGTCGGTAGCGCGCAAATCCCAGCTGGGTCAGCGTTGAGATTTAACTCCGCAAAACTCCCCGCCCTACCCACGGTCACTAAGGGACATCGATGGGCTTGAAAAGACCGCCGTCCGTCGGATGGGAGGTTAAGCCTTGGTCCCGTGTGCGAGAGAGCCATACCCTGTGCACGTTAAAGAACACTCTGGATGGCCTTGACAGGAGGCTACCATCTGTCTCCCAACAGCTGTTCCAGTGGGTCTCCTCCCCCAAACTTCTCTGAGCCTTCGGGGCCCATGTGACCTGGCCATTTAGCCCATGGTGTGCAAAAAAGTGCCGCTCAGAGGTAAAACAACTCAACTCTTTTTTTGGAATCTTTCTCAAAAATTTTAAACAATATCCCTTGAAAAAATATCCCTTTAAAGATGGGAGGAAGAAGAATGGGTAAGAAGAATGTTTTTTGTGAAGAATTTTTTTAAGAAGAATGAAATTTGTGAGTAAGAAGAATGGAGGCGAAGCAAAAAATTAAACATTATATCCATATATAATTAAGAAACCCTTTTCCATTTTCATCTGTTCTAGACTCGAGCCTAGTGTTGAATAATATGAGGTATACCAGAAATTATCAGAAGCAGTGTGAAGACTGCATCACAAATTGTCGGTGCACATGCACCTATTGGTCTGTGGTTTGGCCACAATGTTAGTTGAGCTCTTTTGTGGGATGGATTGAGACCCGTCTGTTGTCTGGCATAGATCCTTCTCTACTGAAAACGTCTGTAAACTATCTGCTGGGACATTTTCCTCCTAATGGTTTGCAGAAAGATCCAGAGAGAGTTGCTTGGTTGGCATCGCCCTTATGACGACAGTTATCGTATGTTAGCGATCATCCTGAGCTCATCACTCTTAGACGACTTTGCACTCTTCTACGGCAAATGTCTCCTCTCTTTTGAAAACTCTCCAAAGTCTTGAAGATTGGAGAACATTTTTACTCTTAGTTGCATCAGTCTGGGATCTGCCAGAGTCTAACATCTAATTAGCATACTGATTTCCCTACCACGTGTAAAAGCATCTACATGATTTCTCTTCTTATGAAACGCTCTGCCAATAGGAACACATCGCTTGTTCAATACGAATTCAATGGCGCAGAATTAGCTCTTATAGCAGACCTGATTTATTTTTCCACTCTTGTATGTAAATGTCTTCCGGTTAATAATTAATAATAATTTATTAATATCAATAATTTCAGTCGTTTTTAAGATATTTAAATTTTTGGGGTTTATGTTGAACTTTTGGATACCAGTGGATGTGAAGTCTTGTAAAATAAACTTACAGCAGAGGAGATTTTTTTTTTTGAGTATAAAAGTTTAAATTTTATTCTAAAGGTTGGATTATTTCACCTCTGAGCAGCACTTTTTTGCATACAGTGGATTAAATCGCCAGATCACAAGGACCCCAAGTACTCAGAGATGGTTGGGGAAAAGAAACTCATTGGACAGCTACAGATGGTAGCTTCTCCTCAATGGCTTCCAGTGTGTTCCTTAATGTGCACAGGATGATTTCTGAGTGGCACTTGTTTCCATGCAATGGATGAAATCGCCAGGTCACAAGGACTCCAAGGACTCAAAGATGGTTGGGGAAAAGAAACCCACTGGACGACTACAGATGGTAGCTTCCCCTCAATAGCATGCAGTGTGTTCTTTAATCTGCACAGGATGATTTCTGAGTGGCACTTGTTTCCATGCAATGGATGAAATCGCCAGGTCACAAGGACTCCAAGGACTCAAAGATGGTTGGGGAAAAGGAACCCACTGGACAGCTACAGATGGTAGCTTCCCATCAATGGCATTCAGTGTGTTCCTTAATGTGCACAGGATGATTTCTGAGTGGCACTTGTTTCCATGCAATGGATGAAATCGCCAGGTCACAAGGACTCCAAGGACTCAAAGATGGTTGGGGAAAAGGGACCCACTGAACAGCTACAGATGGTAGCTTCCCCTCAATGGCATCCAGTGTGTTCCTTAATGTGCACAGGATGATTTCTGAGTGGCACTTGTTTCCATGCAATGGATGAAATCGCCAGGTCACAAGGACTCCAAGGACTCAAAGATGGTTGGGGAAAAGGGACCCACTGGACAGCTACAGATGGTAGCTTCCCCTCAATGGCATCCAGTGTGTTCCTTAATGTGCACAGGATGATTTCTGAGTGGCACTTGTTTCCATGCAATGGATGAAATCGCCAGGTTACGAGGACTCCAAGGACTCAAAGATGGTTGGGGAAAAGGAACCCACTGGACAGCTACAGATGGTAGCTTCCCATCAATGGCATTCAGTGTGTTCCTTAATGTGCACAGGATGATTTCTGAGTGGCACTTGTTTCCATGCAATGGATGAAATCGCCAGGTCACAAGGACTCCAAGGACTCAAAGATGGTTGGGGAAAAGGGACCCACTGAACAGCTACAGATGGTAGCTTCCCCTCAATGGCATCCAGTGTGTTCCTTAATGTGCACAGGATGATTTCTGAGTGGGACTTGTTTCCATGCAATGGATGAAATCGCCAGGTCACAAGGACTCCAAGGACTCAAAGATGGTTGGGGAAAAGGGACCCACTGGACAGCTACAGATGGTAGCTTCCCCTCAATGGCATCCAGTGTGTTCCTTAATGTGCACAGGATGATTTCTGAGTGGCACTTGTTTCCATGCAATGGATGAAATCGCCAGGTTACGAGGACTCCAAGGACTCAAAGATGGTTGGGGAAAAGGAACCCACTGGACAGCTACAGATGGTAGCTTCCCATCAATGGCATTCAGTGTGTTCCTTAATGTGCACAGGATGATTTCTGAGTGGCACTTGTTTCCATGCAATGGATGAAATCGCCAGGTCACAAGGACTCCAAGAACTCAAAGATGGTTGGGGAAAAGGGTCCCAATGGACAGCTACAGATGGTAGCTTCCCCTCAATGGCATCCAGTGTGTTCCTTAATGTGCACAGGATGATTTCTGAGTGGCACTTGTTTCCATGCAATGGATGAAATCGCCAGGTCACAAGGACTCCAAGGACTCAAAGATGGTTGGGGAAAAGAAACCCACTGGACGACTACAGATGGTAGCTTCCCCTCAATAGCATGCAATGTGTTCTTTAATCTGCACAGGATGATTTCTGAGTGGCACTTGTTTCCATGCAATGGATGAAATCGCCAGGTCACAAGGACTCCAAGGACTCAAAGATGGTTGGGGAAAAGGAACCCACTGGACAGCTACAGATGGTAGCTTCCCATCAATGGCATTCAGTGTGTTCCTTAATGTGCACAGGATGATTTCTGAGTGGCACTTGTTTCCATGCAATGGATGAAATCGCCAGGTCACAAGGACTCCAAGGACTCAAAGATGGTTGGGGAAAAGGGACCCACTGAACAGCTACAGATGGTAGCTTCCCCTCAATGGCATCCAGTGTGTTCCTTAATGTGCACAGGATGATTTCTGAGTGGCACTTGTTTCCATGCAATGGATGAAATCGCCAGGTCACAAGGACTCCAAGGACTCAAAGATGGTTGGGGAAAAGGGACCCACTGGACAGCTACAGATGGTAGCTTCCCCTCAATGGCATCCAGTGTGTTCCTTAATGTGCACAGGATGATTTCTGAGTGGCACTTGTTTCCATGCAATGGATGAAATCGCCAGGTTACGAGGACTCCAAGGACTCAAAGATGGTTGGGGAAAAGGAACCCACTGGACAGCTACAGATGGTAGCTTCCCATCAATGGCATTCAGTGTGTTCCTTAATGTGCACAGGATGATTTCTGAGTGGCACTTGTTTCCATGCAATGGATGAAATCGCCAGGTCACAAGGACTCCAAGGACTCAAAGATGGTTGGGGAAAAGGGACCCACTGAACAGCTACAGATGGTAGCTTCCCCTCAATGGCATCCAGTGTGTTCCTTAATGTGCACAGGATGATTTCTGAGTGGCACTTGTTTCCATGCAATGGATGAAATCGCCAGGTCACAAGGACTCCAAGGACTCAAAGATGGTTGGGGAAAAGGGACCCACTGGACAGCTACAGATGGTAGCTTCCCCTCAATGGCATCCAGTGTGTTCCTTAATGTGCACAGGATGATTTCTGAGTGGCACTTGTTTCCATGCAATGGATGAAATCGCCAGGTTACGAGGACTCCAAGGACTCAAAGATGGTTGGGGAAAAGGAACCCACTGGACAGCTACAGATGGTAGCTTCCCATCAATGGCATTCAGTGTGTTCCTTAATGTGCACAGGATGATTTCTGAGTGGCACTTGTTTCCATGCAATGGATGAAATCGCCAGGTCACAAGGACTCCAAGGACTCAAAGATGGTTGGGGAAAAGGGTCCCAATGGACAGCTACAGATGGTAGCTTCCCCTCAATGGCATCCAGTGTGTTCCTTAATGTGCACAGGATGATTTCTGAGTGGCACTTGTTTCCATGCAATGGATGAAATCGCCAGGTCACAAGGACTCCAAGGACTCAAAGATGGTTGGGGAAAAGGGACCCACTGGACAGCTACAGATGGTAGCTTCCCCTCAATGGCATCCAGTGTGTTCCTTAATGTGCACAGGATGATTTCTGAGTGGCACTTGTTTCCATGCAATGGATGAAATCGCCAGGTCACAAGTACTCCAAGGACTCAAAGATGGTTGGGAAAAAGGGACCCAATGGACAGCTACAGATGGTAGCTTCCCCTCAATGGCATCCAGTGTGTTCCTTAATGTGCACAGGATGATTTCTGAATGGCACTTGTTTCCATGCAATGGATGAAATCGCCAGGTTACAGGGACTCCAAGGACTCAAAGATGGTTGGGGAAAAGGAACCCACTGGACAGCTACAGATGGTAGCTTCCCCACAATGGCCCAGTGTGTTCTTTAATGTGCACAGGATGATTTCTGAACCGCACTTTTTTGCATGCAATTGATTAAATCACCAGGTCACAAGGAACCCAAGGACTCAGAGATGTTTGGGGAAAAGAAACCCACTGGACAGCTACAAATGGTAGCTTCCCCTCAATGGCATTCAGTGTGTTCTTTAATGTGCACATAATGATTTCTGAGCGGCACTTTTTGTTGCACGCAATGGATTAAATCGTCAGGTCACAAGGACCCCAAGGACTCAGAGATGTTTGGGGTAAAGAAACCCACTGGACAGCTGCAGATGGTAGCTTCCCATCAATGCCATCCAGTGTGTTCTTTATTGTGCACAGGATGATTTCTGAGCGGCACTTCTTTGCATGCAATGGATTAAATCGTCAGGTCACAAGGATCCCAAGGACTCAGAGATGGTTGGGGAAAAGAAACCCACTGGACGACTACAGATGGCAGCTTCCGCTCAATAGCATCCAGTGTGTTCCTTAATGTGCACAGGATGATTTCTGAGTGGCACTTGTTTCCATGCAATGGATGAAATCCCCAGGTCACAAGTACTCCAAGGACTCAAAGATGGTTGGGGAAAAGGGACCCAATGGACAGCTACAGATGGTAGCTTCCCCTCAATGGCATCCAGTGTGTTCCTTAATGTGCACAGGATGATTTCTGAATGGCACTTGTTTCCATGCAATGGATGAAATCGCCAGGTTACAGGGACTCCAAGGACTCAAAGATGGTTGGGGAAAAGGAACCCACTGGACAGCTACAGATGGTAGCTTCCCCTCAATGGCATCCAGTGTGTTCTTTAATGTGCACAGGATGATTTCTGAACCGCACTTTTTTGCATGCAATTGATTAAATCACCAGGTCACAAGGAACCCAAGGACTCAGAGATGTTTGGGGAAAAGAAACCCACTGGACAGCTACAAATGGTAGCTTCCCCTCAATGGCATCCAGTGTGTTCTTTAATGTGCACATAATGATTTCTGAGCGGCACTTTTTGTTGCACGCAATGGATTAAATCGTCAGGTCACAAGGACCCCAAGGACTCAGAGATGTTTGGGGTAAAGAAACCCACTGGACAGCTGCAGATGGTAGCTTCCCATCAATGCCATCCAGTGTGTTCTTTATTGTGCACAGGATGATTTCTGAGCGGCACTTCTTTGCATGCAATGGATTAAATCGTCAGGTCACAAGGACTCCAAGGACTCAAAGATATTTGGGGAAAAGAAACCCACTGGACGACTACAGATGGTAGCTTCCCCTCAATGGCATCCAGTGTGTTCCTTAATGTGCACAGCATGATTTCTGAGTGGCACTTGTTTCCATGCAATGGATGAAATCGCCAGGTCACAAGGACTCCAAGGACTCAAAGATGGTTGGGGAAAAGGGACCCACTGGACAGCTACAGATGATAGCTTCCCCTCAATGGCATCCAGTGTGTTCCTTAATGTGCACAGGATGATTTCTGAGTGGCACTTGTTTCCATGCAATGGATGAAATCGCCAGGTCACAAGTACTCCAAGGACTCAAAGATGGTTGGGGAAAAGGGACCCAATGGACAGCTACAGATGGTAGCTTCCCCTCAATGGCATCCAGTGTGTTCCTTAATGTGCACAGGATGATTTCTGAATGGAACTTGTTTCCATGCAATGGATGAAATCGCCAGGTTACAGGGACTCCAAGGACTCAAAGATGGTTGGGGAAAAGGAACCCACTGGACAGCTACAGATGGTAGCTTCCCCTCAATGGCATCCAGTGTGTTCTTTAATGTGCACAGGATGATTTTTGAACCGCACTTTTTTGCATGCAATTGATTAAATCACCAGGTCACAAGGAACCCAAGGACTCAGAGATGTTTGGGGAAAAGAAACCCACTGGACAGCTACAAATGGTAGCTTCCCCTCAATGGCATCCAGTGTGTTCTTTAATGTGCACATAATGATTTCTGAGCGGCACTTTTTGTTTCACGCAATGGATTAAATCGTCAGGTCACAAGGACCCCAAGGACTCAGAGATGTTTGGGGTAAAGAAACCCACTGGACAGCTGCAGATGGTAGCTTCCCATCAATGCCATCCAGTGTGTTCTTTATTGTGCACAGGATGATTTCTGAGCGGCACTTCTTTGCATGCAATGGATTAAATCGTCAGGTCACAAGGACTCCAAGGACTCAAAGATATTTGGGGAAAAGAAACCCACTGGACGACTACAGATGGTAGCTTCCCCTCAATGGCATCCAGTGTGTTCCTTAATGTGCACAGGATGATTTCTGAGTGGCACTTGTTTCCATGCAATGGATGAAATCGCCAGGTCACAAGGACTCCAAGGACTCAAAGATGGTTGGGGAAAAGGGACCCACTGGACAGCTACAGATGATAGCTTCCCCTCAATGGCATCCAGTGTGTTCCTTAATGTGCACAGGATGATTTCTGAGTGGCACTTGCTTTCATGCAATGGATGAAATCGCCAGGTCACAAGGACTCCAAGGACTCAAAGATGGTTGGGGAAAAGGGACCCACTGGACAGCTACAGATGGTAGCTTCCCCTCAATGGCATCCAGTGTGTTCCTTAATGTGCACAGGATGATTTCTGAGTGGCACTTGTTTCCATGCAATGGATGAAATCGCCAGGTCACAAGGACTCCAAGGACTCAAAGATGGTTGGGGAAAAGGGACCCACTGGACAGCTACAGATGGTAGCTTCCCCTCAATGGCATCCAGTGTGTTCCTTAATGTGCACAGGATGATTTCTGAGTGGCACTTGCTTTCATGCAATGGATGAAATCGCCAGGTCACAAGGACTCCAAGGACTCAGAGATGTTTGGGGAAAAGAAACCCACTGGACAGCTACAGATGGTAGCTTCCCCTCAATGGCATCCAGTGTGTTCCTTAATGTGCACAGGATGATTTCTGAGTGGCACTTGCTTTCATGCAATGGATGAAATCGCCAGGTCACAAGGACTCCAAGGACTCAAAGATGGTTGGGGAAAAGGGACCCACTGGACAGCTACAGATGGTAGCTTCCCCTCAATGGCATCCAGTGTGTTCCTTAATGTGTACAGGATGATTTCTGAGTGGCACTTGTTTCCATGCAATGGATGAAATCGCCAGGTCACAAGGACTCCAAGGACTCAAAGATGGTTATGGAAAACGTACCCAGTGGACAGCTACAGATGGTAGCTTCCCCTTAATGGCATCCAGTGTGTTCCTTAATGTGCACAGGATGATTTCTGAGTGGCACTTGCTTTCATGCAATGGATGAAATCGCCAGGTCACAAGGACTCCAAGGACTCAAAGATGGTTGGGGAAAAGGGACCCAATGGACAGCTGCAGATGGTAGCTTCCCCTCAATGGCATCCAGTGTGTTCCTTAATGTGCACAGGATGATTTCTGAGTGGCACTTGTTTCCATGCAATGGATGAAATCGCCAGGTCACAAGTACTCCAAGGACTCAAAGATGGTTGGGGAAAAGGGACCCAATGGACAGCTACAGATGGTAGCTTCCCCTCAATGGCATCCAGTGTGTTCCTTAATGTGCACAGGATGATTTCTGAATGGCACTTGTTTCCATGCAATGGATGAAATCGCCAGGTTACAGGGACTCCAAGGACTCAAAGATGGTTGGGTTAAAGGAACCCACTGGACAGCTACAGATGGTAGCTTCCCCTCAATGGCATCCAGTGTGTTCTTTAATGTGCACAGGATGATTTCTGAACCGCACTTTTTTGCATGCAATTGATTAAATCACCAGGTCACAAGGAACCCAAGGACTCAGAGATGTTTGGGGAAAAGAAACCCACTGGACAGCTACAAATGGTAGCTTCCCCTCAATGGCATCCAGTGTGTTCTTTAATGTGCACATAATGATTTCTGAGCGGCACTTTTTGTTGCACGCAATGGATTAAATCGTCAGGTCATAAGGACCCCAAGGACTCAGAGATGTTTGGGGTAAAGAAACCCACTGGACAGCTGCAGATGGTAGCTTCCCATCAATGCCATCCAGTGTGTTCTTTATTGTGCACAGGATGATTTCTGAGCGGCACTTCTTTGCATGCAATGGATTAAATCGTCAGGTCACAAGGACCCCAAGGACTCAGAGATGGTTGGGGAAAAGAAACCCACTGGACGACTACAGACGGCAGCTTCCCCTCAATAGCATCCAGTGTGTTCTTTAATCTGCACAGGATGATTTCTGATCGACCCTTCTTTGCACGCAAAGGATTAAATCGTTAGGTCACAATGACCCCAAGGACGCATAGAGGGTTAGGGAAAAGAAACCCAGATGGTAGCTTCCCGTTAATGCCACCCAGTGTTGTCTTTAATGTGCATAGGGTATGGCTCTCCCACACACGGGACAGACGGTTTAGCGTTCCATCCGACAGATGGCGCTTTTCCAAGACTATTAGTGTCCCATACTGACTGAGGGTAGGGCGGGATTTAGTTTTGTGGAGGTGGAGGTTCCGAAGCGGGACTCGAACCTGGGAACTGCAGATTACGTGTGCGCTACATTAAGCACACTCATAATCTGCAGAATAATCTGCTGAACTCGTAATGTGCCCGTTTCTCATTTAAATCATCACACTTTTTACGAATTTGGTTGAAATGAAGGCTTTTATGATGAAATAACAAATGCAATAAATTAGAATAAACAGTAATCTGCATGTTTGAAATGTTTTTTTGTGTGGAGAATTTGTTAAAAAAATTAGTATTAATACTTCTTTTTATATTTTAAATAGCAGAATTGTCCGTAATCTCTCGAGCCTTCATATAATGATTCAAAGTAGCAGGGTTGGGTTGTTGGGTTGTTTTACCTCTGAGCGGCACTTTTTTGCACACCATGGGCTAAATGGCCAGGTTACATGGACCCCGGAGGTTCAGAAAAGGTTGGGGGAGGGGACCCACTGGACCAGCTGTTAGGAGGCATATGGTAGACTCCCGTCAAGGCCATCCAGTGTGTTCTTTAACGTGCACAGGATATGGCTCTCCCGTACACAGTACCAAGGTTTAACATCACATCCGACGGACACCGGCCTTTCCAAGCCCATCGGTGTCCCATACCGAACGTGGGCAGTCGGAACGCTGACCCAGCTAGGAGTCGAACCTGGGTATTGCAGATTACGAGCCTGGCGCGCTACCGACTGAGCCATCACCTCCCCACAGAGTAGTATGCGTATTCTAAGCGGATGCACTGACGCTCGCTTTCGTCTGGGGTGACGTCTCCGACAGCAGAATGTCCTCGGCTCCCTGTGATTCCGCAGGTACTCGACAATAGGTCCCAAATTTGGTGTGGCGATCCCACTTGAATCTTTCTGTGAAGGGTTTCGAGATCGGGTTCCTAGCTGCGATGGATCGAGTTTAAACTCGTCACGAAATCTCTGGGGGCGCTGCTGTCGCCTACCTTATGAATGGAGAATTTAAAGTTGCGAATGGAGTAGTACATTATCGAGGCGCAAAGTTATCAATGGACATACGTTTCGCGGTCAACATTTCTGGGAGAGCCTAATTTTGTGGGGTCAAAAACTTTATTGTGAACTAAGGTACGCTGAGATTTAACTGTAGACAAAGTTTGGTGGTGCTAGCTCTGACCGTATAACGACGTCACGTGACACGAAGGTTGCCAGATCACTAATTTCTAAAAAAATCGTTGCCAGATATGTTTTCTGAATTCTGTAATCAACCATAGGGTTCGGATATTTTTTGAACGACTGTAGGTGGTCATATTATTTTGATACTACATCGTGTGGGCTCACTCACGAAAATATTGAGCGTGTGCAGTTCCCGTTCACAGCAAACTGGAGCGTGTGCAGTAACTGCACACGCTCCAGTTTGCTGTGAACGGTAACTGGAGCGTGTACAGTTGCTGTACACGCTCCAGATATTTTCCTGAATTCTGTAATCACGTGACACGAAGGTTGCCAGATCACTAATTTCTAAAAAAAATCGTTGCCAGATATGTTTTCTGAATTCTGTAATCAACCATAGGGTTCGGATATTTTTTGAACGACTGTAGGTGGTCATATTATTTTGATACTACATCGTGTGGGCTCACTCACGAAAATATTGAGCGTGTGCAGTTCCCGTTCACAGCAAACTGGAGCGTGTGCAGTAACTGCACACGCTCCAGTTTGCTGTGAACGGTAACTGGAGCGTGTACAGTTGCTGTACACGCTCCAGATATTTTCCTGAATTCTGTAATCACGTGACACGAAGGTTGCCAGATCACTAATTTCTAAAAAAAAT
Organism: Ryuthela nishihirai; assembly: GCA_038380435.1. Classification (NCBI taxonomy): domain Eukaryota; kingdom Metazoa; phylum Arthropoda; class Arachnida; order Araneae; family Heptathelidae; genus Ryuthela; species Ryuthela nishihirai. Next base: position 112,279,544 of record JAWZYU010000003.1, on the reverse strand, counting down.
CGTTGCCAGATATGTTTTCTGAATTCTGTAATCAACCATAGGGTTCGGATATTTTTTGAACGACTGTAGGTGGTCATATTATTTTGATACTACATCGTGTGGGCTCACTCACGAAAATATTGAGCGTGTGCAGTTCCCGTTCACAGCAAACTGGAGCGTGTGCAGTAACTGCACACGCTCCAGTTTGCTGTGAACGGTAACTGGAGCGTGTACAGTTGCTGTACACGCTCCAGATATTTTCCTGAATTCTGTAATCACGTGACACGAAGGTTGCCAGATCACTAATTTCTAAAAAAAATCGTTGCCAGATATGTTTTCTGAATTCTGTAATCAACCATAGGGTTCGGATATTTTTTGAACGACTGTAGGTGGTCATATTATTTTGATACTACATCGTGTGGGCTCACTCACGAAAATATTGAGCGTGTGCAGTTCCCGTTCACAGCAAACTGGAGCGTGTGCAGTAACTGCACACGCTCCAGTTTGCTGTGAACGGTAACTGGAGCGTGTACAGTTGCTGTACACGCTCCAGATATTTTCCTGAATTCTGTAATCACGTGACACGAAGGTTGCCAGATCACTAATTTCTAAAAAAAATCGTTGCCAGATATTTTTTCTGAATTCTGCAATCAACCACAGTGTTCGGATATTTTTAATATATATAATGCAATGAATATGGAGCGTGTGCAGTTACCGTTCACAGCAAACTGGAGCGGTTGCGGTTAATGTTCACAGCACATTGGATCGTGTGAGCTCACAAAGACCTAGATCGTGTGGGCTCACTCACGGAAATATTGAGCGTGTGCAGTTACCGGTCACAGCAAACTGGAGCGGTTGCAGTTAATGTTCATAGCACATTGGATCGTGTGAGCTCACAAAGACCTAGATCGTGTGGGCTCACACACGGAAATATTGAGCGTGTGCAGTTACCGTTCACAGCAAACTGGAGCGGTTGCGGTTAATGTTCACAGCACATTGGATCGTGTGAGCTCACAAAGACCTAGATCGTGTGGGCTCACTCACGGAAATATTGAGCGTGTGCAGTTACCGTTCACAGCAAACTGGAGCGGTTGCGGTTAATGTTGACAGCACATTGGATCGTGTGAGCTCAGAAAGACCTAGATCGTGTAGGCTCACTCACGGAAACATTGAGCGTGTGCAGTTACCGTTCACAGCAAACTGGAGCGGTTACGGTTAATGTTCATAGCACATTGGATCGTGTGAGCTCACAAAGACCTAGATCGTGTGGGCTCACTCACGGAAATATTGAGCGTGTGCAGTTACCGTTCACAGCAAACTGGAGCGTGTGCAGTTACTGCACACGCTCCAGTTTGCTGTGAACGGCAACTGGAGCGTGTACAGTTGCTGTACACGCTGCAGGTATTTTTCCTGAATTCTGTAATCACGTGACACGACGGTTGCCAGATCACTAATGTCAAAAAAAATTGTTGCCAGATATTTTTTCTGAATTCTGTAATCAACCATAGTGTTCGGATATTTATTTGAGCGACTGTACATGGCAATGGACGACATCTGTTACAGGAAAGGAAATTTAATGGATTGGGAATAATGCGTTTTCAAATAGAAGCGGATTTTTGCGCATTATTTCACTTCACGAGCTAATAGGAATATTATTAATTTTCTTTTTAATCAACATTAATTCTCAAGGGCCATTCGGCTTTTGTCCCAAGCTCAATAATGCCACAAATTTAAATGCGTTTTTTGATATTTAGTTACAACAGTATAAGGTGTGATTTAATGAAAGATATATTTTGGTTAACAGACGAGTGTCGTATAGAGCACGTGTTGTCCTTCTATTTTCCTGACTTAGAAATCTTCTTCAGGGCGTGTGATACGAATCAGCTTCTGTGTGACCTATGTGACCAGCAGCTGCTTGAGAGGTGAATTTTTTATATAAATCAAATTCGATTTGGTTTGTTTTACCTCTGAGCGGCACTTTTTTGCACACCATGGGCTAAATGGCCAGGTCACAAGGACCCCGAAGGCTCAGATAAGGTTGGGGGAGGGAACCCACTGGAACAGCTGTTGGGAGACAGATGGTAGCCTCCCGTCAAGGCCATCCAGCGTGTTCTTTAACGTGCACAGGGTATGGCTCTCCCGCACACGGGGCCACGGCTTAACGTCCCATCCGACGGATTGCGGCCTTTCCAAGCCCATCGGTGTCCCCTACTGACCGTGGGCAGGGCGGGGAATTTTGCGGAGATAAATCTCAACATTGACCCAGCTGGGACTCGAACCTGAGAACTACAGATTACGAGCCTGGCGCGCTACCGACTGAGCCACCTCCGCCCTCCAAATTCGAGTTAAAAACATTCGTAAATAATAACGGAAAATATTATTTTGACAAAGGGTCTCAAATGTTAGAAGTGTCCCAGGACTCTCTGAACCTATGAGAAGTCCTGCCTGTGGCAAGCAGCTGCTTGAGGAGTCATTAATTCTATTACATTGAGAGTTCTGTGTAATCTTGCACTTTAAGGAACAGGCCGTTACGCTCGGCCATTAGAGATCGCCTAGTCTGAAGGCTTAGTGAAAAGGAACTATGAGATTGCTTAATGATCGAAACTTATGAGAAAGTTCATCCAATGAATGCTGCACCTCCGATTGCTAAAATAGTACAGTCGTTCAAAAAGATATCCGAACACTGTGGTTGATTACAGAATTCAGAAAAAATATCTGGCAACGATTTTTTTAGAAATTAGTGATCTGGCAACCTTCGTGTCACGTGATTACAGAATTCAGGAAAAATATCTGGAGCGTGTACAGCAACTGTACACGCTCCAGTTTGCTGTGAATGGTAACTGCACACGCTCAATATTTCCGTGAGTGAGCCCACATGATCTAGGTCTTTGTGAGCTCACACGATCCAATGTGCTGTGAACATTAACCGCAACCGCTCCAATTTGCTGTGAACGGTAACTGAACACGCTCCACATTCATTGCATTATATATTCATACGCATTATATATATATATTAAAAAATATCCGAACACTATGATTGATTACAGAATTCAGAAAAAATATCTGGCAACGATTTTTTTAGAAATTAGTGATCTGGCAACCTTCGTATCACGTGATATGTGTCACGTGTCGGATATTTTTTTGAGCGACTGTACCTTTAGTTCATATGTAACTTCTACTCAAAAATAACGCAAGCAAGCCTAGATTTGTTATTGTCGTTTGTCTACTGTTTAACCTTTATCTAAAGGAAATATCATTTCTACCTCAGGACTTTACATTCATTGTTCAATTGCAAAGCTAATTGTACCGACCGAAAATGTGATTTTCAAAGAAATATGTTCCACTTCTTCAGTTTCATATTCTAGTTGTCTATATATGATCCTGTAGATATGTGTTTTCTGCATTCTCAGCGCCAGTGCGGAAAAGCCTACATACATAACTAGCATCGATGTAATTAAATGAATATAGGGAAATCGTTTCGGATTTAAGTGATCTTATTTTTTTATAAATACCCCCTCAAGCAGCTGCTTGCCACAGAGGTCTGACAGGAGCCTGTCAGTTTATATGCCATAGTAGAAGGTCTGAAAGGATGGCAGGACCTCAGCAGAAAAACAACACGAACATCCATGCCTTACCCGGGGCTTGTAGAGATTTCAAACTTTCTGATTTAGATTATGCGGATGATATGGCCCTGATGACTAATGATGTTGATGAGATGAACTCTTTCATTAGAACTGTTAATGAGATTGGTAATGATAAACAGGGAAAACTAAAGTGATGAAAATTGGTCAAACGTTGTGGTTCAGTTAATCTAAATGGTGCACCTTTGAGCAAGTGTCTCGGTTTAATTATCTTGGTACATTACAGACACTGGTGACGGGCGGTATGAGATAAACAGAAGAATAAGAATTGGAATCTATGGAGAGTGTGGAGAAAAAGGCGTATACACCTAAAGGTTAAAATTAGACTCTATAATAGTTTGGTTCTTTCCAGGGTTAGTTATGATAGTGAAACTTGGACACTGTGTAACCCAGATAACAGGAAACTCGATGCTTTTGATTCTAGATGCTTACGCAGTATCTTGAGTATTAAGTGATTCAACTTTGTAAGTAATGAAGAGGTTAGGTAAAGAAGTCGGCAACCTCCTTTGAGCAGCATATTGTGCAGAGAGAGACTCTGCTGGTTCAGCAATGTTGTTCGTATGCAAAACTGTATATTAGTGAATAAGGTGATGAATAGAGTGCCTAAAGTCCTCAGAAAGAGGTGGAAATATGATGTGGTGAGCAGACAATGTCAAACAGGACCTTATTAGAAGTGGTCTATAGTGGCCAGGTGCAGCAGATATAGCTCATGACAGATGTGTTTGGAGAACTAAACTGCACAATCTGGTAGGACCTCCGCAGTCCATAACTGCTTGAGGAGTATGTATGTATGTATGTATGTATGTATGTATGTATGTATGTATGTATGTATGTATGTATGTATGTATGTATGTATGTATGTATGTATGTATGTATGTATGTATGTATGTAAGTAAAAAATTGCAGTCATATTAATGAAATTGCAAGGTCCACAAGAAATTATCGAAAGTCACACCTCTCCAACACGCTCCCAGCAAAAGTAAAAGTCACACCCCTCCAACACACTCCCAGCAACAGTGGAAATCACACCTCTCCAATATACTGCCAGCAACAGCGGAAATCACACCTCTCTAATATACTCCCAGCAACAGCAGAAATCACACCTCTCCAATATACTCCCAGCAACAGCGGAAATCACACCTCTAATTATATTCCCAGCAACAGCGGAAATCACACCTCTCCAGTATACTCCCAGCAACAGTGAAAGTCACACCTCTAATTATATTCCCAGCAACAGCGGAAATCACACCTCTCTAATATACTCCCAGCAACAGTGGAAATCACACCTCTCCAATATACTCCCAGCAACAGCGGAAATCACACCTCTAATTATATTCCCAGCAATACCAGAAATCACACCTCTAATTATATTCCCAGCAATACCGGAAATCACACCTCTAATTATATTCCCAGCAACAGCGGAAATCACACCTCTCCAATATACTCCCAACAACAGTGAAAGTCACACCTCTCCAACACGCTCGCAGAGAAACAATAAAAGTTCCACCTCTGTGAGACTGGACTTACCGTCAATCTATGTCGAATGACTATGCAATCTGTACTCGACGCATTTATAGTGGGGTAATTATTGCTCCTCAAACCTACTGCGAAGAGTCTGTCATGCTTCATGCCTATTGCCCCGTCATTTGTACAGTCGCTCAAAAAAGCATCCGAACATTATGGATGATTACAGAATTCAGAAAAAATATCTGGAAACGATTTTTTTAGAAATTAGTGATTTGGCAGCCTTCGTGTCACGTGACACGAAGGCTGCCAGATCACTAATTTCTAAAAAAATCGTTTCCAGATATTTTTTCTAAATTCTGTAATCAACCATAGTGTTCGGATATTTTTTAATATATGTAATGCGTATGAATATATAATGCAATGAATATGGAGCGTGTGCAGTTACCGTTCACAGCAAACTGGAGCGGTTGCGGTTGATGTTCACAGCACATTGGATCGTGTGAGCTCACAAAGACCTAGATCGTGTGGGCTCACTCACGGAAATATTGAGCGTGTGCAGTTACCGTTCACAGCAAACTGGAGCGGTTGCGGTTAATGTTCACAGCACACTGGATCGTGTGAGCTCACAAAGACCTAGATCGTGTGGGCTCACTCACGGAAATATTGAGCGTGTGCAGTTACCGTTCACAGCAAACTGGAGCGGTTGCGGTTAATGTTCACAGCACATTGGATCGTGTGAGCTCACAAAGACCTAGATGGTGTGGTCTCACTCACGGAAATATTGAGCGTGTGCAGTTACCATTCACAGCAAACTGGAGTGGTTGCGGTTAATGTTCACAGCACATTGGATCGTGTGAGCTCACAAAGACCTAGATCGTGTGGGCTCACTCACGGAAATATTGAGCGTGTGCAGTTACAGTTTGCTGTGAACAGTAACTGAAGCCTGTACAGTTGCTGTACACGCTCCAGATATTTTTCCTGAATTCTGTAATCACGTGACACGAAGGTTGTCAGATCACTAATTTCTAAAAAAATCGTTTCCAGATATTTTTTCTGAATTCTGTAATCAACCATAGTGTTCGGATACTTTTTAGAGCGACTGTACAATTGTCTTAATTAGGCTTCCTGTGGAGTTACACTTCCAAGAAGAAATGTCCCAGTTTTAGTTGTGTAACCAAGATAACAGGAAACTAGATGCTTTTGATTCGAGATGCTTACGCAGTATCTTGAGTATTAAGTGATTCTAATAAGGTCCTGTTTGACATTGTCTGCTCACCACATCAGATTTCCACCTCTTTCTGAGGCCTTTAGGCACACTATTCATCACCTTATTCACTAATATATAGTTTTGCATACGAACAACATTGCCAAACCAGCAGAGTCTCTCTCTGCACAATATGCTGCTCAAAGTTTCAGTTAACTGAAATTGGAACCATAACTAACCTCTCCGGATTTCAGCTCTCTGAAACATATTTATTTACTGAAACGTCCCGGTTTTTATAAATCCAAATCTCGACATCCTAGTTAAAAGTGATGAAAACACACCTAAAATTGCATCGAAAATCAAATATTTCTAAAGTATCATAAAATGTTATGCGTGTATGTATTTCAATTATATTCCACCTTAATCAACTTACGAACTATTGTTTGATCCCTTATAATTATGAAATTATTGATAATTTACTCCACTATTATTTGAAGCTAAAAGAATGAAAATAGAAAAGTCTCTTTTAATATGAAAGTTAATTGCCTGAATGAAATAATTTAAGGAAAGATCGAACATAGTACAGTCGCTCAAAAAAATATCCGAACACTATGGTTGATTACAGAATTAAGAAAAAATATCTGGCAACGTTTTTTTTTTAGAAATTAGTGATCTGGCAACCTTCGTGTCACGTGATTACAGAATTCAGGAAAAATATCTGGAGCGTGTACAGCAACTGTACACGCTCCAGTTACCGTTCCGGAGCGTGTCCAGGAACTGTACACGCTTTAGGTAACTCCAGTAACTGGAGTACTCCAGCTACTCCAGTTACTGGAGTATCCACTGGAGTACAGTTGCTGGACACGTTCTAGGTAACTCCATTAACTGGAGTACTCCAGTTACTCCAGTTACTGGAGTATCCACTGGAGTACAGTTGCTGGACACGTTCTAGGTAACTCCAGTTACTGGAGTATCCACTGGAGTACTCCAGTTACTCCTGTATCTGGAGCGTGTACAGCAACTGTACACGCTCCGTAACACGTACCAGTTACCTGGAGCGTGTGCAGTTACTGCACACGCTCCAGTTTGCTGTGAACGGTAACTGCACACGCTCAACATTTCCGTGAGTGAGCCCACACGATCTACGTCTTTGTGAGCTCACACGATCCAATGTGCTGTGAACATTAACCGCAACCGCTCCAGTTTGCTGTGAACGGTAACTGCACACGCTCAATATTTCCGTGAGTGAGGCCACACGATCTAGGTCTTTGTGAGCTCACACGATCCAATGTGCTGCGAACATTAACCGCAACCGCTCCAGTTTGCTGTAAACGGTAACTGCACACGCTCAATATTACCGTGAACGAGCTCACACGATCTAGGTCTTTGTGAGCTCACACGATCCAATGTGCTGTGAACATTAACCACAACCGCTCCAGTTTAATTTTTTTAATTTAATTTTTAATTAATTTAATTAATTTTCATATAGGACAGAGAAGAATCCTAGAAGCTACTCCTAGCTTTTACAGGCCTTCTCATAGAAGGACATGCCCTACTACGACCGAAGTCACTGCTGACCACTGCCTTAGTTAGAGCTAACACAACACACAAAGTTTGCCTTGCTGAAACAGTCGCTAGCTGCGTAACCACTATGCCAGTTTAGGCTTTTGAATAAATGCTTCCTGAAATACACCGCGCCAGGCTCGTAATCTGTAGTTCCCAAGTTCGAGTCGCGCTGGGTCAGCGTTGAGATTTATCTCCGCAAAATTCCCCGCCCTGCCCACTGTCAGTAGGGAACACCGATGAGCTTGGAAAGGCCGCCTTCCGTCCGATGGAACGTTAAGCCGTGGTTAAGTGTATGGGAGAGCCATACCCTGTGCACGTTAAAGAACACGCTGGATGGCCTTGACGGGAGGCTACCATCTGTCTCCCAACAGCTGTTCCAGTGGGTCTCCTCCCCCAACCTTCTCTGAGCCTTCGGGGTCCATGTGACCTGGCCATTTAGCCCATGGTGTGTAAAAAAGTGCCGCTCAGAGGTAAAACAACCCAACCCAACCTGAAATACACTTAAATTTAAAATATTACAGGGGGCCTTAATTTAAAAAAAGATTATATAGATTAAAAAATAAATAAAAATCTTTTTTTCCACATAGAATATTATTTTAACCTTTCCTATTCGGTGGAATATAAAACTATTGAAATCTTATTCTCAGACCCCCCTCCTCCCCCCCAAAAAATTAATTAAGTAAAAAATCCTGAGTATATGCCTAGAATGCTACGATCCACTGTGTCGTTTATGTTGCGTGTAAGAAATTCTTTCGATAAAAAAACTTATTTTTTAACAACTTGATAGGAAATAAAAAAAAAATCAATATTTTTAATAGCGCATTATATCGCAACCTCTTTGGCCGGGGCTCTAAACAGGAGTTACTTGTTAATATTAAAAAAGTCAAACTGACGTGGGTTAGGGGAAAAAATCTCAATATTAGTACAGTGGCTCAGAAAAGTATCGGAACACTATGGTTGATTGCAGAATTCAGAAAAAATACCTGGCAACGAATTTTTTTATTAAGGTTGCCAGATCACTAATATCTAAAAAAAAAAAAAAAAAATCGTTGCCAGATATTTTTCTGAATTCTGTAAAAAAAAAATCTGCCACGACTTTTTTTATTAAGGTTGCCAGATCGCTAATATCTAAAAAAAGTTGCCAGATATTTTTTCTGAAATCTGTAATCAGGGGAAAAAATCTGGCACGATTTTTTTATGAAGGTTGCCAGATCACTAATTTCTAAAAAACAATCGCTGCCAGATATTTTTTCTGAATTCTGTAATCAACCGTAGTGTTCGGATATTTTTTTGAGCGATTGTACAGTGGGGTTGGGTTATTTTGCACCTGAGCGGCACTTTTGTTTTTCACACAATGGCCTAAACGGCCAAGTCACAAGGACCCCAATGATTCAAAGAAGGTTAGAGGGAGGGAATCCACTGGACAGCTATTACGAGACAGATGGAAGACTACCATGAGGGCTATCCAGCACGTTCTTTAACATGCGCAGAGTATGACTTTTCTACACACGGGACCAAATAGTGATGGGCTTGGAAAGGCTTCTGTCCATCACATGGGATGCTAAACCTTGGCACAGTATACAGGAGAGCCACGTAATCTGTAGTTCCCAGGTTCGGGTCCCAGCTGGGTTAGCGTTGAGATTTATCTCCGCAGAATTCCCCGCCTGCCCAAGGTCAGTAGAGGACACCGATGGACTTGGAAAGGCCGTCGTCCGTCGGATGGGACGTTAAGCCGTGGCCCCGTGTGCGTGAGAGTCATACCCTGTGCACGTTAAAGAACACGCTGGATGGCCTTGACGGGAAGCTACCATCTGTTTCCCAATAGATGTTCCAGTGGGTCCCCTCTCCCAATCTTCTCTGAGCCTTCGGGTCCTTGTGACTTGTTCATTTAGCTCATGGTGTGCAAAAAAAGTGCCGCTCAGAGGTAAAACAACCCAACAACGTGTCGCTCAGAGATAAAACAATTCATTCCAAATGCACAAAAGCGCTGTTCGGAGGTGAAAATTACCCATCCGATTTATGAATAATTAACGTGTTTCTCGGGCGACAACAGCACGCAATGCAACGCAGATTACAAAAAATGCTGCTCTGAGGTAAAACAACCCAACACACGGATCCACAGTTAAACGACCCATCCAACGGACGGCGATCCTTCCAAGCTCAACAATGTCCCTTTTCCGACCGAGGGCAGGGATTAGTGGAGCTAAATCTCAACGCTGTTCCAGATGAGACCCGAGCCTGCGAACTACGGATTACGAGCCTGGAGCTCTACAATCTGAAGCAACTAGTTCCCCACAGTGCATTTCAAAACAGGTTTACATTAGTACCAACCCTTACCACCAAGGGTCATGAGAGAACTGAACATTTTTGTTTGAAGCGATAAATAAAAAAATCCTTTTGTGTTTTATAGGTACAGTCGCTCAAAAAAGTATCCGAACACTGTGGTTGATTACAGAATTCAGAAAAAATATCTGGCAACGATTTTTTTAGAAATTAGTGATCTGGCAACCTTTGTGTCACGTGACACAAAGGTTGCCAGATCACTAATTTCTAAAAAAATCGTTGCCAGATATTTTTTCTGAATATTGTAATCAACCACAGTGTTCGGATACTTTTTGAGCGACTGTAGGTGGTCATATTATTTTGATACTAGATCGTGTGGGCTCACTCACGGAAATATTGAGCGTGTGCAGTTACCGTTCACAGCAAACTGGAGCGTGTGCAGTTACTGCACACGCTCCAGTTTGCTGTGAACGGTAACTGGAGCGTGTACAGTTGCTGTACACGCTCCAGATATTTTTCCTGCATTCTGTAATCATGTAATTCTGTAATTCACACGAAGGTTGCCAGATCACTAATTTCTAAAAAAAATCGTTGCCAGATATTTTTTCTGAATTCTGTAATCAACTATAGTGTTGGGATATTTTTTTGAGCGACTGTACTCCTCATATTACTATTTGCATTTTTTTCGAATTTCCGCTTTCTGTTACTTCCAGAAGGAGTCTTTGTGACCTGGCCATTTCGCCATTGGGTGCAGCTTAAAGGTTAAACAACCCAACTCAATCTCAGAAATCATTCTACACTCAAACAATAAGTGTTTTTCATACCACTTAATAAAGTAAATACCCTGTTTAGACTATAGTTCCCAGGTTCGAGTCCCAGCTGTGTCAGCGTTAAGATTTATCTCCGCAAAATTCCCCGCCCTGCCCACGGTCAGTAGGGACACCGATGGACTTGGAAAGGCCGACGTCCCTCGGATGGGACGTTAAGCCGTGGCTCTGTGTGTGGGAGAGACATACCCTGTGCACGTTAAAGAACACGCTGGATGGCCTTAACGGGAGGCTATCATCTGTCTCCCAACAGATGTGCCAGTGCCCTCCCCCAATCTTCTCTGAACCTTCGGGGTCCATGTGACCTGGCCATTTAGCCCATGGTGTGCGAAAAAGTGCCACTCTCTTTAGCCCACTTTAGAGTTTTCTTAAATGATTATTTCAATATAAGACAGTTATGAATGATGTTTATAGAACAAGATTCCTTATTTTTAAATATTCCACATTCCATAACACTTTAAATACCGAACGAATATTGTTAAAAGTCGAGATTTAAATACATTTGATCGTGATCTTTATCTTCAGTCACATTTTTCTATTAAATGCAGGATAGGGGTTAAGCCAGTTTCAAGGATATAAGTTATAGGTAGTAGGAATCGCATCAAAGGCGGAAAATAGAAAACTAGCACCCCGTACTCTCCAGAAGCGTAATGGGATTCTCGTAGCCATAGTTCTGTTTCCTTCTCACCTAAGCTTCAGTAAGGGGCATCGTGGAAGAGGAGACTGAAAGCTATCTCCTGTCGCCAGCTAAAATGTCTGCTGATAAGGTCTTTGGTTAGCCTCAGGCAGTTTGCATGCTTGCAATGCCAACGAGAGATAAGCATTAGTATTTTCGAAAGCAGAGCCAGACAGTTTGCTCGCTTCTAGTAGGGTAGTAGGAATCGCTTCAGGGCAATCTGTTTCTGGGAGTACAGTCGCTCAAAAAAGTATCCGAACACTTTGATTGATTACAGAATTCAGAAAAAAAAAATACCTGGCAACGATTTTTTTAGAAATTTGTGATCTGGCAACCTTCGTGTCACGTGATTACAGAATTCAGGAAAAATATCTGGAGCGTGTACAGCAACTGTACACGCTCCAGTTACCGTTCACATCAAACTGGAGCGTGTGCAGTTACTGCACACGCTCCAGTTTGCTGTGAATGGTAACTGCACACGCTCAATATTTCCGTGAGTGAGCCCGCACGATCTAGGTCTTTGTGAGCTCACACGATCCAATGTGCTGTGAACATTAACCGCAACCGCTCCAATTTGCTGTGAACGGTAACTGCACACGCTCAATATTTCCGTGAGTGAGCCCACACGATCTAGGTCTTTGTGAGCTCACACGATCCAATGTGCTGTGAACATTAACCGCAACCGCACCAGTTTGCTGTGAACGGTAACTGCACACGCTCAATATTTCCGTGAGTGAGCCCACACGATCTAGGTGTTTGTGAACTCACACGATCCAATGTGCTGTGAATATTAACCGCAACCGCTCCAGTTTGCTGTGAACGGTAACTGCACACGCTCAATATTTCCGTGAGTGAGCCCACACGATCTAGGTCTTTGTGAGCTCACACGATCCAATGTGCTGTGAACATTAACCGCAACCGCACCAGTTTGCTGTGAACGGTAACTGCACACGCTCAATATTTCCGTGAGTGAGCCCACACGATCTAGGTCTTTGTGAGCTCACACGATCCAATGTGCTGTGAACATTAACCGCAACCGCTCCAGTTTGCTGCGAACGGTAACTGCACACGCTCAATATTTCCGTGAGTGAGCCCGCACGATCTAGGTCTTTGTGAGCTCACACGATCCAATGTGCTGTGAACATTAACCGCAACCGCTCCAATTTGCTGTGAACGGTAACTGCACACGCTCAATATTTCCGTGAGTGAGCCCACACGATCTAGGTCTTTGTGAGCTCACACGATCCAATGTGCTGTGAACATTAACCGCAACCGCTCCAGTTTGCTGTGAACGGTAACTGCACACGCTCAATATTTCCGTGAGTGAGCCCACACGATCTAAGTCTTTGTGAGCTCACACGATCCAATGTGCTGTGAACATTAACCGCAACCGCTACAGTTTGCTGTGAACATTAACCGCAACCGCTCCAGTTTGCTGTGAACATTAACCGCAACCGCTCCAGTTTGCTGTAAACGGTAACTGCACACGCTCCATATTCATTGCATTATATATTCATACGCATTATATATATTAAAAAATATCCGAACACTGTGGTTGATTGCAGAATTCAGAAAAAAAATACCTGGCAACGATTTATTTTAGCAATTAGTGATCTGGCAACCTTCGTGTTATGTAATCAACCATAGTGTTGGATATTTATTTGAGCGACTGCAACAGAGTTGAGATTTCTGAGTCTGATGCTCCATTCGAAATAAAAATGTTCTACCAAAAATATTACAGAATATCCATGTTATATCAGTGGGGATCTAATTTCCAAAGCTCTGACTTCCAAAATGTTCATTTAATGGGAAAATGGGACTGAAGGTATATTAAAAATCGTGATCAAATGAGTTTAAAACTCGATTTTCAACAATTAGTATTCAGTTCAGTGTTTAAAGAGTTATGGAATCTGGAATATTTAGAAATAAAGAATTTGGTTTTGTAAAAATCGTTCATGACTGTCTTAATGTTGAAATAATCATTTAAGCAAACTTCTTAAATGTGTATTTACTTTATTAAGTAGTATGAAACTACTTATTTTCTGAATGTTGATTGATTTTTGAGATAAAAGGGGGTTATTTTATCTCTGAGCTGCACTTTTTTCCACTCAATGGGCAAAATAGCGAGGTCACAAGGACCCCGAAGGCTCAGAGAATGTTGATGGAAGGGAATCGAATGGACAGGCTGTTAGGAGACCGATGGCAACCTCCCGTCAAGGCCATCCAGTGTGTTCTTTTATGTACACATCGGGGTGGAGGGGAGTGGCTCGATTGGTAGCGCGCCAGGCTCCTAATCTGCAGTTTCCAGGTTCGAGTACTACCTGGGATAGCGTGGAGATTTATCTCCGCAAAACTCCCGGCCCTGCTCTCGGTCAGTAGGGGACACCGATAGGCTTGCAAAGGCCGTCGCCCGTCGGATGGGACATTAAGCCATGGTCAGTGCGTGGGAGAATCATACATTGTGCACGCTAAAGAACACGCTGGATGGCCTTGACGGGAGGCTACCATCTTTCTCCTAACAATTTTCCAGTGCGTTCTCTTCCCTCAAACATTCTCTGAGCCCTCTGGATCCTTGTGACCTGGCCATTTAGCCCATTACGTGCAAAAACATGCAGCTCTGAGGTAAAACAACCCAACCAGTGCACATGTTATGAAGAACCACGGCTTAACGCCCTTTCCGACGGACGGTGGTGTTTTTTAGCCCATTGGTGTTCGCTTTCTGACAGAGGGCATAGTGGTGTTTAGCGGAGATAAATATCAACGCTGGCATAGTGGGGATTCGAACCAATTTCTCAGGTAAAGTTTTAAGATGCATTATTGTTGCGAAATATTCTAAGTTCCATAACTCTTTAATTGCTGAACGAATCGTATTGAAAATCGAGATTTAAATAGATTTTATTACCAGCCTGGTGTGTTCCGGCTGAATTATGAGAGATAGCATTTTGTGCTGATAAGCTATCTGCACTTGTAACAATGTATATGAGGGGCGGGGGTGGCTCAGTCGGTAGCGCGCCAGGCTCGTAATCTGTAGTTCCCAGGTTCGAGTCCCAGTTGTGTCAGCGTTGAGATTTATCTCCGCAAAATTTCCCCGCCCTGCCCACGGTCAGTAGGGGACACCGATGGGCTTGAAACAGGCCTCCGTCCGTCGGATGGGACGTTAAGCCGTGGCCCCGTGTGCGGGAGAGCCAGTGCACGTTAAAGAACCCGCTGGATGGCCTTGACGGGAGGCAAGCATCTGTCTTCCAACAGCTGTTCCAGTGGGTCCCCTCCCCCAACCTTCTCTGAGCCTTCGGGGTCCTTGTGGCCTGGCCATTTAGCCCATGGTGTGCAAAAAAGTGCCGCTCAGAGGTAAAACAACCGAAATCATCTAATTTTTAAATGCATTTTAAATTACAGGTAATCAAAATCAGAGGTAAAACAATCCAATCCAACAATGTATATGCAATATACAATGTTCTATCTCTAACTTCCTTTTCAATTTAGACCCTAAATCATCACTCTTAATCATCAAGATTGTTACGACACAGTTATCACAAGATGTCTTCTGGAGGCTGCAATTTTCAAATTGTTATTTTTCATTAAATACGAAATTTGTATCACATTGAGTTACGAGCAATCATTTATGGTAATCGAGTCCACCCAGCCAATGGGATTCTTGTCCTTGGGCAGCAGCGAGTAATCCCTTCGTAATGATTTCTGATGAAGCGACCGAATACACCTGATTGTCCTTCTTGACGTTGTCAAGGTGGCTATGGCATGCCGCGTGATCCAAAGCATCCTTGTGGCGTTCTTGGAGAAGAGGTCCGGTCGTGAGCAGTTCCAGAGAAAGTGCTCGATGTGGGCGTGGCGCTCCCTCTGGGGGTGAGATTTGGAAAGTAATGCCATCACACTTCAGACGCAAGTTCGATCTTTTTTTCTCATCTTTATTATGTGCTATTAACAATAAATAAAAGCAAAGAATGAACGTCGGGACTTGGTGCTGAGTAGAATGCTGGGTGTTCTTGGGAACTTTTCGCTATCCAAGAGTTATTGTTTCGGCTAATCGGATTTTAGTTTTTGGTTTGTTTTAGAGCTTTGTTCACGCTGTCTTCTGTCAGGTGTTTATTTCATTTAGAAGTGCAACAGGTAATTTTTTTGTTTTATTTTGTAGAGATGAAGTATTTTGACCTGACAAAATGGAGAGTGGTTATTAATTTAAAATGCATTTAAAAATTAGATGATTTCGGTTGTTTTACCTCTGAGCGGGACTTCTTTTGTACACAATGAGCTAAATGGCCAGGTCACAAGGACCCCGAAGGCTCAGAGAAGGTTATGGGGAGGAGACCACTGGACAGCTGTTAGGAAACAGATAGTAGCTTCCCGTCAAGGCCATCCGGGTTGGGTTGGGTTGTTTTACCTCTGAGCGGTACTTTTTTGCACACCATGGGCTAAATGACCAGGTCACATGGACCCCGAAGGCTCAGAGAAGGTTGGGGGAGGGGACCCACTGGAACAGCTGTTGGGAGACAGATGGTAGCCTCCCGTCAAGGCCATCCAGCATGTTCTTTAACGTGCACAGGGTATGGCTCTCCCGCACACGGGGCCACGGCTTAACGTCCCATCCGACGAACGGCGGCCTTTGCAAGCCCATCGGTGTCCCCTACTGACCGTGGGCAAGGCGGAGAATTTTGCGGAGATAAATCTCAACGCTGACCCAGCTGGGACTCGAACCTGGGAACTACAGATTACGAGCCTGGCGCGCTACCGACTGAGCCACCCCCGCCCCTCAAGGCCATCCGGAGTGTTCTTTGGAATGCGCCCTCCCGCACACGGGGCCACGGCTTAACGTTCCACCCATTTTTTCTGACAGAGAACATGGTGGAGAGTTTCGCGGAGAAAATTTAGATAAAAAACTGTATTGAGATATATGGCCATTTTCAAGGGTCTAAACTAGGGCGCTAACCCGGTTTTTTGTGGCGATATAGAGTTAGCTCTCGATTTAAGTGGATATACTTAACGCATTTTTCAGAATAATGCGGTCACTGTACTTAATACAATTTACGTGGATTTCTTTTTAAATTTTGAATAACGTGGTTTGTACTAAACGTCAAACAGTCGGTGCACACGGACAGCATATTTAAATGTTGTCTCTGAGGTACGAAGTTTGCCGCAAACGTCACACATTTGAATTTCGAATTAGCCGTGGGTAACAGTTTAGGTCTCACCTGACGGACGGCGGCTTTCCAAAGGCCACCTAATTACAGTCGTTGAAATAAATATTCAAACACTACTGTTGATTACAGAATTCAGAAAAAATATCTGGCAACGATTCTTTTAGAAAATATTGATATATCACTAGTTTCTAAAAGAATCGTTGCCAGAGATTTTTGCTGAATTCTGTAATCAACCACAGTGTTCGGATATATTTTAATATATATAATGCGTATGAATATATAATGCAATGAATATGGAGCGTGTACAGTTACCGTTCACAGCAAACTGGAGCGGTTGCGGTTAATGTTCACAGCACATTGGATCGTGTGAGCTCACAAAGACCTAGATCGTATGGGCTCACTCACGGAAATATTGAGCGTGTGCAGTTACCGTTCACAGCAAACTGGAGCGGTTGCGGTTAATGTTCACAGCACATTGGATCGTGTGAGCTCACAAAGACCTAGATCGTGTGGGCTCACTCACGGAAATATTGAGCGTGTGCAGTTACCGTTCACAGCAAACTGGAGCGTGTGCAGTAACTGCACACGCTCCAGTTTGCTGTGAACGGTAACTGGAGCGTGTACAGTTGCTGTACACGCTCCAGATATTTTTCCTGAATTCTGTAATCACGTGACACGAAGGTTGCCAGATCACTGATTTCTAAAAGAATCGTTGCCAGATATTTTTTCTGAATTCTGTAATCAACCGTAGTGTTCGGATATTTTTTTGAGCGACTGTACCTTTTCCCACAAAGGGTGGAGAGGAAATTTGCAGATAAAATATCGATGTAAGTGTATGTGTGGGGGGGGGAGGGGGCTTGAACGTAGCAATGTCAGCTTAGGAGATAAGAGCGCTACTGATTAATGAAAGCCACACCACAACAAAATTAAAAACGCTATTATAATTAGTAGATGAGGCGTGGATTAGATCAGTCGGTAGCGCATCTGGTTCTTGAAATGCAGTTCCCGGGTTCAAGTCCCACCTAGGCCAGCGTTGAGATTTATGTCAACTAAACCCTCACCCTTCCCATGGTAATGTAAAATAATAATGGTCCTTCCCAAGTCTCTTCCATCCGTCGGATGGGACGTTAATCCGTGACTCCGTGTGCTGGAGGGCCATGCTTTGTACACGTTAAAGAACACGGGATGGCCTTAATGGGACGCTGCCATCGGTCTCCAAATAGTTGTCCAATGGGTCTCCTCCTCCAACTTTCTCTGAACCCTCGGAGCCCTTGTAACTTTCCTTCTCCCAACCTTCTCTTGTCCCTCGGGGTCCTGGACATTTACGTCGGATGGGACGTTAAGCCGTGGTCCCGTGTGCGGGAGAGCCATACCTGTGCACTTTAAAGAACACGCTGGATGGCCTTGACCGGAGGCTACCATCTGTCTCCCAACAGCTGTTCCAGTGGGTCCCCTCCCCCAACCTTCTCTGAGCCTTCGTTGTCCTTGTGACTTGGTCAAATAGCCCATGGTGTGCAAAAAAGTGCCGTTCAGAGGTAAAACAACCCAACCCTGGACATTTAAACCATTGTGTGCAAAAAGTTCCGCTCAGAGGAAAAACCAACCCAACCCAGGTTCGAGTCCCAAGTGCTCCGGCGGTAAAAATTATCACTGCCATTCCGCTCACGTTGAGAAAGGGGACATTGTTGATCTTGGAAAGGTCGCTTTCCGCGGGGCGGGGGTGGCTCAGTCGGTAGCGCGCCAGGCTCGTAATCTGTAGTTCCCGGGTTCGAGTCCCAGCTGGGTCAGCGTTGATATTTATCTCCGCAGAATTCCCCGCCATGCCCACGGTCAGTAGGTCACACCGATGGGCTTGGAAAGACCGCCGTCCGTCGGATGGGACGTTAAGCCGTGGCCCCGTGCACGTTAAAGAACATGTTGGATGGCCTTGACGGGAGGCTACCATCTGTCTCCCAACAGCTGTTGCTGTGGGTCCCCTCCCCCAACCTTCTCTGAGCCTTCGGGGTCCATGTGACCTGGCCATTTAGCCCATGGTGTGCAAAAATGCGCCGCTCAGAGGTTAAAACAACCCACCCCAAAGCCGCTCTCCGCAGAATGGATCATTAAACAGTTGATCGTATGCAGTTCAGACCTCACTATGTGTATGTTAAAGAACACGCTGGATAGCTTTAAGGGAGGCTTCCATCTGTTTCCTAATATCAGCTCTGAGAAATCCCCTTTCGCAACCTTATCTGAGCCCTTGGGGTCCTTGTGACCTGGCCATTTAGCCCATTGTGTGCAAAAAGGTGTTGCGAGAGGTTAAACAACCCAACTCTAAGTAACAGAAAAACGATTTATCTGGACAATGGCATTTAAACTAATATATAAAATTGACTTAATGCTTTTAAAAAGAGATGAGTTCCGTCTCAAAATTTCTATCTCAGTTTTCTATCTCTTCGTTTTCGATAATTTTTGATCCCGTGCACGATTGAGAGGAAAATAAATTCTTTCAAGCATATTAAATCATCTGTAATAGAAATGTATGACGTAATAGTGTTTTTCAATTCTTCATAAGTTATTACAAACCTGAACATAGTGTTGAAACGGGGAAGGTTTAGATTTATTAGGCGACTATCAATTGCGTAAGAAGTGAACGTGGCACTTCCAATTTGCGCATGCTCAAAAACGAACCCCCCCCCCCCCCTCCCCTCAGAAATCTTGGTTGTCAAATCTTGATGGTAGAGGTTTTGAATTCCTAAAACTATCCCTGTAGATACGCCCCTGCATTAAAATAATTATAATTATTTGATGATAAGGTTAAAACGTTAATGCCATTCGGAAAGAAAAGCACGAAAAAAAATTCGCGTAAACCAAAAATTCTTGAGTGATGTTGAAAATGCTAAGAGACACTCATTAGCGAAAGAAATAGAATACCTAATAAAATCAAAAGCTGAATGGTATTTAATCTTAATTACTTACTAAAGAAGAAGTCGGATCTAGAAAAAAATTAAAGGGTGTAGGGGAGAGGAGGCAAGAAAAACAATCGAGCCGGAAAAAAAAATAAAAGGTGGAGGTGGGGGGCAAGAGACTGGATTTCCATTAGTGTATAACATTTCCCCTCCGTTTTAGAGATCTCTTAAAATTTTATTGAAAAATGCATGAAAAATTCAGAAGGTTAGTAATTTTTTCCCTCTAATACTTTTACTAGCATTTTAAAAGGGGGGAGGCATGGACCTCTTTGTTTTCCTTAATCCGGCAAGTAAAAGGTTAAAATTACATTCAAAACCATTTTTTCCATAATTAAAAAAAAAAAAGATTTTGATCATCAAAATCATGACCGCCAGGAGTCGTCGGTGCTATTTAATCTCAAAATTCTCTCTAATGTGAAATTTCCAGGACCTAGAGGCCAGTTCGGACAGATAAATAAATAAATGGCATGTCTAGACCTCTGTGGCAAGCAGCTGCTTGAGGGACTTTTTATTATTTATTACGAAAAACGTTGCATTTGACAACAGGAACAAGAAACGTGCTACAAATCAAAAAATAGGGGGCAATTTTTTTTTCAGCATTACAATAGCTCCTTCTTACTCAGAAAAATGAAAAGTAGAAACTCTAGATTAAAAAAATGAATCAACGGTAACCTAAATTTCTTAGTCTTGAAAAGTACAGCTAGCGCGCCAAGCTCGTAACTGCCGATTTTGGGTTGTTTTACCTCTGAGTTTCACTTTTTTGCACACCATGAGCTAAATGACCAGGTCACATGGATCCCGAAGTCTCAGTGAGAGTTGGGGGAGGGGACCCACTGGAACAGCTGTTGGGAGACAGATGGTAACCTCCCGTCAAGGCCATCCAGCGTGTTCTTTAACGTGCACAGGGTATGGCTCTCCCGCACACGGGGTCACGGCTTATCGTCCCATCCGAAGGACGGCGGCCTTTCCAAGCCCATCGGTGTCCCCTACTGACCGTGGGCAGGGCGGGGAATTTTGCGGAGATAAATCTCAACGCAGACCCAGCTGGGACTCGAACCTGGAACTGCAGATTACGAGCCTGACCAAGAGGGAGGGAAGGAAGCATTTTATTTTTATTTATGTATTTAACAGGAAAAAAAAGGGATATCAGATGTGATCACTACAGTATACTACAGCAGTTCTTTTGCTTTCTACATTCTATTATGCATAGAATTTTGTGATTGAAGAGAATTTTCAGTAAGTTAATTAATTACTTACTGAAACACACAGAGATGTGAACTCTTTAATATTAAAATAAACACTGAGTGATCCTTAAATACGACTACTTATCCCCATGTTATGTCAATGGGACGCTTATAACTTCTAAAATAAGCTTTTTATGGATAAATAAAGAAGTTCTAAAAATCTCAATCAAATCTATATAAATCTCGATCTTCAACAATATTCTTTCAGTATTTAAACAGGGATTGCAAGTAATTAAAGCATTAAAAGCAGTAATGCAGAAACTTTCAACATTTATCAACAGCAAAAACAAAAAGATTTACCTTTGATGTTGATTGAAATAATAAGTTTTTATTCAAACCATTTCATAAATAATTACACGTTTTAAAAGTGTGTAAATACTTCCTCCAATATTCTTTAAATTTTTGGATGAATTTCCTAGCACTCATTGCTGATCTGAAATGTTTAAGCCTCAATACCTGTTTAAATACCGAAAGAATATTGTTAAAAATCGAAAATTTCATAGATAACTACACATTTTAAAAGTCTGCGTAAATACTTCATTTAATATTCGTTGAAATTTGAATAAATTTCCTAGAAGTCATTGCTGCTCTGAAATGTTTAAACATCCATACCTGTTTAAACAATGAATGAATGTTGTTAAAAATTGAGATTTAGAGTTAATTAAGATCTTTAAATTTTCCTCACCTACATTTTCTCACAAAGCGCTTATTTTGGAAGCTATAGACTTTCGAAATTAATTTCCCATTAACAAAACATGGCGGGGAAGGGATCATAATTCAATGACCATTGTGTGTATATTATACTATACACGGCGCTCTTACTACATAAAAGCTAAGTTTCGTCATTGCGTTACAATCATTCCCTCAGAGCCAACCGATCCCACTATCGCCGATAGCTCACTTCATTCAACGGCAGACACTACTTACCTTCCGTCGAAGCCACCTCCTCCGCTGGAGACTATCGCCGGCCGATAACTGGCTGCTGCTCTTGTCCGGCGGAACCCTGCTCATCATAGGGCTGTGGAGTAACTCCTCCACTGGTAGCGGGTGTTTCAAGGTCATCACATTCTTCCACCTATACTACCTAGTCTCACCGTAACATTACCATCAATCTTATTGAGACAAGTACTTCTAAATTCAGACTAATACCTGATTTTTATTCGACAACGATTGCCCAATATGGTGAAACTGGTGAATCTAGGTGTTTTTGTTCAGTAGAGATACAAATTTGGTATTTTGTATATGAAGTGAAGGTTTAGAACAAAATCGAGGAAGCTCCAATTTTAGTCAAAGGCTAATTAAGCAGTAGATATGCTTGAAAACAATGGAAGATAAATCGGTATGAGTTCGACTCATCACCTTGCACAACCAATCAACATCTGTTTGGAGTTAAGGTAAATCTGATCCAGAAGATGTTTCTCCCATTTTTCCCAAAAGTTTCTGAAAATAGAGGTGATTCTTTTTTGATGCAGACCCTTCAGTTTTTTAACTTGATTACAGTTTTTCACAACATAGTTAGTTCTATTAGGAATAATAAAATCACGATCGAGAATCAGAAAGAATAATCAACATTTTCTATTACGTTAATGACATAAATATTTTGGAAATCTTGTTTTTAAGTATATTTTATCGAACAGTAATGTAGTATCTTATCGACAGTAAAGAATATATGGCTTAATTCTCTAAAATGATAATTTTTTATTTTCACAATTATTCAACATTATAGCCTAAACATCAGTATGAAAACACTTTTAGGCAAAAGCTTCTTACTTAATGCATAATTTTATATTATTAATATAACATTTTTCTTCATTTCAACGTGTTTCAATGAACGGCCAAAATCGTTAATTCAAAGTCAAAGTCGTTTGTAATACAATGATTTCCCCCCGGAAACTGGCAACAAGATAAACAAATTACCGGCAACCCATAACCGACAGAATTGCAGAAGACATTGGCAATGTTGGATTAGTATATTTGGTCATAGTATGTGTGAGTACAATTTTAATTTATAGTCGAAAAAGTTACTTTTAAAATATTATATATCCCATACAATGAGTAATGTGTATTAGTATTAACATTTGTGTATTATTAATTTTGTTTTTTTACTGCTTTTGTCAGACATAAGCTGATTTTTAAAAATACTAAATTCAGAATAGGATAAATACGGAAATTCGAATTTTCTTAAATGTGGAATTCAAACATTATTTCTACATTAAATTCATTGTATTCACAGAATTAGTTGGCCTTCAAGACAAAAGTAACTCATTAAAGACATTTTTAAAACGGACATTTCACCAACATAGAAACTCTAGTCTACACTAAGACTAAATTCTCAAGAAATTTCCGAACTTATACAGGAATACGTACAGAAATATATGTATAAGAATGTAAGACTAGAGTGATTTGTACATGCCATTAAATAATTAACATTTATTTATTTGTCGAGAATTCAATATAATCTTTCATTCCTCCTCCGATTTGATAAGTATTACCTGTGATTTGTAATCAACTGGCTGGTAACTGTGATATCCCATTTGCCCAGAATTTTATTTAGACGATACTATATTACGATAGGTTATATTGTCTCTAAGAAAATGTACATGGATCAAAATTAGCTGAATTGTATTCTCTCCATTTTGTCCATGTCCTATTTTATAAATTAGCTAACAATCGTACAGATTCAATCAGGATCTCTTCTGTTCAATAATTTTTTTCCCAATGTGCTCAATTAAGATGTATTACCATATAAAATAGTAGGATTATTATCCTACTGCTTTTGTCGTCCAAATGTTACTTGTAAATTATAGGTCTTTGTATTCAATAATGTTATAGCAGTAGCATCATTTATAATATTTTTTTCATTCAGTGCTTTAAATCTGGGATGCCTACTATATCTGATAGTGCATACAATTCGTTAAAGATGGCTTTTACATTACCAATAATGTTAAATTTTCAGCAGTGGATTCTGCCGTGAGCTGTACCATTCTCTAGGGTGCGTTTTACAAATATATGAAGTTTTCTTCAGTTTTTCTGTGGAAATAGATTAAATAGAATATGGAATACTTCTTAGATTAACATAGTCTTTCATGAAGGGGGACGTTAGCAAAAGCAGTGATCTAAGTAAACACGTTTCCTTAATAAACCAAATAAAATAAAACTGATTTGGAAGCTACCACAGTTTTCCATAAATGAATTTTTTTATTCTGCCTTAATATGTATGCTTTTAAAACACGTTAACGTTTAGAAACAGTTTCTAATTTTGACAATAAATAATGTGCTACTACACTGCCCTCCAAAATATTAAGGATTTCCATGTTATATCAATGAGAATCTAACTTCGAAGCTCAATAACTTCTAAAATATGCATTTAATGGAAAAATGGGACTAAAGATAAATTAAAGAGCATAATGAAATCTATTTAAATCACGATTTTCAACAATATTGGTTCAGGATATAAAGAGTTATGGAGGCTGGAATATTGAACAAAATAGTTTCGTTGTATAAAAATTATTCATAATTATCTAATATTGAAATAATTATTACGCAAATTTCTAAAGTGTATATTTATTTTATTAAAAGACATTATTAATAAAAATTTATTTTATTATTTTTTATTAAATAAATGCTGATTATTTGTTTTCATTTCTGAGGTGAATTCCATTCCCCCAACCTTCTCTGAGACTTCGCGGTCCTTGTGACCTGGCAATTTAGACCATGGTGTGCAAAAAAGTGTCGCTCAGAGGTAAAACAACCCCCCAAAAAATTCCGTTAAGTGCATATTTTAGAGGTTATGGGACTTTAAAGTTGGATTCCCATTGAAATAACATGGAAGTTCTGTAATATTTTTATAGGGCAGTGTAGAATGCAATTTAACATGCACATTTAATATAAAATGCTTGATTAGGGAAAAATTTTTATGACATGGAAAATACGGGTTTTATAAAGAATTTAGCATAAAACCTATTATGTGTATTTATATTAAAGCTTGAAATTACTTACCAATATTAAAAGAAAAAAAAGTAGATCGATCTCAGCCCTACTAAGCTACTACGCCTGGTAGTTGGATTTCACCGTCAAGCAAGCACAATTTAATACAGTTGTGATGAATAAAAATGTGAAGGAATCAAATACAGAAAACTAGACTTGTGTTATCGTTAGCATCAAATAGTTGTCCTTTACCGCTAATACGGTAAAATTGTTGACTGTATTACATAACATCTTCTTTCTGTAAATTTCTGTGTAAAAGTTTCTTGGTTACTTTTCTTTTTACTGATATTTGCAGAATATTTTATGCGGTTTGGGAGAAGCGTTAGAAATAAAAAAAATGCATATGGTTATAACTACATCTAAAACTATGTCAGGTTTTTTATTCGTTATTGCGGTTGGCTTTATTTTTCAGCGTTGCGGTTTTCTGGCTAACGGTTTAAAATAAATAAGTCATCTTGTGCAACCTACAGAAGCGTTTTACTTTATGGCATTAAGAAATTTAGGAGAATTGTGAGTACTTAAGGTGTAACATGCATTGCATAAAATTCTTAGTGCTGTCCGCTAGAGTCCAAGTTAACCAACAAGGGAGATTTTCGTTAATGAATGTTTGTAATAATTTTTTTAACCATATGGCCTGTTTTACTTTTTAAAGGTGCTTTTTTGCGCACAATGGACTAAATGGAAGCCTTCGATTACGGTTATCCAACGTGTTCTGTAATGTGCACCAGGGTATGGCTCTCTCTTGTGCACAGGGCCACGGCTTAACGTCTCGTCCGATGGGCAGCGGTATTTCTAAGCCCATTCTTTTTCACCGTGAGCTGAATCGGAGTTAGCAGAGAAAATTATTTACCCAGAGCCAGTTGAAACTCTAACCTGGGAACTGCAGATTACAGGCGTGGTGCGCTACTTACTGAGACAACCCCTGTCACGGCCTGTGCAGTGTAATTAAGAAAGCTAAATAAATTCTCTCAAGGGTTATTAGTCATAACGGAAATATGGGTGAACAAAAACGAGCATAGGGTGATTTAGGGTGACTTTGAATTCAAAAATATCTAAAAGGTTTAGATTAATGCTTTCCCAATTCTAATTTACCTTCTGAAGCGAAATAGTATGAGAAGATGGGATTGTGAGAAAAGAAAAAAACTTTTTTTTTTGCTCTTAGTTCATATTAGGTATCCTAGAACTAAAAGGTTCTTGTTTGTTTTTTTCCATTAGAATCGGGGTCAATTTTTATTAGTGACGCCGTGAATATCAGCCCGGTGGTGCAAAAAAAAGTGCATTTGTCATAGAGTTTTTCAGAGAAATGTCTTTAACAAATTTATATTATATATATACAACATCTCAACACAGTGGGGACTCGAACCTGGGATCATCAGATTCAAAGCTCAGATTGTTACTGATTGGCTCAGTCAATATCGCGCCAGGCTTGTAATTCGCATTTCCCAGGTTCAAGTAGTAACTGTGTCTGCATTGAGATTTATCTCCGCTAACTGCCGTTCTGCCCTCTGTGAGAAAAGGATACTGATGGACTTTAAAAGCTTGCAGTACATTGATGGGACGTTAAGCGGTGGTCCAGTGTGCTGGAGAGCCATACCCTGCGCACGTTAAAGAACACGCAGGATGGTCTTGACGCTAGCCTTTATTCCGTCTCCTAATAACTGTCCAATGGGTCCTCTTCCCTAATCTTCTCTGCTCTCTTGTGACCTGGCCATTTAGTTCATTGTGTGCAAAAAAAAAAGGGCTGCTCAGAGGTACCACAACGGAACTGATTGAGGCATTCTGCCTATTTAAAGATATTATACTCACAAATATTATTGCATATTCTTAAAAATAACCATACAAGTCCACTAAAGCGCGCTTTCCTATTGAATTGCACTTAACGATAACTTACCACACATTCAACCATTACAGATCCTTAGTGTGAAAAATATAAAATTGAATTTGACACTGCATTCTGCCTTGGTTTAACAATCTGAGACTGAGATATGCAATTTGTTCGGTGTGTGCTACATTTCCAATTTAGCGTGGTAAACACAGTACACTATCGTGAGAAAGAGCTCAAACCATCAACAAAAAAAATGCACCTTCACCTGGCTTAGATTTAGGAAAGAATGTAAGGCAAGTAGTGAGGTGATTCTCATCAACATAAACTTTTGTTCGATTTCTCTCTTGAAATAAATATATATTAAATGAGTTGACCATTAATACTAGAGGTACACCATACATTGTGCAGTTTTAATCGTGAGCACAATCCAAGTCTTTCTTTGATCTTCATGGATCCTTATGATCTTACGTGATTGATTTAGTTTCAGTGTAACATTGGAGCAAATGGAATATTGAAGGAGAAAATGATTCTCTCTGTTTTAATAGGAAGTCAGTGAAGAATCTTCATATGATTTATAAGGATAGAGAGGATCGAAAGTTTAGTGGCAGTTGTGCACAACCTGCAGCCCGCCACCTCTCACGTTGAGGGAGAGTTGATGTGAAAAATGCATATATTACTCTTGCTGTTGCTCTTGTTACTAATTTGTAAATTTAATTATTTCTGAAAATTTCTCAGTGAAATATTTGTGTATAAAGGTATGCCTTCAGTGTGTTCTTGTGATTGCATTTTTTAGTGCAGCTGCAGACTCAGAAAATATTTCTTGGGCAGATAACTGATAGGCAAAGGTTGTGCACCACCTTTGCCTATCAGTCATGCCACTGGTTTCGTAGTTGTAGTTAATGTATACAAAATTTCAAGAAGCATAATTTGAAATCGTGCTTCTGGACAAAGCATTGTTTTGAATTAAACTTATATAAATTGCATAACCGTTCAAAAATAAATTGTTACAGTTACTAGCAATGTAAAGCACTGAAGAATAAATATAAGTAATCACATTAGCTGACAAAATAAGAATATTTTACATTCGATAACTGGTTCTTTATTTTGACTGCCAGCTTTTAGTTATCCTTTGGTTTCAGAGAAACATCGTTTCCAATTTCCCAACACATTTTTCGTGAATTCATCATTACAGAAACATCAAGGAGTTTAAGCAAATGAAGTTTACAAAACCAAACTTTTATTACACAACTTGGTCTTACAAAAATAGGATACTTCCCTGCGAAAGATACAAACGTTTGTTCGATACAAAACGGTTAGAAACCAACATTAGGTTAGAAACCAACAAGATATGCCATTATTAATAATACTTGATGCATTAAAGCATTTCTACTTTGGTCAAAAATATTATAACAGAAATGAATTATAACAATAAGCTGAAGCTTTTTGCTTTTAAATATGTGTATTTACCTCGAATGCTAGAGCTTTATGTACAGCGTTATTTATAATGGACGGAATGACAAATACTTGAAAACAGCAGTTCCCATATTTTCAATTATTACGGACCACCAAATTAGTGAATATTCTTTTGGAATTCACAAAGAATAATTTCCTCTAATAAATATTTGAATACAAATGATAAGAATTATTCTAATAATATCTTTTATGGGTGAAGTGCAAATTATAGTCTAAGTAGCGAAACGTGAATGGAAGCAACTGAGACTGCGCAGTTGACGCAAAAACGATTATCAAAACACTGGTTGATTGAGCTATGTAACCTTTACTATGAATTGTAAATCAACCAATGATATCAGAGAACAGTTGATTGATTGCCGATTGATAGATCAGTCAACCAGCGATGTGTGAGAATCGTGAATGCGTAATAGCGCAATGTTAATTGCTTTCATACACGCTTCGACACTGATTCGAACAGTTGAATCTGACTCTTTAGAATGATAGTTTTTAAAACAACACTGTGATTTTTTTATCAGTGCCGAGTGGTTAACGTGTTTGTCTACTGACCAAAGGGACCTGGGTGAGGTATGGATGTTCGTGTTGTCTTTCTGCTGATCTCTCCTTCCTCACAATTGGCGAATTAAACTGACAGGCTGCTGTCACACCTCTGTGGCAATTAGCTGCTTGAGGGTGATATAAAGAAAGGAAAACCGTTTTCGCTGGCACGGTTGATTTCATGCACATACCACTTTGTACACACAACCAACCCACTTCTCTAAACTATCGTTTTTTTTTTTTGTATCATTTTGGCGTTATATGTATATAGTAGAAAACAGTAGGTTCGCAACTCTCTTTAGTTGATAACCCTTTCTAAACGAATCTACGATATTACGTAACCTTTTACAACGAATTGCAAATATCGCGTGTACCGCAATTCGGAAAGAATATCACTTTCTGAAGTAGTCTACTATGTTATGTACCTGTCCACTTATCACAAGACTCGGAGGCCGGGGGAGGATTAGCGGAGAATATGGATGCAGGCACAGTTTGGGACTCGAACATTAGATTATTAGCATACCAACTGAGCCAAATCACACTTTTATTATAGACTAATTGTTTTTTATCCTATTCAAAAGGAAGGGTGACTTCACAGGTCATTAAGAAGAATGCTCTACTTTCGGTGAAAATGCATAGTTCTCCATTATCGGATATTTCTTAGGTAGCCATGGGATTATCCTTTTAAAGGTCAGAATCACTGATATAAAAATTAATTGTATATTCAAGTTTTATAATGCATTGCGTTAACTGAGTAAAAATCAGTAAATAATAATGTATTTTGTACTTGTTACATTTTCAACTGTTAATTTTCATTAAATTTTTAAACTTCGGCCATCAACCGCTGGTGGTCAACCTATTGCAATTTGGGAACCGCTACTTTAATGCAGTTAAGAAACTCTTATGATAATGGAAGAGTTGAAATGTTTTATATCAACATGCTTCCTATAGTGACGAAAACACTTAAAAAGGTTTTAAAACAAAGTTTAAAACACGTGAAATATTAAACAGCATTTATATACTGTTATAGACAATAGATATCAAATTTTTTCAGATCATTAAGCATAAAGGCCAAACTTCAATATGAGTATAATTTCATTTTAAAATGCATAATCAGATATAGAGTGATCAGCCTACTTTTGCATAACACATTCTTGGAATGATTTTGAAAGTGGGGAAAATACCCTTATTGCGATTTAATAAAGTTAATGAAGTTTAATGATAAAAATTTTATAAGTATCAAAAGTTCGAAGGCATTTGATTATTTTTAATTTAACGATTTCATTCTTTTTATTTTCCGTACTCTTACTGTGTATAAAGGAAAATGTTTACAAGTAATAAACGATAAATAACAATACAGCAAGACAAAATAATAGCAAGGTAAACATGGTAATAAATAAAACACTTTTATCGGTGGTCACACAGAATGATGTCTCAAGAGTTTAAATAATCTTAAGAACAAGTAATACTCTGGAATTCGAACGATGGCAACCAATTTTTCAAGCAGTGTACGTTATGAACTCAAGAAATGCTCGTTTGGTGTGTTTTCCCTTTTGCTGTTGAAAGCGAGGAGTGTCATTTGCTTCCAACAAGCATTTGTGTAAAGGATAATGTATCAAAATGAAAAATATGTTTCAGATTTCACGTTCTTCAAATTTGAACAGTTGGTGCGGGAAGAGGACTCTGGTCAATGGTTGCTAAAGAACTGTCGTAGTACGAGTGGCCGTTAATAAGTGACTTAGGATAATGTTTATGAAATTATGATTGCCTGAGAAATAAGGTTGGAAATTTGGACATTGGTATAATGTGACTATGAGTGATTGCAAAAAAGCGACTGTGGACAATGGCTGTGTTAATGTAAGCATGAATAATGGCTGTGGAAAAGTGAAAGTTTGCGAAATAGATTGTGATATTAATTGTGGAAAAGATTGCAGACAGTGGTTGTGAAAAAGTGATTGCAAGCAATGATTGTGGGAAAGCGATTGGAAACAGTGGGGGGGGGGGGGGGAAGTGACTGCAAGTAGTAGTTCACATTTTTCAAAACAAAAAAAAAACTTATTTTAGAAGTTATAGAGCTTTGATGTTTAGCTTCCCATTGATTTAATATCGGGATTTTCCTTAAGTTATGGAAACCAGTGTAACTCTTCATTGCTTTATGAAGTACGAATAAAATATGACACATGTCATATACTTTGAATTGTACTGGATAATCAGCATTCTTTTTCTGAGTGAACTCTTAATCGGTATTTGAAATAAAATTAGTAGGAAAAATACTTTATTTCACAAATTTAAAAAATATCCTCTTTTGTCCTTTCAGTTTAGCTGTTTTTGTCCTCTTTTTAGAGCATTGACATCTGGTAAGGCTATTTAAATCTGAGCATGATATGTTTTACAAATGGATAAATGAACGCACTGAAGGGTAAAATCTAGGATGAGGAGCAACCACTGATATTAAGTACGATTGAAGCCATATAAGTTTGGACATCAGCTGCATAGTTTTCTAGGAAAGAATACCAAATCAATTTTGTGTATTTTAAGAGTTCTTCGTGTGTTTTACTAGATGTGTTTGTATTTTATGAGTTTGTAAAAGATGTGAGATATTTCTAATTCGTGTAGCATTGTAAATTCAGACATTTTATTATTAGGCCACTAATATGGTAGTAAGTTAGAAAGTAAGGTTCCCAGTTCGTTCTCCACCAAACTAACAAATATCTGAGTCTGTGTCATCCAAGTAGTGTCACTAAGTGGTAGCAGTCATCACTGTTGCACCCGTGCTGTGAGGGGCAGAGTCGGAGCGAACATGGCGAAGATACTGTACGTGTATAGGAAGCTCGAAATCCGAGCAGTAATTAGGTTTCTGCGCATACAGAAGACAACCAGAAGAAATCTATCAACAACCTTTGGCTATGTACGGCTCTGATGTAACATGTGAGAAATGGTGCCCGAGTTCGAAAAGGAAACATCTCCGAAGAAGACGTTTTCCATTGGATGAGATCAAAGGGAAAGTCAAAAATTGTTTTCGGGAGCAGTATGCATTTTTCAACAGGCAGAGCTTCGGTAAGCTAATCCATCATTACGACAAATGTCTCAAAAAAGTCTGGCGACAACGTGAAATAATAATAATACATCTGTGTGAGGGCATTTCCTGTATATTGTCTTCGGTGTAATTACTTAGCCTCCGTAGAAATTAAATAGGGAACCTTACTTTTTATCTTTCCTTTGTATAAGTAGAAGCAGAGCTATACGGGTGTCATACAAAGGAAGTGAAACTCCTAGGTCTGATAATTGACGACTTTGAATCGTGAGGCTGTCTTACCCTAGATGACGTGTGTCTTAACTTGCTTTCCTTTCTCAGCGGATGTTTCAGTTCTATGACATCACACTTTTTCTATTTGTGTTTCTGGTTCGTTTCATCCGTCATTTCACCCTAAAAAATGGAAGATTTCTGTTTCTAAGGGAAAGCCAAAAGAAAGGCAAAAGTATATTATATTCCTTTCACTTTAATTTTACAATTATATATATATATTTCCAAACTTTGCCACGGATTTGACAAAAAGCCGTAGACCAGTAGTTCCCAAAAATTTAAATACCCAAGAATAGCCAACAACAGGGTCACCTGACCATCAGGCTTATAATGCAATTTAAATATACAAACTGATAGGAAAATATACATAATTTTTCTAATTTTGTACACGTTTGGTTTGATAAGAAAACTGAATTTTTTCGTCGCAGAGTAACCTCAACGTTTCTGCCACTTTACAGTTTAAAAAATAGAAAATGAATTCATTAGTGACCCTTCAAGATCTAACAGATCCCCGCGATCCTGCTTATGGAAACTTTTTCCCTAGATGCAACGTTGGATTGAGAGCAATAGATTGGAGGACCATTGATTTAGTCACGTTTTCTTAAAATTGCATTGATAGAAAAAACATCACTTCGAAGTATTAGCTTTCGCTCTTACAAAGCTGCGAAAGTTTTCAACGAAATGAAAGCTTCGAAAGTCAATGAAATCAAACTACACCGATGGGAAAAAATCATGGTTGCAATTGAAAGTGCAAAAACTAAATTTTAGGTTTCACTTTAAAAAGTCAATAAAAATCTAATTAGGAACTATGTTTTACGTTGTATTTTAACATTAACACAATCAATGATTAAACAACTCTCAAATTAGCTCAAGAACTTCTACGTTATGCTGTTCGTAAACCGAATTCCTATCTCTCTAATAATGGTTTCCTAAGAGAGCGTTTTTGATTTGTTTTTATGGGAGAGGGACGTCGTTCTGAGTTTTTTGGTAGAAATGCATATATTAAACAGAATATCGAATAGTTTTTAGATTAACATAGTTATGAATGTTTTGTTTCGACTTAAAAATCTTAGAAATTCATGGATAGAGTATCAAAATACTTATAAACTTGTATATACGACAAATATTATTTAACTATATACAGGAGAAGATATCTAAATTTACTCTGTCTAAATTTTCATTTTGGGTAATTTTTTTCAGCATTTAAAAAGTTACCGAAGCTTGAATATCTAACAGCGACTGTCAGTTGTATGCTGTATTTTATTAATTTGCATGTTATATTAGAAAAAAGAAAGATTTTTAATATAATAATATGTTATTACAATAATATAATTAAATTATAATAATTTAATATAATAGTATGTTATTATTTAATATAATAATATATTATATGATAAATAAATGTTATATTCAAAATATTTTTAATATAACATTTGTTTTGTATCTCTTGAGTAAAAATTAAGGAACTTTACCGTTAAGTTTCTGAAGTATTAAAGAAGGCAGTAAATATTAGTTGACGTTTCACGGCGGATATATTTTTTTAAATTGTAACGAATATTTTTAAGCAAATTGTTGGATTAGGTTATTAGGAAAGAGAAGAGAATAAACTGATGCCATCACATAACATTGCTGACTGACAAAATAAATGAGCTTTCTAACTGAAAGCTGCAATTTTAAACTGTCTTCGTTATATATGACTGACATGATAGTAAACCCAATGATAATTATTAGTTACAGTTCGAGTAGCATTTAACTTAAGAGTTAAAGCATAATCGAAATCTGTGATATCCAACTATTTACTAAAAATAAGCGTACTTTTGCGAGTTTGCAAAATGATTCAGTTTTTTTAAGTTTTTTAGCAAATTTTTTAAAGCAAGCGATGCTACTGTTAAATGTCCGAGCTCCCATAACTTTTCAAATACTGAACGACTGAATAATGGTTGATATCCATAATTTCCTTTTCCCTTCACACAATGGTTATAAACAGTGTTCGAGGAAAAGTGATATGTACAGTTTTATTGGTTAAGAAAATTTCGCCTTGCACCTAGTCAATACGTTGAACAGAAAATTTGTGCTTCCTCATGCTACCATCGATGTTGGGAGAAGGTTTTGATGGAGTCGAACATTTCGAGGCCTAAATCTGACCTGGCTCAGTCAGCATCACGTCAGGTTTATAATCCAGCATTTCCCGTATCCTGCCCTCGGTGAGGAAGGAGACACCGATGGGCTCGGAAATGCGCATTTCTTCTGTTGAGACGTTACGTTGTGGCCGGTGTGCAACAGAGCCATACGCTGTGTATGTTAATGAAAGGCTTCCATTTGTCTCATACCAGAAAGCATTGTCCAGTAGGTCCCCTTCCCCCAACCTTCTCTGAGCTTTGGCATTCTTGTGACCTGGCCCCTTATGTGCACAGAAGTGCCGCTCAGAGGTAAAACAACCCAACCCCTAATCTGATCGTGATAGGCATGTATTTAGAAAGGCAGACCGTGTAAACATTTGACTGTATCCAAACAACATCGGGATTAATGTGAGCTCAACTGGTTGGCTAAGTGCAAGAACTCCACTATGTGTAAGAAAAGGATTTTTGTTCTCCGCCTATTACGCTGCATTTACCCTTTCCTGGAACACTGCTTATGGCCTATGTGCTAATGGACAAAGAAACGTACAGTGCTATGTTTGTATGCAGGGTTTCTCAAAACTTTTCTTAACGGTCTCTCCAAAAACTGAATAATTTTTTCCCGAGGCCCTTAAACCACCATTCAGAATGGCAAAAAGATACATTAAATATAAACAAAATGTTAGTATTCATACGTTTTATTTAATTTGGTATATTTATTACTTTATATAATTGGATTTAATTTCCATGAAGCATTCGCAACTGATGAATGAATAGGTCTATGAAATAAAAAGAACACGGATTTCAACATTCGTAAAAAGAAAAATCTTGTTCCTTTCAACTTTCATTAAATGAAATCATCTTAATTTATTGTTTTATTTTCGGTATGAAAATTCAGAGTTAAAATTTAATGTGCTGCTGCTCTTTCCAAAAGTTTCGTGGACCATACTTTGAAAAACCCTGCTATAATGATATCAACTACAGTATTAACGTACACTGAGAATAATCATACCAAATTAACAACGAATATATTTGATAAATATGATTGAGATTTGATAAAGAATATCTCCTATCTCAGTTAAATGCAAATAGATTGTTTTAGGAATTTACTAATTTGACTTTCCACTGGAATAACACGAAAATTCTCTAACAAGTATTCTCTGAACAAAGAGGAATCTGCAAAAAGTGTGGTAATTCCAACCACAGACAGAGAAACCAAACTCTGAGCAGTCGAAATACAGCAGGTGTGTTGTGCTACGGTTGTACAGTGAGTCGATGTTGGGACTAACTTCTGTAGCTCACTGCTTTGTGCAGACTACGGAGAAAGTATCTGTAGGCAGTGCCAAGCAACCGAACCGTAGACTCTTAAAGATTTTCTCTTCTTTGCTTGGCAACTGTAAAGAGAATTGGCAGAACAGATTGGCAAGGGTGAGGAAGGTGATGCTCTGCACCATCTTGTAGCCAAGGCAGGAACGACGTCCAGTGCTGAAGGGGAAGAAATAGTCCGGCTTGCTGATGCGTCCGTCAGGGCTGAGAAACCTGGAAAGAGGAACTAGATTTTTGAGTCACGTATTATGGATTTCAACAGAGCCTGAGTTAGATACTAAAAATGATTTTTGATTTGCAATACAGGTGTAAGAAAAATAATGATATGGTTTCGAGAACCAATATGTAGGAAAATAATATACATATTCAAGAAAGTAATATGTTAATTGAAAGCGTACCTGGAATAGTTTTGAATATAATTAGTGAACTTCCACATGTTTGTGACTCTGCAAATGTCCATTCGGTATTGCACTTCTTGCCATACACGTACAGCATATCTCTTGTTTACTTGCTTCTCTTATTCTGGCTTTTATTCAGGTCTCGAATTTTGTCCATGTAAATATAATTCTTTACAAAGACCCAGAAGAAAAAAAATCAAGGAGTGTGAAAGCAGGGCTCCTTAGTGGCTATAGAATTGGACCACCCCTGCCAATTTATCTGTCAGTATATGCTCATTAAGAACTTCCATAACATTTCTTGAGAAATGTGGCACTGCGCTGCCTTGTCTGGTGGTCATCTGAAAAACTGAGTGGAGGAATGTACAGGTACAACATTCAATGTGATGCCTTTGTGTATTTAAGGACAGCGATTCTGTAGACTCCAATATTATTTGTCGGACAATCTGTTTATAGGACGGAGAAGGGTCTTAAAAAGTATTAGTTTGCATAGGCCTTCTCCTACAAGGACATACCCACCCTAAGATCGAAATCTCAGCTGACCACTATCTTATTCAGAGCTAACAAGACACAAACAACCATACCAATCCGGGACTCGAACTCAGACCCCGACAGTTGTAGTGGCACTGCGAAAACAACGTGATACCATTGCGCCACCGAGACGAATTATTAATAAAATAATATTATTACGTTAGACATTCAAGGCATTTATAATAAATCATCATTCGATGAGAAATAAGAGAAAAAATATTGTCTTATTAATCACTGGTCATGATCTTTCATCGCTGGTGATGATCAGGACATGGTTCTCAGGTGCTCCTTTTAGATGAAATTCTCTCCGAAGTAGTGTGTTAAATGAGATAATTGGAACAATGTTTTATGAATAAAGATGGAGAACTCTCCCACCTTTTATGAGTGGATTGTTAAATTTGTTACTATTTATTTGGTTGGGTTGTTTTACCTCTGAGCGGCACTTTTTTGCACACAATTGGCTAAATGGCCAGGTCACAAGGACTCCGAAGTCTCAGAGAAGGTTGGGGGAGGGAACCCACTGGACAGCTGTTGCGAGACAGATGGGTGCTTTCCCGTCAAGGCCATCCAGCATGTTCTTTAAAGTGCATAAGGTATGACTCTCCCTCACACGGGGCCAGGGCATAACGTCCCATCCGATGGACGGCGGCCTTTCCAAGCTAATCAGTGTCACCTGCTGACTGAGAACAGGGCGGAGAGTTTTGCGGAGATAATCTCAACGTTGGCCGAAGTGGCGCTCGAACCTGGGAACTTCAGGTTAGAGTCTGGGGCGCTCCAGACTTAGCCACCCCTGCCTCCTAGTTATATGGTTTATAAGTATTACTTTCTATTATGATATAATAAATATCCCTCAAAATCTACTGCCTTTATATTATTCTTATCTCCAAACAACATTTTAGTCTACTTATAATCAAGTAAAATAGTGCAGTGTAGGAAAATCGTCATATGACGGTTTTGCACATTAAATGCAACCGCGAAAGCAAATGAGGCCCCAAAACTTTAATCCGTCCTGGTTATGATATATATTTTATTTAATGTTATAATGTAAAATGTTGGCTGCACTGTAATTTAAAGAGAAATCTGGTTGGTCGGTTCATTAGATCGCCGAATCTGTGTTCCTTTTTTGATTAATTGCATTAATGCTTTCTGCAAAGCAGTATCTTGACTTTCTAATTAATGATGAGGTTAGATGGAGTCAGAAACTACTTTTGAACAGTATCATGTGCAGAGAATGAGACGGTGTTGTTTAATCACGCAGCACTACGCAGATTAGTGAGTAAAGTTACGAATAGTGTGGCCTCAGAAAAAAAAGGGAGAGCAGGATGTGGTGAGCATACAATACCAAATAGGATTTTATTTAAATTGGCCTGCAGTACCAAATGCAACAGCTATAGCCCAGGATAGACGTATTTGGAGGATTAATTGCAGTATCCGTAGCCTATGGCTGAAGATTTTGTGTGCATCTATGCATGTTTTAATAAGAAACATTACAAATTTTTATCGTCCAACCAACTCCAAAACCTGACGTTCAAGATTTAGAAACTTTTGAATGATTTTGATGAACAAAAACAGGAGAAATGGTATAGTATGGTGTTTCCAACTTTCGGATCAAAGCATGATTCTGTTGTGGCAGCGACACAATCGTTTAGAGCTAAATGCTTAAAATTCTACAGTATAGAGCAGTAGATGTCCATTAACGTTTTGAACACAAAGCCTATTTAAAGAGCAATTATACTGTTCTCAAAACTTGCCGTGAATAGGACGACATATCATTTAAGGTAGATCGACTTCATTTCATAGTATTTGGAAATAAAGATGATTATATAAATATTTATGTATTGGATTGGATTGTTTTACCTCTGAGCGGCACTTTTTTGCACACCATGGGCTAAATGGCCAAGCCACAAGGACCCCGAAGGGTCAGAGAAGGTTGGGGGAGGGGACCCACTGGAACAGCTGTTGGGAGACAGATGATAGCCTCCCGTCAAGGCCATCCAGCGTGTTCTTTAACGTGCACAGGGTATGTCTCTCCCGCACACGGGGCCATGGCTTAACGACACATCCGACGGACGGCGGCCTTTTCAAGCCCATCGGTGTCCCCTACTGACCGTGGGCAAGGCGGGGAAATTTTGCGGAGATAAATCTCAACTCTGACCCAGCTGGGACTCGAACCTGGGAACTACAGATTACGAGCCTGGCGCTCTACCGACTGAGCCACCCCCGCCCCATAAATATTTATGTAGAAATGGCCAAGTCACAAGGACCCCAATGTCTCAGAGTAGGGGATCCCGTCAAGGTCCTCAAGCAGAGGGGAGACTCCCTGCATTTTTTGCCAAACTTTCAGTGGATATTTCTTTTACCTATTTTGCTACTTACAATCTAGGGTGAGATTAAAAGAAGACGTCAGCATCCTTCTTTCAGCAGAATATTGTGCACAGATAGAGAGCTTTGGTTTGGCTATGTCCGTATGCATACCTGCAGATTAGTGAATAGGGTATGAACAGTGTGCATAAAGGTCTTGGAAAAAGGGGAAGACCTAGGAAGCGTGGGGCAGACAACGTCGAACAGGACCTTGCTATAATTTGGCCTACAGTGTCCAAATGCAGCAGCTGTAGTTCAGGACAGGCATGTTTGTAGAACTAAATTACACAATCTGGTTTGCACCTCCGGAGCCCATGGCTGCATGAGGATTTGGTACGAGTATGAATATTTTAAGAATTGAAAAATAAAGAATTATTCACAATTCTCAAAAGTGCAAAAAATATATATTTCATCTATTTTTTGCACAAATGATAGAATTCAAAATGTTTAATATATAAATCTTAATTTTGATGTGAGTCACATATGTAACTGGATACAAATCGAGTCGTTGATCAAGTCCCTCCCACGTGAGATGGATTGGCATCAGTAGAGTTCCAGGCTGCAGAACGTAGAAACTTGCAGTACGCAGTGCACAAAAGTGCCGCTCAGAGGTAGAACAACTGAAAACAACCCATTTGTTTCAATGATACAGTTTCTCCCAGTTGTTCCCCTGATAAAGTTTGGAGTGCGGAAAGAGCTTGGTTATCGATTCGACGAATGTCGAGTTACATATGGGACCACTTTAAAAATATTAAAATTTTGCATAAAACCTGACTTTTGCTATCATTTACACATTGTGCCATCAGCATTACACGATTTGTTATAATGCTGTGAATATTTGAAGTTGTGCGAATCGTTGCGAATAACACTTGTAACGAAATAATGATTAAAACACATTTAAATATATTAATTGATATAAACATTTTAATCTTCTCACCTTCTGGGATCAAATTTTTCGGAATTGGTCCATAATTCTTCTCCAAAATTCAAATGATAGTTATTAAATATTACGATTGTGCCTTTCTTTATTGACCATCCTGTAAATAGGAAAAATAAATCATGTCATGCCTGCATTGTTAATTTAAAATTTACATTTTAAACATTAATATCTGCAAGTTTCCAATTTGGAAACTGCAAAAAAAATTGTTAAAAATAGACCAGAAAATTTGTAATGTACCAAAGGCGTTTTCGACATAGAAATGATAGAACTATGGGTTACTGAAACAAAGGGAAAGATTTTTGAGAGAGCATTTATTATTTATTAGCATTTTAAGTAAAATATTAGTGAACTATAATGAAACTGGTAGCTTTGCATTTAAATGATGATTCATTTACAATTTTTCTCATGGTCATAAGAATAATTTCACGAGAGATCAGCTGATGTATTCGAACATTGGAAATATATAATGCTAAAATTTCGGAGACGGATATGTGAATCCTTCTCTTCTGAAAGGTCTGGTTTAATACCATATATTTTGAAAATCAAGACTTATTAACGGAGTACATAGTGCAGTTGAGAGCATTTCTTCAAATACGATCGGAAACTATTAAGAGATTTATTGACAAAATTTTGGATTAATCTGTGATAATGGAAGCAAAGTTTCAAGAAAAAAATATTTTTGCAAACACCTTTTGTTTTTAGTTTAAGATTTAAGTTCCTAATTAATTAATGGTGTCATTGCAACTTTGAATGTATTAGTTTTAAAAACTTTTACTAACTGCTCTACCAAAATATTAGAGAATTTACATGCTATATTAATGGAAATAGAACTTCGAAGCTCTATAAACTCCTAAAATAATGGGGCGGGGGTGGCTCAGTCGGTAGCGCGCCAGGCTCGTAATCTGTAGTTCCCAGGTTCGAGTCCCAGCTGGGTCAGCGTTGAGATTTATCTCCACAAAACTGCCCACGGTCAGTAGGGGACACCGATGGGCCGTTAAGCCGTACCACGTGTGCGGGAGAGTCATACCCTGTGCAGGTTAAAAAACACGCTGGATGGCCTTGACGGGAGGCTACCATCTGTCTCCCAGCAGCTGTTCCAGTGGATCCCCTCCCCCAACCTTCTCTGAGCCTTCGGGGTCCATGTGACCTGGCCATTTAGCCCATGGTAGTCCCATTTTTCCATTAAATACCTATTTTAGAAGTTATAGAGCTTCGAAGTTAGATTCTCATTGACATAACATGGAAATTCTCTAATATTTTCATAGGAAAATATAAGTTTCAAACTGTATAATTGCATAATATTTCTTTTTTTGAGAAATTCTTTGCACTTCAGTTTGTCGATCTTCCGAAAAACTTGTTTTCGTTCCGGATTTCGAGGGGAATCCGAAACGTTTGTAAACTGGTTAAGATTCTGGTCATAAGTTGTTTATAGTAATCCACATATTTGATTAAAAAAAACCCTGGATGTCCCCTGAAGGGTTGAAAAAGAAAGTCTGGGAAAACCCTAACATCTGGTGTCCTTATACCAACAACCTTGAATTAATGTGTGTTTGTCTAATATACATTCGGCGTTCGTTCAGTTATGATCACTTCCTCCATGTTATGTCAATAGGTAGCTTTTTCCATTCATTTCAATGAGAAGAATTTTGATGCTCCATAACTTCTAAAATAAGCTTTATATGGTAAAATATCACTGATGATCAATATCAAATTAGCGACAAGCAAAACACACAAGTACCCCACAGTAAGCAGACTCTTTGAGACTATTCAATCCACTCTTAGATAGCACAACTATGTCCTTTTTGCTGTTTATACGACGCCAATTTAGAAAATTTAATGCTATTCGCAAAGTTCCAAGAAATGAGTTGAGCTCTCAACAAATATTGTTTCATTATTGAATATGTTTCATTAATTGTATCTTGTATTAAATAAAACAGTAATATTTTTTAAATGTTTATATTACCGTCATTTCTATTTACATTTTAAGCATATGGTTGGAGATTCAACGTGCTAAACACACTAGCCATAGCTGGGTGCCGGTTTTTCAGTCCATAGATGAAGTTTTTTTAATTGTTTCCTTCTGGGTTCGAGCCCTGGGTAAGGCATGGATGTGTGTGCTGTTTTTCTGCTGAGGTCCCGCCTTCCTCACAGACCTTCTACTATGGCGCATTAAACTGACATGCTCCTGTCAGACCTCTGTGGCAAGCAGCTGTTTGAGGAGGTATTTATTTATTTATTTTTTAATATATGTGAATGAAAATAACAGGAAATTTTAACCGGGATAATTGCTAAATCGAGCAGGATATCATATAAAACCCGAAACGCTAACTGCTAAACGGGACATATGATCACCCTAGAAGAACAGTAACTGGTGTGTTAGAGATAAGGAAATGTTTTAATCTATTCTACAAGAAAAAAACAGAAACCACTAACCACAGACATCCGTGTCCACCGTTGCAACGTGAGGAACAATGGGCGATGACGTCACTCGTAGAGTCTCGAGAACTGTGGCTTCGGTGTAAGGCATCTGATGTCGGTCTTCAAGAAGCACTAGACCATTCCTGTCACCACGAGCTTCCAGTACACCCATCGCTTCGCTCCTAATCTGCTCCTGCACTTCCGGACACTGCGCTATATGTCCCAAAGCTCTCATGCAAAGATTAGCCACTCCCGAACTACCTCCTAAGAGATCTTCCAGTTCGAATATTGCAGTGTCGTACTTGAATTCGGGATGACTCCCTTCCTCCAAGTGATGCAGGAACATGTCCACAATGTCTTTGATCTCGTTCGTGTCTCGTGGCGACTCTTGTCGTTTCAATATAACTTCTTTCTCGATAAACTGACGAATGCTGCCAGCGTAATTGGTGAGACTAGAAAAATAGCGCTGATGGATTGCGGATAGCCACGGTAAGAAGTCCACTAAGTAACATTGATTGATGTCGTAGAACACGACGTCATAGCTGCGGACGATGTCGTGAAACGCGTCATCTTCGTATGAGAAGCGGCAGCTGCACAGATATTTGAAGAACACGTTGGCGGCCATTTTGAGCAGTAGCATCTTGATTGGAACGCACTGGTCGTTGAGTTTTTCCAACATGTCGAAGAAATGACAGAGTTCGTTCCGGATGGCATCTTGGAGGCGAAGGGATGCAGAAGATCCGGCACGCGGGAGAAGATGAGCGTGGGCGAGGTTCCTCCTTAGCTTCTGAAGATGGGTCCATTCGCATAAAGCCAAAGCTACGGGGAAAAGCAAATCACATGTTAGTGCACTTTTAACTGACCACTTCTTTCAGTAAATAGGAGATAAAAGATAATAGATACATATTTTCTGGATATGGGTTATATGGACTGTTTTTTCTATACTATTGGATACATGCCGGGATATAAAAAATATATTAAATGGAAAGGAGAAAGTGACGCAATCGAGCTTGAAAAAGGTAAGGGACTGGATTTCCATTGGAGTATAACGTTTACCCCTCCGTTTTAGAGGTCTTTAAAATATTTGTTGAAAAAATGCATAAAATATGCACAAGTTGAATAATTTTTCGCCTCCATTACCTTCACAACCATTCTCAGGCATGCCCTTCCTCCCTAGATCCAATCATGATTGTATATAATTTTTCAAATTACCTAAATCTCCAAATAGTAGTCCCGGGCTACATTTTAATTT
The DNA here is from genome assembly GCA_038380435.1 of Ryuthela nishihirai. Taxonomy (NCBI): domain Eukaryota; kingdom Metazoa; phylum Arthropoda; class Arachnida; order Araneae; family Heptathelidae; genus Ryuthela; species Ryuthela nishihirai. The sequence goes on along the minus strand of JAWZYU010000003.1, from coordinate 112,236,093 downwards.
ATTATTTCTTCCTTGTATTCGGCTACAATTCGAGCACAGGCTACTATTTAAGCCCCAGGGTTTAATATGTCATATACGGTATATGGAGTTAAATTGGACAGCAAAGATTGTGTAGCAAAGACACATACAGACATTTTAGCTCATTTATATAAGACATAATACCGACTCAATAGGAAGGAATTTCGCGAGACATTGTAAATTGTTGGGGAACAAATTGATGTTGTGCAAGACAATTCCACAGACTCGGGGATGTTTGACATCCCTGTCTGAGACCCTGCCTCTGTTAAAAAAATTTCGATATTACCCGGCTACAATTGAAGCATAGACTACTATTTAAGCCCTGTCATTTAATATGTATTATATGGTAATTCAATTCGGTAATAATATGACGAATCAAAAACCTAATACCGTAGATTCTCTATTATCTGGATCTCAATAACACTGGGCAACACATATAAAGGCTTTGAAATGAAAATAGCCAATCTTTACTAATTTCGAGGTACTGAACACGAAAATGACAATAAAATTGGTTGATTGGTTCTTGTTTAGGAGAGATGGAGAAGGTCATGTATAAACGTCTCAGTCCACATTGAGTATGTAGGTAACCATTTCGCAACACTGTATTTTAAACTCCAGATTGCAACATATTGCGTTATATTGCATTAGCCCGCCATACACACAACCCCCAGAGGTATTACATCATTGTCTGATGCAATTTAGTTGAGTCATGACATCGCGGCTTTACGATTGCCGACAAAAGATGATACAATCATTAATTGTAAGCGACGTCTCGTAGGGTAAGCAAGTCTTTTGAGCAACTCCCAATTTACCCCTGAGTTATAAGTACAACACAAGTGATTCTTGCAGTTTTAATCCAGCAGTAGTGATGCCTCATAATTGTGTTAATAGTGCAGATACATTTTGTTACATTTGCGGGGAAGTGACGTTTGCAGGCCAGAAAAGGGCCATCACTCCAATAGTCAGTCAAAGCGGCGTATGAGTTTTATTTTGAATGCAAGATCGGGGTTACTAGACCCTCTTCCAGTCTTCTATGGTCCATTGTCGATGATTACGTGCCCACTGCAAGCATTGACGATGGTGAACGGCTGTGAGCATAGGCACACGAATGGGTCTGCGGCTGTGGAGACCCATATCCAAGAGCTTACGAGGAACTGTGTGTTCGGACACATTGGGCCCTTTACCACAATTGAAATTGTTGGTAATGTCAGCAACAGTAGCCCTCCTGTTGCTGCGGATAAAACGAGATCGCCTGCGCTGACCTCTGGCATCAATGAGGCGTGGCCGGCCCACGCCTTGTCGACGGCTCAAAGTGTCACCTGTTTCGGACCATCTTTGATAGGTACTAACTACTGCATAGCGTGAGCAGCCTACCAGCGTCGCTGTTTCGGAGATGCTCTTACCAAGGCGTCTTGCTATAACGATCTGGCCTTTGTCAAAATCAGATAATTCCTTTACTTTTCCCAAACAAAATACTTCCTGTGAGAGCTCCGACCCAGGTATATATATCATCCGCGACCTTGGCACGTGACACTGATTGGCTGCACGTGCGCTTCCTTGCATAACGCAGAGGTGGTTTTAATGTATTGGCTGATCGGTGTATATATATGCTGCCAAAATAGCATTTCATTTACTCACCAAAAAAATTGCTGACTCCTATTTCCGTTTTTGAAATTCATATCAACTTTTGGCAATAATTTGTTTATTTTTAATTTTTAAGTAGTTTTTAAATGACACAAATTATGCATTTGTTTAACCTCGAAGATTAAAAAAGAAAACCGCTAGAGCTAAAATTCGGATGCAACAATACAGTACTGTGCGAATTAGTTGGGACAAGCGTAGCCTGGAGAACCTTTTCGATCCGACCACATCCAGCAATCCCCCAAACACTCACACAAGGTCATGTTTTGGGACCTTGTGTGAGTTGACCCCATTGAATGAATGATGGACAGCAAAAAGTACATAGGCGTTCTGGAGGCGAAAATGGTCCCAACATTGCAGAAGCTGTTTCCTAACGGCGATGGGGTATTTCAACAGGATCTGGCTCCATGCCACAATTCTAAGCTTGCTAAGAGCTTCTTTACCCAGCAACATTTGAAGGTATTGGAGTGGCCAGGAAATTCACCCGGTCTAAACCCCATTGAAAATTTGTGGGCCATTATTAAAGCGCGCATATCTAAGATGGATTGCACGACGAAAACCAAAATGATAGAAAGTGTCATGAAAGTGTGGTACCACGACCCTGAAGTGAAGGAGATGTGTGGAAAGCTAGTGGCATCAGTGGTTGAGAGGGGAAAGAAGTAATTAAAGCTAAGGGGGGGTCACACTCACTATTAACTACACTATTAAACAAATAAATATTTTAATTGTGTCTTTGTTACTGTATTTTTCTATTTTCCCAACTAATTTGCACAGTTCTGTAGCTTTACAATGTAACTGAGAGAAGTTGATGAAAGCAGTCACAACCAACCAGCCTAGTTCTGAATGGAAAGCTCAACAACAAGGGGCAGCAATCACATCCAACCGACCTGAATGAAAAACTACCAGCGAAAGGCAACTGACCGCAACACCATCACGTCACTGCCTAAGGCTCTGAGCATCTATCGTAATGGACGTGTTTTCGTGAAAGGGTTAAGCATTTACCTGTGACCCAGGTGCTTTCGATTATATTCAATTACTGGGCTACGGATACCAGATACGAGAATCACCTTTTATCGCAAATGGTGAACAAAACAAAACCATTACTGAGACGAGATGGGCACTCCAGACGTCGCCCGTTGCTTAGCAACGAGGTTTATCCAACTGGAATAAGCAGTCTTATCTCAGGAGTGCTTACAAACAACATTGTTGTTAGTCTTGCTTGTTTGTTGCGCTTCACTAAGTTGAGGACGATACCTGTTATTTGCACTTCTCAATGCATTCAATGTGTCGTTTTATTTATAAGGGATAAAATTAGCACTTAATACCATAAGAAAAAGAGTTATCGTTAAAGATTTATGTCTGATATACAGAGACCTTTTTAGAGCGATGCTAATGGTCAGAGGCACACAAAATATAGAGGGGACGATGTCCTAACCTCCTAAAGCCCACAATAGTTGTCTCAAAGGGGGGGGGGAGATTTTAGTGGCGTCACTACCCCACCGAAAAGCTATATGGAAAAGTCTGCGAGAGAACCATTGCGAAATTCCAATGATTCCGTTTTTGAGTATTGTTCACTACCCCCACCCCCTAAATGTTGTCTGGGATCGCCCCTGATCGCACATAAAGTTCAGAGAGTTCAGACCCCGCCTCACATCTGCATTTTAGGAGATGAATACTTACGCAGCGATATAACTTTCTGTATATACATTTATACAGAAAACTATTCATGTATATATTTTTCTTGACTATTCATATATATATATATTTTTAATTTCGATACTTAAGTAGTAGTTTTCATACCAGCATGAATTGGCAATTTTAAAAGGCTTTTATAGGAATACTGTAATTTATGTACGTGTAAGAAATTAGCGTGCTTGGCATTTTTATTATTGATATTGATATTGAAATTAGTATTGATCAGGAGGATCCGGATTCAAGCTCCGGATAAGGCAATGATGGCTACTTCCTTGTGTTGACTTTCTGCGGAGATCTCGTCTTCCTAACAGACCTTCTCTATGACGTATTAAACTTATAGGCTACTCTCAGATCTCTGTGGCAAGCAGATGCTCGAGGGGTAAAAAATAAACTGATGTACATATTCAGAACTGATAAGAGTACATACCGAGATAAAGATCCTTTCCTTCGTTTGCATAAATTACTCTGCCAATGGGACGAACTCCCTCTTAATTCACTTTATCACTTGGATGGAACCAAACTTAAACTACTTTACTGAAACTTGGACCTACACTGGAACAGACATTCCCTTCAAATATATTCTATTTACAGCAGTGTAACCACTATATTTATATTTTAGGCTTTTTAATACGATAGTCATGCATCAAAATTAAACTGTAATAGATCTTTAACGATAAAACGAGATGTCTGTCTTTCTGTGACTGCCATAACTCATCGGGAAATCATGGCAGACGCTTCAAAATTTGACAGAATGATTTTGGTTGTCGTCCAATTTGTAATGGCCAGTTTGAAGTCGCAATTCTAAAAGAGGAGTGGGCAAAAATATTTATCGTCCTATTCCTACTGGAAACGGTAACCGCTGCCACATCCATTATTACCATCATTATGCGTTACACATTAAGCTGATGGATAAAGATTCCTAATTAAGCTACTCGACAAACACATTTATCCAAATGATTGAATTCTCAAATTGTTAACAGAGTAAATTTTTAGAGTACACAAGTTATAGTTCAAATAACTAACGAACATTAGTTTTTACTGAACACTGCCAGTAAAGGTTGGTTCAATACTTAATTTACAATAACTTTAATTACAATAATTGTGGAATAAAATAATTAAAATTTTTTCATTTCACAATTTTTTCAAAATGTTTGTAACTATCGAAAGTAATGAATTACGAACCTGTAAGACACAGTGAAAAGGTGACGAACTTTTTTTATTATTAAATGGTGGGATGCCAATTTACATACGTTCTCTTGTGGTTAGAAAAAATTAGGTATATTAAAACATCTGATTATCTGGGGTTGGGTTATTGAAGTTATGTTGTAATTAGGCAGAAATTTGGGGATAAAAATGTCAGTATTGAATATTTTGCATTGAGTGTTGAATAATTGAGCATTAATCTAACCAAACTTTGGATTGTGTTGTTTTACCTCTGAGCAGCATATTTTTGCATACAAGGAGCTAAATGGCCAGGTTCACAAGGATTACAAAGGCTCAGAGAAGGTTGGGGGAGGGGGGCCCCTGTTGGCAGACAGCCTTCCCAAGCTCTCGTCAAGGCCATCAGGGTATTTAACGTGCACAAGGTATGGCTCTCCAGCACATGGAACACTTAACTCTCATCCGACAGACGGCAGCCTTCCCAAGCCCATCGGTGTTTTAGGGAGATACAAAACATTGGGTGTTGTATATAGTCTTGTAATTTAGGCTCTACATGCTTTATAGATAATACATTCAAAGAACAAAATTGTTACATATATAAGCCAGTCGCTTATAAGACCGTCACATATTGCAAACGAGAAAGCTTGCAGTATGTGATATTTTTACAGTATTACATTATTACTTAGAATACGAGTTTTACATTATTACAGTTTTTACTTTATTACTTTGAATACGAGGTTTTCATACTACTTAATAAGTTTTGCTAACGAAAATTTGCATATGAATTAGAAAATTGTAGAAATTATCTAATTTCCTCCTGTACTCTGATTAGATCGTACCGGTAGAATTTATATTCGCAAACTTATTAATCAAATTCTAAATATTAAAGTTTGATGACTGATCAGTTGCTATTCAACGAAGTATAGTTATCTATTCTATAATATAGTAGAAAAATAATATAATAAATTACGTTATTATTGTACTATATTATTATAAAAATTATATAAGAAATTTCGCTATGATTTACAATTATGGAATTTATTACTGAAATAGTTTTTGCACTTTTTAAATGCTACGCATAGAACAGAGAAAATAAAAAAAAAAGCTAATCATTAATTATTCAGTTTTCTTTTAAGTAACATGCTCACTTATAGAGAAACATCAAGTTCTTTGACTACTGTATCGATTAGAGCTAAACACAACGACTATTGTTTTGTTTGCTTTACACTAAGCAGCACTTTTTTTTTATTGCACAAAATAGGCTAAATGGCCAGTTCATAAGGTATGCAACGACTTAAAGAAGGTTTAAAGACTGGGATTCGCTAGACAGCTATTAGGAGACAGATGGACGTCTCCTTTCTACGCCATCCAGCATGCTATATGTTACCAAACGTAACGCGCAGGTATTGTCCCTCTGCATATGGAATCACGGCTTAACATCCCATCCAAGTGACTTCGGATGTCTCCTTTTTCATCGAGGGCAAATGTGATTAAGAAAAAATTCTCAACGCCGACACAGTTAAAACTGGAACCAGGGAATATCAGAATATGAGTTTGGGCATTACTGATACAACAGTAGAGATGTTAGCTCTTCATACAACACTGTTCTGTGACCATGGTACTATAAATAGTCTAGTGCTTAAAGAACTCATATATTACGAACTAGTTTCAATAAAAAAATTCTTATCAAGCAGTCTACTTCTCACATAGAACTGATAACATCCTGCCAATGTAATAGACATAGAGAATTTTTGTGAGGAGGCAATATCAAAACAGAAAGACAACATGAATCTGATAATTACGACATAGTGATTTGTAAGGAAAACTAAACCTAAATAAAAAGACAAATCTCAGAATATGACATAGAGAAGATGTGGATGAAGGAGATATTTCAACGGAAATACAATATAAATCTTAGAATACGACGTTGAGAAACTCTGCAGAAAGACAACATGACGATACGACATGGAGACGATCTGTTGTTAAGCTGTACATCTTATACCAGGACTGCAAGGGTATAAAATAATCAAGAAAGCCCAAAATAAATGGTTCAAGTCCCACCTGTGTCAGTGTTGAGATTTAAACCCTGTGTCAGTGTTGAATAAAACCCTGTGAAAAAGGGGACATCGATGGGCTTGGAAAGACTACCATCCGTCGTATGGAATGGAAAACCGTGGCATCATGTGCAGGAGATCCATATCCTGTGCACGCTAAAGAACTCGCTTCGTAAACAATCCAAAGTAAACGATTATTAAATTCATTTTTAAATATTGCTACTTTTTTAAGAACTCAACGAATTTTATTGTTTAGTTTAACTATATTTTATATGCAGAATCTATTAGGGCAGTATCTAGGAGGGGACCACGTATACGAACCACCGAGACAGAAGCGAAAAAAAATTTACCTATAAATATATTGTCCGTATTTTTCCAAAAGAGTTTAAAGACTACTAAAATGGAGCGAAAACGTTTATACCAGAACAGCTTTCCGGTTCATTCCGACTCTATCTTGCCCTCCCCCTTCTTTTTTACGGCTTGTAATCTAATACCAAAGTTCAAAATAATCGGAACAACCTTTCGAATATCATTGCGAGAGCAACTAAACGAAATGCCTCAATATCGAATATAATCTGAGACTTTTATACTTTCAAATATTTAGTAAACGTAAATTTCAAATAAAATTAGTAACATGAATTAACTTACAGTTCTCTCTGTCCCCACCAAAGAGGACATTGTAGCGATGAAAATCTGGTCTACCCCCGAAGTCCGCGGCCTTAGTGACAAGCACTTCCCTGACGGTGTTAGCGGAGCTCACTACCACGCACCGCCGGACGCCGAGGGTGAGAGAGAACACGTTTCCGTAGATGCGTCGCAGCGCCTCAAAGCCGTGCCAAGGATTCCGGTGAAGAGCGAGCAGCGGTAAATTCCCAACCACGGGCCACGAGCGAGGACCGGGAGGAGTCTGCATCACGGGCCGGCACGATGGTGTGGAGGAGGCGCACGTGATCCCCTGGAACTGATGCTGACCGATCCTGATGCTCAAGAGGTGAATCAAAAGGAGCACGAGGAAGAAAGATACTATCAGGCTTATGGGAATGTTAGTCCAAGGAATTGCGATCACCATATCTGCCTAAAGCTAAAATCGAACAGTATCAAAAGGGAGAGAGCTAATAAATTTAACCAAGTTATCTGACACACTACAAACAGCAAGAAACAGCTTCGGAAGCATTGGGAGAGTTTTAGAGGCAGCAGAGAAAACATGCTAGCTCCGCCCCCTGTTCTTCTCCACCGTTTCGCCAATGGGTGTCTCGCTGCCTGTTACCTCACAATCACGTGTCCATTAGAGGTGGAGGATATTTTTAGTGAATGATATTTCCCATCAATTGGATCGAAAACAACCTACAATTATAAAATCGGTACTTCCTCGCAAACCTATTGATTTTCTGTTCTATTAAAGGAAATAAAACTGCGTTTGACAAGAAAAAAAATTAATCGTTTATTTCTAGTAACAGTCTGTTAGGTGAAAAATCAGTTGCGGTTTTTATGTTTCGAATATTATGCAATGAAATTATATGCATTTTGTTACAAGCTGAAGAACAAGATGTTTATACACTGAAGTGCCATTGAATTAGGAATAGCAACCTAGTAACGTGTTGGCCCTGATAACGGTCGCCACACGACGAGGCAAGGACTTCACAAGCTTGCGTAAATGTTCCAAGGTATGGCGACCCATTCATCCTCCAGAGCTGTCCACAATTCTCTCAAGGTCATCGCTGATGGGACACGGACCCGATCAGCGACTAAAAGATTTTCGATGTGATTTAAATCTGGGCTTCTAGGTAGCCAACTCATTTCGAAGTCAGCAGAATGCTCCTGCAACCATGCAATAGCCAACCTGAACCTGTGAGAAGAACAGTTGTCTTGCTGGTAGACGCCATCTCCATTGGGATGCATGATGGCCATAACTGGGTGTAAATGGTCAGCCATGAGTTCTACATACCGGAATGCATTGAGAATCGTCAGTACACGTACCAAAAATCCCACAGACGTCCAACTGAAGACACCCCAGGCCATCACTGAGCCACCACTAGCTTGTACTGTTCCAACCTGACATGCAGGATCCATGACTTCATGGGGTTGGTGCCATACTCTAAGTCTCCCATCGGCGTGATGAAGTTTAAATCGGGATTCATCACTACAGGCTATCCATTGCCAATTTTCGATGGTCCAGTTTCGGTGTTCTTTATCCCAGACAAGGCATTGATCCCGGTGTGGTGCTGTTAGAAGTGGGACTCTCGTAGGTCGGCGGTTCCTGAAGCCGAGACGATGAAGTGAGCGTTGCACGGTCCACGCATTGACTTCTCGGCTGTAACCCGCATTCAGATGGGAGGTGATTTCAGATAATGTCTGGCCCCTATTGTTCCATACGATGCGGGTCGAACGGCAAAGTCCACGATCATTCAAGGCTGGTTGTCCTTTGCAGTTTGTCCGGGTGTTTGTTTTTTTTCGCCGGAATTTTCATATTCCCGGAACACTCTTGAAACTCGTATGAGAAAATCCAAGTTCGTTGACAATTTCAGAGATCGAGTGTCCCATTCGTCGGGCACCTACGATCTGTCCTCTGTCAAATGCATCTAAATCCCGCGCCTTTCAGATTACCCTTCTCACGACGAATGCTTGGGGAAGCCAAAGCTGACAGTTATATATGACCAGAGTTTCAGCCACGCATACCCTAATTCAATTTCAGCCCCTAATTCAATGGCACTTAAGTGTATGTTGTGTAATAAATACAAGAATTACATTCTCAACCTTCAATAAGTATCTGAAGTTGCAAATAATCGTCATATGTTAACGTTTTGTGAAACAAAGAATAAAATTTTGCGCAAATAAAGTCAGCATTTTACGATAACACATTTACCCTCAAAACCTTCCTATCATGATAATATACACTTAAGATCTCTCTCTAATGCTAATACGTTCTTAAGATTTCCCTCTAATGTTAATACACGCTTAAGATCGCCCTCTATTACTAATATATGCTTAAGATCTCTTTATAATGTTAATACACACTTAAGATATCCCTCTAATGCTAATACACGTTTAAGATATCACTTTAATGCTAATACACGTTTAAGATATCACTTTAATGCTAATACACACTTAAGATATCCTGCAATTCTAACACACTTTAAATCTTCCTCTAATGCTAATACACGCTTTAAATATCCCTCTAAAGTTAATATACGCTTAAGATCGCTCTCTAATGCTAATATGCGCTTAAGATCGCCCTCTAATGCTAATATACGCTTAGGATCTCCCTCTAATGCTAATATATGCTTGAGATATCCCTCTAATGCAGTGTCTCGCAAACTTTTTTACTCTGCGGCACACTGAATCTAATTTTTTTTCCGAGGCACACTGAATCTAATTTTTTTTTCCGCGGCACACCTAGAAAAAATAAAGGCAAACTCTATATAATCGTCATTATATTTGCGCTTTGTTGAAGTCATCAGCCTGGTTTTACTTGAAGATTTGCTCTCGTTCTTTAATTCATAACTCGGTGTTTGTTTTAAATATTTGTCCATTCTATGGCTTGAAATAATCAAAAATTAATACCAAAATTTGGAAAAAGCTTGATAAATACTTACAAGATCCCAGTTGATAAAATCTGAAAGATTTTTATTAAAGCACGTCGATAACACAAGTCAAGTCAAAATGAAATCTTTGGAATATCTAGTGTCAATTTGAAAATCTCTCGCGGCACACGGTTTGCGAGACACTGCTCTAATGTTAATACATACTTAATGTATCCCTGTAATGGTAATACATGCTTAAGAGCTCCCTCTAATGCTAATACACACTTAAGATATTCATAATGCATTTAGATCTCTACACTTAATATCTAATGCACGCTTAAGATCTCCTTATAACGCTAAAACACATTTATCCTAAGATCTTTCACTCAAGCTAACATACATTTATCCTTAAGGCCTTTCTATCTTACTAATAAAAGTTTATCTTCAAAATTTATCCGACATATTAATGGATGATTTGTGGAAAAGGTCTCATAAGGGAAAGTTATTAATATTAAGCGTGTACAATAATCCCTCAATTTACATGGATTTCCTTTTACACGGTTGGATGTTTCATATTTTAAATGAAATTTTATTTAAAATTTCGTCGAAATCGGTAGTTGTCCGCTTCGCACGTGTATCGGGGATGCACATGGGGATTCTCCTACCTAGATCTAGAACTGTAGTTCCCCCAATACACACTTCTGCGGGAATTCCCTATTTCGCCTATATAAGAGCCACACTGCCCTTCAAAGATTAATTAATATATAAAAATCAGAAGCTTAAACGAAGCTAAAAACAGAGGCGTAACCTTGAATTAATTAACGAACAGGATAATGATGAACATGAACAAGATGATGAGGAAGAAATACCCAAAACGAACCAATTTACAACCAAAAACATAAAGGCTTTCATTTCAATGATTTAGAATGGCATTGATTTCATTGAAAGCATAAATCCAGATCATGCAAGAAGCGATTCAGTCCGTAGGGGATTGAAAGTGCAAGTTGCCTCGTACGAGCTGATACTGGACGAAAGAAAGAGAGCAGAGAAGCAGCCGACACTGGAACATTTTTTGTCAGCAGCGACGACAACGGATTCTCTCGAAGAATTGTCGAGTGAAAGTGACTGTGAATCTATTTCAATAAATTATTTTATTTTTTCGCGCAATTAAATTGTTTATAACATTAAATAGTATATTTTTGCCAAATGTTTTACTTGTAATAAATAATCTTTAGATTTAAATATGTTTTAATAAACTTTTCTAAATTCAATAATACACAAATATATAGAATTTGGAACAAATTAACCGTTTTACATGGGTTTAAATGGCTCCATTTAAACTCACGTAAAACGGCTAATTTGTTCCATGTACACGGCTTTATTTGTTCCATATTAAATGTTTCAATTTACACGGTACTTCCGTGGAACCAATTAATCGCATAAATGGAAAGATTATTGTCTTACATAAAACATAACCGTGTAACGAATATAAAAGTTAATTAATTGATTCTCAACTTTTTTGAGCCCAGTGCCCCTTTTACCCTTTTTGACGATCCCTTTACATTTTCTAACTCTCATGGAATACAAATATTTTTCCTTCTATAAAACTAGATGAAATAATATTTACCGTGAATGCAAATTTACGACTATTTTGCATCCGTGATTTTCTGGTATGGATTTACAAAACATCAGGTTGGGCAAATATAGGGCGTCAGGTTGCCGTTGCGCATAATTATTTCTTCCTGTCGCCTAGATATTTCTCTGGTAATGTATAAATCAGACTGTAATATAGTGGATAATTGTGGCTGTGTTTCAATTGAAAGAGTTTCCGAAATTATGTATTTAGGGATAACAATAGATCAAAAATTGAATTTGAAACCCCATATCAATAATCTAACAAAAAAAAAAACGGTCAATGTTAGATAAATATATTATCTAAAAAAATGTTTGAATCGCGAAACATTATTTGTTATATGTAACTCATGGATATACAGTCTGCTATTCATTATGGGCTACTTTGTTATGGAGGTACTCATACTTCAATCCTTAGACCCGTAATAAATCTACAAAATAAAATAATAAAAAAATTAACTGATAATAATGGATGTAGAAATAGTCTGCATAATGCTTATATTAAACTTAACGTATTACACTTTTAGAAACTTATATACTTATAAATTAATGATAAACCTCTTTGCAAATAGTAACTTGTATAATCTGAAAATAGATAATTATTGTCAGATCAAATGGGAAGAAGTATGAAATTCCCCTTGTTAAAAAGGAACTAATAAACAAATACATAACTTATTTAGCTCCTAAGGTATTTAATCATTTACCTCTTAATTTAAGAAATCATAACGGTGCATTGCTTTTGTATAAAAAGAGATTAAAGAAGTATTTCTTGGCTATAAGTGATATTGAACATATGTTTGTAGTTCTTAGATAACATAACATTATTGTTTTTTTTTACTTACTCTCCTACATTATGCATATTGTCTATTTGTGATATTTCATGTTAATTAGATTGTTACTGTTATACTGATCTTTGTAGTCGTTAACTAATTACTTCATCTGTTAATTAATTAGCATTATTGTCTTTTAACTAAATAGCATTATTGTTTTTTAATAATTATTATTTTTTCATTCATGAAACTTTATTTATTGTACTTTTATATGTAATATGTACAACAGCCTAGTCAAGCTTTTGCTTTTAAGTTGTTTATATGTTGATCAATTTTTATGTAGAATTTCTATGATTATAAACTTGAACTTGAACTTTCCGCAAATTGGATGTTGCAGAAGGTTATTTACAGGCAATCAAAAATAAACTAAAAAATTATAGATTAAATTTAAGTATGTTGAGTGAAGTAGAAAATGATAAGTCAATTGACAATATTGAACTCATTCTTAAAGGCTGCATATATTTAACCAAAACCCACCAAAGGGGCTGTGGCAACAGAAGCTATTGTATATATATGATACTGAAGTTCAATACTTCCATGCTCTAAGATGGGTCAGTAGTAAAGTGGGAGCTCTAGTGTAGGATTTAAAATGTGTTACGGCACATCTTGAAAGTTTTACTGCAGGAAAAGATTACTGTAGGAAAAATCATGCTTCTGCCGTTGCGAAGGAACTATTTAAAAAATAACTTATGTATTTCAAGTTTATGAACATGGTATATTTTTGGCTGGACAGTAAAGAGATTTTCATTACTGTTTCAAAAGTAAAATACCTATATCTTCTTAAGTGTCGTTGCACTACATGTACAAAATACTGTGTTCATTCTAACATCCCAGGAGGATACACCAATTATCATGAAAGTAACCTTCTTACCAACACTCTATAAATATCATTCTATATATATAATGGCACTCTGTAAAGTGCAATTGCTTGGATAATGTATCATTGAAAATTCGTCCATACAAGATACCAAAGAAAATTAAGCGCAAGATGAGATTAAGTGAAGAAGAGATTTTTTATTTTCTACTTTGACAGTATCGAAAGTTGTATCTCAGTTTTTGATACTTTTACTTGACCAACAGCAAAAGATTGGGAAAAGTTCAGCTAATTAGAAATGTGTATATGGGCTAGACAATTTTATCAACAATTGTCAGTTTCAAATATATGCAAAGTAGACGTTGCTAACCACCTATCAGAGAGTGATACGAATTTAAAGTAATTGGGAAAGGAATCATTTCAACGAGCTTGCAAATGAGGTTCTCTGGAACTGTGATAGGTTCCTTAACCTGTGATAAGTTAAGTAAACTGTTGCATATTATAGCGGTTATGTCTTTCAGCTGTTTGCTGTGAAAGAGGATTCAGCTTGAACCTCATTAAAAACAAATTAAAGTCATCAAACAAAGTAGACAGTTTATATCACTTGATGTTTATATGAATGGTCCATCTGTAAAAGAATTGATCTTTGCAAAGTTCTGGATCATTCGTATTATAGTGCAAAAACTTCTACAGGGTGATTCAGAATTCATCATCAATATTTAGTGGGGAGGAAGGGAATAAGAAAAGAAAGAGATTTCACATAGGAAAGTATGGGGGCAGACGAACGCATGGTGGTGTAGAGGGCGCTGTGTGTACACACCTCTCATACAGAAGCACAGCTGTTTGACGCGTGCAGTCAGTTGTCATTCGACAAGGTGAATTTGCAGAAGTAACATGAACCGGTATACGTGGAATGAATGTGCAGATATGCATGTAACTTACGGTGCAGCAGAAGAAAGATGTCTTCGAGCCAGGCAATTGTATGCAGCGCGCTTCCCAAACCGCCGTGTGCCACAGCATCAAATGTTTTCACGTATTCATCGCCAACTGCGTGAAACAGGATCGTTTGCTGCTAGTAATGTTAATCGAGGGAGGCGCAGATCGGCGCGGACAGTAGCAGTAGAGGAAGCTGTCCTACAGGAAATCGAGGAACAACCTAGTGCTAGCACACGAGGTATGGCTAGGCAGTTTGGAATTTCGCAAGCAACAGCGTGGCGGATATTACACGATGAAGGGTTACATCCGTTTCATCTGCAAAGAGTGCAATTATTGGCAGCAGACGACCATCCCAGCGTGTTATTTTTTGTCAGTGGTTCATGCAGAGAACAGCCGTTGATCCCAATTTTCCAACGTGCGTTCTTTTCACCGATGAGGCATTGTTCACTCGAGAGGGTGTCTTCAACACACACAATTGGCATGTGTGGGCTCATCAGAACCCACACGGTACAAGACCTGGAGCTGCGCAACAACGTTTTGCTGTCAATGTGTGGACTGGGATTGTCGGTGACTGTTTGTTGGGCCCGTATTTACTACCATCCCGTTTGGACGGTGCCAAGTACCTAACATTTCTTCAGACTGTGTTACCGGATCTTCTGAACGAGGTTCCTGATGGTAGTCTCCGGCAAATGTGGTTCCAGCATGACGGCGCTCCTGCACATTTCGCAAATGCTGTGCGTGCTTACCTACGCAGACAGTTTGGTGGTCAATGGATTGGCCGCGGTGGACCGGTTTCTTGGCCACCACGTTCACCGGATTTATCTCCAATCGATTTCTTTGTATGGGGTGCTATGAAAAACATGATGTACGAGACCCCTGTTGATAGTGCTATGGATCTTGTAGCACGCATATCAGTTGCTGCCTCAAACATCCGGGAAATGCCAGGCATCTTCCACAGGGTCCCGCTGTCCATGCAACGCCGTTGTGAGTCATGCATTCTAGCACATGGTCGGCAGTTCGAGCACCTCTTGTAAGTCTGTACAACCAATGCAAAGAAATGTTACATGTAAGATAATAAATGTTTTTTCCTTACCACTTCCTTCTTATGTGTTCTTTCCATCATTGAACTGGGGTCATTTTGCCCTACTACATGGCATATGCGCCCATGCTTTCCTATGTGAAATCTCCTTCGTTTCTTATTACCTACCTCCCCACCAAATATTGATGATGAATTCTGAATCACCCTAGATGTATATGTATATAGCAATAAGAGGCAATCTCAAAAATAATTATATCTGAAATATTTTTGCCATTGTACTTTTCGAATTATGATTTCTTATTTGAAAAATAAGCCTTAATATTTAACAGATATTTTTCTTTTTCATATTCAGCTAAAAATCAAAAATAAAGGATGAGTTTTAGTTTTTTATCCATTTTAATTTTACGAATTCATTATTTATTACATTTCTTCCCCCATATACATAAACTACTGGCGCCTATATATTCAGTCCAGCTCTTACATCTCCATCAAATTCGGCCAGGCCTGCAAAACATGCATATCTAGGGGGCGGGGGGGGGGCTCAGTCGGTAGCGCGCCAGGCTCGTAATCTGTAGTTCCCAGATTCGAGTCCCATCTGGGTCAGCGTTGAGATTTATCTCCGCAAAATTTCCCGCCCTGCCCACGGTCAGTATGGGACACTGATGGGCTTTGAAAGGCCGCCGTCCATAGGATGGGACGTTAAGCCGTGGTCCCGTGTGCGGGAGAGCCATAACCTGTTCACGTTAAAGAACACGCTGGATGGCCTTGACGGGAGACTATCATCTGTCTCCCAACAGCTGTTCCAGTGGGTCCCCTTCCTCTGAGCCTTCGGGGTCCTTGTGACTTGTGAGCTGGCCATTTAGCCCATGGTGTGCAAAAAAGTGCCGCTCAGAGGTAAAACAACCCAACCCATGCATATCTGTTTTAATCTAAAAACTATCCGATATTCTATTTAATCTATTTCCTCATAATATCTCAAGAAAACTCCTCTACAAATCTCTGCTCCACCCACTAAGGGGCAGTAGCGGCTCTCGTTGGCAACCACTGGTCTAAATATGAATGATGATAAGATAGTTGACAAGAGCCTGTTAGAATTACTTCCCCACAGAGCCGAAAAGCCGGTAAGATGTTGCTTTTCGGCTCTCTGAGACGACTATATATCGTTTTCTATTCCGAGACACAAAACCTGCAAGCCGGTAATATCTCTATCGATTAAACAAAGAACTGTGAAGCATCAATACCTCTCTCTATTTAACAGACACAGAGAGCGAAACATCGCGAGATTAACTACGTGTATTTTCTGATACACAGAGATATAAGAATCGGAATGCCGTTAATACCTCTATACAATACACAAAGAAAACTAACAAAGAATAATCTAAAGGGAGGATGACGATACTTTTCAGAGAGAGAACTTTCATGAGATTGTATATTATCCTCTACACATAGATATATAAGAATCGCAAGGCAGGCGGCAATACGCTACCAGTACAAAAATAGAATGGAACCGTGAAGACGCCGTTACCTATATCCACTAGAATGAGCGAGAGAACAGCCCAAGTTTAACTACATAATTATCTGGTATATAGAGATTCATTACCTCTTTTCAGTACACAAAGGTAGCAAAATTGTGACAGCGGTGATACTTCTATCCAGCAGACAGAGAAATAAGACAACCATGAGAATAGCTACATATTGTATAATATAATTTGAATGCATTCACAAAGATACAAGAATCGCAAGACCGACGATACCTCTGTCCAGTATACAAAGAGAATGGAGCCATGAGGATGGAGGTACCTCTCTTCAGCAGACAGAGAGAAGAGCACGAGAATATAAATATATATGTATTAAATCTTGCACATCGAGATAAAAACTGCTACGCCTCTATCCAGTCAAAAGAGAAAGAAGGATCATGAGGTTACTATACCTCTGATCCTTCTTTCTCTTTTTATGAAGTTAAAAAAGAGAGAACCATGAAATTTTATATCTCTATCCAGTAAACAGCGAAAGAAGAACCATGAGGTTGCTACACCTCTATCCAGTAGACAGAGAAAAAGGAACCATGAGGTTACAATACCTTTATCTAGCAAACAGTGATAGAAGAACCACGAGGTTGCTCATCTCTGTGTAATGAACAGCAAAAGAAGAACAATGAGATTACTATACCTCTGTCCGGTAAGAAGAGAAAGAAGAACTATGAGGTTGTTATACTTCTATCCAGTAAAAAGGGAGAGAAGAATCGTAATGATTTATACTCTATCCAGTATACAGAAAATAGAGGAACCATCAGGTTGCTCTTCCTCTATATGGTAAACAGAGAAGAATCACGAGTTTGTTATACCAGTAAACAGTAAAAGAAAAACCATGAGGTTGCTGTATTTCTGTCCAGTAAACAGCGAAAGAAAAACCACGAAATTTTATACTTCTATCCAGTAAACAGAGAGCGAGAGAAAGCCATGAAACCAGAAATACCTCTAAGTGAAGGCGATGTAGAGGTATTTCGTGCTGAAGATGTCCCTACTGAGTGTCCCCTACTGAATATAAGATTATAAGCTTCTTCAGCACGAATAGTGCTGAAGAAGCATATAATCTGGAATTAACACTCTACTGCTATTCCAGCGGAGCAACACAGAAATAAAAAGCATAAAATCAGCTTTATTCAGTCAAATACGAGAAAAGAAATCGAAAAAGAAATGGTCTTCATTTTCCGTCGAAAACCTGAAAACTCTTGTCTTATCAACGGCTTCACTTTCCGGGAAAAAATTAACATGAAAACTCTTTCAGTGTCAACAGTGTCTTCATTATTCTGAGAAAATGAATCTGATATCTTTTACTTTCTCATCGGTGCTTCATTATCCGGGGGAAAAAAAACATTATATTTTTTCAGTACCATCGGTGCCTTTATTCTCATCAAACTTGGATTAAAACTTAGACAAGCGGATAAAAACTGGAACTGTAAAATTTATCAGATTCTTTTTTTTACTAATGAGACATAGATTCTGATAGGATTGCAAGCGTTATCAGGTTTTTTCACCAAATAATGAAGACAAAGACACCAAATGAAATGCAAGAGTTATCAGGTTCTTTTCCACCGGATAATGAAGGCATAAATGGGGCTGCAAAATATATCACGTTTTTCACATCACCAAAAACCTTAATTACGAACACAGCAAGCTATGAACATTATAAAAAAAATAACGTCTTTCAGAGAAATGAACAGAACTTACGGTTAATCTACGTTTTATACAACAAGACAGAGAGAAAAACTTGGGTATTCAGTACTTAAGCAATACGAGAGTTACACAACTGTTTATTACGGAGAACATTGAGTTATATAACAAGGATATGTTATGGAAGCCCCAAATTGCACGAAAAGAGCTAAATGGACCAAAAGTTTTATTGTCTCATCGAAACCGCTGTTCATGCAATGTTGGGAAATGAATAACCATTTGAGGTTCGCACGTCACTCAAAGTGCATCCATTGATGGCTGTTGTCACGATTTCGTGCAATTGCTAAGGAGGCAGCAGTCAGACGTGTTTTTCTTCTATATTTACAGCAATAAGAGATCATGAGACTTGGCACAACTCCATATGGGAGAAGGTGGTTTTGTTTATATTTTTTTGCAATTCGTCCGTAAAAAATGATAGGTGACGAATAGTATGTATTAATGCATATAATTATTCTGAATTTTTCTCAGAGCTATATTTCTTCTGAATTTCAACATTTGCAGAGAATTAAATTACAAAACTAACTCTGAGCGTTTAGCGGATCAACGGCATTTCCAGGAAATTATTTTACTTGGAAAGTTTTATTTGTAAGTTCACTAGAGGTGTTCTTTCATGGGAAAGTTTGACGGACTGCTCAAAAGCTTTTAATTTTGTGGATGTAAAACAGCATATGCTAAAGACAAAATTTATATGTTTCAAGAATTCGGAAATGTACGATTGCCGTCATTACTTAGATCTTTTAAATCAAGGAGACGAAACATTTTTTCAGTACCATCGGTTCCTTTATTCTCATCAAACTTGGATCAAACTTGGATTTGTATTTTTTCAGTACCATCGGTGCCTTTATTCTCACCAAACTTGGATCAAAACTTGGACAAGCGGATAAAAACTGGAACTGTAAGAGTTATCAAATTCTTATTTTTACTAATGAGACATAGATACTGATAGGATTACAAGCGTTATCAGGTTCCTTTTTCACCGGATAATGTCAAGAAAGACAGATGGGACTGCAAGAGTTATTATGTTCTTTTTCACCAGATAATGAAGACAAAGACACCGATGGGACGGCAAGAGTTATGTTGTTTTTTCACCGAATAATGGGTATCGGTGTTGTGTGTGGCGGGATTTTCCACCCTCCTCCCTGGAAAAAATGATCGGTAAAACAATATATGTCGAATAATATCAGGTGTACCAAAAAGGAAATGTCATGAATGAATTTTTTTAAACGTTTTGTTCACAACAAAATGTAATCTTGATTTTTTAACTTTTTTTTGTTTTCAGAAGTATATCATTTATTTTTATTATTACGAAAAAACATTTTATACATGCATTTTCAATAATAAGTTTGCCTTTTTTCCATTTTGTTTTTAGCATTCTTAGTTGTATTATGATATAATGTATTCATGACTGCTGTATTCTTAGCTGTGTTCATTAATGAACTGTACAACTTAAATATTTCTATCGTGAAACACTGAATATTTCTTACCCTGGTGAAAACTTTTTTCCAAAAACCCTGAAACCATTTTTTCCACCTCTCTGAAACAATTTTTGACCCTTGTGAACTGAATTTTAATTCCCCACCTCCTGAAAAATGGCTAAACGTGCAAAGATATGAGCGTCAAGATCATACCCTGCACACGTTAAAGAACACGCTGGATGGCTTGACGGATGTCTATCCTCTCTCTCCTAGTAGCTGCCCAGTGTATACGTTAAAGAGTTCATACGGTAAAGATGAAAAGAGCTCGATATACACGCATTAAAGATGAACAGAGCTCGACATACGTAAAAGACAAGTGAAATATGGTCAGAGCTGAGAATAGATTAAGTTCAGTTAAAGATGGACAGAGATCAACACGGATAAATGTCAGTTAAAGAAAAGTAAAAATTAAACAGCGGTAAAGGAATTAAACGTTATTAAACATTGACAAAATTAAACGCATTTGAAAGGTAAATTAAATGTGAATTGAGCTCGACATAAATAAAAGGTCAGTTAAATATGAACAGAATAGAATACAGTGAAATGGTCAGCTAAAAATGGATAGAGCTCAGGAATAAAACGTTACTTTAAAGAAGAACGGAGTTCAACCTAAGTAAAAGTTGATTTAGTTGTGAATAATCTCGAACATTTGCTGTAGTGTAAAAGTGTAGACAACTGTGCAATATCACAGGATGAAGAGAAACAACTACATTTCGAAGCCAAGAAAATGCTACAGAACATCGGGCCTCTTGTGGGGGGGGGGGGGTAAGCACGCTGTACCTACGGCCTCCTGAAACCTTAAGCGGGCCCTGGAAGAGCATATCGTTTCACTTTCCGACGCTGAGTATTCCGAGTCACAAATTGTAAAGATATACAAAGCCAGACGATTTAGCATTTCTCGAAAGGGCACCTAGGCACATATATGCATATATCTTGAACATATTTGTATGTCAGAAATGCCTAGAGTGCACAGCCGCACACCAGATGTTATCAAGAAAGTCCGCACAATGGTTGGAGGACAACACCATGCGACCCAGAGAATGGTCGCCAATACCACGAAGGTGTCCCAGTCGACTGTCCACAGTATCATCCGAGACAATCTTACAGCGCACGTACATACAAGTCCCGTGTCCATAAGTTCTTACCACGTAACGGAATGGTGTACTGATTGCCGCAAGCTGTATGAGTGTAAGCTGGCGGGCGACAACTGGAAAAATGTGAACACATTGAACGAGGTATACGTCTACTTAGACAACTGCAACAAGTTCCGGTCAATATATTATCGAACCGATAATATATTATCGATAATATATTATATATTATCGAATCGATAATATATTATATATTATCGAACCTATCACAAATGGTGCAGAGAATGTGCCGAAAGTTTTCCCAAGGGGTTCATGGTCAACTGCTGGGTACAGTTATAACGGTAAATTGCAAATTGTAGGGTGGAAAAGAACGCCAAAGTGAATTTCCTATAGTACAGACAAACGTTCTGAAGCCAATATAACGGAAAGAATTGTCTACCTTGTGTGGTACAGATTTCGTGAGACAAAGCTTCGAGCCTCAGCGTCTATGATCACATATCTTCAGCGGATGGCAGAGAAAAATCATAATTTGTGCTATACGATTCTAAGGCATTCCTATGAAGTCACTGAATGCTTCGTCCATGGACTTTTGCGCATGGGACCAACTAGATATGACAATGCTTCACAGAATTCTACTACAGTGGAAGGTACGCTCTAAGACAGTTGTTGCACAACAGGGACACCATATCGAGTAAGATCGATGGTAGCATAAAAAGTATCTTTCTACGGGTCTCTGAAAACAGCGCCATGTAAACGAATCAACCTCAGTAAGTTATAAAAACAAAACGAAAGATTTTCTGTTAATATTTTTAAAGATTGTTTGCTATTGAAATTGCGATAGCGTTTTTGTTCCAAAATACCGCCATCTTTTCAGACCTAGAATAGCATTTAGTGCTAATTCTTCCTGCTATTCTCCATAGCGTAGAACTATCTCAAAAGCACTTAGTCCTTCAATATGAAGCACACTGTCTTCTTTTATGTCATCTAAGTTTACCTTCATCATTGTTCTTATCGTCTGTTTCTTTGTTCACCGTCTCAATTACAGAATCGTCTGTAATTTCATGTTCATCTTAGTCAAACTTTTCTCTTCTTAAGACATTCTCATTAGAGCGTTAACATATTGGCAGTTGTTGGATCAAGCTGGACAAATTCTCACACTCATTATCTTCTCCTAGTGCCGGATCTAGGGGTGGGTGGGCGGCAAAGGGCCTCTTGGGGATCGACATGGAGATAGAAAGCTAGTTAAGATTAATTAAAGCAAAAATTCATGAAACAAATTTTTTTAATGCATTTTTCAAGAATTTTTTAAAGACCTTTAAAACTGAGGGGGGGAATGTTATACCGCAACGGAAATCCAGTGTCTTCCTGGATTTCCGTTGCCCTTTTATTTTTCCCGGTTCATTTGAGTTTCTGCCCGCCCTCCTTCTACCATCTCGTCCTGTGTTTCAATGTTGGTCAGCAGTTTTTACAAGCTTTTTTTAGTAAAGCTTCATATGACAATTGGGATAATGATTAAGCTATACACAGTGCAACATCCTTGATACGAAGGGGCTGAGGTGACTCAGTCGGTAGCGCATCAGGCTCGTAATTTGTAGTTCCCAGGTTCGAGTCCCAGCTGGGTCAGGGTTGAGATTTATCTCCGCAAAACCCTGCGGAGGTATCCCTGCCCACGGTCAGTAGGGGACACCGATGGCTTGTAAAGGCCGCCGTCCGTTGTTAAGCCGTGACCCCGTGTGCGGGAGAGCCATACCCTGTGCACATTAAAGAACACGCTGGATGGCCTTGACGGTAGGCTACCATCTGTCTCCCAATAGCTGTTCTAGTGGATCCCCTCCCCCAACCTTCTCTGAGCCTTCGGGGCCATGTGACCTCGCCATTTAGCCCATGGTTGCAAAAACATTGCCGCTCAGAGGTAAAACAACCCAACCTTGATACGAATATTCTTCGAGTAGCCGACGATAATTGCTTCACGTAACTACTGCCACAAACTTTCGTCGATATTTCCTTTTAAAACACTCCAAAACTCCTTGGTCCATTGTTTTTATCAAACTGGGAATATTAGATGATAAGACCAGAGCACAAATACTGTCACTAAATCTATTCCTCTTCATTTGAATGGGGAGGTACATTGTCTGGTATTAATAGAGCACTTATAAGAAAGATTTCTTTCTTTTGTAAATTTCTCTGTTTCAGGGACGAATTCTTTAAAAATTCACCGAATAGCTCACGGTTCATCCAAGTGCTTTTCTGAGCTTTACATGATACTGGTAAGGCAGTCAAAGAAATGTTTTTTAAGACCCGGAGTTTAGCTGATTTGCTGACGAATACAAGAGGCAAGTTGTGATATCGGAAACATTACAAGCAAGCAAGTATAGTCTCCCCTTCTTTGCTTTTTTTCGTGACCTGGAGCTGCTGTTTCTTGGCGAAAAACTGAAGTTTTAGATGGCAGCATGTTTTAGTTTAATCCTGCCTCGTCAGAATTGTACAGTTGGTAAGTTACAAGATTCTCATTTTCCATGAGGTTTCGTAATTTATTTCGTAAATTTTATTCGTGTTGTAAACAACCCAACTCACTATTCTATACAATGCAATTGTTTTGGAAAACAACAAAATTAGTCTCTTCCTAGAAACGTGTCCTGTTGGCGTGAATTCAACTTCTTTTTAGAAATAAATGAAATAAATAATTTTTTTACCTCTTTCGCTGTTGTTAATGTTTGCTTTTGTCTTTGAAACAAAACTTCCTTATTATACACTGCTCGTTAAAAGTTAAGAACGGTCAATGAAATACCTATATCTCGAAATGTGTTTGGATAAATTTAATTAAATATAGCGTTGCGATGTCATGAAAATTTTAGACCAAAATGATTTACATACTACATCAGTGTTCAATATTAAAGTATAATCGACAAAAACATATATAGCTGCCGATATATGTAAAAGAATGCACTGAAAATAGGCGAATATGGAAAATGCGCTACGTGGAAAACTATCCCTCATTTACGGGCATTACGTAATGCCGGAATATATAAATTAGGAATGCGTTAAAAAGATGCGCGAGTCTACTCTCAGTTTGTATCATCCGAGACAATATCTAGGCAAATTGCTTTCAGTTCAGTGGAACGTCCAGCTGATTATGTCCCGAAGACATCGTATGGATGATTTTCAGCAGTGGAGAGCGATTGGAAGGATGGAAGCAGGTCAGTTCCAGACGGAAGTTTCCAGAGCATTAAATGTTCCACAAATGTCTTGTCAAAACTCTGAAGACAGTTTCAACAGACAGGAGATGTTCGTCGTCGACCAGGACAAGGCCGTCCCAGAGCCACAACTGCTGCAGACGATCGCTATATGAGTCTTACTGCTAGACGGAACAAAGTGATGACCGCTAGGCAACTATCTTTGGAACTTGCAGCAGCAACAGGAACGAGGGTTTCAAGACATACTGCTTACAGGAGACTTCGTGAGCAATGCCTTTATGCCAGCAGACCTGTTATTTGTGTCTCTCTAATTTCCGCCGCCCAGCGAGCTCTTTAACATGGAGATGCCAACATCACACTTGGAGTCCAGACCAGTGGGCACATGCTATGTTCACAGATGAATCGCGATTCAGCTTAAGTACTGATTTGTGACGTATTCGCATCTGGAGAGAACCAGGGACCCGCAACAATCCCTCGAACATCAGAGAAAGGGACTACTCTGGTGGCCGTGGCGTAATAGTTGGGCAGGAATCATGACGAACGGGCGTATAGACCTGCACATCATTCCGAGTGGCTCTGTTACTGCCCTGCAGTATAGAGACGAATTCCCGAACCCATATGTCAGGCGATTCCGGGGAGCCGTCGATTCAGATTTTATTCTTAAGGACGATAATGCCTGCGCCTCATCGAGCTCATGTGGTCGATGATTTTCTCCAAGAGGACCGAATGGAGTGACCACCCAGATCTCCTGATCTCAATCCCATTAAGCATGTATGGGATGCTCGAGGGAGATGTACTGGAGCTCGCCAGCCTCCTCCCAGAACACTCCACGAACTTAGAACAGCACTTGTTGAGGAGTGGTCATTAATCCCTCAGACCTCGTCAATTCGCTCATAAACAGTATGAGAAGTCGTTGCTTGAGCTCCATGGCTATTAGGGGTGATCATACTCTATATTAACATACCGCATGTCGTATGTAACAGACTTTACGTATTGTTCCATGGACTGCTCTTTCATGTCAATTGCACGATTATGATCTTAACGCATGCACATTGTACGATTATGAATTTCTTCTGCTTGATTTACATTTGTAATGTAATAATAAACCGCTTTACCAAATTTTATTGCATTCCCTTAAAAATACTTCCAGTCATGTACGAATTTATACATTATTCTTTAATTTTGAGCACCAGTGTAGTTAAACCAATTCCAAAAGTTTGGTGCGAGTGTCCGTTGATAACTCACTTCATTCACAGCTTTTCACCGTGCTACTCACAACCTACTACTCCATTAACAAGGTAGGCGACTGCAGCGCCCTCAAATATTTGGGACACTTTTTGAGGGATCACTTTCGACCCACGGCAGGTACTAACTCGATATGTTTCCTCAACAGGTTTGGAACTAAATGGCACCACCCCACAAAGTTTGGGACTGATCACTCAAGTACCTGCTGAACCACAGGGAAACCGACAATTTCCGCCACCGATGACTTTACACTTGTCCGTCTACCCGTTCGTTCGTTCGCCCGGGATTACGGATATTACGTAATATGATACCAGAAGCAGGGGACTTTTTTTTTGGAGCCAAAAGAGAGAAAAAAATGGAAAAAACCAACGAATTTGGAGACCGCAAATTATCATCTTTATTAGGTCAAGAGAAAAAAGAAATCATAACGTATAATTTTAAAATAGATATATATTAGTATATATAATAAAATTATTGAAACCAATTTTTTTTAAATCTGCTATTCACCAGTTTGACTTTTGAGTTTGTGTCTTGTCGGTCAACTTATTCAAATTTCTTGGGTATTTACAACATTTGAATTGCATCAGTGCTTTCAATCTATTTTCTTCCAACCTACTCCGGTACTTTAATGAAAAATCATTAAGAAAAAAAAATCACAGTTGAGTGTTGAATCAAAAACCGTCTAGATGCCGGATGCCTGTGTCGAGAGCCGTGTTTTAGAGGGCCCAGAGCCACCGGTTCCCTACCCTTGACATATACCTTAAAAACAAATAAAGGAAAGTATATGCAAAAAAAGGAAGAGGGAGTTTGACTTTGACTACAAAATATACGATCAATGAAAATGGGCCCTCAATAAGAAAATCCAGAGACTGGGTGGGCAATAAAATCACAAGGACACCAAGGGTTCAGAGAGGGTTGGGTTAAGGGAATCCGCTGGATAGTTGTTAAGAGACAGATGGAAGCTTCCCTCAAGGTCATGCAGCGTGATCTTTAACGTGCACAAGTTAAGCCTATCCTGAACACGGTAACACAGTTTAGCGTCCATCCGACAGACGGCAACCTTTCCAAGTCCATCGGTGTCCTCTTTCTCAACGAAGGCAGAAAATGGTGATTAGTGGAAATAAATCTCAGTGCTGGCACAGGTGGGACTCAAACCAGGAAACTGCAGATTACGAGTCTGGCGCACTATCTACTGAGCCTACCTCCATCCCATCAAAATAAGGAACTCCGCTACAAGCAGCAACATGTTTTAAGTCCCAAACTTCCTCACACCATTGCTAAAGATTGATCCCTTTAACGCCAATTATTTGCAACTACTGAAGACGCTTTCAAAATGTTTAATAATAAAATGTTTAGAACTCAAACACAAGTTATAGTGTGTGATTTAGAAACTGGAACAGAAAGTAAACATTCGAAAGCAAAACAAAGAGCAATACTTACCTCTTCCTTCAGTGTGAACGTCTGCACAACGTTAGCAACGAGCCGCTCTCTCTGTTATACTAGCTGAGGAAGGGGTTGATTACCTCCTTGTCACGGGTTCACACACGACAGGGCAGTATTTAACAGATACAACCATTCAACTTTTCTTTTTTTTCTTTTAATAGAGCAATTAATGATGTTTGTTCCGTGAAGCACGCGCGATCTGTGTCATTACCCACTGATGACGTCAGTTCTGGCATTGGTAAAATTGGCGCGGAAATACGTCACAGGGATTTCTGTATCAGGGGAAAATACTCTTTCGTCAGAGGTTCAAGGCGTGTATTGTGACGTTACGTAAAGGAGTCTCTTGTCTTCCGCATTGCAATAGACACGTCCTTAAGAGGATAACAAGAAACGATACAATGTGTCAGATGGTGATGCAACTATACTGAACTCGTTCTGTCCCTCCTGAAGGCAGTTCACCGTGGTTATCGTTCAAAAATGTTTTGTTCTCTTTCTACTTACCGGAAAGCATTTTGGAAATTGGAAAATCATAAATATACTTGGTAGATACTGAATCCCATATTAATTTCTGATAAAGCAGTTATAACTTTACATGTACTGGTCTCCACAGGTAGGATATATTAAAAAATTGAAAGTGTGTATGCTTGTAAAGGGGAGACAAGTAACTGGATTAAACAGGAATATACCAGTAATTTCTCTGTTTTTTTTTGTGTGTTTCTTTTTTCAGCTTTTTTCTTTTTTTGGTATGGGGGATTAGCTTTTCAGCTTATTTTTGGTATTATTTTCAATTTTTTAGACTTTCTGGTATTGCTTTTTTTAGAACTTATTTTTAATAAATAGTACAATGGTTCTCATTCGCAGATTTCTCTTTTCCCTTACCGGAAAGTATTTTAAATCTCATACGAATTTCTGAGCATAGCTGCGAAAAAATGCAGCCCAATTTCTGAGCATAGCCCCCTTCAGGGCCTGATCTTGGTCAAGGGGGTTTTCCTCCCCCTCTCCCCTTTGAGAATGCTTTTATTTTTTATATATATTTTTTTATTTTTGAGAATTATTAATTCTATTTTTATTTAACGTCTTTTTCAATGAATATTTTAAAGGCCACTAAGACAGAGGGAAAATTGTTATACTGCAATGGAATTCCAGTCTCTTGGTTCTCCCTTTTACTCTTTACCGGCTCGACCGAGAAACTTGCCCCCCCCCCCCATATTTGTTTCTAGATCTGGGCTTGGCTCATTCGATAGCGCCCCAAGTTCGTAATCTGCAGATCCAAGGTTCGAGTCCTAACTGGGCCAGTGTTGAGATTTATCTCAGATAAACTCACTTTGCCCTCGGTCAGAAAGGTAACACCGATGGATTTGGAATGTCCGCCGCCCATCGGATGGGACGTAAAGACGTGGCACGCATTGCAGGAGAGCCATACCCTGTGCACATATGTCTGCTACCATCTGTCTCCTAACAGCTGTCCAGTGGGCCGCTTCTCTGAGCCTTCTGGGTTCTAGTGACCTGGCCATTTAACCCATAATGTGCAAAAAAAGTGCCGCTCAGAGGTAAAACAACCCAATTGTTCATGAATTGGCTAAAATTTATAGGTTATCTCCTTTTGTTGTGTAAAGAAGGACACACGTTCCTTTAAAAGAAATTTGTGGAAAATAAATGTTGGAACAAACAGAAATGAAAGTTTGTACTTTCTTACTTAAAGAAAATATGCAGTAGTGGTCCTTGATTTAAGAGTAGGGGTTGGGTTGTTTTACTCCAGAGCGGCACTTTTTTGTGCACATGGGCTAAATGGTCAGGTTACAAGGACTCGGAGAAGGTTGGGGGAAGGAGACCCACTGAATAACTGCTAGGAGACATAGTAGCCTCCTATCAAAGCCATCCACAGTGTTCTTTATTGTGCGCAGGATATGGCTTTCCTGTACATGGAGGCACTGCTTAACATCCCATCCGACGGACGGTTGCCTTTCCAAGCCCATCGATGTCTTTTCTAGTCAAGGGCAGGAGGTTTAGAGGAAATAAACCTCAACACTGGTCAGATGGATCTCGAACCTGGGGACTGCAGATTACGAGCCTGGCGCGTTACCGACTGAACCCCCCCCCCCGCCTCCCGGTCTCAGTGTTTAGTAGTACTATTCAGTTCTTCGTTTTAGGCTCAGCGAAGATCTGGAACAACTCAAAACTGAAGAAGCTTTACAAAATAAAGGAATAAAAGTGTCAAGGATAATCGTTCGGTAAAGGTTAATGGGTATTTAAGGAATAATGGAAAGATATTTCTCTAAAAGCAATAAAATATAAAAGCTAAATAATTAAAAATAAAATGAATATACTTCCTATATAATAGGGTAAGGGAGGTATTGATATCTAGGTGTAAGAATGGCATTCAGCTATATAGTGACATTCTTGAGTTTGAAAACTACCTACCAGTAAACTTGCAAAGCTGTAGTGTAGAGCAGTGGTTCTCAAAATTTTCCAGGCGCTCTCCCCTTTATCGTTGACCGAATGTTTCGTCTCCCTCTTACCATTGAGGGCATTTTTCTCCCCCCTTTACCATTGATAGAATTTTTTGCAACCCTTACCAATGTAGAACGTTTTGCGGCTACTCCCTTACCATTGATGGAGTTTTCGCCCCACCCCATATCACTGATGAAATTTCTGTGGCTCGCCCTTACCATTGAGGAAATTTCTGAGAGTCTCCCTTACATTGGCGAAATTTGTACCATACGGTCCTTTATCTTTGACGGAAGTATATAATTTGAATTGTGAAAAGAATATTCTCACTACATGATGCTCCAGGCAATAGTATACTGTGCAGCATCAAAATTTTTTTCTAAACTAAGAAATTGACGGGAAGGTGGTGGAATACTCCTGTAGTAGTCTTTATGGCTCAGGAGATCCAAGACAGGCAAACGCCAAACACCAGGTAGAAGGCTATGCACTTGTGTAACAATATTTAATTGTTTTAAATACAGTCCTTCAAAGCTTTGGGATCCCTTTTCAAGCTTCTCACAACCCCTTGGGAGTGACGACCCACAATTTGATAGCCTCTTTTTTAAATAATCAGGAATATTTCATTTTTTCAATATTGCATATTTTCTTTTGGTGTGGCTTTTCTTACCTTCAGTTGATGATCAACATAAATGGCCCTGTATCATAGTTTGAGAAGCATTGGTTTAGGGGATATAAAAGCTTTTTAATGAGTATAGTTTAAATAAACAAATAAGATATGCTAAAGTACGGATACAAAATAAGACAGCTGGATGACTTAAATGAAAACATGGGTGAAGGCCAAATGATAGAAAAATAGTCATCATCTACGTCAAGGCCATCCAAAGGTATTCATTAATGTGCAAAATGTGGTCCAAGGATCCATCCTACAGCTGTTTATCACCATCTCTTTTTCTCAGCAAAAACGGAAAAAATATCAACTCTAAAAAGATTGAGACAAATTTCTAACTTTCGATTGATTGATACGTTTCTGTCATATCTTTATACTTATATTATGTTAAAGTTTAAGATTAATGACTATCAATTTTCTTGAAGCGATCCAGGGAAAATTTAATCCCTTCTATCCTGAAAAATTGAAATTCATTGGTTCATGAATTCATTACAATCCTAGTTCGTATAATGGGTTGATTTGTTGAGCAGCACTTAATTTGCTCACAAAATGGCCAGATAACAAAATCTAAGCACTCGGAGAAAGTTCGACGGCGATTTTGCAGTAAACAAGTGTCAACGAAGTCGGCAAAATTTATGCAGACTGAACATTTTCTAGAGGAGGAAACAATCTTAATATCAGTTCTTCTTTGATTGTGAGCTTTTTAACATACCAGAAATCACACCTTAATATCTTTTGCAAAATTTTAAGATTCGAAATCAACAAGATAAGTTTGGAAAATTATCATTTTGATTTAAATTCTGCAGTAAACAAGCTTCTACGAAGTCTAAAAACATTAGTGTGCAATTCAAGTTTAAAATAAAGGTTAATGTGCATTTTGTGAGCAAAATAGTGCTGCTCAGAGGTAAAACAAATCAACCCATTATACGAACTAGGACTGTAATGAATTCATGAACCAATGAATTTCAATTTTTCAGGATAGAAGGGATTAAATTTTCCCTGGATCGCTTCAAGGAAATTGATAGTCATCAGTCTTAAACTTTAACATAATATAGGTATAAAGATATGACAGAAACGTATCAGTCAATCGAAAGTTAGAAATTTGTCTCAATCTTTTTAGACTTGATATTTTCTCCGTTTTTGTTGAGAAAAGAGATGGTGATAAACAGCTGTAGGATGGATCCTTGGACCACATTTTGCACATTAATGAATACCTTTGGATGGCCTTGACGTAGATGATGACTATTTTCCTATCATTTGGCCTTCATCCATGTTTTCATTTAAGTCATCCAGCTCTCTTATTTTGTATCCGTACTATAGCAATCCTATTTGTTTATTTAAACTGTACTCATTAAAAAGCCTTTGTATCCCTCTTTTCTACAGGCGAAACAATCGTTAAATCGGATAGTTGTTTCTTAATTGAGAGCCTCTTTAACATACCAGAAATCCCACCTCTGTATCTCTTTAAAGTTTTTAAGATTCAAAATTCGCAAGATAATTTTGGAACATTACGCATTACCACAATTTTAATTTTGCAGTAATAAAAGCTTCTTGAAGTCTGCAAAAGTTAGGTAAACATTTTCTATAGGCGGAAACAATCTCGAAATCAGATAGTTGTTTTTCGTATGTGAACCACTTGAAAGTTAAGTTCGTTTGCCGAACGAAATTGTTCGACCAAGGAAACGATAGTAATAAAGTCGTAAACAACGACCTGGTTTGGCCTCGTTTGACGATCAACGACACCAATCAAGTGCTTTAGAATTCCTGACCTCAGATGTTGCAATCCTCGTATGGGGATCAGTGTTCTCAGGTATTTTGTTGCGTAACGAAACATTTCCTCTATAAACCTAAAAACTTACTACATTTTATTAGGTACAGTTCCAAATATAGAACTCAGTTACTTCTTAAACTTTTTATAAAAATTGTGACCGGAAATAATTTAAAGATCTCAATCAAACCTATTTCAGTCTCGATTTTCAACAGTATGCGTTCAATATTTAAAGAGTTATGGAAGCTGGAAATTTATAAGTTATCTCTTTCAGTATGAAATCATTGAAATTTGGCGAAAATTTAACAATTATTATGCGAATTTCTAAATACACTTTTACAAGTGTAAAGTATTTTTACACGTGTTATTCTAAGCATTGAATATAGTATTGAATAATTGATAGAAAATCCTCATGCGGCCTTGGGCTACAGAGGTCCATATGTAATTTTCTCCAAACACGTATACCCTGAGCTACAGTTTGGTCATTGTTGGCCAATTCTAGCAAGATCTTGTTTGACATTGTCTGCTCACAACATCCTACACCTCCCCCTTTTCGTGTGGTCTATAGACACACTGTTCATAACTCTATTCGCTAATCTATAGTTATACAGGCAACATTGGTTTTGCCGTTTTGACGTGTTACGGGCAACAGGGCAAAACTAGTGCAGCCTCTCTCTACACAATATGCTACTCAAAGGAGATAGGCTACTTCCTTCATCATAGCTGTTCCAAATATAACACTTAAAATTTAGTTGTTTTATCTCTTTTCTGTAAGATTTTTTGAAAAGCAATCCTATTTCAAATTTATCCTATTTTTATGGTAGTCTCTGTAAACATTCGCTCGGTTATGTCAAATGTGAGGTTGTATTTCATTTGATGAATCTGGACCGATTTTGTTTGGTTTCATTAGAAGTAATCCCATTCTACGAAATACAATTTTCCTAATGCAACCAAACTTTTACATTCCTTTAATATGTGAGAAGAGGAAGCTGTATACCAAATTTAGTCGTCCTAGCTCTTACCTCTAAGGGGAATTCTTGAACAAACAGACCAACAAACAGCCACAAGCACTAAAACACAAATGTATACAGTAGATTCACCAAGCACGTTTAAGGAAGGGTGGAGGCTGCTTAGGGTACAACATTCATTTTTTAATACATTAATATACCTGATAAGCCTGAAGAATCCATGGAGTATGGATGTTCAGTCAGACTGTGCAATTTAGTTCTCCATATAAGTCTATCCTGAGCTATTTCTGTTTCATTTGTCTGCTGCAGGCCAATTCTAATAATGTTATGTTTAACAATATACACCAACCACTTCCAGCTCGAAATTGAAAAAATTATATTAATATAAACTTTTCAAGGATTTGGGGGGTAAACCCTGTGTTAAGTGAAATTAAGTAAAAAGAAACTAAAGTACTTGCAGCTTATCACGTATAGAAAATGAGGCATTATCTAATCTCTTATTTTCAATCTGCAACCATAAAATAATAAACATGAAATAAAACACTAATCAGCAAGCGAAAAATTTATCAGTGAATTTGGGATATTTT
This sequence comes from Ryuthela nishihirai, assembly GCA_038380435.1. Lineage (NCBI taxonomy): Eukaryota > Metazoa > Arthropoda > Arachnida > Araneae > Heptathelidae > Ryuthela > Ryuthela nishihirai. The sequence goes on along the minus strand of JAWZYU010000003.1, from coordinate 112,202,633 downwards.
AGCTTTCTTAGCCACCAACACTAATAGTGTTGTTTTCAACAACAACAACAAAAAAGCCTTACGTGGTTAAAAGGAGACAAGTTTCTTCTGCATAAACTGCTTCGAATGCATATTATACAAAAAGACTCACAGATATTTGGCTTGTTCGAAGATTTTTAGTTGCTAAATTTCAAAACATTCCTGCTAGCGTAAACCACTCAAATTATAGCATTCATAACTAAACTAATTATACCCAAGAAAAAATTAAAAAACTCTATTTAAATAATATTAGAAAAAAAAACTGTATTTAAACTTTTGAGGCTTTCATCACAATTCGTTCTAAAAACTGGATAGAAAATCGCACTGAAAGAACTAAGAAATTTAATCACTAAAAATCTCTTTAACAGTCGTCGTCATCATCATCATCATCATCATCATGAAGCAGCCATGGGCTACGGAGGTCCAACCAGACTGCAACCAGCAATTTAGTTCTCCAAGCAAGTCTATCCTGAGCTACATCTACTGCATCTGGCCACTGCACACCAATTCTAACAAGGTCCTGTTTGACATTGTCTGCCCACCGCATCCTAGGTCTCCCCTTCTTTCTGAGGCCTTTAGGCACACTGTTCATAACCCTATTCGCCAATCTATAATTATTCATACGGGCAACATGGCCAAACCAACGCAGTCTCTCTCTGCACAATATGCTGCTTAAAGGAGGTTGCAAACTCTTTTGCCTAACCTCATCATTAGTAACAAAGTTGAACCACCTAATGCCCAAGATACTGCGTAAGCATCTGGAATCAAAAGCATCTAATTTCCTGTTATCTTGTTTACAAAGTGTCCAAGTTTCACTACCATAACTAACCCTAGAAAGTACCAAACTATTATATAGTCTAATTTTAGTCTTTAGGTGTATACGCCTATTTCTCCACACTCTCCATAGATTCTTAAAAGTCCCGGCAGCAATCCCTATTCGTCTGTTAATCTCATGCCGCACATCACCATTATCTGTTACATAGCTCCCAAGATAATTAAACTGTGACACCTGCTCAAGACTGCAACCATTCAGATTAACTGAATCACAGCCTGCCTAACCAATTTTCATCACTTTAGTTTTCTCTCTGTTTATAACCAAACCTACTCTACTACCAGTCTCATCAACGGCTCGAATGAAAGAGTTCATCTCATCAACATCATTTGCCAAAAGGGCTAAATCATCAGCATAATCTAAATCAGAAATTTTCGTATCTCCAGCCCATTTAAGGCCAAAATCTTTCCCTTGAAGTGAATTTCGCATAACATAATCAATAACCAAGCTAAAGAGAAAAGGAGACAAAATGCACCCTTGTCGAACACCAGAAGTAATGCTAAACCAATTGCTACAAGCATTACCAACTCTCACACACGACTCAGTGTTATTATAGAGAGCTTTCATTATGTTAACTAACTTGTCTGGTATACCATATGATTTCACAATCAACCACAAATTATGACGATCAACAGAGTCGAAAGCCTTTTTGAAATCAACAAAGCTAGCAACCAAAGGTTTCTGAAACTCTAAACATTTCTCAAGAATCTGCCTAAGTGAAAATATCTGATCCACACATCCCCTACCACTTCTGAATCCACATTGCTCATCACGCAATTGACTGTCAACCAGATTCTTAATTCTATTAAACACAATCATGGAAAGAACTTTACCTGGAACAGAGAGTAGGCTGATACCCCTATAGTTATCACAAGAACTGCGATCACCTTTTTTGAAAATAGGGATAACAATAGCTCTGGTAAAATCCTTAGGAACCATGCCTTTATCATAAAAGATATTCAGAATTTCAGTCATCCAAGTGGTAACCGAAACATTCCCAGCTCTAAACATTTCGGTAGTAATTTCATCTACCCCTGGGGATTTATGTAGTTTAAGTTTAGAAACAGCCAAAATAACTTCAGATTGTGTTATAGGGCCAACATTAAAGCCACCAATGCATCCATCATCACTGCAAACAATGGGAGCAGAACCAACTACATTGTTTAGAACATCACTGAAATGCTCAGCCCACCTAGCCATGACAGAATCCTCACCTTCTATAACCTTACCTTGTTTATCCTTCAATCCTTGTATGCCTGTCCGTTTTCTACCACATAAAACATTAACTATCTGGTACAGCTCTCTGCTGTTGTGCTGTCTAACTGCTTCCTCGGCTTTGTCAGCCAAACCATCAAGCCAAAGATAAAAAAGATTTTTACCAAAGGTAAAAGATCAGCAGCTAACTGATCTTTTACACGTTTATTAAGTTCTCTGTAATGCTTTCTATTAGGACTAGTAGGATATTGATTAAAGACATTCCTGCAGTTCTTTCTTTCCGAAATAAGCTCAAGTGCCTTATCACTCAGATAATTCTGTCTCTTCTGCTCCTTTTTTCCTAAAAGAGTACTGTTAGTGTCCAAAAAAGCCTGTTTAAAATGATCCCATTCTTCCTCAACTTCAGTAGTAAGCAAACCATGACTGTCATAATGACTAAGTAACCTATCATGGTAAGCTTTGGCTATAACTGGATCTTTCAGAGCTTCAGTATTAAAAGTAAATTTTTTAACCCTAGCACAACACTTTTTAAGTTTAAGTTGCAACACACTTAACAAGGTGTTGATCCAATTTCAGCTCCCCTATATGCCCTGGTATTCTTAACAGAACTAGCCCATTTGCTGTTAATTAATATGTAATCAATCATATTCTTATGCAGCCCATCAGGTGAAACCCATGTGTACTTATGTATGTCGCGGTGTTTGTAATAAGTGTTAGTTATTCTGAATCCATTGAGTTTACTTACCTGTAGGAGACGTTGCCCATTGCTATTGCAGCTACCAATACCAAAAGGGCCTATTACTCCTCCCCAAAGGTCAGAGTCAGTACGATCTTTGGCATTGAAGTCACCAAGAACAAGGGTAATATCTCCTTTCTTGACAGAATTCAAAATATCCTGAAATTGTTCATAAAACCTATCTTTCTCATCCTCATCGGCATCCTCAGTGGGGGCATAACAGCAGATAACATTCAAGTCTTTAACGCTTGTCTGAAATTTTGCTGTAATAAACCTTTCATTAATGCACTCATATCCTAGAAGAGCATCTCTAGCGTGTCTGCTGAGAAGCAGACCCACGCCTTGGTGATGCTTATTGTCGTCCCTCCCTGAAAAGAGAAATTTAAGATTATTTTTAAGAATCTGACCTTTATCTGTCCATCTGTTCTCTTGCAAGCCAAGAATATCTAAATTATAATGGTGGAATTCTTGTGTGAGGACATCAAGAGAAAAAGCTCTGTGCAGAGTCCTCACATTCCAACTACCTATGGAGAGAAAATGGTTAGTGAGATGTTTAAAGAAACTATGTTTATTGAGAGAGGGAATGCCGACAATATCAAACAGCCCCCTAATCGCAGACATTGGGCAAAGACCCGTTCCCCCACTACTAAAGGCTGAAGCCATCTACACTGGAAGATTTCCTCCAACGTATAATTTGACGATGCCAATAGAAGCAAAGATTTCAGGTGCCTGCGATGACTTCTGCTCAGGATTATCCACCAGCTGATAAACATATCCTGTGAATCTATTCACTTGGGGCTGTCAACCCACAAACAAACAGAAAACACAGCGGAAGATTTTCCCTCCACAGAAGCCCACCAGTGCAGCAAAATCAGGATCCATAATCAAGCTCAGAGCCATATATCTGTCCAGTCCAGTAGGTTTATATGGTCAGCACCAGGACCCTGTGTGGTTGACCACTCCTCAGCAGGGTAGCCATAGTTGTCCAGATCAGTAGGCCACACTAATCTGGCAGCCCTCCCCTTCCGTTCACTTTCACAAGAGAGTATCTCTTGTGAAAGTTACTAACGGTCCGCACCACGAGAAGGCGGTGTCGGACATTAGGTGCTAGGCCTGGCCGGTTCTATGCATCATCACAGGGGATTGGTGCATAGCTCTCCTTCCAGTGACTACCTAGCTACCATTTACAGACTGACTAATATTTAACTTTTAAAGTTTGAGTTTAATATTAACATATGATTAATTAAAAATAGTTACTACCAAACTTTCAATTAAGAAATTTAATAATTACAGTTGTTTTGAAGCAATTAAGAATGTAAATAAAAAAATTATGACCTTCTTCGATTTAAAAAAAAAATTCATTCATCAAAAAATATATATATTTATCAACGAAATCAGCACAAGCGGAAGCAACGATTATTACATAATCTATCGTAGACATAATCGATATTTTTAGTCCATGAAAATTTTTTGTTTTTCCTTTGATCTAGTGGCCTTATATTAATGCTATGTATTATGCATTTTTCTTTTGCACTAATGACTTGGGGATACCAGATGATAATCGAATTTCTCAATCACACTTCCCAGACAACGCCGAACGAATGTACAAAATAATTATATGATAGAATCCTTGAAAGCTAAGTTTTTATATGAATACTAATCATTTTGCTTCTGGTCCAGCTGACGTTCAGACGGCTGGCATTTTTTTCTACCTCAACAGACATTAAGGTCAAGGAGAGAGCAGTAAATTTGCTCAAGTATCAGACAGAAATGTAATAGTCAGAAAGCCCGGAAGTATTCAAGGTTTCCAGTTCCAAGGCTGAACACGTCTTTGGTGAATAATTGAAAATCATTAGGTGAGGGTTCGAGCCTCTCTTCCAAGCCACTTAATGGGAATAGTAGCATCACTTTTTAATATCAGGCATTTAATATCGTTGTTTACATTAAAATCACTTAATGAGGGAAAATGTGGCTTCACTTTGTAATATAGGCAACATTTTAATTAATTATTTATGTTCAAACCGCTGATTTCACATTTATATATGTAACATTTTAAATGGTTAAAATGATTGCTTACATTAAAATTACTTAATGGACAGAGTGACTTTACTTTTTAATGCATGCTATCTTTTGAACGGTTATTTTTATTCAAACTACTTAATGGAAAAAGTGACTACCCTTTTTTAATATATGCGACATTAAAAATGATTATATTCAAACTACTTAATGGAAAGAGTGACTTCACTTTTTTACACATGCGACATTAAAAATGTTTTTATATCCAAACTGCTGAAAAAATATTATTGTTGTATGTTATTAAATAATTAAAATGTATTATTATTATTATATGCAAATGGAAAAATATATGTAACATTTTGACACAAATGTACATAGTAGATTTACACATCTATATACATTTGTGTTAAAAAATACAGTCGCTTAACTTTTTAATATATGCAACATTTAAACTAATATTTATATTGAAACAGTATAATGGAAACAGTAGCATCATTTTTTAATATACTGTTATAAATTAAAATGATGGAAATTGAATGTGAGTTCTAAAATAATAACTGGTAACAATAAATCTAAAATAAAGTAATTTATTACAAAAGTATGGACAACATTTATTTAAGTAACTTTCAATCAACTCAAATGTCTATCAGCATAAAATAAATCTTCAGAAGAACATATCACCTTTTATAATCATACAAAAAGTTATTTACTCCATAATTCTCAACAGTCGTTAATTGACATAATTAAATTTACAAATAAACATGTAACCACACCAATTCATAAATAGCTAAATACAACTACGTAACAAAGGATGAACTCTTCCGACAGAAAAGTTGAGATTGATCTAATAGTTAGTTAAGATAGTTGAGATAGATCTAATAGTTACATAAAACCTTTACACATCTTTAAGTGTCTTAAACATCTTTATTTTTCTTAGCGGTCCTCTAACTGAATCACTAATTAACTTATTTATCTTTCCGCGAATACACACCAAAGAAAAGCACTTCGTATTCACTATACTGTATCGACTTAAATAAAATTACATGTTTCTTCTCACTCAACTTATTCTTAATTCCAATAACTAACTCTTCGTTTTCAAGTCCGTTCGATATCGTTTTTGACGTAATTCTCACGTTGAAAGTATACGCGAGCGTTGAAAACGATACATCACATCATAAGTTCATCGTAACACGTTCATCTGTCGTAACAATACATACATATAAATACATAATAAGCCCGAAGAATCCATGGAGTATGGATAATCAACCAGACTGCAATTTAGTTCCCCATATAAGTCTATCCTGAACTATTTCTGTTTCATTTGTCTGCTGCAGGCCAATACTTAAAATGTTATGTTTAACAATGTACACCCACCACATTTTAGGTCTTCCTCTTTTTTCTGAGAACTTTAGGCATAATGTTCATAAATCTATTCCATAATCTCTAATGCTGTGTGTGAGCAACATGGCCTAACCAACATTGTCTCTCCCTACACGGTGTATAATCAAAACCACCTAATGGACAAAATATTGTTTAAACAACTAGAACCAAAAGCATCAGTTTCCCTATTACCTTGCTTAAACAGGATCCGAGATGCCATCAACCAAATGTTTAATTCTGTTAAGCACAATAATAAACAAAACCTTGTAACTGAGAGTAGACTAAGTCCGCTATGATTGTCACAAATACTGCAATCAACCTTCTTAACAATACCTATAGTAAAATTATTAAGAACAATCCTTTTATTATAGAAAATAATCACCACTACAGTCAGCCACATGACAAGTAGTTCATTCCATGTTCTAAGCGTTTCAGCAGTAATTCCATCTACCCCTTGGTGACTTCAACAGTTTAAATTCAAAAACAGTCAAAGTAACTTCAGATCGTGAAATAGGGCCAATATTGAAGCCAGTAGTAAATATATCTACCATCAATACAATGGGAGTAGAACTAATCACAATATTCAGGACATCTATGAAATACTCAGCCCATCTTGCAATGACAGAACCCTCACCTTCAGTGACCTTACCATGTTTATCCCTCAATCCCTGTGTGCCAGTCTCTTCTTATGTAAAACATTAACTATTTTGCACAGCTCTCTGTTGTTGTCTTGTTTAGATGCTACATCTACTTCGACAGAAAAATATCAAGCCGAAGATTTTTATCAACTATTAAATGATCCTTTACTCATTTATTAAGCTCTTTCTACTGTTGTCTCTTAATGTCAATAGGGTGTTGATTCAACTGTCTTGCACTCGTTCAGAAATAAGCTGAATAGTCTTATCACTCAAATGGCTAATCCTGCTATTTTTCATTTCATCTAGAACAGTAAGTTAATTTCAAGAAAGATCTGTTTAAAATGGTTCAATCATTCTTTCTCAGCTTCGATAATAAGCATACCACGATTTTCATAACGACTAAGTAACCTATTATGGTAAGTTTAGCAATAATTGGTTCTTTCGGACCTGCTTATCAGAAGCAATTCTTTTACACTTATGCAAGATATTTTAATGAGGTAATGGTCAGACCCAATTTCAGCTCTCATACATCTGTGTTTCTGAGAAAACTAATTCATTTGTTATTAATTACCTAAACAACCCATCAGGTTTTAACCCAGTGTATTTTTAAATATTCATGTAAGAGACGCTCCTCATTGTAATTGCAACTGCCAATGACAAAAGACCTATTACCCCTGTTTAATCCCCCCTCCATGAAAAGGTAAATTTAATATTATTTTTAAGTAGGTGACATTTATTTGTTCACCTGGTCACTTGAAAGTCTAAAATATCGCACATTTCAATCACAGAGAAAATGCAGATTCTTGATATAGTTTATTCAATATTTGAGATCATTATTCACATATATTCAAGCCACTTATAGAAAATGATATTCATTTAAACATATTCAACCACTTACTAGTAATATCAAAGGTGAATTCATGGTTTAATCTATAATCTATTCAAAACTTTTATTGCTCAAACGCAAGATATATGCGTTTATTGCATATTCATCAGTAGTTAGCAGGTCCACCTCTGGCGGTTATACAAACTTGTAGAAGTCTCGGCATTCCATCAAATCAGATGATTAATGCTGTCCTGAGGTATGTCGCTCCAAACAGTAACCAATTAGGCCAACTGTTCCAGTTGCGTGCCCAATTTTTCTTTGGCAAACAATATCCAATTGGCAAACAGTATCGAATCGCAACTGTACCAGCTGCACGTGCAGTGTGTGGGGTGGCGTTGTCCTGCTGCAAAATCAGTCCAGGCAGGGTAGTAAGGAAGGGTCGTGCCACCAGATTAACGATGTCATCGATGTAACGTCTCGCAGTTAGCGAGCCAGAAACGCAGCAGATATGTCCAACCGCCATATATGATACACCCCATACCATTGTACCATGATGGGGAGCCGTACGGCAGCTAATGGAATAGACTTCCTCATCCATAATAAATGCACAGATTACCTGTAGAAATAGACTTCAACAATTATTACAAACATCTGAAAAAAATTATCGCTGACGCGGCGGGAATCGAACCCCAACTCTCTAGATACGTGCCAGAGAGCTCTAACCATTAAAACACGCATCAGACAACAAAGAATTCCAGGATGTGACCTATAAATCTTTCACTGAGATGTGACGGACCTTGCGCCATCTATATTTCAGGAGAAGCAACTTTTCCGATTGTTGCTACTAATTTAGATGTTAATGACGAGGTCAGTGAAATATTTATAGGTCATATCCTGGAATTCTTTGTTATCTGATGCGTGATTTAATGATTAGAGCGCTCTGGCATGTATCTAGAGCAGTGGTTCTCTACCTTTTATGTTTCACGTACCCCTGGAAATGTGTATGTAACTGGCGTACCCCTTGTATAGATAGATAAAACTATAGTTATAGAATAACAAATGGGAATAAAACTGACTTTCTTACTAGATCTAGCGACTTTTGAACTCTCACGGCGTACCCCAAAAAATTTTACCGCGTACCCCACGTTGAGAACCCCTGATCTAGAGAGTTGCGGGTTCAATTCCCGCCGTGTCAGCGATATTTTTTTCTGGATGTTTGTAATAAAGCTTCCTCATGTCGTTGACGCCACCGATGTCATGTGGACAAACAACCATCTGGCATGCCAGAACAGAATCGGGACTCATCTGTGAATAACACTATCCTCCATTCCATAGTCCAATTTTTGCCTTGTTCGAAAGACAACGTAACCGGCGATGTTACTGCAATGGCGGACTGGACATCTCTCCTTCATTATTGCGTCAGGTAAACATTGTCTAATGGTTTGCGTCGAGACCACTGTACCTGTAGCGGTCCGCAAATCACTCTGCAGCACAATCGCTGTGGCGAAAGAGTCGCAAATGGTCCTCCTACGGAGCATGCGATCTTCACATCCTGTGGTAAGGCATGCCTTTCCTGTACCTGTCTTTCGTGTCATTTGATGCTCCATGATGTTGCGTGAGATGCACCGTTGCACTGTGCCCACGTGTGCAGTGATCGCTCGAAGACTCAATACGAGCTCTCCCATATCGACGATTCGATTTCTCTCTCAGAAAGCGACAATTGTGCATAAGGGTTTCACTGGCGTATCCATATCATATTCCAAACATTTTCGCATTATGCACTCCACTCTCACTGTCGGTCGTGCTATGATATTAGTTCGTGGCCCCCGGTATTTATCCACCGCTCGACTGGGTGTCACATGTCCATTCGCTGCAGAACTTTGATCATTTGCATATCTCCGACGGCCGATTGCATCCTGCGATTTACATATCTACTTCTATTTCTTATTGTTGCGATTTCCACTTTGAGCAGTGTGTGGATTCACATTTTAACGTGTTCGACATTTGTTATCATTAGTTATATAAATTCAAGCACTTAATAGAAAAATGATTTTTGTCTTGATTTATAATATATTTCACATCATTACATATAATGAAGCTACAGAACAGAAAATGAATTCACGTTCAGTTCCTTGATCAGGGCGTGCTTTTCAAGTTCTTAATTACATCTCTCAAATTATCGAGGAGTATAGTGATATTTTTTTGTTTTGTTGTTAATTTAACGAAATGCGAATTTAGTGATGTTAGTCTTTCCTTCTAACGGTGAGTACTTTTTGTGAGTAGGCAAGACCGTATTGTTTTCCTTTTAACAAGAAGAGGTTTTTAACAACTTAATGAAGTACGTATATCCTTCCTTTTAACAGCAAACGATTTTTAATTTAACGAAAGGCTTATTGCTTTCTCTGTTAACATCGAAAGTTTTTAATTTAGTGAAGTGCTTATTATCATATCTTTTAACAGTAAAACGTTTTTGCAGTTTCTAAAATGAGAATTGTCTCTACATTAATGACAAATAATTAATAATTAATTTTAGTAGTAAGCAGTTTGCAATTCAGTGAAGTGCTTATTGCTTTTCCTTCTAAGAAAGACAAGTTTTTAATTTAATGAAATGCTCATTTGCCTTTCCTTTTAGCACTTGAAGTTTGTTAAATTTACTGAAGTGCGTGTTGTTTCACCAGTAAACGATTTGTAATTTAAAGAAGTGCTTATTATCGGCCCTGATACTGTCGTTAGTCTTCTTAAATATTCGTGAAAAAACTTTAAAACTGCTGAAGTGGTACGTTTCATCGGTGAAGAGCTGGAAGTAAGCCAAAGCAAAAGTGGACAGAAATGCAGGCAGTGAAATGCGACGGGCGCATTTAGCATCGAATCGTGCTGAATGGTCTAGGCTGTTCCCCCTATTACCTGAAAGCAACTTAGCAAAAGAAGGCGGTCGTCAAGGGTGCCCACTGCCTTTATTTTAGTATTCATTAATCATTTCTATACATTTATCCTTTCCATAAAGAAAACAGTTAATGGTAATACTTATTAAATGAAAAGTAAACAAGTGTTTTACTACTATAGTATTACAACATTTTTCTTCAACATTTACGGTATTTATCAGACAACAGTTGCTGTCCGTCAGGTTAATTGATCTTTTTTAAATAAAAAGGTTTTTATTATTTCATCACAATATATTGAAAAACAAATTTCAGTTGTTCCCCAAAGCTATACAGAGTGTTTCAAAACTCTCTGTACAAATTTCAATGGCAGATAAGGAACACCAAGACAAACCTTTTTCGTCTATGAATGTGTGTCCGCTGACGTAACCCTTCGGTGCTAGAGGGCGCTGATAGAAATACCAGTGGAGCTGGTACATAGATGAATGGAAACAAGTATGAACAACATGTTTATTTAAAGAAGGTGCTCATAGTTGCCACCCGCAACAGCGTTGCATGCATGACAGCGTCGAAGCATTGATTGCCGTACATGTTCAAAGATTCTCGGAATTTCGCGAACAGTTGTAGCGGCGACAGCGATTCTTGCGACGAGGTCTTCATCTGAGTCAATGGGAGTCTCGTACACGAGGTTCTTCATGTGACCCCAGAGGAAGAAATCGATACATGTAAAATCGGGCGACCTTGGTGGCCAGGTGACGGGTCCACCCCAGCTTATCCATCGGCCCCTAAAAGTGGCATTCAGATAATCCCGCACGTCATTGCTGAAGTGTGCTAGCGCCCCCGTTGTGTGGAAACCACATTTGTCTGCGAATAGCCAAGGGAACGTCTTCCAACAGTCCCGGCAACGTTTCTTCAAGAAATACCCGATAAATCTGCCCGTTGAGCCAGGGAGGCAGCAGGTATGGCCCAATCAAAATGTCATGGACGATACCCGCCCAAACATTGACAGCGAACCGTTGTTGATGACCATACGCCATTGTGACGTGGATTTTCGTGCACCAAAACGTGAGAATTCTGCACATTAAACACACTTCATCTGTGAAAGAGGTCTCATCCAAGAAGAGCACGTGAGCTGGAAAATCAGGCTGCACTGTGGTCTGCTGCAGAAACCAGCGCACAAATTGCACATGAAGAGGGTAATCCTGAGGTTGCAATGTCTGGACTCTCTGACGATGAAATGGATGTAACTGCTGTTCGTGCAACACTCTCCACACGAGGGTGTATTTTCGTAGGATAGTTTATATTTCATCAAATCTACTAACCATTGCTTGCCACAATCTCAGTTGTGATCAGTTTGTCAATTTCTTCCAAGAATCTTAGAGATAGTTACGATTCTTCATTTTTCTACAAATCAAGCATTTTCGTCATCTTTATGATCTCATCTATCTTAGACTGCATAGTATGGAAGGCGTTCAAAACGTTTTTGGCACGTGTCTGTAGATTTGCACTCGTTCCTCCGAAATTAAGGAGCTACGACCTTTTTCAAAGTTTATCCAAATTTGTCATTACGTATTAAGAACCAAGGCTGTATCATCATTTCTCTCTTAGTTTGTGGCGCATAAACTTTGGTTTGTGAAATCAGTGCGTTGTTGCTATGGAGCCTACTAAAGACAGGGAAAGATTAAACATTTTCAGAAAGATGCAGCTTCGGGACGATGAGAAAAAAATTCATACTGATTTATCACAAGTACATAGAGATCATGCCTGTTCTTATGGCACTGTTACAGGATAGACGCGCAAATTCTGAGAAGGACGGCAGAGCTTCAAGACCCCCCCCCCCCCTTGTGTGGAAGACCGAAGGATGAGATTCATTATGGAAACCTCTCACATAACCGTTCAGGTAATATGTTTAGATGTCAGTGTGCAAACAATTATTGATCAACATTCAAAGTTCCGAAATATCTGTGCCAAATGAGTATCCCACAAACTGACAGAATATCAAAAATGGGCTAGAGTCGATTTGTGCTAGGAGATGTTAGCAGTGTTTGAACCTAGTGACCCCAAACGGTTAACAGACATTATCACAGGTGAAGAGACTTGGTTTTATTACTATAGATCTCCCAGAAAGATCGACAACTATGTTTGGGAAGCGGAAGATGAACCGCATCTACCAAATCCTTCGAGAAAACTTTCGCTCAAGGAAGAGGATATTCACAATTTTTTTGATTTTTCAATTCCCAAGGAGTGGTAGCCATGGACTCTCTACCCGAAAAAATGACTATAAATGGCTAATACTACACTAATATGTTTTGCTCAAAATGGTTAAGGAGATGAAGGAGCAACGTCCAACAACAGGTGTATCGGTTTCCACACAAGGGAGGTCTTCGAAGCTCTGCTTCGAAGACCTCCCTTGTGACATCCCTTGTGACCTCCCTATGACAATGCCAGTGCAAGAAAAGCTTATCTAGAGCAGGAAAAAATCAATTACTCCATCCTGTATATTCACCCGATCTTACTCCATGAAAATTTTGATTGTTCCAAAAATTAATAAGGAACTTGCTGGGAAGCCTTTTTTAAGGGTGAAGACAATACAAAATGAGTTCATTCAGAGTTGAAGAGTATTCCCCCACAAGTGTACCACCAAGCGTTCCAGAATTTGTGTAGACGTCTGCAACTTTGCATAGAGTTTGCTGGAGGGGAATACTTTGGAGGACAGTAAAAGTTTTGTTGAGGCAATGGTTTTTGTTCTGCAGATGCATGTCAAGAGCATTTTGAACGCCCCTCGTAATGCCATTAAAGCATCCATCATAGCTGACATTAACGAGATACTTTTTCGAGGAAACTCTCTCTTTTATCTTTCAGCTGCAATTTGCTGATTATGCACATTTAGTCTTTTACTTTTGAAATTGAAGATATGACTTTATAATTTCTCAATTTTTACCTTCGATTGATAGATCTGTTTCACTTTCTCTTTTCTTCACAAAATTGTGATTCTAAATCAACTTTCTTTTTCTGCAATTGTTCCTAAGTGGTATGAAAATATTCAGATCAATCATTTTATTTCCACTCCTTTTGCCCTTTTTTTTCAAAATGATTCTTGAGTTGATAGAAATATATATTTCGTTATTCTAATTCGGAATAGTCGTAGGTAAAGAAAGTTGGATTCTGAAAACCTAGCCTTATTAATTTGAATATTTCCAGAAAATTAAAATTTACTTGAAAACACATCATTTGTGGAAATTCCTAGTATTCAATTATATTTCCAATCGGAGCTGATCATTTGATTTTTTTAAATTTTCCTTTCATTTTGCTAGCCAGAGCAACAGGCTTTTCTTGAAACCAGTAATATTCTTTTGGGTGAAAAGGAGCAGAGGAGAGAAAGCCATTTGAGTAATAAGTCACAGGAGCTTCTTTCAGAAAGGAAGAATTGTAGGAATAACCTGAATCAACACCTTACTGGTTCTAACAGATGGCTTCACACAGAGCTTAATAAGCATATAAAGGATAAGTTGAAGACTGATTAAATCTTGGACTTGATATTGATAGCTGAAAAAGCAGAGGAAGCAATACACAGCACAAGAGCAAAGAGTTGTACCGGGTAGTCATATTTTGTATGGGAAGAAAAAGGGCTGAGCATTTCAGAAATTCGGTCGCATCTAGAAAAAAAATGGGGAGATGGGCCAGAGATGCAATCAAGGCGGAAAAAAGAAAAGTGGGGGCCAAAAGACTGGATTTCAATTGCAGTGTTACATTTTTCCCTTCGTTTTAGTGGGTTTTAAATAAATTCATGAAAAATACATGAAATATGCACAAGTTTAATAATTTTTGGTCTCCACATTGCTCTTACTAGCACTCTGAAGTGGGGAGGAGGCATGGTCCCCTTTACTCCTCTCTAGATCCGGTCCTGGTCTAAGCAATGTGATTAATTCTGGTCCCATTGTTTGTAATGAGGATAGATGCATTACTCGCTTTATAATTTTTGGTTATCTATAAATTAAAACTACGAAAATCTCAAAGGATAGATGAAATTACTGTTGAAATACTTAGAACTGGGAACATTTCTGTTGTTACATGATTGACTGAACTTTTTAACGTTTTTTATGATAAAGGTGTTCCTAAAGATAGTAATAGTTTACCTTTTGTTCCTGATACAGTTCTTTGCATTATTGTGCTTAATAGAATTAGGAATTTGGTTGATCGGCAGCTGCGGGATGAACAGTGTGGATTCAGAAGTGGTAGGGGATGTATAGATCAAATATTTCCACTTAGACAGATTCTTGCGAAAAGTGTAAAGTTTCAGAAACCTGTTGTTACTAGCTTTATAGATTTGGAAGAGGCTTTTGACTATTGATTTTCATAATTTGTGGTTAATTGTTAGATCATATGGTATTTGATAAGTTTGTAACCATAATGAAAGCTTTTTATAATAAAACCGAGTCATATGTAAGTATGTACACTATCTCAGCAGAAAAACAACATATATCTGATAAAAAGAGAAGAAAACATTTGCGAAAAAGGTGAGATCCTGGCAGGAAGAGAGAGCATAATAGAGCCCTGCCAGAGCGGTTGGAAGAGAACATAATAGAACCCTGCTATTAATAGAGCCCTGAGAGGATGCGGATATCTGCATTTAAAAGCTCTCTGCTGATAAAAGATTAATGTTAAGGTGGAGAGCAGATAAAGCGGTGGCTAAAAATTTTATGTTAACGCAGACAGCGGATAAAATCTGTACGAGCATTGACAAAAATTACTCTAATATTAATGGCTGATATGAGTGATAAAAAAAGACTACTTTAGATAATGGAAAAAAGAACCCATTCGAAAATTCAAATAATTTATTCACTGAAAATTATAGAACTATATCCACTGATAATGCTCCAGAAATTCATATATCAACTGCAATTACTTCTTCTAATTAGTATGAGAAGCTGGTGTTGCCATATTGAATTGACAGAAATCGAGCCGAAAGCAATAAAATTTAATGTGGTTTTGTAAACGCTATAATTGTATTACACTGTTTCCGTTACAGCTTTCTGAAAGATTACAAAATATTAATAAAAATAAAAAAGCTGTTGAACTCCTTAACTACCTTTGTGGACTTCTAGGGATCCGGGAACCACATGTTGTGAATTACTGACCTACAGAGATTCGATTCAAATCTTTTTCTTCACTCTGATTTTTCCATAAGATATGCTCCATAACAACAGGCTCATTAAAATTAAGGACCAGTGTGATTTTCCATTGACAAAACATCCGCATTGTTCCCCAGGCTCCTAATCTGCAGTTTCCTGGTTCGAGTCTCTCCTGAATCAAGGCTGAGTTTATCTCCTCTAACACTGTCCTCATAAAAGGACACCGATGGGCTTGGAAAGATCGCCGTCAGTCGAATGGGGCATAAAACTTTGACCTCGTGTGCAGTAGAGCTATGCACATGCACCTGTACATAGCCTGTGCACGTTAAAGAACACGCTGGGTGGCTTTGACGGCAGGCTACTATATGTCTCCTACCAGCTGTCCAGTGGGTAGGTCCCCTAAACCTTCTCTAGGACCTTGGGGTCCTAATGACCACGGCATTTATAATTTATTGCATGCAAAAAGAGTGCCGCTCAGAGGTAAAACAACCGAGCTCATAAAGCCGTGGCCCCCTGTGCAAAGAGAGTCATAACCCTGTGAACGTTAAAGAGCACACTGGATGGCCTTCACGGGAGACTTCCATCTGTCTCCTAACAGCTGTCCAGTGGATTCCCTTTCTCCAGTCTACTCTGAACCTTCGGGTCCTTGTGACCTTTCCCCAACTTTTATAAGCCTTTGTAGTCCTTATAATTTTCTTTTCGTTTGGACATATAGGACACAGAAAAATCCTAGGAGCTACTCCTAGTTTTTACAGGTCTTCTCATAAAGAACTGCCACTGCTGACCACTGCCTCAGTTAGAGCTAACACACAAAGTTTGCCTTGATAGAACAGTCGGTAGTTCCCTAATCACTATGCCAGTAAAGGCTTATGATCTAGCCATTTAGCCCATTGTGTGCAAAAAGTGCCGCTCAGAGGTAAACCAACCCAATCTGTAAAGCCTGGCCTCGTGTGCAGGAGAGTCATACCCTGTTCACGTTAAATAATACGCTGGATGGCCTTGACGGCAGGCTACCATCTGTTTAGTAAGAGCTGTCCATTGGGTTTCGCTTTCCCAACAATCTCTGAGTCCTTGGGGGTCCTTGAAACCCAGCTTTTTAGCCTATTATGTGCAAAAAAATGTCGTTCAGAGGAAAAACAATCCAATCCTAACAGTTTTGACCAATTTAGGATAATAAACAGTTTTAAAAACAAATCAGTACACGTTAAGATTTCGTATCTTAAATCTCAGTTTTATTCCTCTTAACTTTACGTGCTTTCTATGATCAGAAAGAAGAAAGTGAACACGAGTGTCAAACCTTGACTGAACATCAAGGGGAGTGTTAAGGCTTCCAGATTCCTACTACGCATGAATAATTCATGTCCATATTACGCGGTGACGTCACATCCATAATTGCTCTGTCAGCAATGATGTTTCGCGAGAACGGCTCTTAGTAATAGATGGCCTTTGAGCCTCTCCGATATAAATTCTAACGATCTTGGCGTCCTCAATGAAAGGCTACGTTGAGTGACACCTGAAATTTGTAGCGACACTTATCGATGAGCTCCTAGTTAACAGCAGGTGTGTTACAGGTGTTTTGTTCTTGATCTACGACGACTTCCAGGAATAAATGCTCGTTTTTACTTCTTCCAGTGTAATTAATCCATTCTCGTTTATTCCTTATCGTCATCTTTGGGAGTGTTTTTTTTTCTGACGCTAAAGCTCTGAAGAACACGTGCAAGTAAGGAGATGGTGGTTATTTTTAACACCCCGAAATAACCTTGGATGTCATTAATCTAGAAGTAAATGAAATTTTCCGAAATTGATCGATAATGGCCACTGCAGTGAGATCTGTGGTATAGTTTTTTTTTTACATTGCTTTTTAATTGGGCTGGGTTTTATCTCTCAGAGGCACCTTTTTTTTGCCCACAGTGCGCTAAATACCTGGGTCACAAGGACAATGGAGGCTCACAGTAGAATAGAGGAAAGGGTTGGGTTGTTTTACTTCTGAGCGGCACTTTTCTGCACACAGTGTGAAAACTAGTCAAGTCACAAAGACCCAGGGGCTCAACGTTGGGAAAAGGAGAGGGTTGAGTTGCTTTACTTCTGAACGCACTTTTGTGCAGACAATGTGCAAAATAGCCAGCTCACAAGGACCCCACGGGCTCAGAGATAGTTAAGAGAAAGGGACCCACTGGACAGCTGTTGAGAGATAGATGGTAGCCTCTCGTCAAGGCCGTTCATCGTGTTTTTTAACGTGCACAGGATATGGCTGTCGTGCACACGAGGTCACTGCTAACGTGCATCTGACTGACGGCGGCTTTTCGAAGTCCATCGAATTGGGTTGTTATACTCCTGAAGGGCACTTTTGTGCACGCAAAGTACTAAACAACCAGGTCGCAAGGACCTCAGGAGCTGACATTTGGATAGAGTAAAGGAACTCACTGGACAGCTGCTAGGAGACAGATGGAAGATTCTGATCGTACCCATCCACCATATTCTTTAAAGTACACAGGGTATGGCTCTGCTGCATGTGGGTCACAGCCAGTGGTGGATTAAGGTATCTGAAGGCCTCAGGCGCAAAAGATTCAAGAGACCAAACTTTCCAAAGGCGTTATATTCAATGTACAGAGATTTTCACAACTTACGAAGGGTAAAAATGTATACATTAACATACATAATCCTGAAGCAGCCATGGGGTATGGAGGTCTAACCAGATTATGTAATTTACTTCTCCAAATACCTCTCTCCTGAGTTACAGCTGCTGCATTTGGCCACTGTATGCCAATTTCAGCAAAGTCCTGTTTTGTCTACCCACCGCATCCTATGTCTTCCCCTTTTCCTGAGGCATTTAGGCACACTGTTCATAACCTTATTCGCTAATCTTTCAACTATGCATACGGAAAATATGGCCAAAAAATGCAGCAGGTAAAGTAAATTGAATTAAAGAAATTCATAAGTAGAAAAGTTAAAATATTTAATATGTAAACTTGTATCTACTGAAAAATGAACAAAATTAAATGTAGGTAAATTTAATGTAGTGTAGCTTGGATTAGGCTGTTTTACCTCAGAGGCACTTTTTCGCATATAATGGGCTAAATGGCCAGGTCACAAGGACCCCGAAGTCTCAGAGACGGTTGAGGAAGTGGACCCACTGGACAGCTATTAGGAAGTAGATAGTAGCCTCCCATCAAGGCCATTTAGAGTGTTCTTTACATTGCACAGAGTGTGGCTCTCCTGCACACGGGTAGCGGCTTAACGTCTCATCCGACGGACAGTGACCTTTCCAAGTCCATCGGTGTCCCTTACTGATCGTGGGCAGGGCGGAGAGTTTTATGGAAATAAATCTCAATGTTGGTCCAGTTGGGATTCGAACCTAGAAACTGCAGATTACGAGCCTGATGCGCTACCAACTGAGGCGCCCCGATCCCCATTGTAGTGTAGCATATTTGACAAAAATCACATTGTGTTTTGTATTAACCTAAGCTAAAAGACCAGATGTGCACACAAATAGCATATTTCGCATTATTGTGAAGTATTTTTACTAAATGTTGTAAAAAAAATCGAGTTTGACTGTTTTAACCCTCATAAATATCGGTCCCCTGCGACCCCCTCATACGCCTGTACCCTAATTAGCCAGTGACCATGGCTTTATGTCCCATTCCACGTATAGAGGCCTTTTCAAACCCACTCATGTCCCCTTTTTGACGAGGGCAGAGTGGGAGGTTTAGAGGAGATAAATCTCAATGCTGGCATAGGTGGGACTGGCACGTAGATTGGGTTGGGTTCTTTTACCTCTGAGAGGCACTTTTTTTTTGCTCACAATGGGCTAAATGGTCAGATCACAAGGACCTTAAAGGCTCAGAGAAGGTTGGGGACTGAACAGCTGTTAGAAGACAGATGGTAGATTTTTGTCAAGGGCATCCAGAGTATTCTTTAACGTGCACAGGGTATGGCTGTCCCGCACACGGGGCCACGGCTTAACGTCCCATCCGACGGAAGACGGCCTTTCCAAGCCGATTGTTGTCTCCCAACTGACCGAGGGCAGGGCGGGAAATTATGCGGAGATAAATCTCAACTGGCCCAGCTGGAACTCGTACCTAAGAATTGAAAATTACGATCCACGTGTATTGGACATTTCCAGGTCTTGTGAATGGATCGCCACATTCAAAGCTCCTTAATTAATGAAATTAATGAAAGCAATCCTTTTACGAAAAAATGTAATAAAACACAAGAAATTAGATGTAAATTGGATATCTCGTTCGAATCACTCTAAATCTCGACTTTAAATAGTATTCTTTTACTATTTAAAGAGTTATTGAAGCTGGAATATTTAAGAGACCTCTGTTCTGCTCGTCCTAAATACTTATCTTCAAAATTTACGAAAACCAAAATAACCATTACATAAACTTCGAAAATTACATCTATTTCGTAAACGATTTGTTGCGAGAATTATTTCTTGTGTTTTATTAAACTTTTGAGGTAAATTCAATAATTCAAGTATAACGGAAGTCCAATCAGACTGAAGTTTAGTTACAAATGTCTGGCTACAGCTGTTGTACTTGACCATTGCAAGGGAATTCTAACAACTGATTGCAAGGTCCTGTTTACCACTGATCATCCATCGAATTCTGAGTCTCCCACTTTTCGTTCGTTAGGATTTTAGGTATACTGTTATTAACTCTATTCTCTAATGTACAATTCTGCATGTGGGGTAACATGGCCAAATCAATACAGTTTCTTTTTGCATAAGATGCTGCTCAAAGGAGGTGGCTTGTCATTCACACAACAGCAAAATGTCCCAATACACGATGGAGGAGAGGGATTATATTGAACAAAAACAAACTTCAACTAGCTTCTCTGCAATTCATGTGGCCAAGGCTTATCTTGAGCAACATCATGTAAAAATATAAATTAAAAATAAAAAAAATACCTATCTTTCCATACATGCGTACATATATATGTACATACATACAGAATCCTCAAATTGCCATCGGCTATGAGATCCAACCACATTAAGTAATTTTGTTCTCCAAACACGTCTGTCCAGACCTACAACTGCTACATTTGGTCACTATAGGCCATTTCTAGCAAGGTCCGTAGAATCCACAAGCAGCCGTGGACTATGGAGATGCAATCAGACTGTGTAATTTTGTTTTCCAAACACTTCGGCACTGAGACACAGCTGCTGCATCTGGCCACTGTACGCCAATTCTCCCCCCCCCCCCCCCCCCGATAGGGGACCACCTTGTCGTGGTGGGGGGGCCTAGGGCCCAGCAACCCGGCTGAGGCTTTGCCGGTCGGGATGATCCCCAGCTGGAGCATGCCAAAGGCTTTGCCGGCTGTAGTGGGCAACAGCTGGAGCATTGCTAAGGTTTTGCCGGTTGGGGTGGTCCCCGGCTGGAGCATTGCTGAAGCCAACCGAGGTTGAAGACGCTGCTGGCCGGCTTGATTGCCGGTCGGATGGTGACGGCGTTGGAGACCTCACCTATCAGGAGCTCAGTGGAGCTGTTCGAGGGCTCGGCAGAACGGATTAATTCCTAGTAAGCCAGAGCCCTCACAAAAGTCTGGGTCTTACTAAGAGTCTCCACTCCGGACGCCGATCGAACTTGGATCTATATATCCTTGTTCATGGCTAACCGGGGAATAGATTAAAGCAAGGTTTCTTCCGGTGGTCAGCTTTCCTTCTATAGGACTGCTGCCATGTGAGGCTGGGGATGAGGTGCGCCTATAGGGCGTATTCCTTGCCCCCGGCTCTAGATAAGCACGGCTCTTCATAACCAGGTAGTGCTGTACAAGCGGAACCGGGAATTGCCGTGGTTGCATAAGATCGCAACAAGAGATTCATTGTACGCCAATTCTAACAAGTCCTGTTTGACATTGTCTGCCCACTGCATCCTTGGTCTCTCAACCTTTTCCTGAAGCCTTTAGGCACACTGTTCATAACTCTATTCGCTAATCTATAGTTATGCATACGGGAAACATGGGCCAAACCAACGCAGTCTCTCTTTGTACATTATGCTGCTCAAAGGAGGTTGCCGACTCCTTCTAACCTCATCATTACTTACAAAGTCGAACAATCTCCAATATACTGCGTCTAAAATCAGATAAGCTTAGATTAATTTCTCATACATTTCTTTTTGGTATTGAAAATACTCATCGTTAATGTACTAAAAATCAAACTAATAGTAACTAAAGTAAAAATCAACTAAATAGTTGCTAGTTGATATCTTTTATTTTCGAAAATAAATAGATAATAATAAATTCCAATATTAATAAAATCGTCATTTGTAATAGGTTATATTTATATTCTTTCACAATAATTATGTTTTTGCGATCATGGGATCATGGGATCTTAAGGAAGTGTAGTCAGTGTTGAATTGTCAGCGAGATCTGACTTTTCTAGACTGAATTTTTCAGACTAGTAAAAACCATGCTTTATCTCATTTTTAGCAACAAGCTTAACTTTGTAGACCATTATATAGGCTAAATACAGCTGATTCGAAAGTACATTGTTTCATAAAATATCGCATAAATACCAATTTTACAAAATAAAACATTTAAGTGTTGATCAAATGCTTAATTTCTAAATTTTATTCAGTTCATAAATATTCTT
This sequence comes from Ryuthela nishihirai, assembly GCA_038380435.1. Lineage (NCBI taxonomy): Eukaryota > Metazoa > Arthropoda > Arachnida > Araneae > Heptathelidae > Ryuthela > Ryuthela nishihirai. Next base: position 112,180,366 of record JAWZYU010000003.1, on the reverse strand, counting down.
CCAAATTTTGTCTTCAAATTCGATAGTGTATGTCTACATTAACGATGAGTATCTTTCAAGATCAAAAAGAAATGTTTGAGATATTAATCTAAGCTTATCTGAATTAGTTCAAATAAAGTACAAAATAATGTTACATTAATGCTTATTATTAATGCTGAACTGAAATTTGAGATAAATAGGTATTAATAAAATTTTCGATGTACGTTTTATTCATAACAAAGATTTTTTTCGGAACCTGTGCTCAGGGGCCGGCCTTATGGTTGCTGGCGCCCTGGGCAAGCTGAAATTCGGCGCCCTTTTTTAATATAATTATAAAAATTTTCACAAGGAAAAAACTAAAAATATAGAAATGAGTTTATTACCTGGATTGTTTTTTTTTTAACAAACAATGAACAATAATATTGTTTTTTTTCTCTACCAATATTTGGACAGTATGAACAATTAGCCTACCTAAAACATTTTTTTTTTCTAGCCTTTAGATCAGCAAATCTTTTCATTGCACTTTCTATATTTATATTCTCCACAATATCATTTTCTATAGACAAAATTGCCAAAGAATTCATTCTGTCTTGAGACATGGATGACCGTAAGTATGTTTCTATAAACTTTAGTTTACTAAAGCTTCTCTCGCCAGCGGCCACAGTAATAAGTATTGTAAGCATTATTCTTAATGCAACCCACAGATTTGGCATGACATCCTGTAACTTATTAGTGTTTATGAACCTAGCGGCTTCTATTGGAAGCTTTACATCTTCAGGAAATACTTCTTTGGCTATATCTAGTTCAGTCAAGAGATCACATCCATTTTTATCACTATTTGCTTGGTACCTTAACTTATTCTCTAAACCTTGACATGCTACTTTGAGTATATTTTTATCTGGCAGATCTTTTAGGTCATTTAAAAATCCCCATGTGTTATTGAAACTTTGTAACTGTTCAAATCTCTCTGATAAAGAATTAATAACTCTGTCCAGTATTACATTGAACACATAATTTTTAAATCTTTTTTCTGGGTCATCCGCATTTGTAACCTCGTCAGTGCACTCATATTCAAACAGCCTCCTTCTTCTGCTTATTCTTTTACTTCTAAAAATGGGCTCTACATCTAATTCTGTAGCTAATTCTTTTGCTGACTCTAGTGCTTTTTCATAACCATTTGCACGATAATCAATTAAGTAATTAGTGACACTATTCATTAGTGAAACTGCAGAGATAGTTCCACAGAGGTGTTCTGCATAGTTTTGCTGACAACATTTACCCTGCCTAAGACATCATACCAGACATTTATCATCACTAGAAAACCGTAATTTTCTATTTGTGTTACAAGAGTCTCTGCTTCATGTCGCACTACAGGATCAGACGCAGGCATTTCTGAAAGTTCATAAAGAGCTTCTCGAATTCCCGTGATTTCATATTTAATGGCTTTGACACATTCTATTCTGCACTCCCATCTAGTCTCGCATAAAGGTTTTGCAGTGAAACATGTTTTTTCAGTGCATGCCATCGTCCAGGAGAGGCAGAAAAGAAAATATATATGCGCTGGACAGTACCAAAAAAAGAAGTGGATTCCAGGCCACTTGTTGCACTGTCACCAACCACTAAGTTTAGGCTTGACATCCACATGACATATAAAACGCCCGTGGATTTTCTTTCATGATCCGTACCTGAACCCCTTTATTTTTTCCTTTCATATTTGAACCATTATCGTAGCCCTGGCCTCTGCAGTTATATAAGTCTAGGTTGCTCTCTCTCAGAAAATCAAGTATACTTTCATATAATCCTTGACCTGTAGTTTCTATAACAGGTTTATAGCTAACAAAATGTTCCTTTATTGCAATGTCTTCTCATCTAAAAATCGTATTGTAAATGAAAGCTGCTCCACATGACTTATATCTGGCGTACAGTCTAAAATAAGACTAAAATATTTGGCTGATTTAGCTCGGTTAAATATATTTCCTGAACAGAATTTCCCAACAAATTGATTATTTCGTTATGAACATTTTTTCCACAATAGTGAACGTGAGTTTCTTTAATACCGACGTAAATGTTCACTCATTGTTAAATCAAATTTTCTAAGTGGCTCAACAAGACCTAAAATAATTCCCATTGTGTGGTGTAAATAATGTGTCTGAAGTTCCTCTGAAAGCCAAATTGCGTTCAGCTAAATACTGAGTGATGCTCATTAAACGTTCTAAAACTTTGTACCAACGCTCTCGTTCTTTTTCCACTTGTGACTGAAGCTCCTTATCAATAGTTTTATTAGTCTGTAATCGGAGTGATGTTTCAAACCATTTCTTTAGATATTCCAGGTGATGTACTGAATTTTCATGTGACTGTAAGTATTCATGAGCATGCTTCCAGTCATTAATTCCAGATTTTTCTAACATTGACTTACTGGAGAAGCCAAAAATTTTGCAACAAAAGCAATAAATTTTATTGGTTCTCTCTGAATAAATAAGCCACCTTCTAAGAAAATTCTCACCATTTTTTATTTTCCTATACATCATTGTCACATAGAAACTACGTTTATTTGCATCTTTTGGAAAACTGTACTCTTTATTAATAGGATGTGGCCCATTCATAATGATGTGATCACTTTCAGCTATTGATAATTCTTATGGCCATTGTGTTGGATCATTGTAGTTGACATTTATTTTGGTTGAGTTTTCAAATTTACTTTCAACATTCCCAGTATTTCCTGCTGTGAGTGTGACATTATTGCCTAAGACTAAGTCTTCAACCGCATTACAGTTGTGATCCTGATCTTTTAATTCATGCATGCAGTTGTTCTTTTCTTCAGAAAGTACAGTACATTCAGTGGGTTTGACTTCACAATCATTAGATGACAAATCTGGACAGATATATGTAGCTGAAGAAGTTGAGCCTGCATTGTTCCCACTGTTTGACTTAGGACTGAAAAAACTTGAAACCTTTGGGTGTTTCTTGACTGCTTCTTCTTGTTGAAGACATCTTTTTCTGTTTTCATAGCCGAATAACTTTTTTGGAGGCATTTCCTAATTTTAGGAATAGGAAAGAATAAAATAAATCGAAAATGTCTAAAGAAAACAAATAAAAACACTACGGTATATCATTATAAATGGCAGAAAACAAAAAACACAAGAACAATCTCAGAAACAAAAAAAATTGACAGCTGTCACTGTGACCTCTGAGAAGATACTAAACAGATACTTTGTTGCCCTTCTAGTGGAAAAACGTATCGTAACGCCAATATCAATAATAAACTCCGTGTAAACTTACACTAGAGATTTGGCAACCGAGCATCTTTGCGTGTCGTTAAAAGTGACACACACACACTCTCTATATATATGAACCTGCTGTTTTTCCATCTTAAAAACTTCAGATTGAAAAAATATTTTATTTATTATTTTCACTTTTTCCTTTTTTCGGAAGATCCTTGATGGCGCCCCCTAAGCACATGGCGCGCCAGGGCAACGGCCCAAGTTGCCGGTACCTTGAGCTGGCACTGTCTGTGCCCCTTTTTTCCGTAAGTTGTTGGTTTCGATTTGCACGGTGATTTCCTGAAATCTACCGGGTAAATGGAGGGATGGTTGCGTTGAGAAATCGTGTTAAACCAACCAATCGTGTTAGTCAAAAACCAGACCTATTTTTAAAATCGCGTTAGTCGGGGACTGGGTGTATCTGTATCATTTTAAACTAAAATAGGGCAGTCCAACAGGTCTACAAATCAAGAGGTGGAGAATGAATTCTCGTTTCTTCATAAAAAGAAATTTTTTAAAAGTTAGGGAGCTTTAAAATGGAGCTTTCTATTCACATAACATGAAAATAGGGCCAGATCTTGGGGGAAAGGTTTTTTAAAAACCTCTAAAAAAAGGGGAAATTCACTTCAATGGAAATCAGTCTCTTGTCTCCCCCCCCTCCTTTTTTTTACCCTTTTTCAGCTCAATTGTGTCGCTTACGCCTCCCCCTTTATTTTTTTTTTCAGATCCGGGAGTGCATGGAAGTATCCCAAAAATTCCTCTCCGGTAATGGTAGTTGATTTGGCCCGACAATCCGTAACCGTTTCTTTGACGTTCAAAAGAAACTGCTGCTGCTCCATGCTGCTGCTTTACCCATGCGTCCTCGCACACCGCCATCTGTCAGCACCTGAGTCTTCATGACAACTTCGTCTCAAGGCCAGTCGCCGTATACTGCTTCCTGTTCGCCATTATAGTGACCAGGTTTCCCCCTTCGGGTTTTCATGGTCAAGGTCAGCATACAGCCGTACGGATAAGCGACGAGCGGCTCGACCTCAGTAGAAGCATACGCGCGAAAACCGGTAGATCAGGAACTAATAGAAGGCATGGAGGGAAAAAATGGTCTAAGAAAAGCGAGAAGTGTTCTAATGGATGGATGGTGTTTGAGATAGGCCTGGGGGGAATGCGGGGCTAACGGCATGTACCCTGCGGCACTCAAACCCACTGACCTAAATTGGCTTTTTCTTCAAGTCTCTCGCTTTTGAAAGCAATCGTTTGGTAAGCTGCTAGTTAATATCAACCATAATGATCATAAGGTGGACTTTATGAGTTGCCTCATTCATTGTCAAAGTGTAGGAAGACAGACTATCTTCATCCTGACCATTTGGTGTTCATTACTATGCGAATTTCGTGTTGCAAAGTTAGGGTAAACATTGACTAACCTTTTCTCCATACGTCCATAACATCAAGTTTGACTGTGTCTAGAGGTATTATTTGGTATTTGTGTATCTTTATCCTTCCTCCATCAAATCCATCCATATATCTCCATTAACCCTCTACCAAATCCATTCCTCTCACTCAATTCCCCTTTCTTCCTCCATCAAATCAATCTCTCTCTCCATTCTTGCTCTACCAAATTTATCTCTCTTCCCATTTTTCCTTCACCAAATACATCCCGATCTCCCCATTCTTCCTCTAAAAAAAATTGATCCTTATCTCCCAATTTTCCCCCTACAAGATTCATTCCTACATCTCCATTTTCCTTTCACTAAATTCATCTCTATCTCTCCATCATCCGTTCACCAAATTCATCTCCATCTCTCCGTTCTTCCTCCAAAAAATATATTTCTATCTTATTCTTCCTCAGCCAAATTGATCTCAATCTCCCCATTTTTCCTTCACCAAATTCATCTCTATCTCTCCATTCTCTCTCCGCCAAATTCATCTCCATCTTTCCATTCTCCCTCTGCCAAATTCATTCTCCCTCCGTCAAATCTTCCCATTTTCCCTAATCTATCTCCTCATTCTAATTCTATCCAATTCATCCCGATCCTTCAATTTTTCCTTCACCAATGTTAGCTCAGTTGGTTTCATGTCAAGCTCATAATTTGATATGCCCAACTTCAAATAAGGTAGAAAACCTCAAAAGAAATCTCCAAAATTATTTTTGCATTCTGAGCTACTTCTGGATCCTTTACTTCCGAGATTAAAAGTCATAGATCAAATTAACGAGAGTTGGCTCAGTCGATAGCGCATCAGGCTCGTAATCAGATTGTCCAGGTCCCAACTCTGTCTGCGTTGATATTTTTATCCGTTAACTCCCACATTGCTATCGGTGACAAAGGGGACACCGATGGTAATGTGGAAAAATTGGAAGCTAGGGATCATTTGTTTTAGAGGAAGAATGGGAAGATAGGGATGGATTTGATGAAGGAAAATTGGAAAGACCGTCCAACACCGTCTGTCGGACAGCATGTTAAATTACGAATCCCTGTGCACATTAACGAATACACTGGATGAACTTGACGGAGGCTTCCGCCTGTCTCCTAATAGCTGTTCAATCTCTTCTCCAATCTTTTGGGGTTCTTGTAGCCAACCGATTTTCCCCACTGTGTGCGAAAAAAGGTGCCACTCAAAATCAAACAACTCAACAAAGTATTCAAACCAATGCTTCCATATTTTAGCAGATACAGCTCTAATGGTCAATTATTGCAATAAAATTAATGAATGAAGCATAAGTACATATTAAGATATATATTTAATGAAGCATAATATTATGTAAGAATATATTGAACAAATCCTAACTTCCAAAGAAATATACATTAAATATAAGATAACTATATCAATATATATTGCATGAATTGTTGCAAGCATATAATATATTGAATATGACATATAAGCATAGCAATCGTAGCACTGCCTTACCAAAATATCAGATAATTTCTATGTTATGTCAATAGGAATCTAATTTCGAAGCTCTATAACGTCTTCAATATGTATTTAATGGAAAAATGTGACTCAAACTAGATTTGATTATGATCTTTAATTTATCTTCAGTTGCAGTTTCCATCAAATGCATATTTTAGAAGTTATAGAGCTTCGAGGTTAGATTCCCAATGACAAAACATATGTAGACGTTAATATTTTGTAGGGCAGTATATATTGCATGAATTATTAGAATCATACAATGTACTGCACACGACATTACAAGCGTAGTACTATATCTTGAAAGAAACAAGAATCGTTAATCAAATCAGCATATCTTTCTTTGGCTCATGATTGCTGATCGTGACCTACTTTGGTACGCATTAAGTCGATTGCTTTCCAGAATTAATAGAAACGAGAAAACGCTCAACGCAACTTGTATCCTCTTAGAAATGTTTTCCTCTTTCCAAAAAAAGGGAAAAAAAGCAAATGAAACACTCTTGCAGATGCTCCAACAAGTTAAAGCTAATTACATTAATGAAATAATTGGCTAAGAGACAAATCGCTCTCGAACGTGCTTTTTATCTGTTATACGTATTGTCATGCTGAAGGCAACTCAGCAATTTGCAATCATAATAATGTAACATTTCCTCCAGGAAAAGGCTTGTGGTTTGCGGCACATTTATTTAAACTTAATAATTCTTTCATCACCTTCATATTATCGATGAAGATATGAGAAATTAAGCGGAAATTTATTGTTTATAATAGAAATTAGTAAGAAAGGTGTAAACGAATTTTTGTTTGTGTATCGCAAAACAAAATGCGTAGAATATTCAATGCTTTTGCATTTTCTGAATAGACAAGGTGAGTATTCGGTTGAGGGGTGGGGGAGGGGGCTTAGAGCGCCATAGTTTTACCCTTAAATTTCTGGAAGCTCGAAATTGAAAAATTATTATAAACTATTCACAGGAAAGATTTGGGGAAAAATTCAAAGAATTGGGGAAAATTGCGTTGTTCAATGAAATTCGGTATAAAGATAGTTGGGTTGGGGGTCACTTTTTGCACACAATGGGTTAAATGGCCAGGTCACAAGGACTTCGAGAAGATTGGGAGGAGGGAACCCACTGGACAGCTGTTAAGAGACAGATGGTAGCCTCTCGTCAAGACCATCCAACGTGTTCTTTAACATGCACGCGTTATGGCTGTTCCACACACGGTACCAATGCTTTACGTCCCATTCGATGGATGGTGGCCTTTCCAAGCCCATTGGTGTCCTCTTTCTGAGTGAGAGCACGGTGAGGATTAAAGTATATATATATATAAATTTAGTAAAGTAGCTTCATTTTGTTAGGGATTGGGGTTGTTTTACCTCTGAGCTGCACTTTTTTGCATACAATGGGCTAAATGGCCAGGTCACAAGGACCCCGAAGGCTCAGAGAAGGTTGGGGGAGGGGACTCACTGGGACAGCTGTTGGAAGACCTTTTTCTTTAACGATTTTGCATTTTCTGAAATAAATTTGCCGGGAGGCTGCCTTAGATCAGTAGTCTCCCGGTAAGGCCATCCAGCGTGTTCTTTAACATGCACAAGGTATGGCTCTCCCGCACTCGGGATCACGGCTTAACGTTCCATCCGAAGGACGGCGGCCTTTCCAAGCCCATCCATTTTGTTAGAGTATAGAAATTGGGACATGACATACATCTGACTTTTTATCTGCAACCATAAAAGAAATAACATGAAATAAAACATTAATCAGCAAGCGATGAAATTATCGATGAATTTGGTGAAATTTTAGTTTTCTGAGCCAGCAGCATAAATAACGTTGTTTTTAACAAAGGAAATTTCCTCTTACGTTTGAAAGAAAACAAGTCTTTTTCTACATAAGCTGCTACGAATGCTTATTATATGAAAAAGAGGTATCCCCCCCCCCCCCCCCACAAAGCCAACACAAATGTGTTGCTGACGTATGTGATGTGTCAACATTTATCTCAAGTCTACTGAAAAGAATCTTTGATTCAGCATCATTTTTATCCAGGATCCAAAAGAATCCTGGATAAGCGCTTGGAACAGACCCATATTAAGCTAATAGGGAATCAGAGAATGAGCTCGGTAACTTCTTAAATGAATTTTTTTATCACAAAATGGAACTGAAAATAATGATTTCAGTTTTTGTTTTAAATCTAAATCTCTATTTTCAACAACAGACTTTTGGTATTTAAAAGAGTTATGGAAGCTGGAATATTTAATACTAGATATAGCAGTTTCAGGGGCGGCTGGTTCATTAGGCCACTTGGGGCACTACCCCACTAAACATATTCACAAAAAATATTGAACGAATTTCAAATTTAATATTGATTATCATATTCATATCTAAATCAACGTAATATAATTTTCATATTCGTTTTGTAGTCATTATTTGCCGTATTATGTAGACCAGGGTTGCTCAACGTGTGGTACGCGTACCCCTTAGGGGTACGCGGAAGATTTTTTTGGGGTACGCCGTGAGAGCTCAAAAGTCGCTAAATCTAGTAACAAAGTCGCTAAGTTGATATTATTATAACTATAGTTTTACCTATCTATATAAGGGGTACGCCAGTTACATACACATTTCCAGGAGGTATGTGAAGCATAAAAGGTTGAGAACTACTGATGTAGACAATCACGCATTTACTTTGCGAATTAGAGCTACGCCGGCTGCTTTCGTATTATCAATACGAATTTTAATATTACGGCCACCTTCCGGAATCTTATAATAAACAAATAAATAGATTCCCCTCAAGCAGCTGCTTGCCACAGAGGTCTGACAGTTTATACACCATAATAGAAAGTCTGTGAGGATGGCAGGACCTCAGCAGAAACACAAACATCCATGCCTTATCCGGAGACCTTAGATCAGTAGCCAAGCGCGCTAACCACTCGGCCACGGGACGACCACGGAATCTTAGCATTACCTGTTATAGCGATAATACAAATGCGCTGATAATAGATAATTATTGTATTGGTCCGTGACACTTGATTGGCTACCAGTGCAACCAATAGTCGAAGATCTTGCTACTTAGCGAAAATCTTCATTTCACTGTGACAGGCTCAACATGCCTAAACTTTCCTAGCAAGATGTGTTTAGAATGGGTTGCCAACTATCCACTTCACAAATTTTTCACCCATTAGAGGCACTATTACAGCTATTGAGAGATTCAGAAATGCGAATCGTAAAATTTCATCATTACCTAAGCAACCCAAAAATAATTTTTAAGCTATCTCTAAAAAACAACAAAATGTGAATGTTTAGAAACGAACATACAGATAGGCAGAGGACAAAGTGGAAACATTAGCTTGTTTTTTCTTAAAGCTAGCTAAAAACATGTGATCTGATGAAAAGATCCTCCGTCGATGCTCAGTATATCTCGAATTATGGTTTTTTATATTAAACAGGACAAATTTTTAAATTTAATTAAATTTGCATGCATATTTACAAATTTGTTTCATTGGTTTACAAATATGCACAGTGTTCCTGCCCAATATATTTAGCATATTTTGATTAATTTATATTAAATATCTTATATTAAAGACTTTCGGGCTTATATTATCTCCACTCGATTTTATGCCTTACAGTAACTTTCCTTCCACATACCTAACTCATCTGTCATCGAAAAAAAATCTACTTGTTAGTGTTACAGCAGAATTTTTACGAATGATGAGACTCCTGGATTTCATATCTATTTAGTTTCCTTAAATAGTACAATGTATCTTTAAATTAATTTCAGATAATACCATCATTATAATGCTATCGACCAGTGGCATACCTTCCATAGAACAAAGAGGTTCTGTCAGCTACAAACTCAAGGTGCCCTTTTTCAAATGTAACTGAGGTGATGAGTGAACGTGCATGAGGAAGGAAGTTTAAATACATTGCGCACCTGGGCCCTTATAAACCGAGTTACGCTACTGGTTCAATGCACAACAAATAATCAAAATCGTAAAACATAATTTTTAACGAAGTACCTTTCTATAAACAATATTATAATATCATTTCTTAAGGAATTTCGTTTATTAATAGTTAGCTGGTTGTTGGCATAGCTCTGCCAAGGTGGACTCGAACCTCGGAACTGCAGATTACGAGCCTCCCTCTTCTTAACAGGATTAAAAAAAAAGTACAGATCGACTAACTGTTGTTGTCATTTCCATTTGAAGAAATACATTTGTATAATCAATATGAATATTATCGTTTCATAACTCATTTCGTTTGTCAATTATTAGCCGGTTGTTTAAAATTTCTATTAAATAGTGTTACGTTATGGTCCATTCATAATTGAAGTATAGCTTAAAGATTTGTAGATATTTTTTGAATAAATTTCTTTATAACAGGATTGGGTTGAGATTTTTACCTACTGTAACGGGCTAAATGGTCAGGTCACAAGGACCCCGAGGGCTCAGAGAAGATTGGGGGGAAAGGGACCCACTGGACGGCTGTTGAGAGACAGATGGGAGCCTTCTATCATGACCATCCAGCGAGTTCTTTAACATGCAGAGGGTATGGCTCTCCCACACACGGGTTCACGGCTTAACGTCTCATCTGACGGACAGCGGTTTTATCCAAGTCCATCAGTGTGCCCTATTCTACTGACCGAGAGCAGAGTGGAAAGTTTTGCGGAGATAAATCTCAACGCTGGCCAAGGTGGACTCGAATCTCGGAACTGCAGATTACGAGCCTGGCGCGCTACCGACTTCGTTTATTAGTTGTTGTCCGGTTGTTGTACAGATTTCGTATAATTGTCATTGCCATTTCTATTGAAACAATTCAGCTTCGAACTTAAGAAAGAAATACTATTGTATAATCAATACTTAATATTATCATTTCTTAACAAATTTCTTTATTTCTTTTATTTATTGCTGGCCGATACTGTGCATAATTCGGTCAATATACCGTTTATATTGCTGTCCACGATTTCATCTTGAAACTTCAGAAGTTCCTTTGTTTAATCAATAATGAATATTATCGTTTTCTAAAACAAATTCCGCTTATTAAATGTTTACTGATAGTTCTGAACAGCTCGGCCAATTGCGATACCGTTTCTGTTCAAAGAATTCACTTTCTTTTGTTAATAATTCATCCAAAGAAATTAAATTATTTGACAATAAACGATGCATTGAACTGATCATTTTTCCCATTATCATATCACAGTGACGAATTAAAGAAAGCACACTTCCTACATTACACTTTTAGCGAAGCATTTCCACTGCAGACAGAACTTGTACAGCCATCAATTACTTTGAGTTGAGACAGCCTAAGTCAAGGCTGTAACGAGGTTAATGCGAGGAAAAATCTAAGACGCGTCACATGAAATGGTATCAAGTTGGTCTTGACCTGACCAAGACGACTGATATTTTCTTAATGTGACGTCAGCGACCAAGGGCGTCAAGTGAATCATCTGAAAGCACGGAAAAGTACACCTCTTCCACGTTACATCCGGGACATTTAGTTCAGGGGTTGATTATTGCTGCACGTTAACAGATCAAGGTCAGAGGAAGACTAATTTGTACACGAAATGAATTTCTTAACAGGATTAAAATTATGAATGTACTTACACTACTATTAAACAGTTTTACGTAGTGGTCCATTCATAACTGAAGTAGTACTTTGAGATTTCTCTTAGTGATCTATTCACAATTGAAATAGTACTTAAAGTTTGTACATATTTTGTAAATGAATTTCATCATCATCTTCAAGCAGACATGGGTTATGGAGGTCCAACCATATTGCAATTTAGTTCTTCAAACACATCTGTCATATCTGCTGTATCTAACTACGAATGTACTAACATTTCTATTAAATAGTTTTACGTAGTGGTCTATCACATTTGAAATAGTGCTTAAACATTTGTAGATAGTTTGTGAATGAACTGTGTGTTATGTAAATGAAAAGGTAACATCGAAACTCTACAACTTCTAAGATATATTTTTTTCGTTTTTGAAAATTAAGATTGCAGATAGAGATCTCAATCAAATATATCAATATCTCGATTTTTAACTATATTCGTTCAGTATTTAAAGAGTTATTTGAAGTTTCAATACAAGTCATAAGAATTTATCTGAACCCTAAGACTTAATTATTATTATTTCAAACGATTTAATTGTTTAAAATAAGCGTATATTTTAGTATTTTTAGTGTATATTTTAGTTTGTGCAAATTATTCTTGAATATTCTTCAATTTTGTATAATTTCTTAGGCTGGCATTGTTTTCGTTAAATATTCAAAATTTCCATAACTCATTAAATACGAATAAATGTTGAAAATCGAGATACTGATATATTTGATTCAGATCTTTGTCTGCTCTCACATTAAAAAGAAAACTTATTTTAGAAGTTATAGAGCTTCGACGTTAGTTTCCCATTTACATAACATAAGGTTGTAACTTTTGTCAACCAGTGTAATTATATGATTTTGAACATATTGCAATGTTTTCAATAGAGATAAACAAAATGCACCTCCCCATGATAACAATCCATATATCAAATAAGATTTCACCTAAAAGAAATCCATAATTCTTAGCAAGCACTGATGTGATCAAGAATACTACCCACGCAATCTCTAGAATTCCAGTGCCACAAATATAACGACATCGAGAAAAATGTACTTAAACTTCTACTTTTGATGTAGCCAATTCGTTTAGGGTTTCTAAGATAGAATTTATCTATTCTCGAAAGAAAAGAAAAAAACTATCCCCTCCACCGCGACTATATAAGGCCTCCGATAAACCTATCTAGTGAATGTCGCCTGTCTGGAATGTTAGTCACGTAATGCTCTCCCTCTTACAAGGGAGGATCAGGAATGGAAGCTTCTTCATATCTAGAGCCATATAAAGATCCTCCTACAGATTTCTAACTCACATGGAATTCTCATAAAACATTTCTCACTTCCTTAGTCATCCAGATTTATGGTCGTGAAATCAGGTGGCATTGTTACTTCCATACACTGTAGCACTTATTTGAATATAAAGTCTGGACGTGAATTGGATTATTTTACTACTGAGCGGAATTTTTGTTAATGCAATCGGCTAAATGGCCAGGTCACAAAGACCCAAAGGTTCAGAGTTGAATGGGAAAAGTAAATCCATTTAACCGCTGTTATGGGTTTGGTGTGGTTTGTTCGACGGAATTTTGTTCGAAACGGAAAATTGTTCGACCAACATTTCGTCGAAAGTTTGAGAACTGAAAAAAATATGAGAAGAAGCAAAAGGGCGAACTCCTCTATAAGGTCTCTTTTGGTTTGTTACTGGGGAGTAATCGGAGAGGGGGGGGGGAGAGAAGGCTAAGTTTTAGATTTGGCAGAATAAAACATTACTAGTTTTACAGACGATCTAGACACCTTTTATTTCCTCTTTACTTACACTATTATTGTAAGCTATATTCAGAGTTTTGTAGAAGAGGGATTATGCTTGAAATTTAAAACTGGAGTATTTGCCAGAACTATATGCTGAATGATCACTGAACTATGACCGATCCATGTTATGTCAGTGAAACGCTAATTTCGAAATCCTATAATTTTTTAACGTAAATTTAAATTTTTTTTAACGTTTATGTTAAATAAACTTTTTAAAATAAACACTTTATGGAGAAAATGTTGCTAAAGGTAAATTAAATATCTAAATCATTACTATATTATTTTAATATTTAAAGAGTTATGGAAGTTTGAACATATACGAATAGCACTGAAGTCACACATTTGAAGTTAATTGAAACTGAAATAGAAAGTATTTTTTCAAACCATTTCATATATAATTGCATATTTTAAAAATGTGTGTAAATAATTCCTTCAATGTTCGTTTTTTTGTGGTTTTTTTAGATAAATTTCTTATAACAAATTACTGCTCTGAAAGGTTTAAACTTCCATATCTGCTTAAATATTGTAAGAATATTGTTGAAAATCGCTGTCCGTCGGATGGGACGTTAAGCCTTGGCTCCGTGTGCGGGAGAGCCATACCATGTGCACGTTAAAGAACACGCTGGATGGCCTTGACAGGAGGCTACCATCTGTCTCCCAACAACTGTTCCAGTGGGTCCCCTCCCACAACCTTCTCTGAGCCTTCGGGGTCCATGTGACCTGGCCATTTAGCCCACGGTATGCAAAAAAGTGCCGCTCAGAGGTAAAACAACCCAACAACCCACAGGTGGGACTGGAACCAGTGAACTATAGATTATGAACCTGGCGCACTACCGACTCAACTAACCCTCGACCTCTAAAATTTTGGTATCTGGTAACCCTACAGATGGAAGCTTTCCGTGTACCATCCGTCGTGTACTTTAACGAGCATAAAGCTGGTTTTTCTCTAGACGGAACCGTAATATCCGATTTGATGGATGGGGGCCTTTAGGAGTCCACTTGTATCTGCTTTCTCACCTCATTCTCCGATAAACTCCGCTAAAACTGCACCCCTTCGGTCAGGAATAGGACCCTGACGGGCTTGGAAAGGCCACTGTCTATCGGATGCAAAGTTGCGTTAGGCGATGTTGAGCCAGTAGAGAGCCATACTCTGTGTACGTTAAATAACACGCTGGCTGGCCTTGACGGGAGGATTCCAACTGTCTCCTAACAGCTGTCCAGTGGGTTTTTCCCCAATCCTTCTCTGAACCCTTGAAGTCCTTGTGGCCTGGTCATTTAGAATTTTGTGTGCAGAAAAGTGCAGCTCAAAGGTAAAAATCTAACAAACTTTTAAGTACATTTTAAACTTCCTGTCAGAGTCCGTTTCTCTGATCCATATGTAAATTACTCTGTACGGAAAAGCAATTTTTTTACTCTTTGCTGATATACATTCAGCGTCACTTTATTAAGCACAGTTCCATGTTATGCCAGTAGCAACTCGAGATAGAAAACTCAGTTATTTCTTAAGCTTTTTATGGATAAATGTGACTGAAGGTAATTTAAAGAGCTCAATCAAAAACATTTCAGTCTCGATTTCCAACAATATGGTTTCACTATTTAAAGAGTTATGGGAGCTGAAACATTTAGCAAGTTAGCTCATTCTACCAAAAGAAAATTCAAATCGGCAAAAATTAACGTAATCGTTATGTGAACTGCTAAAATACTCTTACACGTGGTAATAAAGTTTAGTATAACAATTATTGCTTTATTTTTAACGTGTATTAAATTTTCATGATATTATTATTAAATATTCCAATTTCCGTAACTCTCTAAATACCGAAAGAATATTGTTGGAAATCGAGTTTTATATAGATTTGATTGAAATCTTTAAATTATACAGCCACGCTTTTCCATAAAAAGCTTATTTAAGAATTCACCGAATTCTGTATCTGAGATTATTCACATAACTTGCAACTGTACTTAATAAAGTGGCAGCTGAATATATATATTCTAAGTCATCTGTATCCTGAGCAATTACACCGAGGCCAAAAGTCATGGGATAAGTGCCTAATAACGGGTTGGTCCTCCTCGAGCCCTCAGCAATGCAGCCGCACGTCGAGGCATGGAGTCAACGAGTTGCCGGTACCGTTCTGCAGGGATGGCAGCCCCACACATCCTACAGTGTAGACTATAATTGTGTTGCATTGGATGGTGCTGGATTCATGGATCATAACTTTGTTCCCATTGTGTCCCACAGATGCTCCAAGGGGTTCATGTCGGGGGACTATGGGGGCCAATTCATAGTGGTCAAGTCCGTGGAGTGTTCCTCTATCCACCGCCTAGCAACCAAAGACTGATGACACATTGCATTATCTTGTTGGAATAACCCTTCACTATCAGGGTGCTCGAGAGTTATGAAGGGGTGCAGGTGATCTGCAAGAATGTCCACGTATCTCATATCTATCAGCGATTGCTCCAAACGGACGAAAGAGCCCAATGTAGACCATGTGAACACGCCCCACACCATCACAGAGCCACCTCTAACCTGAACAGTACCTTACAGACAGGAAGGATCCATGGCTTCATGGGGACTACGCCACACTCTAACGGGCCTGTCAGCATGAAACAACTAGAACCTTGATTCATCAGGCCATGCTATCTGACGCCACTGTTTTACTGTCCAATTCCGATGTCTTTGGGCCCATTCCAGTCGTTGAGCTCTGTGATGACATGTAAGCAATGGGACAAAAGTGGGTCTTCAGCTCCAAATCCGATGGAGTGTAGGTGGCAACGGACAGTCCTTTCAGAAACGTTTTGTGTTTAGTCCACGTTCAAATTGGCAGTGATTTCATGCACTATAGCCCGTCTGTTGGTCATTACCATTTGTGACAGCTGACACGAGTTCCATTCGTCAATTGCACGTAACTGTCCGGTTTGCTGGTTTGCATGCGTGGAAATGCCATCAATAGAATAAAAAAAATAAAAATAAATACCCCCTCAAGCAGCTGCTTGCCACAGAGGTCTGACAGGAGCCTGTCAGTTTATATGCCATAGTAGAAGGTCTGTGAGGATGGCAGGACCTCAGCAGAAAAACAACACAAACGTCCATGCCTTATCCGGGGCTGCACGATCTCCGATATTGCATGAATCATTCTTCTGGCACCGACGATCAAGCCACGTTCAGTCAGACAACTCACGACGTGCATCCATGCTGAATTAACAACTACTCCGAAATGAATGTTGAATTTGTAAGCTACTGCAGCGCCATTCTGCGGTTGACGTCCAATGCATCGTTTAGGAGTACAGCGCGCTAGTTCTACTTTAAGTGCTATTCCCATGACGTTTGGCCTCTCGGTGTATTACGTGATTATCTTCAAAAAATAATAATAATAATAAGTTGTCTTCTTTCAGTTGGTAAAAGCCATTCCTTTCCATTTTCTATTCCGCTCTTTCATTGTCTTTTAATATGGAATTTACACAAAACTGATGACATACATTTTGTGTTATTTTCCATGCTTTAAATTCTCTTGATATTCTATTTGCCTCTTTTATTTGATAGTCATATCCTGATACAAATACTTTAAAGTCTCTATTCATTCTTTTAATTCTACTTCTTTTAGTATATTCCGTAGTTCCTTCCAGTATACCATCATGTGTTTTTACAAATCTACAAAATCCATATGAATTGCTTTATTCTTTCCTACGAGTTTTCTATTATGAAACATTACCAATACATGACCTTCCACTCGTAAATCCATTCAGGGTCTGTTTATAACTTCTAATTTTTGCCTCGTGAGCTTACCTGTCCCCGGGGACTCCTCCTGCCCAGTTCCACACAACTTAGCTTCAGATTTTACTTTTTGTCATATGACATAGAAGTGATAATTTCACTTAATTACACCTCAGTAATTACATCTTTTTTTTTCCCACCCGAAATCTTGTTCTACCAGTAAGAAAACACAGCTCCACGCGAATAAATAAACTGTTGTTTTGTTTCGCCGTTAAGGGAGGAGAGATAAGGTCAGGTGGGATCTTGCAGCATCCAATCAGAGCATCATTTCATCTAAAATACCATAGGGAAATCCCTCCACCAAGTGACGGAATTCTGCACGCGAATGCTTCCCACGCTTTCGGGACATCCCGTGGAGACCAAGGACTTTTTTGTGCAAAGGTCAAATGGCAGGGCACAAGTGTTCCAGTAGACGTAAGAGTGCAACTAAAATTACGATGTACTGGATATATATTGAGGAAAGTAGAGCTATTTTGGATGCTAAAGAAATGTTTTTTTTCTCTTTCGGTTCTTTTTTTACGGTTGATTAAAACGAAAAACGTTCCTTGGTTACTGATGTAACAGCAGAAAGGGGAAAGGATTTCATTTACCATCAAACAA
Source organism: Ryuthela nishihirai (assembly GCA_038380435.1). Classification (NCBI taxonomy): domain Eukaryota; kingdom Metazoa; phylum Arthropoda; class Arachnida; order Araneae; family Heptathelidae; genus Ryuthela; species Ryuthela nishihirai. The sequence goes on along the minus strand of JAWZYU010000003.1, from coordinate 112,162,478 downwards.
CGGTTTAATGGGAAATGATTGCGACAAGAATAATCCTAAAATTAGAAGTCATTAACTTTTTTTTATTTAATTTGTTTTTAAGTTGTTTGTATCCCGTGTTGCTTATTTTGGATAGTCTGAAAAAGTTTGCGTAATAAATAACACTAGATTGAGAAACAACTGTCCGTTCCGTTTGCTCAAACCATTTACAAAATTTTCCGGATCTCTAAAAAAATAAAGAGGAGGTGGGGGGGGGGGGGGGCGGCTCGAATGGCTGCATTGAACAGGAAAGAACGAGAACACCCATGGTAGTATTTTTTGTCACAAATAATTCTCTCCAAAGAGTGCAAAATTTTACAGTTAAGAAATCAGAGGTAACACACTGGTTTCCATAAATTAAGGAAAATCCCTATGTTAAGTCAATAGGAAGCTAACATCAAAGCTTTATAACTTTTTATATGATTTTTTTTTACTTTGAAAAATGTGATTGCAGATAAAATCTCAATCAAATAAATCAATACTCGATTTTCAACAATATTCGTTCAGTATTTAATGAGTTATAGAAGTTTGAATATTTAAGAACAGCAATGCCAGTCTTAAGAAACTTATACAAAACTTAAGAATAGTGACAGAATTCTTTACAGAAAGTTCTTAAATACAAACTTATTTTATTAAACACTTTGATACAATATTTATTACTAAGTTTTAATGAACTTCTGAAGTCAATTTTTGTGGCTGGCATTGTTATCGCTAAATCTTCAAACTTCCATAACTCATTAAATGCTGAATTCTTGAAAATCGAAATATCGATTTATTTGATTTAAATCTTTATCTGCAATCACATTTTTCAAAACAAAAAAAAATATTTTAGAAGTTACAGAGCTTTGACGTTAGCTTTCCGTTGCCTTAATATAGGGAGTTTCCTTAATTTATGGAAACCAGTATATAATGCAGTAAATCATACACCCACTACCTCTCACGAAGGAGAGAGGGCGGGGGGGTATTATAATCTACTAGGTTCAAGAAACTATTTCCTCTCAAGTTGATGTTTTCCCTTCTATATTAATGGAGTTTTAAACAAAATAAAAAAAATATCATGAAAACTCTTTTATAAAAGTTTTCAGGGGGAGATGACCATTTGAATCCTCCCTATCCCTCCCCCCTCCACTCTATATCAGGTCGTGGTTAGGGAGTTAGCGATTGTTCCAGCAAGGCAAATTTTGTGTACTGTTTTAGGTCTAAAGGAGGCAGTGGTCAGCAATGACTTCGGTCTTTGTGGAGTATGTCTTTGTATGAGAGGCTTGTAAAACCTAGGAGTAGCTTCTAGGATTCTTCTCTGTCCTATATGTAATAAAAAAAGTCTAAGCTTTGTTGTTCATGAAATATTCTTATACAGACAAAATTGTACTTTTGGGTTGTGCACCAAAAACATCGCGCTATTTGATTAAATACTCTAATTTTGTTACTCTTGAACATGTCTATACTCATACCAAGTATTCTACTCTTTTAAGAAGTTTATTTCGTCATTGGGTGAAAGGTGTCCTTTCCGATAACCTGACCTAAATCCAATAGAACATATTTCGGACGCTCTAGGACGACGCATCTTCTGTCGCAATTCACCTCTCAGGACCTCATATCTATACTCATGCATGAATGCTACTACTCCCTTAAACCCTCATTAATACCCTGATTCGCATCATGACGAGTCGTTGTGCAGCTTGTATCACTCTCCGCGATGATCACATAACATATTAAAGGTATGTTATCATTAAACTTTTTATGTGCCATTTTGAGGTAATAGTTTTTTAAATTGAATATCTGATTAAATATTCACGGAATTCGTTTGTTTCTTCAGTTATTAGTGGGATACATGATCATGGACTTCACCTGTATGTTTCGTTGCAATCCAACGAAGGACTTGTTTTTAACTCGTGTTTTGCTGTTTTGTTGCTTAACTTTTGAGCACCATGTACTTTAATGATTAGTGTTTGTGATTTTAATATTGACAAAAGATATTTACCAGAGGAATCACACGAAACGAGAAATCTTTAATATGGGATTCCACACTTGACCGATTCACTTCCTCTATATGACTATCTTTTTTGGTGGAAACAAGAATTCATCACTCTACGATTCTACACTTTATTGATGTCACAGCAACCAGGCAGACCGATGCGCTAAATATTTATGCATATTCATTTACGTACACGACTTTAAGAATTTTAAAAGAGTTGCACTAGAAAAAGGGATAAAGGAACCGCGTTATAGCGAATCCGCGTTAAACGGGGGTTATTTGTATACTGGTCCATACTATATAGTTTTTTGCATTCAATTTTCAAACTATATTTTTCCGTTTATAATCACGAAACATAATCAAACCACTTGAACATTTAAATATCCAAAATTACCTGTACTTTGTCTTTACTGTAAAACTCCTGAACGGAATTATATATATATAAATGTAGCACACGTTTGGATTCTGCAGTTTTAGAGCTGGCATTATACAGTTTACAAACTGACAACAGTTTGTTTACGTCAATCAATAAATAACAAAATCGTTGGCTTATAATCTTTCTATCCACCGAGAAATGTTTCCGCAATCATCGGCTTTGTATGTTTATGAAGCCATTCAAAAGAAATCCCAATTCTTGGATGTTGGAGCTTACTTTCCTCATTGATACGTGGCATCAACATGTCTACTGCCGTTTGAAATCTTCCCAGAAGCCAACAGTATTGACGTGAGAAGAACAAACAGAGGTGACGTCATGCTCTGCAACTTCGGCTTTGTCTATCTCATTGTATGGCTGTATTGAACAGGAAAGAACGAGAACATCATGGTAGTATTTTTTGCTGGAAATCATTCTCTCCAAAGAGTGCAAAAATTTTAACTGTTAAGAAATCACAGGCAACACACTGGTTTCCATAAATTAAGGAAAATCCCTATGTTAAGTCAATAGGAAGCTAACATCAAAGCTTTATAACTTTTTATATAAGATTTTTTTTGCTTTGAAAAATGTGATTGCAGATAAAATCTCAATCAAATAAATCAATACACGATTTTCAACAATATTCGTTCAGTATTTAATGAGTTATAGAAGTTTGAATATTTAAGAACAGCAATGCCAGTCTTAAGAAACTTATACAAAACTTAAGAATAGTGACAGAATTCTTTACAGAAAGTTCTTAAATACAAACTTATTTTATTAAACACTTTGATACAATATTTATTACTAAGTTTTAATGAACTTCTGAAGTCAATTTTTGTGGCTGACATTGTTATCGCTAAATCTTCAAACTTCCATAACTCATTAAATGCTGAATGAATATTCTTGAAAATCGAAATATCGATTTATTTGATTTAAATCTTTATCTGCAATCACATTTTTCAAAACAAAACAAAAAATATTTTAGAAGTTACAGAGCTTTGACGTTAGCTTTCCATTGCCTTAATATAGGGAGTTTCCTTAATTTATGGAAACCAGTATATAATGCAGTAAATCATACACTCACTACCTCTCACGAAGGAGTGAGGGCGGGGGGTATTATAATCTACTAGGTTCAAGAAACTATTCCTCTCAAGTCTAATCTACTAGGTTCAAGAAACTATTTCCTCTCAAGTTGATGTTTTCCCTTCTATATTAATGGAGTTTTGAACAAAATAAAAAAATATCATGAAAACTCTTTTATAAAAGTTTTCAGGGGGAGATGACCATTTGAATCCTTCCTATCCCTCCCTCCTCCACTTACCTGTACTTTATTTTTACTTAACCCCCTGAGCGGAATTATTTATATATAAATGTAGCAGACGTTCGGATTTTGCAGTTCTAGAGCTGACATTACACAGTTTGTTTACGTCAATCAATAAATAATAAAATCGTTGGCTTATAATCTTTCCATCTACCGAGAAATGTTTCCGCAATCTCGGTAGATGGAATTGTAGATGAATCTCGGTAGATAAATTTGTATGTTTATGAAGCCATTCAAGAGAAATCCCAATTCTTGGATGTTGGACCTTACTTTCCTCATTGATACGCGGCATCAGCATGTCTACTGCCGCTTGAAATCTTCCCAGAAGCCAACAGTATTGACGTGAGAAGAACAAATAGAGGTGACGTCATGCTCTGCAACTTCGGCTCTGTTTCTGTCTCATTGTTTCGATTTTCGTTGAACGGCGAGAAACGCAAAAGGTCAGAAGTGGGCGAACCCCCGCTCATTGTTCTTTGAAGTGCCACAAATTACACCGGCAGACAAGCAGCCGGATGATCGTCATTCGATCACTTGCTCCGAATGCCTTGGACGTAAGAATAGCAGGAGGAGGCTGAGGTCCGTTGCTATAGCAACGGGAATCTGATGCGACTCGGGGAACTAGATTGACAGTTCCATGCTTTTAACGCTTTGGAGATTCATTGAAGTGCAAAGATTAATACAGGAAAACGTCAATGTCTCTGAGGCAGCAGAGAGAATAGCGTTTACATTAAGGATCAGGCAAGTAACAAGGAAACGTTTTCGAGGAAGGAACAAAAATGTTTTTCGACATTTCATTATTAAGTTTTTATCCGCTAGCGTTAAAAACTCAAGTTTGTACTAATAAGAGAACCCGAATTCAAGCTCAAAACCGCTTTAATTTCCGTCATTCATTTGGGACGATGAGGAATGGGTTTAAGGGATTCGTTGTTATTCAACGGGAAGTTTGTTGCATTAAAACTCTGTCCCTACCTATTCATCATCATCCTCCTCAAGCAGCCAAGGGCTACGGAGGTCCAACCAGACCGTGCAATTTAGTTCTCCAAGCAAGTCTGTCCTGAGCTACATCTGCATCTGGCCACTGCACACCAATTCTAACAAGGTCCTGTTTGACATTGTCTGCCCACCGCATCCTAGGTCTCCCCTTCTTTCTAAGGCCTTTAGGCACACTGTTCATAACCCTGTTCGCCAATCTATAATTATTCATACGGGCAACATGGCCAAACCAACGGAGTCTCTCTCTGCACAATATGCTGCTTAAAGGAGGTTGCAAACTCCTTTGCCTAACCTCATCATTAGTTACAAAGTTGAACCACCTAATACTGCGTAAGCATCTGGAATCAAAAGCATCTAGTTTCCTGTTATCTTGTTTACAAAGTGTCCAAGTTTCACTACCATAACTAACCCTAGAAAGAACCAAACTATTATACAGTCTAATTTTAGTCTTTAGATGTATACGCTTATTTCTCCACACTCTCCATAGATTCTTAAAAGTCCCGGCAGCAATCCCTATTCGTCTGTTAATCTCATGCCGCACATCACCATTATCTGTTACATAGCTCCCAAGATAATTAAACTGTGACACCTGCTCAAGACTGCAACCATTCAGATTAACTGAATCACAGCCTGCCTAACCAATTTTCATCACTTTAGTTTTCTCTCTGTTTATAACCAAACCTACTCTACTACCAGTTTCATCAACAGCTCGAATAAAAGAGTTCATCTCATTAACATCATTTGCCAAAAGGGCTAAATCATCAGCATAATCTAAATCAGAAATTTTCGTATCCCCAGTCCATTTAAGGCCAAAATCTTTCCCTTGAAGTGAATTTCGCATAACATAATCAATAACCAAACTAAAGAGAAAAGGAGACAAAATGCACCCTTGTCGAACACCAGAAGTAATGCTAAACCAATTGCTACAAGACTTACCAACTCTCACACATGACTCAGTGTTATTATAGAGAGCTTTCATTATGTTAACTAACTCGTCTGGTATACCATATGATCTCACAATCAACCACAAATTATGACGATCAACAGAGTCGAAAGCCTTTTTGAAATCAACAAAGCTAACAACAAAAGGTTTCGGAAAATCTAAACATTTCTCAAGAATCTGCCTAAGTGAAAATATCTGATCCACACATCCCCTACCACTTCTGAATCCACATTGCTCATCACGCAATTGACTGTCAACCAGATTCTTAATTCTATTAAGCACAATCATGGAAAGAACTTTACCAGGAACAGAGAGTAGGCTGATACCCCTATAGTTATCACAAGAACTGCGATCACCTTTTTTGAAAATAGGGATAACAATAGCTCTGGTAAAATCCTTAGGAAGCATGCCTTTATCATAAAAGATATTCAAAATTTCAGTCATCCAAGTGGTAACCGAAACATTTCCAGCTCTGAGCATTTCAGTAATAATTTCATCTACCCCTGGGGATTTATGCAGTTTATAGCCAAAATAACTTCAGATTGTGTTATAGGGCCAACATTAAAGCCACCAATGCGTCTATCATTATTGCAAACAATGGGAGTAGAACTAATCACATTGTTTAGAACATCACTGAAATGCTCAGCCCACCTAGCCATGACAGAATCTTCACCTTCTATAACCTTACCTTGTTTATCCATCAATCCATGTATACCTGTTCGTTTTCTACCACACAAAACAATATATATGGTACAGCTCTCTGCTGTTGTACTGTCTAACTGCTTCCTCGGCTTTGTCAGCCAAGAAATCAAGCCAAAGATTCTTATCAGCAGCTAACTGATCCTTTACACGTTTATTAAGTTCTCTGTAGTGCTTTCTATTAGGACTAGTAGGGTATTGATTAAGGGCATTCCTGCAGTTCTTTCTTTCTGAAATAAGCTCAAGTGCCTTATCACTCAGATAATTCTGCCTCCTCTGGTCCTTTTTTCCTAAAAGAGTACTGTTAGTGTCCAAAAAAGCCTGTTTAAAATGATCCCATTCTTCCTCAACTTCAGTAGTAAGCATACCATGACTGTCATAATGACTAAGTAACCTATCATGGTTACTTAGTCATAACCTTTTGGCATTAACTGGGTCTTTCAGAGCGTCAGTATTAAAAGTAAATTTTTTAACCCTAGCACACTTTTTAAGTTTAAGTTGCGAGACACTTTTAACAAGGTAATGGTCAGATCCAATTTCAGCTCCCCTATATGACCTGGTATTCCTAACAGAACTAGCCCATTTGCTGTTAATTAATATATAAACAATCAATCATAATCTTATGCAGCCCATCTGGTGAAACCGATGTGTACTTATGTATGTTGCAATGTTTGTAATAAGTGTTAGTTATTCTCAAACCATAAAGTTTACTTACCTGTAGGAGACTTGTCCATTGCCATTGCAGCTACCAATACCAAAAGGGCCTATCACCCCTCCCCAAATGCCAAAGTCAGTACCAACTTTGGTATTGAAGTCATCTAGAACAAGGATAATATCTCCTTTCTTGACAGAATTCACAATGTCCTGAAGTTGTCCGTAATCTTATCCTTCTCATTGTGATCGGCATCCTCAGTTGGGGCATAACAGCAGATAACATTCGTCTTTAATGCTTGTCTGAAATTTTGCTCTAAGAAACGTTTCATTAATGCACTCATATCCTAGAAGTACATCACTAGTGTATCTACTGAGAAGCAGACCAACAGCCTTGGAGATGTTTATTATCTTCCCTTCCTGAAAAGAAAAATTTAAGATTATTTTTAAGAATCTGACCTTTATCTATCCATCTGGTCTCTTGCAGGCCAAGAATATCTAAATTATAATGGTGAAATTCTTGTGTGATGACATCAAGAAAATAATCTCTGTGCAGAGTCTTCACATTCCAACTACCTAAGGAGAGAAAATGGTTAGTGGGATGTTTAAAGAAACTATGATTGTTGAGAGAGGGTGTGCCGAAAATATCAAACAGCTCCCTAATCGCAGACATGGGGCAAGACCCGTTTCCCCACCACTAAAGGCTGAAGCCATCTACACTGGAAGACTTCCTCCAATGTAGAATTTGACGATGCCAATAGAAGCAAAGAGTTCAGGTGCCTGAGATGACCTCTGCTTAGGATTATCCACCAGCTGATAAACATATCCTGTGAAGGGCAGACAATGTCAAACAGGACCTTGTTAGAATTGGTGTGCAATGGCCGGATGCAGCAGATGTAGCTCAGGACAGATATGCTTGGAGAATTAAACTGCGCGGTTTGGTTGGGCCTCCGTAGCCCATGGCTGCTTGAGGATGATGATGATGATGTGAATCTATTCACTTGGGGCTGTCAACCCGCAAACAAAGAGAAAACACAGCGGCAGATTTTCCCACCACAGAAGCCCACCAGTGCAGCAAAATCAGGATCCATAATCAAGCTCAGAGCCATAATTCCGTTCAGGTTGGTATATATGGTCAGCACCAGGACCCTGTGTGGTTGACCACTCCTCAGCATGGTAGAAAAAAAAAGTAGCCACAGATGTCCAGATCAGTAGGCCACACTAATCTGGCAGCCCTCCCGTTCCGTTCACTTCCGCAAGAGAGCATCTCTTTTGAAAGGTACTAACGGTCTTCACCACGAGAAGGCGGGGTCGAACATTAGGTGCCAGGCCTGGCCGATTCTATGCATCATCACAGGAGATTGATGCATAGCTCTCCTTTCAGTGACTACCTAGCTATCATTTACAGACCCCCTACCTATTAAAGACATTTATCCTTAGGAAAGGCCTCTGTCCATCGGTATTTTCTACATTGTGATCTACACGTCCGATTCTTTGTTTGGGATAGCAGGAAGCCCATTGTTGAAGGGTTTCTAACCTTCCCATCACATTTTATCACATCTGTCCATCAGATGGGACGTTAAGCGTGGCCCCGTGTGCTGGAGAGACATGCCCTGTGCACGTTAAAGAACACGCTGGATAGCCTTGACGGGAGGCTACCATCTGTCTCCCAACAACTGTACCAGTGGATCCCCCCCACTCCGAGCCTTTGGGGTCCTTGTGACCATTAGACCATGGTGTGCAAGAAAGTGTCGCTCAGAGGTAAAACAACCCAACCCTATTAGAGACGAGTTCAGGCTCAAGTTTCCGAACCCGAGTCCGAAGTTATTGAGTCCTACAGTCCGAACCGTTTCGAATTATTGGGCCCAGTCCGATTAGCGGAAAATATTTCTTTGATGCACTGTAAAATATATATGTCGCAGGGAGATGATGAAAATAGGGATTTGATCAAATCCCTAAGGTATATGATCAATTCACGGAAGATGTTAAAATAACAACTCTGTGGGGTGATTTCCCTGAAGAAAGTAAGTGATTTGATCAAATCCCTTAACTGTTTTAGTGAAAAGATGAAATAAACAAGTCAGGACTCGCACAGCGCTATGTTTCGCTTGTTACCACTCCCCTTTACCTCACCGCTCCCCTCTGGCGTCCGTGCCGGCCAGCGCCCAAACATTACGCGAGGAAGGTTGCGCGCATTTTTATTATTGTTTTCTATATTTCAAGTTTTATCAAGTACCTACCGTAGAAAAATGAGTTCAGATATAGAAAAAAATCAAACTCTGACCGAATTTGTATCTGAAGAACAGTTTAATGAAACTATCAGGACGTTTTTGAACAAGCGGCAATGAAAAGAAAAACCTTTGTGAACTCGCGAAAGGATAGAAGAAGCTGTCACAATCATTGAACAATTTAAATTAGCACCACTACTTAAACATTTTTCCCAGAAAGGTAAAAAAAGGACCCTTTCTAGTGTCTTAAGTAGTGTCACGTGAGCTAAAGATTCATACTCAAGAGATTCACCACTTGACGGATTCGTTCTCACTTGACCTCCGCTTATTCGGGGCGTTTCATTATAATTCGGACCACGGAGTCACGTGACCCGAAGATTCATACCCAAGAAATTCATCACTTTACAGATTCGTTCTCACTTGGCCTTCGCTCATGAAGGGCGTTTTGAATAATTCGGCAGGCGGTGTATTGTAGATCGAGATACATTAAGAATACCTTAAAAAGGCGATTCGGAAAGGAGATAATAAGAGGTGAAAAAGGCGATTCGGAAAAAACGAAAAAAGTACAATGTACCGGCTATTACAATTCCGTAATAGCCGAAATAATTTGTGTTTCAATGACTATTGTTGTATTAACTATTCTACATTTAATAATGCTGTTTTTAAAAATATCAGCTTAAGTATCTATTTCTTTTGTTTATTAGTTTCGAATAAATAATTTGTGCTTCAATGACTATTGTTGTATTAACTATTCTACATTTAATAATGCATGGTTTACTAAATAAATACTTTTAATATCTAAACAATATTATTTCATCTTTTCACTAAAACAGTTAAGGGATTTGATCAAATCACTTACTTTCTTCAGGGAAATCACCCCACAGAGTTGTTATTTTAACATCTTTCGTGAATTGATCATATACCTTAGGGATTTGATCAAATCACTATTTTTATCATCTCCCTGCGACATATATACAGAAATATACCCCCTCAAGCAGTAAAACAATTTTTTATTTCTTCGTATTATAGGCTATTATAAAATGTATGTAATAATGTATATAATATGTATGTAATAATGTAACTATTTGAAGGCCAAATTGAAATCTTAATATTATTTGGAATGAAAAATACTAGAAATAATTTGTAGGAACCAAAAATTATTGAATATCATCATTATAAACACTAAAAGCGATTCATTAATAGAGAGAATACCTAAAAACAATAAAACGATGAATGGTGCTGTTTTAATTACTAAAGACTGGTTCAAAGTTCGAAATTATAATTAAAAAAATCGTAAAAATATTATACCGATTTTTTTTTCCACAGTTAGAAAATTTTAAAACAAAACTGAGCCCGAGCTCATATCTACTGCCTAAATTAGAACCCAATTACGAAACTTAGAACCATTTTTTTTCCCAATTTCGCCATTTCGAAATTAAGTTTTTGCCGTCGGAATTAACAGGCTTTCTACTAGTTATCATATTATATAACAGCCGCAATTCCGGGAGAACATGTGTTACGTCATCGGTGGCAGAAATAGTCGGTTTCCCTGTGGCTACTTGAGCGATCGGTCCCAAATTTGGTGTGGTGGTGGCCCCACTTAGTTATAGCATGTTGGGTTAATAGATCGGGTTCCTAGCTGCCTTGGGTCGGGAATAATCCCTGGGAAAGTGTCCAAAATTACTGGGGGCGCTGCCATCGCCAAACCTCACTGTGGAATGCTGGGAATGAAGCAAATTATATCGGTAGACATGTTTCGCGCTAAACGTAGTGTGGGTTTAACTAGTGTTACATAATAGGAATATTCCAAACTGGCGAATGGGTGTAAACGGACATGCATTTTTTGTACACCCGTGGTGTGCCAGCATTGGGGTGGAAATTTTTTGGCTCTCCATGATTCCTCGGGTACATGAGCAATCGGTCCGAATTTGGTGTGGTGGTCTGACTTGTGTCTTGCTGTGTAGTATTTACAGATCGGATTCCTAACTGCGGTGGGTCGGGATTAAACCGACGTAAGTGTCGGAAATTTTTGAGGACATTGTTGCTATCTACCTTATGAATGGAATATCGTTATCGATGAAATCTGTATATGGGATAGTACCTTAATAATGGATAGTTGAAAGCTTAGAGCGGTGGTTGGTTCCTGGTCACAAGGGTTAGAGAAGGAACATATATATTCTCAATGAAAGCACAATTGGGTGAAACAATAAATTTTATTTTTGATAAACTTGTTGAAGTAAAAAAAGTATTCATCTAAAACCAAGCCTGTTCGAAACGACAGCATGCGAAAAAAAAATTGTGTCCTGGGAAAAATATGTAAAAATGCAAAAAACGCAAAATATATTTGGGTTTTCCGAAAGAACTATGAAAAAACAAACGAACTAGAAAACTATTAGTGAATAATGTATTGTTCGAAAATATAAGCTCACCGGACAAAAAATTAGTCACTCCTGGCTGAATGAATGTCACCTAATAACGCGTAACGCCTCCATGCGACCGAAGAACAGCCGAAATCCTGTCTGGCATGGATGTCACCAGTGTGCGGATGTAGTGCACATCAATATTCATCCACTCTTCCAGCAGTAAATGCCGCAGTTCGGCCAGATTGCTGGGACGGCGCTTCACTCGTTGCCTCAAGTAGTCCCACAAGTTTTCTATGGGATTCAAATACGGGGATTTGGTGGGCCAGTTGAGATGTTCGAAGGCTTCAGAATGCTCGTCGTGCCAATCCGACACACTTCGAACCCTGTGCACGCAACAATTGTCGTCTTGGAAGACTAGAGTATCCTACTGGTGTTCACTGTGATGCTGCACAAAAAGCAACATGTGGTCATCCAGTAGCTCCATATAGCACTTTTGGTTCAAGTGTGATGTCACCGGAACCAAAGGACCCATTTCCTCGTACATGAAACACCCCCAGAACATCACAAAGCCTCCTCCAGCTGGAACAGAACCTTGCACACAGTCCGCATGGAAGGTTTCATGCGGCTTATGATGTACCCGTCGCCTTGCATCATTCGAGTACAAGCAAAAACGTGACTCATCCGACCAGATCACACGCTTCCAAGAGTTGACAGTTCAGTCTTTATGACTCCGCGCCCACTGCAGCCGTGCAGCCTTCTGCAGAGTGTTAACATTCCGCGTTATTCTGCTCCAGATATTCATGGCATGCAGTTCCCTTCGGAGTGTTTGTTCGGAAACAGCTTGTTGTAGGCCTGCACATTTAATGGAAAAATGTGATGAAGATAAAGTTTGTATACTGGTTGTAGACCCGTCAGGGCTAGATTCTTTTCGAGCAGCTCGTGTGTGAGTGTGTGCAGAAGATACTTGTCTCTACTTTAACTAGAAGTCTGAACTTCTCCACCTTGTCAGAATGTTGCAGGTACTTGTTGTCACGTACTTGTCTCTACCTTATCAGGATGTTGCTGCTGTTTAGGTAATCGATATACACAAAATCAGATTTTACATACTTGATGCATTTAAGGCATTGAATTTTAGGCAATGAAAAACTGTGACTAAAGTTAAAGATAATCCAATTTATTTCAATCTCGAACGAATATTGATTTATCATCAATATTCGTTCAGTATTTAGAGTTATGGAAGCTGGAACATTTAATAAGAAATTATCTTACTTTTATAAAAAATCAGTCATAATTGTCTAACAATCGAAGAATCATTATGAAAACTTTTAAAATTTAAATTTTATTAAATGATTTGAAACAATACTTATTATTTAGGTTTCAATTAATATCTGAGTAATTCTTATGACCCATTACTGTAGTGAAATATCCTAGGTTCCATAATTCTTTAAATACTAGACGAATGCTGTTGAAAATCGAGATTCAAATATATAAGATTAAGATTTTTAAATTTATTTTCAGCAACCTTTTCCCGTTAAATGAAAGTTTTAGAAGTTACAGAGCTTCGACGTTAGATTCCCATTCACATAACACGGAAATTCTCTAATACAGTATTTTGTTAGGGCAGTGTAACTCAGTCCCGTATATTGTAAAGATATTCATCGTTTTGAGCTAATGGGAATAACTTTCCCTTGCTCACAATTCCTGCGATTCCAAAATATTATTTATTCAAATGTGATCTCTGAAACTTTTTTAAATTATTCATGTCAACGTTACGTTGTCCACATATTACTGTAGCCACCTGTCTCGCAGACCCAGTTCGAAAGAGATTCGATGGAAACTGAATTTTGTTTCATAAGTTTCGCTTCTGCAAAACATTAAACAATACTTCATCATCGTTCACACTTCTAGTTAAAAACGGCAAGTTGACAGAACAGAAAATAAGTAACGTATGAACAAATCTGTATCAGTTGGATTAGGTTGTTTTACCTCTGAGCGGCACTTTTTTGCACATCATGGGCTAAATGTCCAGGTCACAAAAACCCCGAAGGCTCAGAGAAGGTTGAGGGAGGAGACCCACTGGAACAGCTGTTGAGAGACAGATGGTAGCTTCCCGTCAAGGCCATCCAACGTGTTCTTTAACGTGCACAGGGTATGGCTCTCCTGCACACGGGGCCACGGCTTAACGTCCCATCCGACGGACGGCGGCATTTACCAAGCCCATCGGTGTCCCCTACTGACTGTTGGAAGGGCGGCGAATTTTGCGGAGATAAATCTCAACGCTGACCCAGCTGGGACTCGAACCTGGGAACTACAGATTACGAGCCTGGCGCGATAACGACTGAGCCACCCCCACCCCATCCGTATCAGAATCCAATTTTGAAACTAGCGATAAACAGCGTAATAACGTACACTCTTACGAAGCGAGTAGCAATCAAAACAGCGGATCGCCAGCGCCACAGCGGACGAAAATGTAACTAGCGCTGCTGTTGCCATATGTCTGCCATTATATCAGACCATAATTCAACTAAGGATGCCACAAAAGTAAAAGGAAAAAAGAGAAAGTTATTATTGAAAATGCATGTAAAAATGTTTTTTTAATTAACAAAAAAAAATGTATATTTCTGAAAAAAAAACATCTAAAAAAACTCAAGATTACATTTCATTAAAAAATTAATATTTGGTACACCGGATATTGAATGCAAATTAATTTTTGATAAATTTTTGTGAGGAGAGCCTTACTGTCACCTAAGTTCTGAGAGCTTGAGGTCTTTGTGATCAGATCAAGGGACGGAGCCATGGGGGGAGTCTCCCATCCCCCAAGTAACTCGGAGTCGGCAAAAATCGAAGCGACTTTGTAAAATCTAGAAGAGTTTTGAAAATTTTTAATCTTTTTTTTTTGCAAAATTAAGGGGAGTTGTCAAAATCGAGGCAACTTGGCAAATCTAGGGCAATTTGGAAAATGGAGAGACGGCAAAATTTAGAGCAGTTGGCAAAATTCGAAGCCACTTAGTAAAATACAGATGAGTTGGGAAAATTGGGACAACTTGGCAAAATCTTGGGGCGTTGGCAAAATTCGGAGTGACTTGGCAAGATCGTGGGGAGTTGGCAAAATTCAGGTGAGATATAAAAATTTGGATTTTTTTCTGTAAAATTATGGCGAGTTGGCAAAATCTAGGGGCAGTTGGCAAAATTCGGAGTGACTTGCAAAACCGTGGAGGTTGACAAAATTCAGGTGAGTTGTAAAAATTGCAGTCTTTTTTCTGCAAAATTATGGCGTGTTGGCAAAATCGGGGCAACTTCGCAATATTTAGGAAAGTTGGCAAATCTTGGGGTAGCTGGCAAAATTCAGAGTGGCTTTACAAAAAACAGGTGTGATGTAAAATTGGGATTTTTTTCTGTAAAATTGTGGCGAGATGGCAAAATTCGAATCCACTTGGTAAAATATGGGCGATTTGTGAAAATTGGGATTTTTTTGCAAAATTAAGGACAATGGATAAAATCGAGAAAACTTTGCAAAATCTAGGGAAGTTCGCAAAACTGGAAACCACTTGGTAGAGTACAGGTGAGTTGTAAAAATTGGGATTGGTTTTGTGAAATTAAGGAGAGTTGGAAAAACCAAGAACTCTTGGCAAAATCTAGGGGAGTTGGCAAAATTCGAAGCCACTTGGTAAAATACAGGGGAGTTGTGAAAATTGTGCCTTTCTTGTGCAATTAAGGAGAGTTGATAAAATTCGAAGTGACTTGGCAAATTCAGGGAAGATGTAAAAATTGCTATTTTTTCTGAAAAATTATGGCGAGTTGGCAAAATGTAGGGGAGTTGACAAAATTCGAATCCACTGGTTAAAATATAGGCGAGTTGGCAAAATCTAGGGAAGTTGGCAAAATTCGAATCCGTTTGGTGAAACATAGGCTAGGTGTGATAATTGGGATTGGGTTTGTGAAATTAAGGAGAGTTGACAAAATGGAGAAAACTTCGGTAAATCCTGGGGAGTTTCAAAAATTCGAAGTGACTTGACAAATAAGGAGAGATGTAAAGATTGTTTTGGGATAGGGATTGGTTTTGTGAAAGTAAGGAGATTGGCCAAATCAAGGGAAATTCACACTGATAATCTACAATACAGACGAGAGAAGTAAATATTGGGAAATTCCCGTGAAAATATGCCTAGTTGGCAAAAACGTAAGTGAAATGGGAAAATGCAAGATAGTTGTGAAAAATTGCGACAACCCCCCCCCCCCCGCGAAAATCTAGACAGTATTTGCTCAGTTGGTAAAATTTGATTTGCGAGTGGGAAAATTTTTTGAATTCTCCCCACCCTAACCATAGTCCTTCGCTACGCCCCTGATCTGATCATTTAGCCTATTATGTGCATAGAGGTACCACTTTGCTAAAGCTACTTACTATTTATGTTACTGAAATGGGAGAAAGGAGAAATGGGGGGGGGGGGGGATGGAACAGAAGCACGTAAAAATATGCGGTATTTTGCTAAATATGTAAACCAGGCCCGTCCAACCCACACTTAATGAAGAGCCACTCTTTAAAACCAACAGGAAAAATTCTCTCCTTAAAAACGAAAATGCTATTTCAGTCCATGTACAACCTGGTATAATAAATGAAATAGTTAAAAAAATGGTTTTACTATAAGTGGGATTCGAACCTATATCTCCCAGTAACATGCCAGGCATGATAATCACCACACCATCACCGGCTAACCTTTTCAACAGCTAATGTGACTTATAGACTTTTCTGCATGTAGCCCCATGTCTACAGGATATCTCCAGTGATGCTTTACTATGGAAAACATACACTTCTAATAAATAATGAATTGGGAAGAAAACTATATTTTTTTTAGGAATTCCATTTTCAGGAATCAAGAAAAATATTTTGATTAAGAAACAAAATAAACATTTTTTAACGAGTGCTATGAATTGGCAAAATCATTATGTACCTAAAAATGATTGGTGAAAATATTGGAATGAGCCGATTCAGTATATTAATTATTTGTCTAACGAGTTGCAAATTCTTTTGCAATGTACCATGGGTTGAATGGGCTTGATGTAATCCAAAACAATTTATTTACGAAATTCTGGAACTAATTACTTCAAATATCATATAGTACCTAGACCAGTGCTTGCCAAATTGGGTACTACTCTACATCTTGGAGCATTGTCAGATTTGAACTTGGTAATGAACCTGTAGAAAATATTTTAAAAAACTCTAAAAATTATTTTAAAAAACATAAAAAAATGCACTTTGTGTTTTAATTGATTTTTTCCCTAAAGTTAACCTTTCCCTCTTTCTCACAAATTTTTTACGTTGTTTTTAGGGTATCGAAAGATTTTCAGTGTGTGCACAGGGAGTGGGTGAGGGAAGGATAGATAACCCCTCAAGCAACTACTCCCCAGAAATGTGCCAATATAATACACCAAAGAAAAGAGCTGCGAGGAAGGCAAGACCTCAGCAGAAAGACAACAGAAGAAAAAAAAAGTCCATGCCTTACATGGGACTCGAACCCAAGTTCCTTTGATTTTCAGCCAAAAATGCTAACTACTCGGCCACAAATATTCAAAAACAGTTTACAATATCATATAATTAGTTATTTTCTGACTATTTCATCAGCTTATGATCTAATCATGTACACATCTTATCAAAAATGTTACATTCCAACTGGACATACACCTGGATGTTTTTATTACATTGCTCTATTTTTTGGCTTAGTGTGAGTGTCAATTGGAGAGACTGCAGTTGATGCTTTAACAGTTCTCATAGATCAATCACCTCATAATCAACCAACGATCTATAAGAACTGTCAATATGTTAACTGCACAGTCTCATATATCCCTACTGCTTCTTCAATTACAACTCATGATCTGCCACTTGCTACAATATCAATTGATCTGAAAACCATTTGTAAAAAGACTGTTTTTTAAGTATCTTTGAAAATTCATAAAGATACAATTTACGATTTATATATTGGTGTCACATGGTCAAAGTAACACCTTACAAATTTCAGTTGTAGAATTCAATTTACTATTGCATGCCATTAACACAGCTCATTCTGTACACGATTCATCTCATAACTTAATATACACATAATTTAAATATTTACAAAATAAGTTAACAAAATCTCTTATAAAAGCTTCCAAAAAGTTTCCCAGACTAATCTACTGTTATTAATTTTAACTGCATGTGAAGAATCAAATTTCTTGTGTGTGTTTCTCAAATTTACTCAATAATCCAGTTTCACTTAATATTTTTGCAGCTGTTGCATTAAAAACTCTCGGAGGTTCTTCATCACTTACAGAATAGACATCATCCTAGTAAAGAAAAGGGATTTCATTGGAGATAAATATTAAGATTAATGAACAACGGGAGAAATTCAAATAATTCGATATCCATTAGTAACAGATACAGTATGATTATTAATAAAAAGAAAGTAATGCATGCTGAATAATACTACCATTCCAGAATTTGGTTAAAAATGAGGATCTTTTGAAATATTGAGTTGGAAAAATTTGGTTGTCCTGACTGTGATTCGAACTCAGTCTCCCAGAAGCATGCCAGGTATCATAACCGCTAGACAACCAAGGAATTGACCATTTCATCAACAAAGTGCATACACTGCATGACATTGAAATTGCCCCACCCAGAAGAAGTGAGGGGATATGGGTGAAATGTAGCACACACATATTGGCATACCATGATTTAATTTGCAGCCACTTACAGTGGTTAGAAGATGAAATAATGCAGCACAATGCGGCTGCCTCAGTAGGTGGTTGCACCACTGTGAATGGCAATACAACAGCAATACAGTGTGGCATGGAGTCATACAGTCAACAGATATGGTCCTGAGGAATTGCACACCAAGCAGCATTGACTTGCTTCCAAAATTCATCGAGATTCTGCACCAGCCAATGAGAGGACTGCGCATGTCCTTTTTATGTGGTCCCACAGATTTTCTATAGGAGATAAATCTGGAGTTCTTGCTAGTCATGGTAATACTTGAACATGTTGCAAACATTGTCTAAAGACCCTAGTAGTGTGTACACAGGCATTGTCATGCTGGAAAATGGGTTGCTGTATGCCTCCTAGGAATGGTAACAAAACGGGTTGCAGAACCGTACTAACATATCATGCAGCTGTCAGTGTTCCCATGATTCATATCCAATAGCACCCCATACCATTATGCCTCGTTGATGGGCGGTGTGCTGGTTGCAAACAAAAGCTGGATCCGTCCTCTTACCAGGTTGTCACCATACATTGGACCCATCAATCGTCAGCACCCAGATAGAAATGGAATTCATCACTAAACTCTCACACAACAGTGTTCCATTCGTGACCCCAGTTTACATGACTTCAGTACCAAGCCAGATGAGCATTGCGATGGTTTGCAGTCAATGGCAGTTGATGTACAGTTGCCTAGAGCGCAGGTGTGCCTTATGCAACCTTTGGTTTATCTTTGGGTTGTTATGGGGGCGTCCATGGCTGCTGACACAGCCCATTGAATATCGCCTGCAGTGCTCTGTGGAGACGAACAAGCATGTTGAACAATGTACCTATCAAGTCGTGTTGATGTCTGTCCAACGGAACCCTCTGCGACGCACGCTAGAACCTTCATTTTGCTACTGTTGCCAACAGCATCCAACAGTTCATGCATCCCGATGAACATGGGCAGTGACACAACATATAGTCCATCCAGCTTCACATACGCCTATAATTCTTCCTATCTCAAAAGCATCCAAATGGCAATAAACCTGCCGACAGAGTGTACCAAGCATTTTTGGCCTTCACTGAACAATTTCCAAGCGGAACCACTTAATCTCAACCGTTTGCATGACTTCCACCTGTATAAACACAACACCATCCCTGTTCCTTCTTGCGCCTTTTATCTCTTGAGCCACACACGTCATTAGCTCCGTATTATCATCATTTGCATATCTCAACTGCGCACACCCACCCTTCTATTTGCATATTTGTACGACATGTCCTACTGTGTGGGGCATTTTCAACGTCAAGCAATGTATAAGCATTCCTGTTGACTCAACAGGGGCAACATCTATTATCAGGAATTAGGCAGTCAAGCCACACATTTTGATGGTAGTAATATTTGTCACCATGCTCGCAGTGTTATATAAACAATTCAGTAATAAATTATCACAGGAAAACATCTTGTAGACAAGAAACACTTGAAATAATGAGCTGAAAAGAAATTGGTTGTCCTGACTGGGATTCGAACCCAGGTCTCCCAGAAGCATGCCAGGTGTCATAACTGCCCGTTATGATGCCCAGCATGCTTCTGGGAGACCTGGGTTCGAATCCCAGTCAGGATAACCAATTTTTTTCACCTCATTACTTCAAGTGTTTCTTGTCTACAGGGCGTTTTCCTGTGATAATTTATTCCTGAAATGAGGATCCAAAAGCACAATTATATAAATTTTTGCAAAAAAATTTACCTTTTTCTCTTTTATATTAAATTTTAAAATTCCAAAGGCAAAATAAATTTAAATTTCCATAACCAACAAAATATTAATCTTACTTTTATATTGATGAAAAGAAAATATTATTTTTTAATTTAATAAATAACTTAACATTAGTCAAACATACAACTGACATATATATTCAAACATATTTCTAAATTTTTGCAATTATACTCTCATTTGAAAAAATAATAAGGGAATTGAAAATAATAATATCTAAAACATTTTAAAAAAATAATATGTATATTAAAGCTTTAATCTTCTACTTTTTGGTGACAATCAATGGCTATGATGAAGCTCCCTATTTTTGTTTTATCATTATTTAATAACTTATTATTGTTGTGGATCCAAGCAAAAATTAACACAATCCTACATTTTAAATATTAAATCTCAAAGCTATTAAAGAAATCTGTCTCACTATCAGTGATGATTTAATATTTATTAAGTTTATGTCGTGTTTATGTTGCCTTTCTGCTGAGGTCCCACCATTCTCACAGACATTCTGTGGCATATAAACTGATAGGCTCTTGTAAGACATCTATGGCAAGCAGCTACATGAGGGGTATTTATGTAATTTTATTTTTACAAATGTAATGCCAGTGGTGAAACATCCATGGAAGCTTGGTTGGTTGTTTCGGGGTTTATGGCGCATGGACGACTAGGCCATAATGCGTCAAACGAAAGACAATATAAAAGATAAAAGACGTGTAACCCAGAACCAAATTTAAAAGAAAAGAGCTATGGTGTAAAATGGTAAAACAACAAAGAACAAGTGTATAAGTACAAAGTAAAACAAAATAAATCCAGGTGTAAGTGACCTGGGATATATTTACAATGTATAAGGTGGTAAAATCAAAGTTGAGTAAAATATCCGGTGTATTGTAAAAATTTAAATACAGAGGTAAAACAACAGTCATCAGATAACAGATGTCCGAGTGTAAGGGGTTTGGACTTAAAATCAAGATGGTTAAAAAACATGCCTTTCAAAGGTAAAACACGGACATGAGATTAAAATATGTTTGATAGTTAAAATAGTGTCGCAAAACTCACACTTAGGTACGTCATCTGCCCATAGAAGAAACGAATGAGTAATAAACGAATGACCTAAGCAGAGTCGAGACAACTTCCTCCTTGCGATTCCTGTGATAACAAGACTGCCATGGTTTGATGATAGGTTTGATCTCAAAGAGCTTGTTTGTGGGCTGTTCTGACCAAGATCTCTGCCACTGTGCTCGGAGCTCGATAGTGAAACACTGCTGGAAATCCAGATATGGAACCAGCAACAGAGAGTCGGACAGGGGCGTGGCTGATCTGGCAGCAGCATCTGCCAAATCATTGCCCCTGATACCGACATGACCGGGCACCCAACAGAAATGGATGGTGGTGGTGGCTGCCAGACAATTGAGCTGCTGGCAGATCTTAGAAAGAAGAGTGTGAGGCCAATGCCTCACCGAGAACAAAGCCTGTAGTCAGCTAAGCGAGTCAGTGTAAAGCACACACCGACAATGATGCTTAGCCGCCATGTGGTCCAAGGCAAGGTTGATAGCGTGCAACTCTGCAGTGAAAATGGAACACTGCAGTGGGATCTGATCTGCAATGATTACATCACAGCAGAACATGGCCAATCCCACCGATGTGCTGGACTTCGAGCCATCTGTGAAGACAGGCAAGAAGTCTCGGTACTCAGCACGATGGCTGGCAAAGAGTTGCCGGTACACACAGTCGGGTGTAACTGTCCTGTACAGGGAAAAATCACAAGAAGGGGAAACAGCGAGCCACAGTGGAATTGGCTCAGCTGTCGACGTGCGACGCTATCGAGACTGGTGTTGATGTCTCTGAGGTAGTCTCGGACATGCAAACCAAAAGGCAGTCGGCTGATTTATGTAAAGCATTTCCCACTTTGGACTGAAAACACAATTCCATGTGGGATGGCCAGGCAGGGATCACAATTTAGATGCATATTGTAGGGACAACTGCTGACGGCGAAGAGATAAAGACAGTTCGTCGGTCTCAACATAAAAACTCTGGACCGGTGAAGTGCGGAAGGCTCCCGTGCAAACATGAAGGGCCTGGCGATGGAGGGGGTCCAGCACCTTCACCACCGAATTACGGGCGGAGTCGTATACCTAGGATCCATAGTCCAGTTTCGATCAGACAAGTGCACGGTACAGGCGGAGCAGAGAATATCAGTCAGCTCCCCAGGAGAGAGAGGAGAGGACCTTCAAGATGTTCAATGCCCATGTGCACTTGGACCTGAGATGACGTATGTGTGGTAAAAAGGTCAATTTCCGATCGAAGATGACACCGAGAAACTTGGTCTCTGCCACAACTGGAATGATGTTACCCCCAAGCTGCAGCTCGGGATCCAGGTGAAGATTACACTTGTGGCAAAAGGGCACATAAGCGGTCTTCTGTGGGGAGAATCGAAACCGTTTGCCATTGCCCAAACCGAAAGATTGTTCAAGGCAATATGCAGTTGTCTTTCAATGACCCTCATGCTGGACAAAGAGCAAAAAATGCTACAGTCATCAACATAGAGGGCATTGCTACTGATGGAGGAAGTTGTCTAGTAATAGAATTAATCTTGACAGTGAAAAGCGTAACACTCAGAATGCAGCCTTGTGGCACCCCCTGTTCTCAAGGGTATGGCTGCGACAGAGTGTTGCCGACATGGACAAGAAAAGAACGTGTTGATAAGAAGTTGGAGATGAAGATCGCAATGTGACCTCTCAAGCCGAAGCTATGGAGGTCACGAAGAATGCCAAATCTACAAGCTGCGTCGCATGCTTTTTTGATGACGGAGAAAATTGACATTGTGTACTCTCTACATAAAAAAGAATTTCTGATAGCCGATTCAAGGCGTTTCAGATGGTTGACTGTTGACTGTTGCCTGCAAAAGTTACTGTTCAGTAATTTTTGCAATTGCACACACATACTGTGAAAAGGGCAAGTGAGCCTGCAATTTTAATATTAACCTTTAAAATGACAGAAGCTAATTAATCAGTTTTCAACAATCTCTACAGATGAACCTGCAAACATGCCTTTTTATGCTTCCCTACCATTATTTTTCCCTTTTGTTATTTTTTCCAGAATTAAATGCTTTTTCTTTTGATATGTAATGTGGACTATTTCATTCATTTCCGATCGCCCAAACCGAAAAAGTTGTTGTTTCTTAAAGAAAAAAACTCCATATTGAATATAACAAGTTATACGTTATCTAAAATATTAAATTATTACATTCATTTCGCTATTTATTAACACAATTCTATTATCATTACAATTTCTAATTTCTACATTCATTTATTTTGATACATTCCATTCTTCATGGTTGTGAAAGAAAGAAAATATTTCTATACGAAATTGGAAGAAGTATTGTTGATAATGGCGGACTACACTGAATGTGCCTAGAGACACACAAGGTGTAAATTGGGCTCTGTCTCTCCCCTCAAGCAACTAATTGTCACAGAGACCAGACAGGAGGATGGTGGAACCTCAGCAGAAAAACAACACAACATCCAAGCCTTAACCAGGCATTGAAGCCAGGTACCTTTGAACAATAGCCAAGCATACTAACCAATTGGCTACAGGGCAAAAAAAGCAAATGGGCAAAAATTGTAAAACATTAAATGCATAATTTTATGAATAATGCTGGTTTTTCAATCACACAAAAAATGTTTTTTTTTACTATTTACATAATTCAAGTTTTTTTCAACATTATCGACAAAATAACACTTTTACACAGTAGTTCAATGTATTAAATTTATAAGATTTAATTTACGCTAAATTAAATGGGAATGAAATTAATTATCTGTCAGTTCCACTTTTTGGAAGAATAGGGCTTTTCAAAATTTTTGTTAATATTTTTATTAATACCAGTTAATGAACAAACAAATCTCTCCTCAAACAGCTGCTTGCCCTCAGAAATCTGACAGGGGCCTGTCAGTACAATATGCCATAGAGAAGGTTTGGGAGAAAGGTGAGACCTTAGCAGAAAGAGAACAATCATACATTATAGCCAGGGTTTGAACCCAGATTCCTTAGGTTAGTATTCAAGCATGCTAACCACCTGGCTATCAGAATGCCAATGAACAGTTTGTTAAAAATAACTTTCCTCAATGATGGGGAAATTGCACTCTCAACCCTCACCCCTACTTTGCTACTAAACTGTATATTTACTACTAACATTTGATTTAAAAAAAAATAGAACTACTTTCACTCAACGACTCGGAAACATCAAGTACCGGAATGGCATTCCAGTTCAATGAATCAAAAATATATAGTAGTGGAACAGTGTTCCATTTCAATGATTCGGAAACATAGAGTGGTGGAATGATGTTCCAGTTTAATGATTCGGAAGCAGAGTAGTGGAACTGTGTTCGATTTAGTTGCAGTAGTGCTTTTGTTAATTGTTTTCCCTACTCAAAATGTCACACTTTGCCATTGGGTAATGCATAGCTTTGATTCAGTATTTCTGACAGTGGTAGCAAATGATTTAGCAATTAGACTCCATTCTACTTAAGACCGAACACAAACAAACTGTACAACACAAACAAGCCATTCCTAGTATTATTGCACACAGAAGTAACTTCTATTGCATACATTTTGTGACCTCACTTTTAAGAATGTGACAAACATGTGAATGTAAAACACAGTATCAGAGATGTACAACCTAGTATTTCCAGTGATAAAAAAGTTAGTGTTTAATTATGTAAATGTTTATGAAAAAATATGAAATAGTAAAAAGTTATTGAAACCAATAACTTGATATCAATTGAATTGATGGAACCATTTGGACAAATTTAACTTTAAAATGAAAATGCTATTTCAGTCCATGATTGGCTGAAAATCGTATTGTTTAATACATTTCCTACAGTATCATCACTACTTCTGTTAATCGATAAGTATATTTTCAAAATCTTGTCCACTTATTACATTGACTGCCACATTTTAAGAACAGTGCGACCTGAATTTACTTAAGTTTAATCTTAATAGCAAATATTCATTTTACTTTCACAATGTTTTAATTTGCCATAAATTATTTTGTCTCTGTATTATTAGTCTGTATTGTTCAGTTAAAGCAGCTGAGCATTTGTGAGTGGAAAATCTACAGCGTATCATATAATGTTGACTAAAATTAGATATATTGAGATATGAGTTTATTGATATTAATACTTCATTTAAATTTAGTAGTTTAGTCTTAATGAAGAATTATTGAACCCATTTCCTAATAGCTGTTAAGGTAAATTGATCACATTTTTGTAACCGTTCAATTATCTGTACTTGAATCAAATTGCAAATATGGAACTTTTAGAGACTGGGTGCTTTAAGAAATTCTATTTCCAATTCTCTTTATTGGTATTTCCCCAACATTTGCTTAAAACTTGATTTATAGTGAGCTTCCCTTGTCTGTGCACACAACTATAACCATCCTGTCTGTTTCAAGAATTGGTGGTTTTAGTTTTCGCTTTTTTCTGTTGAAATTTATAAATCTCCTGATTATTAATATTAAGTGCTAATAAGGCATCATCTGGCAACCAAATAAAGCATATTAAATCTATTTTTCATGACCATTGTTCTGTTCAAACCAAAATATTAGAGAAATCTCTACGTTTTTTTCACTTGGATAAGTATACTTATAAGTAGTGATGAGGTCTTTAGCCAATAGGCAAAGAATTGTTTGTTTACATCAGGTATCAAGCTAGGTGAAAAAGAGTACAGTTAGCAAGGTGGAAGGCAGGCATAAGAGCTAGCTAATCTATCACTCGTGAATTTGATACCAACTGGTTATTTTTTTACTTCAGTTCTTGCAATGTACAACAAAATACTACTCTATTATATTTTGCCTGCTTACACTTCAAAAGACAATTTTTCTTCATCAGCGCCTATAACTATTTATTTTTATGCAACTTCTAATAAAAAAATATGGTTCTTTATTGAACCTATCAAAAATCAATGTGGAAGTAAGTGTTTGTTCCAATTTGTAGCATTTTCAACAAATCAATATACATACATAATCCTTAAGGGAAATAAAGAACCATTCTATATGCATTGAAAGGACAATTTATTACATTTACCCACCTAATAATATGTGAGCCCACCTTTTGCCCTCACAACAGCAGCAACACATCATGGCATGGACTTCCCCAGGTGTTGGAAACATTCAAGTGGTATTGTGGCCCATGATTCCAAGAAAGCTGTCCTTAAAGTACTGAGAGTTGCCAGTGGTGGGTTTTGAGCTCAAATGCATTACTCCACTTCGTCACACAGATTAGGTTTCAAATCCGGAGAGTGAGAGGATCATTCAAGGGTTGTGAACTCCCCAGAATGCTCTTCCAAGCAGTCCTTTGCCAAAGGGGAGTAATGAGATGGGTATTGTCTTGTTGAACGAAGGCATCCTGCTGTGGGAAATAGATAGCCACGAGTGGGTGCATGTGGTCAGCGAGTACATTAACATAGCCTTGTGTGGTAATTATGATTTCAATAGGTACAAGGGGCCCCAAGGTGGTCCACACAAGCATGGCCCAGAACATTACACTGCCTCCACCAGCCTGCAATACCCTAACTTGACAGTTGGAGTCCATGGCCTTGGGTGGTCTATGCCACACATGTGCCACACATGCAACCTCCTGTTGGCATTTTGTAGTTGGAACATCAATTCATCAGACCAAACTACCTGTTTCCAGTCTTCCATGGTCCATTGGCAATGTTCTTTCTCCTACTACTGCCCCATAGCCCGGTGACATACTACCACGGTATTCAATGTGGACATTGGCTACCATATCCAAATTGTGCTATAATATGTTGAATGGTCTTTGCACAAACCTTCGTAGTTGCCCTGACATTGAATGCTAACATTATCATCTGCACTATGGCCCTCCATTCTCATGTTAAAATACCGGAGAGGTGGTGCTCACCTCGAACATCAATGGCCTGGTTATGGACACATTTTTTCTAGCAGTTGCAAGTTTTGGTGGTTTTGATGTAGTCCTGATACACACTAGAGACAGTTGCATGCCAAAATCCCAAACGTTCTGCAGTCATGGATATGAAGCACCTCATCTTCCAAGCTAATCTGCCCACAATCGAACTCCCTCAGGTTGTCATGTTTATCCATCATAACAGTCACAGGATGCTTATACAGCAGTTAGGTATCTGACTTATTTATAGCCTACAAGGAGTTTCAGCTGACCACATTATTTTGGCAGAGCAGGGCAGGTTTGTGGATGGGTGCAGTGTATATAATAAATTGTGCTTTCAATGGCATAATAATTGGCACTTTTTTGTTAGGTTATGTCCTTTTACTTTCAAAGGAGTGATAAACTGGAGCTCAATACAATAACATCAGATGTCTTATCCTATGGTATCATTTTCATGGAGTTCATCCCCAAGTTTTAGTAGTAATCAGATTGATGAACGAGGCAAAAAGATGATTTATTAGCCAGTAATACTAAGGTTTTTTTTTTCACTTTGATCCATTTTTTTGCATATATTACTAAAATAGTAACATCTTTTGAAGATCACTTTGATTATAAGCTATTCATTCTTCTTTTGTTTCTGTAAGTATATCATTTTAATCAATACAAAGAAGAAAAATTAAACCATGTTTTTAATAATAATTTTTTGGGGGTATCCTTAATTTTATTATGGTATGATGTATGCATGCATGATTGCTGCATTTGCGATTGTACTCATTAATAAACAATTGGATCTAAATGCCTAGGTGGATCATTTAATTTGACTGCTGTCACTAACAATTAGTAGTTTTTTGTACAAGTTAATACATGATATGTGGCAACACTTCAAGGGTACAGAACAGGTTGTGGGCAAGTTAAAACATTCTGCAATATGGCTGCAAGTAACAGCAGAACAGTATGCAGTCGGTATTAGTTCGTAATCAGGTGACAACAACCATTATTAGAGATTTTAAATGGCAAGCACTACAGTTTTGCAAGGCTCTCTATGCCTTTCCTTCAATTAATTTTGGTATGAAATAAAAAGAACAGATATTTACCTCACCAGTTTGAACAGATACATTTCTTGCTTTTTTCCTGATTTTGAATCGTCCAGGGCTGGCCCATTTTCCAGGTATCAACCCTAAGCTCCCTGTCTCGTAGGACAAAAATTCGCAAGAATCACTGCAAAATGTGCAAAACTGTATTCAGAACAAAGAATATTTACTGTTTTAATAATATGCATAAATCTTAATTCTTGACAACTACAATGCACCAATGAATTCTCACAGTCAAACATCAAAGTTCTTGAATTTGTTCTCACATCTGTTATCAGATCTTATCACAGTTAAATTTCTAATAAGTGATTTTTTTAAATAAATTTAACAGTCTTACTTAAATTATTAAATAATAAATAATTTAACTTAATAAATTTACAGTCTTAGTTTCACATTACAAACATATATAGATTCAAAAGTTAAGAAACAAATGTTTTTCCTTCAATAATTTTCAAAGTAAATATTTAATTTAACCATTTCATTATGTCTAAAATAACCTGCTGATATTGAATAAGCAAAATACACCAATGAACTTGTAAATTAGACACTAATATAAAAAGTGCTCAACAAAGAACCATTTACTTTTCAAATTAGCTCACTGAGAAGTTGCCATTTCATCACGAATGTCACAAAGGTCTGCTGAAGATTCTCATAGAAGATGACTGAAAGCTGATGACAACTGTACTCTCTAAGCTATGGAGGCTGTTGGAAAAGATATGTGATACTGACCAAAGTGCATTTGTATTATTGCCTTGTAACAAGGCAAAACTTTAAAATGATCAGTATCTTCATAACTATTAAGTATCATACAACAACAACATCTCACCCAGGGCCAGATCTGGAGGGGGGGAGGCAAGGGAGACATGCCCCTCCCCCTTTAAAAATGCTAGTAATGATAATAGAAGCAAAAAATTATTAAATTTATTTATATTTCATGCATTTTTCAAGAAATTTTTAAAACATTTCTAAAATAGAAGGAGAAATGTTATACTGCATTGGAAATTCAGTCTCTTGCCTCCCTTTTAAAATGTTTTGTCTTGACTGGGTTCCTTGGACCCCCCCTCCCTCAATTTTTTTCTAGATCCAGGCCTAATCTCACCAACTTGCTTTGGATCCTTCTGGATCCACAGAAAGGTTAAAATGCAGCATAAAGCCTTCAATTAATGAGATCTCTTATGTAATACAACAGTAATATTCCTTTGACCCTCTTGCAGAGAGACCACCTCAACTGGTTAATAATGTATGGCCTGGAACTCAACTAGACCTGAATTACCTTCAGAAATGAAAAGAGTTAACTTTATAGATTTATCTTTCATGAAAATTTAGCTGAAAAGAACACTGAACACAATATTATCTCTTAAACATCAAGGACCACTATGGGAGTGATAGTTTAGATAGCATTGCTAACTAAACATTAATTTGGCATTATAGTTTATATATGCATTGCTAACCATAACCACACATACTTTTATGAAAGATGTCTGACTATTAAAAACTATAACTAGAAGGATAGCATATCGTCTCTCACGAATATGGGATGCTTGTTTTCGGAGAAAATAAAGGTTTTCGTTTTATGAATTTTGGTCCCTTTAACAGTAGTAATTCATATTAATGGATGACTGGAAGATGTAAAAAATAATATATTATTAACCCTATAAAATGCAAAAACTAATTTATCCCTTAAAATGAAAAAAAAAAACCTCGTATATCCTTAAACTGAAAAAGTTGGATTTTTTTTATCCCTAGGGTTAAAAGGCAAATCAGTGTATTTAAAATAAATTATTTATTTATTATTAATATAGTGAAATATTATTGAAAATTATAAAATTAAGTATTAAATTTATAAAAACAAGAAGCAACTGGTCGAATTCTAACCAATTTTAATTTAATTAAATCACATATGATTACAAATATTCTGTTCTTCATCAACACATTCTATTACCAGAATTTCTAATTTCCAGCATAAATATATTGTTTGCAATATTACTTCAAGTTTTACATTTTCTACATTTAGCACCATTTAATGATGGTATAATTAAGGTCATTTGGAGGATTTGAAAAATGTTAATCATCATATCTCATTAGTACCTATTCAACTCAAAGAGAATTTTTCGTTAATGTCTCAAAACAAAATGTTGCATTTTCCCACTACCTTGGGGGTGAAGGGACAAATAGTTGCTGCCAATGTATTGTCCCTTGATCCATCACACTCCACCAGTAAAATATCAAATTTTACCCCATATAGATCATTTGCAATATTCATTTAAAATTCTGAAATCTTAAAAATTTTACACCATTACAGGGTGCAATTAAAACTTTTGGGTGATTCTAAAAGTGTGAATCATAATAGTTTATCAATACCCACCCAACAACCCAAAAAGAATTTTAAATTTATCTCTAAAAACAAACAATTTTTCACTTAAAAAACAAGAATTGTGTTTTCTCACCTCTTCTGAGGGTATAGGTGAAGGTCATTGTTGTCAATAAATATTTCATAATATTCACATTTTTACAACCAAAATTTCTAACATAATTACATAACTTGCAATATTAGTTTGAAATTTTGCAATTTTCAAAAATTTCCCCCATTGGAGAGCGCAATTATAGCTATAGAAAGATTCCAAAAGTGTGAATTGTATACGCTGTTGGCCATTAAAAGTGCACCAGGAAGAACTCATTAGATTGTCCCAAAATATACAAAATGGGTAGCCCATGGGAGAACATGTAAATGATTCAAAGCGCAGCACATATGCACATCATGTGTGACGGTAATGCCACCTGGAAGTGGTATAAGAGGAGATTACAAAGAGCCAATGTAAAGCACTGGAATTGTGTTTGCTCACAGTTCTTGTGCACTAAAGGATCAAGTATGCCCCATCGAAGAACACGGCATCCATATGACCAGGTTTCCAACTTTGAATGAGGGAGAATTGTGGGATTACGGGAAGGCGGATTATCATACGAGACATCAGTGCTCGTGCTGGACAGAATGCTGCCACAGTGATAAGAATATGGCATCAGTGGATAGAGGAGGAACAAATTCACTGATGTGAGGGATCTCAACAGTCCTGTCACACAAACAAACGAAAGGATAGAAATCTCATGCGCTGGCTTTGAATGATCATACAGCCACATCAAACGTGCGCTGGCTTTGAATGATCATACAGCCACAACAAAACTGTTAAGCAACCAATCACCTTAGCTTAACAGTTAGGGTGTTTTGCATATCAACTAGTGTCTGCATGTACGGTTCGATGTCGTCTGCAGCATCGGGGCATCTTTGCTAGGCGGCCATTGCTTCGGCTACCATTGACTCTACAACACAGATGTATGTGACTGCAATGGTGCCAAGAATGTCATGCATGGATGTGCGAATGGCACCGCATCGTCTTTTCAGACAAATCCCACTTCAGTATGCAGCAATATGATGGATGAATCCATATCTGGGGTACCGCAGCAACAGGCTCAGTGAGACATGCATGATGCAATGCCATACAGGCCTGGTCTCTGGTGTTATGGTATGGAGTGTCATTGGACTCCACTCATGCACATGCTTCATACGCATTACCGGTACTTTGAACAACCAGCATTACATCACTGAGGTGTTGGAGCCTGTTGCCTTACTTTATTTTCAGGGGCTCTCTGGTGCCATTTACCAACAGGACAATACCTGACCACATGTGGCATGCATCATCCAATTCCTGGATAGCCACCATATGACACTTCGGCCTTGGCCTGCGCGTTCACCAGATCTGTCCGCAATTGAACATGTCTGGTTCATGATCTCACAAAGACTAGCACACAAGACACCAGCAGCTGCTACAACAGATGAACTTTGGTTACGTATCGAAACTGCATGGACTGACATTCCCCAAACACAAATCCGATGTCTCATCCTCTCAATGCCGGATCGTGTAGTAGTGATTATTGCCACTCATTGTGGCTACACAAGATACTGATTTCTTTATATTCCACAAGTCCGAGTTGTATTTGTAATAATTGGATCCTTGTAACATAAGCTATGTATTCACTAAATATGGCTTTGATATCTGTTGTTTTTCCTGGTGTTGCACTTTTAATGGCTAGCAGCATATTTTGTCAATACCTATCCGACCCGAAAAAAATTCCAATTTATCTCTAAAAACGAAAACGTTTGATGTTTAACAACAGACAGAGAGAAGACAAAGTGAAAACATTAGCTCATTTTTTCTGAAAATGAACAAAGATTGAAATCCTACACCATCATGATACCCTTCTGATGGTGCACTAAGAAAAAGAGTAGTTTTAAACTACCACTAATTCCCATCTGTAAACTCAGTGACATTAAATGCTTATTGTTTATCCTGGATGTATGAACAGTGCTTTCGTTCTCCAGAGGTTAAGATATTTGTAGAGTTATGCAGATTCATTATATCCAAAATTATTTTAAATTTTTGAACTGCAGCAACAGCTTTTTTTGTTCCTACAACAGATTATTCAGAGGTTGTTAAGTTTAATGAAATAGGTGATTCCACCATCCCCAGAAGTATATGTTATTTTTCAGCCCTAAAATGAATCAATAAAATGTTTGTAGTAATCATATTTTTTAATAGCACTATTATTCCAGGCGAACATGTGTGATGTCATCAGTGGCAGAAATTGTCAGTTTCCCTGTGGTTCTGCAGCTACTTGAGTGATCAGTCACAAATTTGGTGGGGTGGTCCCACTTAGTTCTAGCCTTCTTGAAGTTCCTAGCTGCAATAGGTTGAGAGTGATACCTCCAAATTCTGACATTTCTGGGGCAGAGGGGTGCCATCATTGACTTTGTAAATCGAGTACTATGTTAATGGTGGAAAACTGTGAATGAACTTATTGATGGGAAGAGTTATCAGTAGACATATATTTTATGCCAAACTTTTGTGTGGCATAAAACATATGTCCACTGATAACTCTACCCATCAATAAGTTTTTGTGTGGCTTTTGTGTGGTTTAACTAGTATTGTTATATTACCTGACAGCAAATCTGCTCTACATTTTATGCAAAACCAGAAAATTCATAAAATAATATAATGTTTCAAATGCAGACTTTATTACTATTTCACACTCTCAAATGCAATGTATATTTTCAATGAATCCATCCCTTAGTGGAATTAAGGGTGATGAAAAAGCTGATCTATTGGCCAAACCGAGCCTCTTAAAAGAGAAAAGTTCTGTTAAAAGACAAATAATCAGTATTATTTGTCTTTTAACAAAACTTTTCTCTTTTAAAACTCTTTTATAGCATTATATTGTCAACAATATCGAAAAATTTCTTTCCATTAGAATAGTTGAAGCTGAAATTTTTTCAATTATATGTATAAATTTGAATAGAACAAACCTTCTAAACTGTTTAAACTTAGAACTGGCACTGCATTTCTATGAAATATTTAATTCCATTGAGAGAAAGTAAATTTCTCATCCTGTCTATAAACCTGTACCCAAAATTAAATCTTGAATCCTGTTTTTTGTCCTCAATAAGATATATTCCAAGTTGACTAATTAAGGAACCTTGTACTTAACAACATAAACTGAAATTTCTTTGAAAACACTACTAGGAAATCAATCTGGTGTTAACTACCAAAGCAAGTGGACTTTTCTCTTCGGATTTTTTACTTAAACATGGTCTATTTGCAATAATTTAAGTTTCACTGAATTCTGAACTTGACCTTGCATTGGAAGGGATTAGAGGGCTTAAATTCACATTTCCTGTTAATTAATGGAGTTCTGTTGATCATCATCTCACTAAGGAATAAAATTTAGTAGATTAGTTCAAACTGGACACCAATATTTTTAATATTTCTTATTGTATATGATGACAAAAATTAAAATTATCTATATTCCACATAATGAATCACAAGCTCATGTACCTTTTGTGAAGAAAGTCTGAATCTTCCTCTTCATCAACAGGCAAATAATTATCATTTTCCAAGTTAGCTGCCGTATCCAAAAGTAATAGGAGCTGTTGAAGAAGTTTGTCTCTTCTAAGTGGCTCATCTTCATTCTCCATTAGAAATACCTGCAAAAATAAAGATAATACCAATTACATATAACTCATTTGTATAGGAAACATTTACTCTAATGCATAACAAGAGCTGTTTAACAAGTTTATTTACTGTAATTACACATGAATAATTTCATTGTCAGGAAACAATAATGCAAAAATTAATATATGACTTTATAATTGCACTTAATAAAAACTATTGAAAAAATGTCAGATTCTCTACAAAAGATTCTGCTAATTCATGTCTCAAGTTATTAGATTTAGTTTTGAGTTAAAACCTTTCAATGATTTTTACTGAATTATTCATGTTATAAAGCTTACAGA
Source organism: Ryuthela nishihirai (assembly GCA_038380435.1). Taxonomy (NCBI): domain Eukaryota; kingdom Metazoa; phylum Arthropoda; class Arachnida; order Araneae; family Heptathelidae; genus Ryuthela; species Ryuthela nishihirai. The sequence goes on along the minus strand of JAWZYU010000003.1, from coordinate 112,128,049 downwards.
AAATATATCTGCTTGAATAGTAAAGAAATAGATAACAATTCAAACTAGCCAATGAGAAACAAAGCTTTCAGGTTTGATCTATACTAGCTTTACTTAAAATTACACTTTAAAATTTCAGCATAATTTAAAGTCTTACCATTACTTCTTTTTTGATAACTTCCTCTGCTGTTTTGATCACAGATATCAGTTGTGCATTTGTGTCCTCCTGTTCCTTCAGCTCTTCTTGGGTGGCATTCATCTGTTTAACTAACAGGTTTTTCTCTACCTCTAAACTATCAATTCTATTTCCAGCACCAGAAAGCTGCAAAATACATATAATAAAATATTAATACACATTTTACATTTAACTACATATATTTTGCTCCAACATCAAAGTTCTGTCATATTAAGTATTAATTCAGTTAAACTTATTCTACAAACTCTAGAGAAAAGAAAATGAGAAATATGATGTAAACATCCTGGTAATAGTTCTTCTCAACATATTTTGCACCAAATGTAACTCTAGTAACAAATCAAAGGAGAAATATTTCATGGGTAAAAAAATATAGTAAAATTCACTATTATGTAATAAAAAAAAACGTAATATTATGAATGAATAAAATTGGAAATTGTTTGAAGATGGATAAGGGTGTCTATAATTTTACAACAAGTACATATATGAAATAATTTTGCTGAAAAAATGAGTTTTGCCCTGAGTGGAATTCATACCATTTCCTGAATACATGTGCCAGGTGTTCTAGATACTAAACTATCAGCTGTTAGTTAATTTTTCAGCCAATTGTTACTATAAATCTTTCTGATTTTGCGACTGTGTATATGAATAATATTTTGTGACTCGTGGTGCTATCTATGATTGGGATGGGTAACCATTTAAGCATTGCCACAATGATGAATAATTAGATAGTCACTCAAGCTAATAGCATTATTAATCCAAAAATAAAACAAATTGGGTTGGTTTACCACCGATTATCAGTAAATGTAGTTTTGCACTGAGTGGGGCTGGAACCCATATCCCCTGAATATATGCCAAATTTTTAAGAATTTCATACCAAATGTATCAAGTTAGATTTACATTATAAATTATTTTTTGAATTCAACATTTACAGGTAATCTGTGTGCCTTTACTATTGATTGATTCAACTACATACATATTTTCTACAGTAAATTTTTACATGTGTTGGGTGGCATGTGCTGATGGTATTACCAATAAAAAAAACTGTGAATTTCAAACTTGACAGAAAAACATGATGGCAAAGGTTCTGATCAAATTCAATCTCTCAAATCAGAGACTTACTTAAAAGTAATGGTATTTAAATTTTCTTTACAGAACCAAGTAAAATACTCCATTAATTTCTGGTTACCCTTAATCCTAAACTTGATAAGTTGCCAGAAATTACACATGAAACAATGTGGAAAAACTTTGTGTGGGAAAGCACATCATGAGAAAATATGATCATATGATAAAGATATAACAAAAAGTTATAAAAATGCAAATAAAAATCGTTGCATGAAAAACAATGTCACTCAATAAAAACCCCAAAAGCAGGGATGGAACCAAGTGGGAATAACTTTGCTGTATATCTTTAAAGCTTTATTCTTTGCTGTATAATTTTAAGCTGCATTTTCAATATGTAGACAGACCCACAACTACATAAAATGTTGTGGGTCTGTCTACATATTGAAAATACAGCTTAAAATTCATTATCTAAAAAAACTACCTCCTTTTCATTTTTATTACTGTAAATTGATTACAGTTTCACATTTCTTATCTTTCCAATGTAAATAACTGAAAGGTTATAGTTCTTTTGTTGTTACATTTTCAAAATAGTAATCATTACTGTTTATTTTACTTTTAGGAATGACTGTTCAATGTATGTTACTTATAACTTAAGCTGGGTTGTTTTACCTCTGTGGTGTACTTTTTTTTGCAGACAATGGACAAAATGGCCAGGTCAAAAGAACCCTGAGGGCTCAGAGAAAGGTGGACAGAACTGATGGTTCTTGTGATCAACAATTTTTGAGATGCCAGTCCTGGTTACACACTTTTTTTAAATGACTTGGCACTACATTTTATGTGCAGTCTCTTCTTCTGCGGTGTTTTTTATCACCTCTCTCCTCCTTCAACCATAGGTTGCCTTTTATGATTTTTTGACACACCCAAATGAAATAACTCAAGAAAAAACTTTCCCCCTTGCTAAAAACTTTACATTTCAATATTTCACATAAAAAACATAAAAAAAGAGAACCACTGCTATGAGCGTTTTACATGGGGCTTCATCAGGCAGTGTGCTCTTTTCATCCTTGTTGCTGAGCTTTATAAGGCAGTCCCTCTAGCAGGTATCCAGTGCATATCCTGTCAAATGGTTTAAAATCAATTTCCAGGCTAATGGAAAAGGGTTGATATCAGTATTACATAATTCATTCTGATTTAGATTAATGATTAGGTTTTCCATGTAGTTTAATTGAGATTTTGTTCCAGGGGATAATCCATAAAAACATATAATATATCTCATACTAAGAATTATTCCTAAAAAAAATAACTAGGTATATTTTAATTCGATTAGCATATCACACCTAAAAGGAAATTTTATAAAATTTTTACTACAATTCATTAGATTCATTTTAGATCATTCAAATTCAAGATTTTTAACATTCATAAAATAAACTTATCATGTGATTATTTTAGGTTTTAGTGTATAATTATGCAAATTTGTTTGTAAGATAGTCTGCATTAATGCTGTTTTACCTAACTGATTTATTAAATTGTATTGATACTCTGCTACTCATGCTGCCATCTGTTGATATGTTTTTTCGATATATATTATATTATCAATTAATTCATTATTTTCGTTTTCAACCAGAGTGTTACGATACAGCGATACAATGTCGAATGAATGCATTGTGGTTGTTTCAGCAATTTGACAATTTTGAATTAATTTAGCTACTTCGTAACACAATGCTGCTGTATATTCAGTATTTGTAAAGTATACTTTAAAAAAATCAAAAAGGGCTCTTTCTAAAAAATATGTCAGTGATTTCCTTTTGGATACTAGTGAGTGGAAGGGGTAATTCTGCTTGTGAAATTTTACCTTCATGAAGAGTTGGGGTACTGCTGGGTACATGGGTGGCCTGAATTGCTTTGCTATAATTTCTGGAAGGGGTCATTTTTTAATCTCTCCAATTTTCTTATGGTTTAGGTATGGAGTCTTCCTGCATTAATTCACTTTTTAAATTATATAAAGTTTCATTAATTTTTTCCTCATATTGTTGTTTTGTGATAATTACCACTTGGTCTGTGTCATCAACCATTAAAATTTTAATATTGGGGTTCTTTTTTATTTTCTCTAATTCTCTAATTTCTATTGTTTCGATATAATTTAATTTAAATTGGATAGCATCATTCTGTATTTGTGGGATTGTCCTTAATGTTTGCTCTACCTGTGGTATTAGATTTACCAAGGGTGGTATTTTAGTGGGATAGGCAAATTTTGCTCCTCATTTATTTAAATCTACACCTGCCAAATTTATAAATTTTGGTTCTTTTATACTAGCAATTTCATTACTATTATCTTTTACATGTATTGGGTTAAAATTTTGGTTTATGTTTATTAAATCTGCTGTATTTTCTGCTATACCTGATTACTTATATTCACTTTCTTTATGTTAGATTGCATTACCTTACCTTTTCATTCCTGTAAATCACTTATGTTATCTACTATCCTTATTTGGTTTTCTACATTAGTTGGCTTCCTATTATACTGTTTAACATAATTTTTACTTCCCTTTTAATGCATCAATCTTTCTTTGATATGTTGTTTAATTCTATTTTTTCCCTTTCTATTTTCTCATATACTCCTTGCATTATTTTTGTTATATGTTTCCATATTATTTAACTCCAAATACTGGTTATATACTTTATTTTCTATTAAAGCGGTAAGAGACAGGTCTGAGGCCACAGGCTAATATCCCCTCTGGTTTTCCTAATCACTGCATTTAAAGTTTGATTTCCATATAATCTATATTTTTAATTAAATAAGGATCATATTTCTTCCTATGGATTTTCAAAAAATTAGGTACTATATTCTGTTGTTTATATGCTAATAAAAAATTTAGCCACTGAATCTTCAGATTTTAAACCATTTAAAGGGATATGAACTGGGTACTCGCTAGAGGAACTGCTTTATAAAGCTTAGCAACAAAGATGAAAAGAGCACACTGCCTGATGAAGCCCCATGTAAAATGCTCATAACAGTAGTTCTCTGTTTTTATGTTTTTTATGTTAAATATTGAAATGTAAAATTTTTAGCAAGGGGGAAAGCTTTTTCTTGAGTTATTTCATTTGGGTGTGTTAAAAAATCATAAAAGGCAACCTATAGTTGAAGGAGGAGAGAGGTGATAAAAAAACACCGCAGAAGAAGAGACTGCACATAAAACGCAGTGCCGAGTCATTTTAAAAAAGTGTGTAACCAGGACTGGCATCTCAATAAAAAGTAGACCACAAGAACCAATGTAGTGTGTCCCAAAAAAGAGTGTGTCAGCCTGTGACCCCCAAGCTCTTCAACATCGACTTGGATAAAGTAGTATAAACCATCTCTCCAAGGACTTCGTCAGCAATTTGGATGAAGTGGTAAAATATTCTTCCTCTCTTACCACTTTAATGATAACTGTAAAGTGTATTCAACCATGATAGAATTAATTATCTCCTATCTCATGATTATGAGATTTTAGGTTGAGAGTAATTTAAAGGGTTTATAACCTTAGGCTTATGTACAACTACAATGATTATGTCTAAGAACTAAATGCACACAGGGCCATTGCCTTAACATCCCATCCAAAGGTTGGCAACCTTTCCAAGCCCATCAGTGACTTCTACTGACTAAGGCATGGCAGGGAGTTTGCATAGGTAAAGCTCAACACTGGTCCAGGAGGGATTCAAACCTCGGAAAGCCCGGCGTGCTACCAACTGAGCTACCCCTGCCTGTTACTTAAAACTAAAATAAACTAATTTATAAGATACAAATTTTGTGTCCACTACCTGCCAAACCTAGCATTTTCAGTCCCAATAAATTCAAATGCAGTCTTATTTATACTCAAAGGATAGAGGATTTTAATGTTACAGCTTAATTCGTGTATAAATTTAATTTATCAATCTAGCTGTGTAGTTTATTACTTACTCAAAGGATAATTTATTATACACATCCACCTAATAATGTATGGGTCCAGTGTTTGCACTCACAAAAGCATCAACATGCCATGGCACAGACTCTACCAGGTGTTGAAAACATTCAGGTGATATTGCAGCTCATGATTCCAGGACAGCCATCTGTAAAGGACCAAGAGTTGCCAGTAATAGGTTTTGGGCTTGAATTCATCATTCCACTTTGTCCCACAGATGCACAATAGGGTTCAAATCCAGAGAGTGAGAGGGCCATTTGAGAGTTGTGAACTCAATGGAATGCTCCTCCAATTAGTCCTTTGCCAAACAGAAGTGATGAGACAGGGCACTGTCTTGCTGAAAAAAGATCCTGCTGTGGGAAATGGATAGCCATGAAAAGGTGTAGGGGGTTGGTGAGTATGTCAACAAGCCTTGTGTAGTGATGGTGGTCTCAACAGGTAAAGAGGCTTCAAGGTGGTCCATGTAAACAAGCCCCAGAACATAACATGGCATCCACTGGCCTGCAGCACCTCGACAGTTAGGGTCCATGGCTCTAAGCCATACACACACACAATCTCACATCGGCATGTTCTAGTTGGAACCTTGATTCATCAGATCAAGCTACCCGTTTCCAGTCTTCTATACTCCACTGGCGATGTTCCTTCACCTACTGCAGCTTCATAGTCTGGTGACATGCTGTTAACAAGGGTACTCAATGTGGGTGTCAGCTGTCATAACCCAGTTGTCTCATTATACATCGAATTGTCTTTGCACAAATCTTCATAGATGCCCCATCATTGAATGCCAATGTTATCATCTATCCTGTGGCCCTCTGTTTGGATGTTATGATACAGGAGAGACAGCACTTACCTCAAGCATCAAGATCCAGTTATGGTCACATTTTGCCCAGTACTTTGATGTAATCCTAGTATACACATACGATGGTCACAAGCAGAAATCCTAGATATTTTTTAGCCACGGATATAGAGCAAGCCATCTTCCTCCCTGACAATATGCCCATGATCGAACTTGCTCAGGTCACTGTGTTTACCCATCATAACAGTCACAGATACGCTATATAACAGGTAGGGATCTGGCCTATTTATAGCCCAGAAGGAATTTCGGATGGCTGCATTATTGTGGCAGAGTAGGGCAGTTTTTGTGGATGGGTACAGTGTATATTATAAATTGTTTCTTTCAGTGTATATATTTTTCCTACCTCATTTTTAAGCTTTTCAATAACATATTGTAGCAATTTCTGTTCTTTTTGAAGATCATCCATTGATAATACCATTTTCCTCTGTTCTTGACATTTATTTTGAAGCAGAGATATTATCTAGAAATGCAAAGCAAATCATAGGTTATTTATATTCAAAATAATACAGTACATATACAAAATTTGTTGTTAGAAAATACACTGGTAAATTAATAAATATTACTGAATTCAATTTAAATTAAAAATTTATTATTTACTAGAGTTATTATTAGATATTGCAATTTGAATCAGCACACTAATATGGAACAACAAGCATGAACTCCATGAATGAGGGCACAGCATGCCTAATTCAATTTGCTAAATAAATTTATCAATATATTAATAATTACAGTAGTTTTAATATACAATCTCACTGTTTATACCAAGAAATGAACAATTTTTTTTATTTTAGTGCTGCCGAAGGATTATTAATATCTTTTCACAAATAATGAGACCTGTCCCGTGGCTGGAGGGTTAGCATGCTTGGCTACTGATCAAAGGAATCTGGGTTTGAGCCCCAGGTAAGGCATGGATTGTGTTGTTTTTATGCTGAGGGCCATCCTCACAGACCTTCTACTATGACATATAAACTGGCAGACCTCTGGCAAGCAGTTGCTTGAGGGAGTATTTTTTTAACAGTGAGACTGTAGATTAATTCTATTTTATTACTATCCACTGTGTTAACTCTTTTTATTTAAAAAAAAATACAATGAATCATTTATACTAGTGCTTAAAATCAAAGGGTAATGTCATATCTCAAAAAGCATATAAGGGAATTGAATAAAATTTCTACATGTAAATTTTACATTGCAGAAGATGAGTGCACATTTAACCAATATGACTGTAAAATGCAAATTAGGATTGTTATAACAGTGCACAGCTGCAATCACCACTCATTTCCATTCTAGCCAGCCTCGCATTCACTTGGGTAGCAATTCTATTTCATCGTGTCACAAAGATAAAGTATGGACCAGCTACTTTCAAAGGTTGTAGAATATGACCATATCAAGAATGGCGATTGGGTTTGTGAGATTTGTAGATCAAAATCTATATTTTGGTTTTCATCACACAGTGAAATGTGATTGATAGGATCCCAAAATATTTAGGGTGATGGGTGGGTCAATCTCAAAACAATGTATCCAGGATGTATCCAAAACAATGTATCCAGGAATATAACACAAAATGTCCTCTTAAGACTTCGGAGAAAATTTCAAGAAACAGGAGAGGTTTGCTGTAGACCAGGGCAAGGTCTATGACTATATAAATTAGTCTTGATATTATTATGGTTATGTAATGATGAAGATTAATAATTAACCTGGATTGTAGATTAATTGTAGATTATATCAAGACTAGTCTTGATATAATCTACAAGATCACTTAAATAACTACACAATGAGGCATTTACTTTTGTCCAGACTTCCTTTTCAGAATAAAGCAATTAGCATAAATCTTTATGGTTTAAACATCAAAACTTCATTTAACAATGATCACAATAATGAAAATGACAGTAACATTGCTTCCAGCTCTGTGATTGGTTAATTGATTAGCCCATGTACTGTGCAAATGTCAGAAAAAGAATGCTCAACTGTTTTCAACCCACAGCAATCAATGGCTTAGTGTTTCTATTTATACATTTTTGCATAACAGAGAAATTATAGGACTATTAACCAAATATAAAAGCTATTTTAGAATGATATTATAAAAGTCATAAAAATATCTAGACTTTTTCTAATAATGTTTATATTTTATATCTTTATGAATATATTTAATATATTTTTCATTTTTATTTGAATTATAAGAATTACTAGAATTATAAAGAAGTAATGCTTCTGTAGTTTCCACAAATGCTTTACCATCTACTGTTCACTATTTTAACTGTAAATTAGCATTGACATATAGTGATTTAATTTCATGATTTCTTTTTCCTTTGCCCCCTTCATATGTTCCTTGCAGTCAGTTTTAGCTTCCATCACCAGCAAATACAACTGATTCAATTTTGTGCTTATGTACTAAGGTTGGTATCATTTTTTACTGCTTGCAGTTTAATTTGTACTTTGACATAAAGTTCCAAATGTAATTGAATATAATTAACTATTGGGAAAATATTTTAAAGGTTTGAAGGAATTTTCATGTGAATTACTATACACTGTCTACAAGATTTTGCATAGTATTTCTGGGGAATATAGTATGCCAATTACTTCACCAGTTAAGAGAATATTCTTCATAGTAAAATTTTACAATATACAATTCAAGATGGTATGTTGAAATCCATTGGATATTTAAAGCAGGGATGGAAAATTTTCTGTAAAACTTAGGTGTCAGACATGGATTTTAGAAGTCAGCTGTTGTGGAAATCATCATAATAGGGTAATAAGAGAAAAACAAATAGTCAACATAAAACTTTTATTCACTTAGGATTTATTACTCCTGATTTTAATCAAAACCTTAACACTTTTTAACTTTCCAGTGCCCAGCCAGAAAAACTGGAATGAAACTACAGGCCAAGCTATTTTACAGTATACTCAGCTAAAAATATTAACTTTATAACTTTTTTTGTCAAAAAATTAGTGAATAGAAAGAAATAGGTCATGTTTGCCAAATTAAACAGTATTTAATTATGGATTTTATGAAACTAAAATATTTAACAAAAATGAGAAGTACTTTCATTTTAATGACTTTTTAAGAGTAATATAATAAAAAGAGAATCTGGAAAAGCAAATAAACATTTATTTAGAAAAAGGACAGGCCTCAACTACTATAGAGGTTAGGGAGCTAGATAATGTTCCAGCAGACACACTTTGTGTTGTATTAGCTCTGAGACATTGGTCAGCAGTGACTTCAGTCTTGATAGTGTATATCCTTGTATGAGAAGGCCTGTACAAACTAAGGATGGTTTCAAGGACACTTCTTTGCTCTATATGTTGTATATTCAAACTAATGGACTAAAATAATTTCAATATATATGAATAGAAAGGAAATATTTCTCTGAATCATAAAAAAAATTACTCTTTTTCTGTATTTTTTTTTCAATACTATACTTGAGAAAGAGCTCAATTATTCTTAATTGTGTTTAATCAAATAAAAAGTGAATTTTAGAATTTTTCTTGAAAAAATTACACACAAAAAAATTACACACCAAATTAAACAGTGTTCAATTATGAATTTTTATGAAAATACACCATTTAATTAAATTTACAAATTTATTAATTTTAATAAAAAATATATGGCAAGGACATTAAGGCTTAATTCTGGAAAAGCTGATGAAAAAAAAAGTTAAATTATATATCAATGGGGGAAAAATTTTGAATAATTCACCTAAACATAACTGCTCTATTGGTTTATATATATTTTTTTCCACTTTAATATTTTAAAACATGGGCCAAAATTACACAGGGTGACTTGAAGGAGGTTCACAACCATGGAATTTTCTGTCCTGTTAATGGCAATACAGGAACATTTTCTGGGTTGTTGTTTTTGCAATGAAGACAATGCATTTTTTGCTTGGGTGTTGCACTTTGGGGACACTTGAAAAGTGCAATATTCAAACAGAAAACATCAAAAGGAAATCTGCGTAATTCAAATTTTTTTTCTCTCTCTTGAATTTCAAATTAACCAGATTTTACTGTAGAGATGTATGGAAATAAAATCAAAATAAATTTATGGAAAATAAAAATAAAAGTTTAATAAAAGTACAAATAATAACTAACTTAATAAGCAGAGATGACATCCAATGCTTATGGAAATCAGGCTGACATTGCAGGTAGACAGCCATCACATATGTATCCAATTTGTGACATCTGCATTGTGTACACTGTTCCTGTCTTCACTCTAATTGAAATGATATATTTCTGGAATATCCAGTTTTGGTTTTAATCTTGGAAAATAACATGATGAATGATGTGCTGAATAATAAAAATTATTTCTAGAAATTTTGAAATACATTTAAACCAGAAAGGAAAGAATAATGAAAAAAATAGAAATATTTATGGTAATTGCTTCCAAATGCCTCTGATTTTAAAAATGCATATGGTTAACTTTCATAAGAACTGAGAATTTCCAAACTTGACAGAAAAACATTTCGGCAATGGTTCTGATCTAACTCAACCTTCATGAATCAGAGATTTACTTAAACATGGAATTTCATGGAGTAAAGAGAAGGTAATGCTGCATTTGGTTACTAAGGAATGGTGATTGAAAAGATGACAAAGGTAAGTTATTTTATAACACATCCAAATTTTCCCAAAATTCAAAAATAATATTATAAAATTTGAGTTATATATTTTTATGATATATATATATATAAATTTCAAGCTAGAATTTCCATTAAAAAACTGATGTTTCATTTTCTGCATTAGCAATGCTTGCTCCCAAGCTGCAGAAATTTAACATGAGATAGACTTCTAATGGCCTTGGATTTAGTGGTTAAACTTTGGTTCATTACATAGCCATAATATTAGCAATGTTTTATAAAACATTTAAAAATTGTTACATATAAGTAAGCACAATACTAAAATATATCAATAAATATTGCTTAAGAAAAATTACTCAAGTTCCTGCAGTAACAAAACTAGATTTAAACATACTATTTTTGTTAACAAACACTCATCCTGGAAATAAATTATTTATATACACTACCAGCCACTTTATTATGACCTATACATCCATATAACCATGTCGAATTGTAAGAAAATAAAAATTTCAAATAGTTTCTAATATTACACATCATTTAGAGTGATTAGTTTTAATTTGTAAAGCCATGAAATAACTTTGGGTTGGGTTGGGTTGTTTTACCTCTGAGCGGCACTTTTTTGCACACCATGGGCTAAATGGCCAGGTCACATGGACCCCGAAGGCTCAGAGAAGGTTGGGGGAGGGGACCCACTGGAACAGCTGTTGGGAGACAGATGGTAGCCTCCCGTCAAGGCCATCCAGCGTGTTCTTTAACGTGCACAGGGTATGGCTCTCCCGCACACGGGGCCACGGCTTAACGTCCCATCCAACGGATGGGACGTTCCATCCGTTGGCAAGCCCATCGGTGTCCCCTACTGACCGTGAGCAGGGCGGGGAATTTGGCGGAGATAAATCTCAACGCTGACCCAGCTGGGACTTGAACCTGGGAACTACAGATTACGAGCCTGGCGCGCTACCAACTGAGCCACACCCGCCCCATGAAATAACATCTTGTTTGAATGTATATATATATTTTAAAAACTCTTGCTTAGAGAGTTGATAATTTTTTGCTTTGTAATATGCCCTCTATAGTGTAGTACAATCTTGAATGTGTACATTGCATTGTAAAACCTTTATGATTCAAAGTGCTTTTTACTTTTCAGATGGGTTGGGTGTTTTACCTCTGAGTGGCACTTTTTTGCACACAATGGGTTAAATGGCCAGGTCACAAGGAGCCTGAAGGCTCAGAGAAGGTTGGAGGATGTGACCCACTGGTACAGCTGTTCCGAGACATATGATTGCCTTCCAACAAGACTATCCAGTGTATTCTTTAATGTGCACAGAGTATGACTTTTCAGATCATGTTATTAGCATTAATATATGAATATAGAGAAAGCTAATTATCTACCAGAGAATAGGAAAAAAAAATAAAGAATTTATAAAGTGTTATTTATTGGCATCTTTCTTTTAATCCCTATTCTAGAATTATCTTTAGTCATTATTTGTTGCTGTGAGCTGCACAAAGAATCACAGTGAGGATTTGTTTTTGTTGCTATTATAAAAGAAATTAAAAATAATATTCAACTAGTCATATGGATTTTTAAAAAAGTATTCACCTCTTTCTGTCCTTCAGCTTTAGTAGATAACTGTTGTTCAACACCTTCCCTGATTGATAATTGCTGTTTCATTTCAGCTTCTTGTTTCTTCAGTTGGATATTACTTTCTGTAAGATGTAATGCCATATCAGATGTCTTTTTCAACTGCAAATTGACTCTTACAGTTTCATAAATTGCTTGTTTCATAGTGTAGGACAGCTGTTTATCTGATGCAATACGGAATTCAGCAGCCATATCTTCAATGCGAATTATCATTTCTTTTTTTAACCTAAAATAGAAACTAGATATAAAATCCACTACATTATAAGTGCACTTACAGACAAATACAAAATTACACATAGTACCATTTCAAAAATAAAAAGCAAAAAATTAGGATACCAAAATATATATGTTGGAAAAACAAAACATTTAAGAGCATATATAAATGATTTCACTTTAAATTATATATTTCCATTTGCTTCTATTCAGCAGTGTTCCTTTTTTGGTATTGTTATCCCTTGAGGTAGACAATAACACTGTAGCTAACTTCACCTCTCTTTTCCAATGTCAAATATGAAAAAAAGGAAAATAATGAAAAGATAACGAAAGTACAGTTTATTTTTATCATTTACACAAAATATTGTGGTCTGTTGGTTAATAAATATATAGCATTCACTTAGAATAATGGTTCTCAACCCTCACCTGGTTAGAAGAACTATAAGCCAGTTTTTTTTTTTACAACAGTGGTGTTAGCTCATTACACCAGAATATAGGTCAGATTAATTAGACCTCCCCCCCCCCCACCAAGGAGAGCAATTACCATCAGTGGAAAACCACTGCTGTAGTAGAATCACAAATAATTCATCCATGGCTACAGATTATTTCTAGCATCACTTGCTTTCATGCTCATAATTTGATTTTTTCTGTTTATCTATAATTTATAAGGCCTCTGAAACTATGACTCATAAGACTGTATAAGCCTCCTCATGGATTGTTGCATTTGATTCCAAAATAAAATTTCCACTATAAAAAATTACGCTGCTCAAATAGGATGTTTTGCACTAATTTTGGGGTGCTGAATTCAAATATGGCTGTGAAAAATCTACAGGATGTACAGTTTTTTTTTAATTATGGATTGATGTATTTCAAATTTCAATGAATATGCATATCTCAGAAATGAAAATGTGAGTATTTTATTAAATTGCAACTTAAAACTCATTAATTCATTACACAATTACAGTGAAAAAAATAAGAAACACCATAGTTATAGACCACTGAATATAAAGTAACAAATGAAATAATATTGAAATGCAAAATAAGAAAACGTGGATAAGGATCTTTTATACTTACAAGAAGTTCATTTTTGTCTTTTATGTGCTGAGGTATCTTCCTTCTGCAAGAACCAGCAGTAGTCACCCATCATTGCTGGGTACCAGCTACCTTGGTTCTCTCCTCCATGGTTCAGATATCCTGGTGAAATCTTTCCCCTTGCTCATCACTGACAGCTCCTAAGTTCTTGGGAAAAAAAGTCAAGATGCGAGTGCAAGAAAACGGATCTTCACAGACATTCAGCAGCCAAGATTTTCATGGCTTTTGAGAAGATCTTGAATGAGCTGATGATAGTTTTCCTCTTTGTGATTCCCCAGAAAACCTTGGACCACAGATGTGAAGGATTTCCATGCAGCGTACTCCTTCATATTAAGTTTTTCTTCGACAACAGTATCATTTAGTAGCTTCTTGATCTGAGGACCAACAAAGATCCTTTCTTTGAGTTTGGCATCACTTAGTTTTGGAAATTTTTTCATCAAGTGCAAAACCCCATTACCAGTTTTGCCCATAGCCTTTACAAAGTTTTTCATAAGCCCCAATTTGATGTGTAGTGATGGGAGCAGAACATCAGAGGGGTCAACTATTGGCTTATACCTCACATTATTCTTTCCAGGAATAAAAACACATCTTTTGGGCCAGTCTTTTGTTTTGTAGTGTTCCTTTCTGGCCCTACTGTCCCACAAACACAGAAAACAGCAAAACTTTGTGAAGACTCCTTGAAGCCCGAGCAAGAGAGATAAGACTTTTAGGTCACCACATATTGTCCACTTAAACTGGTCATATTTTATAGCAGTGAATGTTTTTTATATGCTTTCATGTTTCCTTCATTCCTACAGCATGTGTAACTGGAATGGAAGGTTTTTGGTTTCCTTTATGCAAAAAGGACAGCTTTCAAGCTGAATTTTGATGAATCTATAAATAGATGCCATTCCTGATGGAAGAAATTGGAATAATTAATCATTATTGTTCCAATTTCTTCCATCAGCCCTGAAATATCCGTGCAGAAACACAAACCATCTTGAATCTCGTAATAAGAAGATAAAGCCAAATTTCTCTTTCTGAATAGAGAAACTATGGTACCCTTGGCCAGTAGATTCCACTCTTGAACCTAAAACCTCAGCTTGTTATTTGGAAAGTCTTAGGTCTCGAACAAGATCATTAGTTTATTTTGCTGAATCAGATGAGGCTCGTCTAACTTTTTAAGGGTGTATGTAGAATCAGGATCTGTATGTGCCTCAAAGTCTTCCTCTGATGAATGTGAATACTTCTCCTCCCAGTTGGTTGGAGGTGTTGGTATAGGAAGATCTTCTCCATGATGAACTGGCCTTAGGGCTGAAGGCAAATTTGGATATTGTATTTTGCTTTCGTTCTTTTTTGAAAAGCCCGACACTTTAGTTAAAAAAAATAACAATCATGCAAGTGACTAGTTGGCTCATGCCAAACCACTGGAACTGCAAAAGAGCATGGATTTTATCTTCCCTTTCAACTATTCACTCAGGTCAATGCAGAACATTATGGATTCTGAATTTGCTGCACTGGTGGGCTTCTGTTGAGGGAAAATCTTCTGCTGTGTTTTTGTGTTTGTTTATGGGTTGAAAGCCCAAGGGAATAGATTCACAGGATGCATTTTATCAGCTGGTGGATAATCCTGAACAGAGGTCATCACAGACACCTATACTCTTGCTTCTATGGACATCGTCAAATTCTACATTGGAGGAAGTCTTCCAGTGTAGATGGCTTCAGCCTTTAATAGTGGGGGAATGGGTCTTTGTCCCATGCCTTTGATTAGGGGGCTGTTTGATATTGTCGGCATTCCCTCTCTCAATAAGCATAGTTTCTTTAAACATCCCATTAACCATTTTCTCTCCGTATGTTGTTGGAATGTGACGACTCTGCACAGAGATTATTTTCTTGATGTCATCACACAGAAATTTCACCATTATAATTTAGATATTCTTGGCCTGCAAGAGACCAGATGGATAGATAAAGGTCAGATTCTTAAAAATAATCTTAAATTTTTCTTTTCAGGGAGGGAAGATAATAAACATCTCCAAGGCTGTTGGTCTGCTTCTCAGTAGATATACTAGTGATGTACTTCTAGGATATGAATGCATTAATGAAAAGTTTCTTACAGCAAAATTTCAGACAAGCATTAAAGACTTGAATGTTATCTGCTGTTATGCCCCAACTGAGGATGCCGATCAGAATGAGAAGGATAAGATTACGGACAACTTCAGGACATTGTGAATTCTGTCAAGAAAGGAGATATTATCCTTGTTCTAGATGACTTCAATACCAAAGTTGGTACTGACTCTGACATTTGGGGAGGGGTGATAGGCCCTTTTGGTATTGGTAGCTGCAATGGCAATGGGCAAGTCTCCTACAGGTAAGTAAACTTTATGGTTTGAGAATAACTAACACTTATTACAAACATTGCAACATACATAAGTACACATGGGTTTCACCAGATGGGCTGCATAAGATTATGATTGATTGATTATATATTAATTAACAGCAAATGGGCTAGTTCTGTTAGGAATACCAGGTCATATAGGGGAACTAAAATTGGATCTGACCATTACCTTGTTAAAAGTGTCTTGCAACTGAAACTTAGAAAGTGTTGTGCTAAGGTTAAAAAATTTACCTTTAATTCTGAAGCTCTGAAGACCAGTTATAGCTAAAGCTTACCATGATTGGTTACTTAGTCATTATGACAGTCATGTTTGCTACTGAACCATTATGATTACTGAAGTTGAGGAAGAATGGGACCATTTTAAACAGGCTTTTCTTGAAACTAACAGTACTCTTTTAGGAAAAAAAGTACAGAGGAGGCAAAATTATTTGAGTGATAAGGCACTTGAGTTTATTTCAGAAAGAGAGAACTGCAGGAATGTCCTTAATCAATATTCTACTAGTCCCTTGTTGTTGGATTGTTTTATCTCTGAGCAGCACTTTTTTGCACACCATGGGCTAAATGGCCAGGTCACATGGACCCCGAAGGCTCAGAGAAGGTTGGGGGAGGGGACCCACTGGAACAGCTGTTGGGAGACAGATGGTAGCCTCCCGTCAAGGCCATCCAGCGTGTTCTTTAACGTGCACAGGGTATGGCTCTCCCGCACACGGGGCCACGGCTTAACGTCCCATCCAACGGATGGCGGCCTTTCCAAGCCCATCGGTGTCCCCTACTGACCGTGGGCAGGGCGGGGAATTTTGTGGAGATAAATCTCAACTCTGACCCAGCTGGGACTCGAACCTGGGAACTACAGATTACGAGCCTGGCGCGCTAGCGACTGAGCCACCCCCACCCCACTCTACTAGTCCCAATAGAAAGCATTACAGAGATCTTAATAAACTTGTAAAGGATTAGTTAGTTGCTGATTAGAATCTTTGGCTTGATGGCTTGGCTGACAAAGCCAAAGAAGCAGTTAGACATCACAACAGCAGAGAGCTGTACCAGATAGTCAATGTTTTGTGTGGTAGAAAATGGGCATTTATACAGGGATTGAAGGATAAACAAGGGTACAGAAGGTGAAGATTCTATCATGGCTAAGTGCACTGAGCATTTCAGTGATGTTCTAAACAATGTGGTTCGTTCTACTCCTATTGTTTGAAATAATGATAGATGCATTACTGGATTTAATGTTGGCCCTATAACACAGTATGAATTTATTTTGGCTATTTCTAGGCTTAAAACTACATAAATCCCCAGGGGTAGATGAAATTAGTATGGAAATGCTTAGAGCTGGGAATGTTTCAGTTACCACATGAATGACTAAAATTTTGAACATCTTTTATGATAAAGGCATGGTTCCTAAGGATTTTACCAGAGCTATTATTATCCCCATTTTCAAAAAAGATGATCGTAGTTCTTGTTATAACTATAGGGTCATCAGCCTACTTTCTGTTCCAGGTAAAGTGTTTTGCAAGATTATGCTTAATAGAATTAACAATCTGGTTGACAGGCGATTGCGTGATGAACAATGTGGATTCAGAAATGGTAAGGGATGTGTAGATCAGATATTTTCACTCAGGCAGATTCTTGAGAAATGTTTAGAGTTCCAGAAACCTGTGGTTACTAGCTTTATAGATTTCAAAAGGCTTTCAACCACAAATTATCAACCACAAATTATTCTGATCAACAGCATAATTTGTGGTTGATTGTTATATCATACGGAATACCTAACAAGTTAGTATAATGAAAGCTCTCTATAATAATACTGAATCGTGTGAGTGTTGGTAAGACTTGTGGCAATTGGTTTAGTATTACTTCTAGTGTTTGTCAAGGGTGCATTTTGTCTCCATCTCTGTTTAGTTTGGTTATTGATTATGTTATGCGAAATTCACTGCAAGGGAGAGATTTTGGGCTTAAATGGTCTAGAGATCTTAAAATTTCTGATTTTGATTATGCTGATGATTTAGCTCTTTTGGCAAATGATGTTGATGAGATGAACTCTTTTTGAGCTGTTGATGAGACTGAGTGTAGAGTAGGTTTGGTGATAAACAGAGAGAAAAGTAAAGTGATGAAAATTGGTCAGGCAGGCTGTGGTTCAGTTAATCTGAATAGTTCCACTCTTGGGCAGGTGTCATAGTTTAATTATCTTGGGAGCTATGTAACAGATAATAGTGATGTGCGGCATAAGATTAACAGACGAATAGGGATTGCTGCCGGGACTTTGAAGAATCTATGGAGAGTGTGGAGAAATAGGCGTATACACCTAAAGACTAAAATTAGACTGTATACACTAAGTAATTACCACTTTTGAGTCGATTCCAAATTGCCTTGAGCCAGGTGGGATACAAACCCATGACCTCCTGATGAGCCATATCCCACCTGGCTCATGACAATTTTTCCTCTAAAATTTGAAATCGACTCAAAAGTGGTAATTACTTAGTGTATACCAAAAAAAGTTGAGTTTATTAAATATTTAATTAGATTGCATAATAGTTTGGTTCTTCCTAAGGATAGTCATGATTGTAAAACCTGAACGTTTTGTATACAAGATAACAGGAAACTTGATGCTTTGATTCTAGATGCTTACACAGTATCTTGGGCATTAGGTGGTTCAACTTTGTAAGCAATTATGAGGTTAGGCAAAGGAGTTGGCAACCTCCTTTGAGCAGTATATTGTACAGAGAGAGACTCCATTGGTTTGGCCATGTTGACCATATGGATAATTATAGATTAGCAAATAGGGTTATGAACAATGTGCCTAAAGGTCTCAGAAAGAGGGGGAGACCAAGGATGTGGTGGGCAGACAATGTCAAACAGGACCTTGTTAGAATTGGTGTGCAGTGGCCAAGTGCAGCAGATGTAGCTCAGGACAGATATGCTTGGAGAACTAAATTACATGGTCTGGGTGTACCTCCATAACCTGTGGCTGCTTGAGAATGATGATGATGATGATGATGATGATGATGATGATGATGATGATGATGATGATGATGATGATGATGATGATGATGATGATGATGATGATGATGATGATGATGATGATGATGATGATGATGATGATGATGATGATGATGATGATGATGATGAAATAAAACTGAATTTAATAGATAATTAAGTTCTAAATTCATGCACTAAAAATATGTACTTAACACAAAATTTCAATTTGAAATTTTTTAAACTTTTTTTTTCATTTTTTCTTTAGGATGCATAATTATGTTAATAATATCTATTAAACAGTTGTCTTTATTTTAATTAAAATATTGTGATCCATTACTTTAGCTCTTTTGTGGCAGATTTTAAAATTAATAAACACAACAAATTTATGAAACAATTTATGAAACACATGCAAACAAATAAAATATGGACAATACTAAACTTTGTTGAATCTAATTTATACTGAAAAAATTAATGTTGAAAATTAAATAAACAGCTGGGATTTGTTACTAATATAATAATATAGTATAACTTCCCAACCGTATTTTCTAAGCACGAGTAGGGAGACATTCCCTGTTAGCCACAAAAGAGTTAAAATTGAAATTTTAATCCAACCAAAACCAATATCAAACTCTAAAATTATCTAAATTCAGGATAAACAATAGCTATGCAGAAACTGTAAGGAAAGCTATGCACCTTTTCTGCATGATTCTGTCAGATGTAGATCCCTTAAATGGTGCAAATGATTAGTACCTTCTAAAATAGATGTTATTTTTCTAAAGGGGAATAGGAAGGAAGCTACTATATAATTCAGTAGTAAAGTATCACAAGCAATGTCCTGTCGACATGGGACTCACAAAATAGTTAGCTGAAAAAATTTAGCTTTTCCCGTGAGTGGGATTTAACCCTTCAGAGCTTGTGCTCTTTTTCAGACACGAATGCTCACTATTGGGTCTCATAGACCCAATATATATATATTTTTTTAATTAAATAAGGTCCTAAGTTTGAAAATGAATTTACAGTGCTTTATAAAACATTTATTAACTTGCTAAATCATGAAAAAAGAAAACAAAAGGTTAAACCAAAGCATTTCACATTAAAAAATTACATAAAACTCAATTCCCATTGTCTTTTACTTCGAGTAGATTTATCATCAAATCTAATACATTGTACAAGAAATTTGAATCGAGGCACAGACATAACCAAGCAAAATAAATCAATTCCCATACCATCTGTGGCTCACAAATCATAAATGTTTTGCCTTCCACTTCGCATGGCTCCAGCTAGGTACAAAAACCCTATCAAAGCCTTCATTTCTTCTTTTGAGGTACATTTTGCATCTCTTTCCCTTCCAAAATGGCTTTTTACATCCTTAATGTATTTGTTGGTGTTCTCAACTGTTATTGTGAGAATGTCCTCACTGATGAAATGGCAAGATAAATATGAGTTATGACTAATGTTAAACAATAAAATAGTTAATAGAAGAACAATAAAATAATTTTTAAGCTCTTAAAAAATGTAGCATCAATGCTCACACTGGGTTTCTGAGACCTAGTTTTAACTTTTACCTTGTATGATCTTAGTCTGCAGGAAAACACGTTTTCTATATTCATTTGACTAGAAGATAGAATTTTGGAAAGGTATTGGAAATTGCACCATTGTTGCAAAATTCTTCACCAAAAAAGCAAATATAAAAATGACATGGGTCTGTCAAGCTCAGCGTGAGCTCTGAAGGGTTAAGGTCATGAGCATGAGTGACAAATATTAAATTCCATCATATAAGGCAACTTGGTCGTCCATTTTCCAACAGATGGTGCCATGAGTGAATCAAATAATATCTATAAGTAATAAATCTATCAATAATAATTTATAAGTTTCATTAGCTGAAGAAAAGGTCAGCTGCTGATGGTGTAGTGGTGAGCATGCCTGGCATGTTACTAGCAGATGTGGATTCAAATCCCACTCACAGAAAAATTAAATTTTTTTCACAAACTATTTCATGAGCTACGATACAAGTTTGCCTACTTATCTTCTATGACCATTTAAATCAAATGGACTGTTTTTGAATATGTGTTTTATATTTTGGACTTGTTATACTAGTTGGCCTCTTTTGATCAAAAATCTACCCATATAATCTCCATTTATTTTTATGGGTTGACCCTTCCTAGACATATATATTGAAAAGTCATATATCTGAAGTTCTATCACAATGGTGATTCAAGTCATTAGAAGTTAGAGAACATGCATTTGCCCCATGGTTAGAAAGGAGGCATTTCTTATTGTTGGGCCCTACTGTTCACTGAAAATCAGCTTTTTTGGATATCCTAACAAATGTTTCCTTTCTGCAGATGCTTGGAATAAATCAAAAACTCTCTTTTTGGTTTCCTTATACAAAAATTCCAGAAGTGTAAGCTAGTCATTATGGGCTTTCAAGAGATCAGATAGAAAAATCTTAAAAGACAAAAAAGATACGAATATATTTCTGTTTTAAGGTAGTGATGATTTCAGCAATAGGCAAATAGTTGGATTATTACTTAGCAGAAATATCAGTGATGCTCTTTTAGGGCATAAATGCATTAATGAAAGAATTCTTATATCTAAATTTAAAATATGTATTAAAGGTGTGAATGTAATATGCTGCTAGCAAAAATGTCCTCTTTTTCAGTTTTTATATAATAAAAGTTCATACTTGTCATTATCACGAATATACTTCATTTCAATTTCATGACGGTTTTCCTTGAATGCTTTCCTTTGATCTAAAATCGTTTGCTCTGCCTCATTTACTTTAGCAATTAATCCATCTTTCTGTAGCCTGAACT
The DNA here is from genome assembly GCA_038380435.1 of Ryuthela nishihirai. Taxonomy (NCBI): domain Eukaryota; kingdom Metazoa; phylum Arthropoda; class Arachnida; order Araneae; family Heptathelidae; genus Ryuthela; species Ryuthela nishihirai. The sequence continues at coordinate 112,106,340 of JAWZYU010000003.1, read as the reverse complement.
CTTCCAACATTGCAAGTTTGCCAGCTAATAAAGCAAAATTATTAAATTAATATTAGTTCATTAAAATAGCAGTAATTACTGTATAAATTGTTTTAATCGAATTAACAGTTTTTTACAATAAATAAATTTCATGAGTTATCAAAAAAATAAAAACTTGTACAATTAATCTTACATCATCATTTAGAAAACTTTTTTAAGGCAAGTATAAAATTTTTTTAAGTTAAACTGAAAACTAAATTATGTAAACATAAATGACAATAATAGCATTACCTGTTGGCTTTTTAACGTCTATAAATCAATAAATGTTTTGTGGAAAGAATTTCACCGACATATGGGACTTGAACCTGCATCTCTCCAGAAACATGCCGGAGTATTCTACTATTGAACTAATGTCAGCTCTGCCTTTTTTCCACTATGTATGACTTTTAAACTCTTCCTGAGATTTTCGGCACCTTTAGTTGGCCCATCTATGATCTTGGGTGGCAACTATTTCTTTTTTATTGCACTGAGTAAGATGGAAATAAATAATGAAGTCACTTCCCACTATTTAGCATTATTAATGATTTAAACATAAATGACAATCACAGTGTTTAAAGTCATACATAGTGGAAAAAAAGACAGAGCCAAGAAAGAGAGAGAAAGAGAAATGAATGAGAAAGAAAGAGAGAATGGTTGAATACTCTGGCATATTTCTGGAGAGATGCAGGTTCAAGTCCCATATGTCAGTGAATTTTTTTCCACAAAACATTTATTGATTTATAGACCTTAAAAAAATCAACTGTGATTGTCATTTATGTTTAAATCATTAATAATGCTAAATAATTATTACCTTCCATTTAATAAAAGTGACTTTATTATTTATTTCCATCTTACTCAGTGCAATAAAAAAGAAGTAGTTGTCACCCAAGATTATAGATGGTGTCAACTGTAGGTGCCGAAAATCTAAGAAAGAATTTAGACATACATAGTGGAAAAAAGACAGAGCTGGCATTAATTCAATGGTAGAATACTCTGGCATGTTTCTGGAGAGATGCAGGTTCAAGTTCCTTATGTTAGAGAAATTTTTTCCACAAAACATTTATTTACTAAATCATGATAAAACACAAAGAAATTTTCTAACAAACATTTAAATGTATATATATATACTGGCCTTTGAAAAAGTAATGGCATCTCATGCTATTCCCAAAAGGACCCTGGGCAGATTTTTTTTACTGTTTTTTATTTATTTATTTATTGTGCTCCACAAAATTTGATAACAGGTATATATGCATGATGGGCTGTATTATAGATGCTTGGAATAAATCAGAACTCTCTTTTTGGTTTCTTTTTTTCCTGGATTTGTGTTGTTGAGAAATATCATATATGAGAAGCATAAAATTGGTGAGAAGGAATTATCACTCATTTTCTGCACTAGCTAAGATCTCATGCCATGGGCCAATCGAAAACGTTTTGTTTATTAGAGGAAATATTTAGGAAGGGGAAAAGAAGCTAAAGACAAAATTATCACCCTTAGATATATTTTTGCTAATACTGACAAGTTGCACTAATTTGTAATACCCAATAATTGCATTTTTTTTTTGTGTGTGTGTGTGTGTGTTTTAATTAGTAAGAAATTATATATCCTACCTAGAAATTTTAGCAGTTTTTTTATATAAAAAATAAAAAAAATTAGCAGCAGACAATGCAAACCTAAGCTTTAATATGACTAACACATTTCCATTCCCAGTTGCACACTGATTAGTCTAAACTTGAATGTGTGCATCATTAAGTCTCTTGCATTCTTAAAAATAAAAACTGAAACTAATGAATTTGAGTTATTTTGGGTTTATTTGTAGTTGGAGGGGAGGATTTTCACTGGATATGCCAGTGCTTCACACATGGATCCTAATTTCTTCATCTACACATCAGTCACAGATCCTTCTGGGAACACCTCAAGGTCTGTATGATGATCTAATGAAATCTTTCCCACACATCACTGTATGCAGCACATATCTTTATTTATAAGAGGATATGTGCTACAATAGACTAGGGTCCAATGCTAGTGGGATTAGATCAAAGATAATCTAGCTGTTGTATGATAATTTAAATTATTTTTATCATAATACTATAAGCATAGTTCAATGATTTTAAGCACAGTTTAATAATTAAAACTTCTACATAAAATTTAATTTTTAACTGTACATTCTTATGAAGTGTTTGTTGGGAGTGGTTTTAGTTACAAAGGCCTTTTAAATATCTCATATATAAATAGTTTTTTGTTGCATTAACTGATATAACTGTCTGGTGTACATATGTTCCTTAATCTATTCCTGGGTAAATGTGTAGTCATTATCACTCCTTGATAAGTATGTAGATTCTCTCTAGATTAGAATGCATTTAGTCTAATTATAAAGAGAATCTAGATTCCTTTACAAAGAGTGCATTTGAACTATGAAGTTGAAGTCACATAATAGTTGAACCAGTCTTGCTAATATCAAGGAAGAGGGGCACAAATATCACAGGTTATCAGCACAGAGACTTCAGAATGTCTTTTATTGACTATAGAGACAGATAAATATCATTTCTGTGGCTACAGTAAGTCAGCACACAATTCTAAGTCTGAGAATCTCAGTATTCTGATTCAAGTCCCAAGTTATGATCTTTTTCAGATGTGGTAACCCTAAACATTATTAATCTGATAGTTATGCAACTGTTCTATTGAACTGGAAATGATTCCACAATGTATGGACAAAGTTGTGATAGAAACGATTAATTTTATCCATCTCAGTTACTGATTGGTCTACCTTATATTATCGAATGTCCCAAGGTATAACTCAGTTAAATGATTTCTCTGAGACAGATTCAAAATTATTGCTATTTTGAAAATTTCCAGTTGCACTGAAGTTACAAAACATGATCAGCCTTTACTGTCTGAGGTTGCAAAGGTCTCTTAAATATCTCATATAAACAATTTTTGTTGTATTACTTTCTGTTAGGACTATTAAGGTATTGATTAAAAACATTTCTGCAGTTCTTTCTTTCCAAAATAGGCTCCAGTGCCTTATCACTCAACCTCTTCTGCTCTTTCTTACACAACAGAGTATTGTTAGTTTCAAGAAAAGCCTATTTAAAATAGTCTCATTCTTCTTCCTCAACTTCAGTAGTAAGCAAACCATGATTATCATTATGACTAAGTAACCTATCATGGTAAGCTTTAGGTGTAACAAGGTCTTTCAGAGCTTCAGTGTTAAAGGTAACTTTTTTAACCTTAGCACAACACTTTTTAAGTTTAAGTTGTAAGACACTTTTAACAAGGCAATGTTCAGATTCAATTTCAGCTCCCCTATAAGACTTGGAATTCCTAACAGAATAATAATAATAATAAATAATTATTATTAATATAATCAATCATATTCTAATGCAGTCCTTCTGGTGAAACCCACGTGTACTTATGTATGTTGTGGTGTTTGTAATAAGTGTTAGTTATTTTCAAGCCATTAAGTTTACTTACCTGTAGGAGATGTTGCCCATTGCAGCTACCAATACAAAAGGAACCTATCACCCCATCCCAAAGATCAGAGTCAGTACCAACTTTAGGATTTAAGTCACCTACAACAAGGTTATTATCTCCCTTCTTGACATAATTCAAAATATGCTGAAGTTGTCCATAAAACCAATCTTTCTCATCCTCATTGCCATCCTCAGTGGAGGCATAACAACAGATAACGTTCAAGTCTTTAATGCTTGTCTGAAATTTAGCTGTAAGAAAACTTCATTAATGCACTCATATCCAAGAAGAGTACCACTCATACAGAGAATAAATCATGTCTTCTGAGAAGCAAAACAACACCTTGGAGATACTTTTTATCTTCCCTCCCTGAAAAAGAGAAATTTAAGATTATTTTTAAGAATATGACCTTTATCTGTCCATCTGGTCTCTTGCAAGCCGACAATATCCAAGTTATAACAGTGGAATTTGTGTGTGATGACATCAAGAGAATAATCGGTGTGCAGAGTCCTCACATTCCAACTATCTGTGGAGAGAGAATGGTTAGTGAGATATTTAAAGAAACTATGTTTATTGAGGAAGGGAATGCAGACAATATCAAACAGCCCCCTAATCTCAGGCATGGGGCAAAGACCCATTCTTCCATTACTAAAAGCTGAAGCCATCTATACTGGAAAACTTCCCCCAATGTAGGATTTGGTTGGTTGGTTGTTTTGGGTTTAATGGCACATTAGCATCTCAGGCTATAATGCACCAAACGAATCTCCAAATAAAAGATAAAAGTCATAAGACCGACAACCAAATTTTAAAATAAACTACACACAAATAAATAAATAAAAAAAATAAATACCCCCTCAAGCAGCTGCTTGCCACAGAGGTCTGACAGGAACACACGTACAAAAAATGTACTTGTGTGTGTGAAGGGTAAACATTTGAATAAAACTATAGCTGAGTAAAATATCCTGTATATCGTAAAAATTGAAAAACAGTGTTAAAACAACAATGATCTGATAACAAATGTCCGAGTGTAAGGGGCTCAGATGTAAAATCACGAAAGTTAAAAAACATATGCCTTTCAAAGTTGAATAAGTTAAAATGTTTAATAGTTAAAATGGTGGAATGTAGGATTTGACGCTGCCCACAGAAGCAAGAGTTCAGGTACCTATGATGGCCTCAAATCAAGATTATCCACCAGATGATAAAACGTATCCTGTGAATCTGTTCACTTGGGGCTGTAAACCCACAACAAACAGAAAACACAGCAGAAGATTCTCCCTCAACAGAAGCACACCAGTGTAGCAAATTCAGGATCCATAATCAAGCTCAGAGCCATTATTCAGTTCTGGTCGGTGTACATGGTCAGGACCAGGACCCTGTGTGGTTGACTATTCCTCAACAGAGTAGAAAAAAAGTAGCCATAGTCCAGATCAGTAGGCAACACTGATTTGGCATCCTTCCCTTTCCATTCCATTCCATAATAGGGTATCTCTTTTGAAAGGTACTAAAGATCTGCACCACAAGAAGGAGGAGCCAGACTTTAGGTGCTAGGCATGGTCAGTTCTGTCACAAGGCATTGGGTCCAGTGACTACCTAGCTACCATTTACATCCCTATAATGTATTACAAATTTTAAAACAATTTAAACCAAAATTAAAATTGCAAAGTAATTTGAAACAAAAAATACTAGCAATAATTCATAGAAACTCAAAATTATTTAATAATATCTTTGTAACAATACATTCATTAATGAGAATCCTGAAAAATTATCAAAAGCTAAAGAGTGTGCATTAATTTTAATTACTGAATGTTAATTAAAATTTGAAATCTTAATCAAAGAAAGTGTTTGTTTTATTTATTTTTTTCACAATTAAAATTCCTCTTTTAAAGGAATTAGGTATATATCTCCTGTTGGAATGTAGTTGTCTATCTTTTAAAATTGATCTTGATAAAGTGATAAAAGATTTAATTGGTACTTTGCAGCTGTAGGTTTTCATGATGTTTTTAATAGTATTGTAGAGAATTGGTATATTTAAAGATTTATTAGATTTTTTTTTATTGGTGGTCAAATGATTCTTTCCTTGAATAATAATAGAATGACACATTTTTATGAAATTAAATGAAAAACTTGCATTTTTTTCTAGGGAGTATATGATTTTGATCTCCTTTTGTAAATGATAGTTGGTGTCACATAACTTGAATGCTCCACTAAATAAACTTTTCAAACTTGAAGACAAGTGTTGTCATGGATGGGATGAATTATAAGGTATTAATTTGTTTACAAAAGTTGGTTTGCAGTATACTGATGTTATGAGTTCATTATTACATCATTAAAGAAGGATATCAAGGAACTTTTTTCTTTCATTATTATTTCAGTTTCCAAAGTGAATTTGACTATAGGGTATACATTATTGAGTTCTGATTAAATAATATAAGGATTGGTCAGAGTACTCCCATACTATGAAAACATCATCAATGTATGTTTTTCACAGTAAAGGCTTCAACTTTCTATTGTCTATTATTTTCTATGTTTCTCATTATGATGTCAGCTAGAAGTCCAGATAATGGTGATCCCATAGAAACACCAAAAATTTGTTTTCTAATATATATATATAATGATACACTAATTATGCCACTGCTAGCCTAGCGACAATGTATTAAAAATTGTGCCCTATTCTTCAATTCCTGGAAGCACTACAGCTTATAATGCCCTTACACTTTCAGAGAGGTAATAGAGAAAACCAAGGAAATAGAAATTTGCTTGCATTTCTGCCTTTTCCTTTCACTGACTGCACATTCTCAATATAAACAAAAACAATGATGAAACTGAAAAATATATTACAAAATAGTCCTTTACCTAGTGTCTTATTTTGCCCAGTAAGGTCTTCTTCCATTGCATCATACTCAGCTTGGAGTTTTGTGAGCTTCCGCTCATAATTTTCTTTTTCTACTTGATGAGCACGCTTCAAGCCAATTAATCTTTCCTGTAGTTCAGATATCTCTACAGCATGCTCTTGTAGAGAACGCTTCAAGTAGTCCACAATATCTTCTTTGTCTTCAACTTCTTGTTCATAGCGAGTTTGGTAAACTTTATTTTCTTCTTCCAAAGTATTAGATAGTGTCAACTGCCTAAAGTATAATTTACATTTAATGAATGTATATAATTTTTCTTTCATAAGTATTAACTTATTTACAAGCTTAATATCATAATTCTTAGTCACACACACTAAAAAAGAGGCATTTACATAGCACCAATCCATAATAAATACACATATTACCTGTAGATATAGAATTCAATAAATACTTATGCAGAAATAAATGAGTTTTACCAGTGGTAATATTCAAATACTTCTTATTCAAATAAGCAACAACTGGAAATATAAAGTTGCTTTTCTGATCATAAAATGGTGCCAGGGCCACCACATTCATTTTGGGAAACTTATAAGCCCCACTGTGAAAATAAATGATGAAGCTGGTGGTTAGTTTAGTGGGTAAAGCACTCTGGCATGAATATGGATAGATATGGGCAAAACTCACCTTTTCCTGCATAAATATTTATTCACATTGCATATCCAATTTCTGGATTACAGATATTCATTACACCAAGTTTAAAAATTATTTACTACTTTGTTATTAAGGATTTTGGAGTAAACCTTGTTTCTAACAGCATCTTGTAAAATGTTAAAAGTTGTTAAGTCAATCTGCAAAGCTAATCAGTTTTTATACAAATTTTAAAATATGTATTTTCCTGTTAATGTAATGTAATCATAATCCTCAGCAGTTACAGTTATTAAGGAACAATTAGAGTGGGAAATTTGGTACTTCATGCTGAACAACATACACATCTACACTGTCTAGTTAATTATTATGAATAGTACATTATGTACAAAGTACCATGAAACATACCAATTCATGCAAAATATTTTATTGATGTAAGTGTTCTACATCACTAAAAAAGCCAAAAAGGCAAGGTAGAAAGCAAAGTCAAGTGCAATGGTGATCTGACTATTTTGAAAGAGAGCAATTGTGTCATAAATGATCATTGTTGGATCATGAAAGGCAGGAGAATCTATAATGGAGGTGATGGACAATATCTTCACAGGGCACAATATCTCAAGACACAATATCTCATCCTTGACTATGCCCAACTAGCTAAGTAAGGTTCAGGTACCTGCGATGGCCTCTGATTAGGATTATCCACCAGCTGATATAAGGTATCCCATGCCTCTGTTCACTTAGGGCTGGCAACCCAGAAGAAAATAGAAAACACAGCAGCAGATTCTCCCTCAACAGAGGCCCACCAGTGCAGCAAGTCCAAGATCCATATCAAACTCAAATCCAAAAACAAGTCCAGTCTAGTAGTTATAAATGGTCAGCACCAGGACCCTGTGAAGTTGACCACTCCTCAGAGGTTTGAAAAAAAAGAAAAAAGTGGCCATAGATGACCAGATCAATTGGCCATACTGAACTGGCAGCCCTCCCCTTCCGTTCCCTTCCAAAAGAGAATATCTCTTTTGAAAGGTACTATGGCCTGCACCACGAGAAGGCGGGGTCGGACATTAGGTGCTAGACCTGGCCGGTTCTGTGCATCATCACTAGGGATTGGTACACAACTCTCCTTCCAGTTTATGCCTAGCTACCATTTACAGGCCAACAAATAAATAAATAATGGAAGAAACGGAATTTTGATAACTAAAAACATAACATATTACTAAAACCTGAATGAATTTAAGATGAAACACAAGAAGCAGTGGCATACTCTTGAGAGCTTCAATAGCAAATATGTTCTAAGGCAGTCCTAAAAAATCAGAGACTCGTGTATGTTACACAAGAGTCAAATAACATGTCAACCCTCTCCTCCTTTATAAAGTTTCTGAGTACACCCTTGATGAGAAGGGACAAGTTGATAAGATGAGAGATGTAGAAAGAAAAAAACACAATGAAAGATTAGATCTTACAGAATTACTGATGATTTATTTTCAGTAATTCTGTAATAAGAATAATTAAAGAATATATAAAAAGATATTATTGGCAAATAAAATAATATTGCCAATAATACCTTTATAAGAATTATTATTAAGAAATAGAATATATGGATAATAACCATAACTCATTATAGAATATTAAGATTATTAATAAGAATAATTATTATAATAACTTATAAAATATAAATTATTGGCAAAACAAAATGCCATTTGAATTGTAAATTATTAATTAAAATATATAGAAAATTATTAAGAATAATATAAATAATATATTATTATATTATTTATAAATATTATAAATAATAATAATATTTAAATTACTATAAAAGTGATATTGGAAAAACAAAATGATTCCAATTTTATCTTCTTTTTAAGTACCTAATAACAAGCAGAATGAACACATTCAGGAAAAATAGTGAAACCAGTGACAAAATAAAAATTCATTCGTAAACATTGCAATAGCTTACCTATCTAGTTTACTTTCAAGATCTTGAACCTTAGTCGTGAATATTTCTCTTTCCAGCTCTGTAATGGCATTTTCTCCACCTCCACCTCCTCCACCTTTTCCTTTTTTCTTCCCACCACCTTTGCCTTTACCTTTACCTTTACCTTTTCCTGCTTTCTTTTTTGCCATTGTTTTATTCTATAAAGTCTATATAAAAAAAGACATTTAATTAAAAAAATGAAATGATTTTAAAAAATTTTTTAATGCAAAAGGTTTTTTAAATGCAAAAAAGTAAAATATAAACATCAGTTATTTTCAAATTCATCCTATTATTAAAAACAATATATGTCTTGAAATATACTTGCCCAATTATAATGCACTTGATGCACTTTTTTTTCAGCTAGATCCTCTAAATTTTACTGTGATATAATTATTTACAAATTGTCATAATGGTTATAGCAGGCCACACATTTATGAATGGTTTCAACATAATTTTCTCATAAAATTTTGTCTAGAAAGATGAAAGACAACCAGTACAGATATCACACATGTACACATCACCAAAGTAATGATATATAATACATATTTTGTTCACTGTAAGGTCTTCAGCTTTTTCAAATTACACTGAATGATGACACTGATAAAGAGAAAAGGATATTGCCTGTTATGTCTGCTGCAGTAATGAGCTTTCCAATGGAATGTGAGCTGCTATAGACTAGGGCTGCTCCTAGAGCTGTAAATATAGTAGATGCATTTCTGCTATGTCTATGTCTAATAATCTGCAGTTTGGTGTCTCCATTATCTGTTATGTAAGGTTTTATATACATGTAATCCATGATAAAAGCTGTATTACATAAAATTTAAACAGCCTGGCACCTGAGTTGTTTAAATAGCTGGAACAGGCATGAGTGTTGTGCAGCTTGTGACCACCAGTACCAGTTTAAGTAACAGACAAAAAGGACAGCCAAAAGATATCCATTGGCAACTGTTGATAAAGTACAACAAAGCTGGCATCTAACATTCAGAAATGTTGTCTACAATTATCACAGCAGAGTGACTTACATCTGATGCTCCGACATCAGTCTGTTGCACTTCAACATCAAGTAGTGCTCTTCAAAAAAAGGACTAGTAAGCTAAGAAGAATAAAAGACCTACAGCAGTGAACACCAGACAGCTACCTTCAACATCTGGTAAAGGTCGTCCTTAGCCACTGTACCAGCCAAGGTTCAAAACTGGTAACTATTTCTTGTCAATCTCTATCTCCTTTATAGTACGGTAAAGGAAAAGAATGAGTTAGGACAATTTTTAGGTCTGAATAGACAGTGAGCTTAGATTAATAGCCAAAGGGCTCAATTCGGCTCATATTGCCATAGTCTTGTATGCACACCTCATCCTTGTGTCATTAAAAATACAGCTTTTATCGTGGATTAAATGTATACTTAAACTAGCTGTGTTTTAATTAATTAATTAATGTAAGGTTTTGGTTGATGACATGGGCTACTGTGTTCTTTGTACAGTTTCTTTGATGTAATAACATCTTTTGTAACAAATGGATATATATTTTATGAAGTAACAACATTTAAAAACACTAAGTTAAAAAAAACTAAAAATTGAAAAAGATTTTGAATTTTTACTTCTTTTACTTTTATAGTTAAAAACATTGAAATTGTTCAGTTCAAATCAGTCATTCTGTGAGTTAGTTAAACAGTACAGCTCTCATTGATAAGCAAGGCTGAACTAAAGCATAAGATAAGCTACACGTTGAAGCAGGCCTAGAGCAAACCTTTTATTGAAGGGCTACATACAAAATGGAAAAGGAAGGGTGGGTCACCAATGAAATATATAATCAATAATGTATATATATAACCAATGGGAAAAAAGTGAAACATAAATCAGTAGCTTACGAGGCCATAGTTTGCCCAGGCCTGGCTTTAGTCTACCACAATATGAGATGTCTTAAAAAATGATTTTCAAGTTTGACTGTGTAGTAATTTGGAATTTCTATTAGTAGCTAAAAATACTATTCATTATTTTACCAATCCACTTAAGGAGAGTCTAAGTTTGGTTGACTAGGCTACAGTGCCCTGTATAGCTCTTGGCTGCAATTTCAGATTTTCAGCCCACATGCCATAAAGTCTGCAGTGCTCAGTTTCATTATGATATCCATCCACAAAAGAAAAATAAATTCCATCTCAAGCAGTTGCATGCCACAGAAATTTGACAGGAGTTTGTCAGTATAATATGCCATAGAAAAGTTCTGGGAGAAACGTGCAATCTCATTAGAAAGACAACAAAAGAAAGAAAACATATGTGCCTTGTCTGGAGCTTTTTGATTGGCAGCCTACCATGCTAACCACTTGGCCACCAGGATGGCATACATCCACAAAGTTACTATAAATTAGTGATATGTTAGTTTCTTGTTGAAATTGGTGCTGCAGTAAGATTATATTATCCAGGGGGGTTTTATTAAGTGCAGAATGAAGGTTCATTCTTTAAAGATAAATGCTGATTAAAATAGTTGTCTCCAATGAGATTATTTTGTTCCATGATTTTTTTATGTACAGAATAAGGTAATTATTCTGCAGAACTATTTTTGGCTACTATATTGTTTTCCCAAAGTAGTCCACCTATCATAATCTAGAAACCAAAATACTATCACTAGTTTGAAGGCATTAAAAACATATGAAATGCATTGTTGATCCACCTTTAAAAAAGACCCAAAATTAAATAATGACATCAGAGAGAACTAGTTGAAAAATACAAAATTTATTTACATTATTGACTAGTTCTTTTTTATGTGATTATTTAATTTTGGGTTTTTTTTTAAAAAATATGGATTGGCAATGCACGGCATACATTTTTCATGTGTTTAAGCTAGCAATCACATCAGAGAGAATTATAAAAAAATACAAAATCTGCAACATCACAATATAAATGACATAATCCTTAATTAAAAATGTCCTAAATTACAACATTTTAGTATATCATCACACACTCAAACATCAGAATACACAACTTTCATAAAATAATGCATCCTTTCAAGAAAAAAGAAAGAAATGCAAGGAAAATTACACCTGCACATTCCTATAATAAAATACACATCTGATGTATCTTTATTCCAACACTTTATGACAGAGACATCACTTTACATCACATGGAATTAGAATGTTGTTAATCTTCAAAAATATTACGTAGTTATGCAGTTACACCTGCCCTTCCCTGAAGATTTTTACTATTTTTTTAAACAAGAAATAGTTTTATTTATTCTCAGACTGATATTTATAAAATTTTTGTGGAAAAAATTTTGTTGTGAAAAAATTCATATTCACATGGGCATGATTATCTTCAAATGAACATATGCAGATGGATATCAGAAAGACAGCCAGAAATGGATATATTGGATAGCTGAAACACTAAATGGAGGGCAGCTTTTCTGGAAACAAAACATTTATTAATTTATGGATGTTAAAAAGTCAACAGGTAACGCTGTGATTGTAATATATTGTTTAAATGATATTTATTAGAAATATAAAGCAATAAATATATTTCAAATAAATTAATTATTTTAAAATGGCTTTATACACATACCTACTTCATTTAATTTAATATTAATATGGAAATATCATTGATATTAAAAATATATATATAACTTCAAACAAACTGTGACATTCCATACATATCCACATATAACAAAAACAATAAGATGGGCAAAACAGTAGCTCTGCAAAATTACCCAAAAATTTATTGTTTAGTCTTGATATTGTCTTCACCGAGATTATTTTTGTTTTTATAAATGTAGAAACAAGTTTCTTCTTTTGTTTAGCAATATGCAATATATATATATACACACACCAAAGAACCAAAACATTATGACCAGCACATCTTTATGCAAATCGAAGCAACTGCTTGATGCAGAAAACTGATTGCAGGTAAATGATGGCACGTGTGAAGGTCATGAAATGGTATTAATAACACCTGATACCGAACTCTGTTAATCAGTGTTATTCTTGTTTTTCAGATGGGAAAAGCAGCGGACTTAAGTGAGTTTGAAAAGTCCAAATTGTAATGGGCAGATGGCTGGGTCAGAGCATTTCCAAGACGGCAAGGCTTGTGGGATGCTCACAGTCAGCTGTGGTTAGTACCTTCAAAAAGTGGTCCGAGTAGGGAAAAACCATGAACTGCCAGCAAGGTGTGGGTCAATCATGACTCATCAATGCTAGAGGTGAGCGATGGCTATCCCATATGGTATGAGCCAACAGAATCCCTTCTGTTGACTCATTCTGTTGATTCACTATACACAGTACATCGAACCCTGCTGAAAATGGGGTTGCATAGCCACAGGCCACTCCAAGTGCCCATGCTAACCTCAGTTCATCATCGAAAGCACCTACAATGGGCAAGCGAGCATCAAAACTGGACCATGAATGATTGGAAGAAGGTAGTCTGGTCCGATGAATCTCGTTTCTTGTTTCACCATGTGGAGAGCCGGGTACATATGAGTCATTTACCTAGGGGTTGGCATCAGGATGCACTGTGGGATAAAAACAAGCCGGTGAAGGAAGTGTAATGCTTTGGGCAATGTTCTGCTGGGAAACCCTGGGTTGTGTCATTCATGTTCAAGAAACTATGACATCTACCACCTACCTAAACACCACTGAAGACCAGGTACATCCTTTAATGTCAACGGAATTTCCCTCTAGTAGTGCCTTCTTTCAGCAGGATAATGTGCCATGCCACACTGCCTGGATTGTTCAAGAATGGTTTGTGGAACATGACGAGGACTTTCAGGTATTGCTCTGGCCTCTAAATTCCTGACATCAATCCAATCAAGCATCTGTGGTTTGTGTGAAAACAGCATATCTGATCTGCGATGGCTCAACCATGTAACTTACATGGGTTAAAGAATCTGCTGATAATGTGTTGGTACCAGATACCACAAGACACCTTTAGAAATCTTGTAGCCTCCAAGTCTCACCAGGTAAGAGCTGTTTTGGCAGCATGTGGAGGACCAACATCATATTGGGCAGGTGGTCATAATATTTTAGTTCTTCGGTGTATATGTTTACTTAGTTTTGGTGTTTTCAGTGCAGAACCAGAGTTTTATATTTTCCAATACAGTAGGCCTTTGATTTCGACTAATAGGGGGAAGGGTTTTCTGAAAAACCTGGGAGTCCAAATTTTCATAATGAATATTTAACAAAGTATCTAACTGCATAATACCCATAGTAAATATGATTAATATAATAGGTAGTGTACACACAATGCATATACATTACTTATAAGCAATGTAAGTAGTAGAATATGTAAAAATAAAGATACTACAGTCAGTGTCCAGAAAATGTTGGTATAGTGGAATTTCAATTATCCAAAATTTTGCCCAGAAAATCTGAAATCTTGGAAACTGAGGTTCACGAAATCAAGCGGTCAACTGTATATATCTTCAAAATATGGGTTGCATAGTTTTACCTTTGAATGACTTTTTTTGCACATAATGGGCTAAATGACAAGGTACAAAGGATCTCAAAGGCTGAGAAAGTTGGGGAAGAGGTCCAACTGGACAGTTATTAGGAGACAGAAGCATCCCATCAGTCTTCCAGCATGTTCTTTAACATGCACAGGGTATGGTTCTCCTGCACACTGAGGCCCACATTTTGATATCCTATCTGGCAGTTGGCAAACTTTCTAAGCCACCTGACATTTCCTCTCTGACCAAGGGCAGTGTGGGGGATTAGCAGAAATATATTGCAATGCTGGCCAAATGGGACTCAGATACAACTACAGCTTATGTGCATGGTGTGCTACCAACTGAGTCAACCCTAACACCCTTCTAATATGTTGGAAGGTGGAAGAGACTACTTTATTGTTTACTTTTTGAACTTGGTTTTTGTATACTGAGAGTCTTTTGCTCTCAGGAAAATGGAATTTTAATTCATATTCACATGGGTATGATGATCTTCAAATAGATATATGGAGATGAATATCAAAAAGACAGCCAGAAATGGATATATTGGATAGCAGAAACAAAAAATGGCCAGCAGCTTTTCTGGAGAATTATTGAAACTTCCGTTTTCATCACAAGATTTTTATTTCAGCATCATATTACCATCTAAAACTTAAAAAGTGTCTCTTAGAAAAATATTTCATACCTATCTTAATTCTGAAAAGTCCTTTTCTAAGTTTACATACCCAAAACTCATTACTTTATCAAAATCACAACAACCCACATCCCTTAACCTTAGTACAGTTTGCTAAATATATACTATAAACTGGAAACGGGTAGAACTTGGAGAATTTATCCCATCAAACATCAAGTGATACAAAATCAATTTCTCACTAAGTTCTTTAATTTTAAATATTAACTTCTTACCTTTTATTGCATGATAATATCAGTAAAACAGTTGCTACACTTTATTTTCATTAATTAGTTTTTGTAAAAAGAATTTGTCTGTTAGCCTACGCTTGTACCTATTTAAATATTTACTTACTATCCTATACCTCACTCACACACAAGCAAAATCAACATGCAGCAGAAATGTTTGCTGCTTGTTGCTAAGACAACAGATGCGGTTACGGCTTTAACATAATATCCACTAACCATAAAGTAAAGAGTTTATTTCAACACATTTTCAAGAAGTAATTGAGTTGAAGAGACTTGAACGGTATGTTGCGCACCCTTCGCATGGCCGCCCTCAGGTAAAATATGGGCAATAACCACCTATTTGGCAATAATGCATTCATTCTAGGTATGTAAACGTTTTTTTTTTTAATTACGTTAATTTCGGTTTTTATACTAAAACCAATTCCTTGTTTTATGTATACTTTTAATATCTGCAAAAATATTGTATTTCATAAACATTTCATAAACAATATTTATCGATTAAATGAATTTAAAAGGTCGCTCGCTTTAAAATTTAGTTTAGCATTACGTTTAAAGAAAATTTAAGCAGTTATTCATTAAGGCATGTAAACACAATGCTAAGCAATACCCGCTTACTCGTCTTTAGCTGCCGCCGACCATGTAAAATGTAGGCATTAAATGAGTTAACTTTGATTTCCGACCAGAGCCGTCTAGAGGCCCTATATAGATAGAGGTTGACCATCTCAAAATTGAACGCCATGTTTTGTCGTCGCTCGGATTGTTTGGCGTGCAAAGCTGAATGGTATTGCACGGGTACTTGTGGATTCCGGAAAAGGGTACGGTAATATTTAATACAGTTTTCAATGCTCACGATTGGAAGCACTTTAGAAAACGGCTAACATGAAAAGTGAACTTTAGGACTGTTTTTTTTTTAAGAAAAGGAGATATAATTTCGCTTTGTTGTCTGTCTATCTGTAGACATCGAATTTTTTTTATTTATGCAGATAAATAAAAAATTCTTTTTGTATTGGATAGGTATTAATGAAATGTTACAATCTGCATTTTTCAAATCTTCCAAAAGTTATAACTGTGCCCTCTAACGGTGGAAAAAGTTGAAAATTCCAAAATATCAAAAGAATATTCCAAACGATGTAGTTATGTTAGAAGTTTGAAATTTTGGTGTTGAAATGTGAATTCCCCCATGGGGTGAAGTTACCATTGGCAACAATCACTTGACCCTTTAGACCCAGGGAGGGGAGGTGCATGCAACTTTTTTTGTTTAAACAGAAAATTTTGTGTTTTAGAGCTAAATTTAAAAAAAAACTTTTTGTGTTGGACAGGTGCAGTCGCTCAAAAAAATATCCGAACACCATAATTTATTAGAGAATTCATAAAAAATATCTGGCAACAATTTTTTTAGAAATTAGTGATCTGGCAACCTTCGTGTTACGTAACACGAAGGTTGCCAGATCACTAATTTCTAAAAAAAAATCTTTGCCAGATATTTTTTCCGAATTCTCAACCATAGTGTTCGTTTTTTTTTTTGAGCGATTGTATTGACGAAATATTACAATTTGCGTTTTCCGAATCTCCCAAAAGATACAATTGCGCCTTCTAATGGTGGAAAAAATCGAAAAGTCCCAGAATTTGAAACGAATATTGCAAACGATGTAGTTATGCTAGAAATTCGATATTTTCGTCGTGGAATGTGACAGTCTTGAAATTCCATTGACAGCAATTCAGTTGACCCCTAGCCCAAGGTTGGTAGGAAACAGAACGGTTTTGTTTTAAGAGATAATTGGAAATCTCTTTTTCAGTTGGTACTAATGAAATGCAATTCGCATTTTCAAAGGTGGTTTTGATTCATATCATTAGAGAGAGCACTAATATCCAAACGACGAAACTTTTAACGAATGTTTCAGGTGATCTATTTATGATAGAAATTTCGTCAGTAGCGTTCTGTTATGGTAGAAATTCCACTGACAACAATGATCTGCCCATTATTTTCAGAGTGGTGGGAGAAAAGCAACTTTTTAAATTTAAGAACTAAAAAATTATTTTTGTGTTGTATATAATTGCTAAGAAAATACTACTGTCTGCATTTCACCCCCATCATACATTAAAAAATAAAAAATAACACCTCAAGCAGCTGCTTGTAGAGATATTTGATAGGAGCCTGTCAATTTATACATCATAGTAGAAGGTCCATGAGGATGGCGGGACCTCAGCAGAAAAACAACACAAACATCCATTATTAAAATCTTTAAGGAGTGAAAAAGTATGCAAAGGAAGAACTTCATTCTCTTTGAAAATGAGATTCCCATATGCACCAGAGGCGATGGATAATGATGAAATCTTGTAACAAGCATGAGTTCCTACAATAGGGGGTGCTAGAATTAGAGGAAAAATATGTTAATAAGGTGTATGATCCCTCATGACAACCATATAACTCACAAAACACATTTTTATAGTGTTAAAGCGATCTGTTGAAATAATATAAATATCATTTTACTAATATAGGAATTTGTTATTACTTCCTTATTTTTGGAAATAAATGATAAGAGCTAAACCATTTAGTTGGTTTTAACTTTGATGATATGATACTGCTACTTTGCAATTTGTATTATAATATATGTACATAAATAAAACTAAATCATTACCTGCACTTAAAACCGAGTCTATAATTGTGTAAAACGTAACTGTTGGCAATTTCTTGTTTGTGTAAACCTGAAATCGTGTAAATTGAGGGATGGGTGTACTGGTGTGTTAACATTTACCCCCTCCTAGTGGTAAACAATCGAACTACTTTTCTATTAGGTATTTGCCACTAGGTTCCTTGAATTACTAAGGCATTTGAATTAAAAGTCTCTAGTGCGTGATGGCACTATTCCAATGTTTGGAAACCTTGGAACATTTTCACCTGTAGATTTTAACCTCGGAAGCTATTTTATAAACACCTGTTATGTGAATAAACATGATATTGGTATTTTTCATCTTTGACGCTTTAGTGTGATCTATTTTTGAATCTTACAATGCCTTTATGCTGTTTTATAATGTTATTTGATAAGATTAGAGCACTCAGTAAGGGGAATTTCTCTACATCAAACTTTTCAGAACTTACAAGTTTGTGTTTTTTGGTAAATTCATGGTTCCTCAACTCTGCTGTCATAATTTACCACAGATTCCCAATATAATTCATATCTAGAAAATTTGTTAGCCAGGACAAGGTTCAGAAGCGATCCATTTTTTGTCCTCTTGTGTTGTTTGGTGGTACGACATGCATTATTTTTCATATAAAATCCAATAATCCAACCTGATTTCAGAACATCGGTCTCCAGAATCCAAAAGTTCTTTATTTAAAATTTCTATATAGCAATTCTGATTTTAAGCTGCTTTAAAAACTTTTATCCTTTCAACTACACAAACTTCATAATATTCCCACAATAAATTACCAGTCTTAGCCTACAATTTCCTTTTTTTACGTTTGACACATTTGGTTTCTTCATTATATTTTACAATATTCATTTTTTTTTGCAATGTCATAAAATAATGCATTCAAAATTTTTTACCTGTTTTTCAAAATATTCATCTGAAACAACTGTATTTTCTTTCATTTTCGATAGTTAGTAGAGCCAGGCTTACTGGAGTCACAAATTTGTCAGTATTAAGGTTTTCTCCCCTAACCGCAGATCTTCCTTCGGTAGAAAATGGATACTGAAGAGCTTGGAAACTTCTCTATGCATTGGAAGGAATGTAAATCCATGGCTTTTTAGTAGAAAGTATAAACTGTGCACATGAAAGAACACACTGGATGGCATAAATGGCAGATTTCTGTATCCTAATAGCTCTTTAGTGATCCTTTTCCCCAACCTTCTCTGGACCCTTGGAGTCCTTGTGACCAGGCCAGTTATCCCATTTTGTGCAAAAAAAAAGTGCTTCTCAGAGATCAAACATTCAACCCCAAATTCCCTTTGTCCATGAGCTGATATATCTTAAAATATTTTGGTCAACCTATTAGATGCAAAAAATTCGCTCTTCAACATAAACTTCCTATTCTAAGTAGCGTGCAACACTACAGGACGAAATGGCAACTTCTTTTACATTTATTCTAAACCTTTCAAAATCCTTGGATTATAATGTCAACACAACCTTTCTAAAGCCCCCCCCCCCCCCCCCTCCTCCTGCACACACACGCACCCACCGATTTCAAGGCATGTAAGTTGTCTGTCGATCTGAAAGTATGTGGCCAGATTGCTCATCCACTGATGTATGAGAATGTGATCGATGAACTTGGACTATCAGTGATGGCATCCAGTTCTGCCAGAACAGAGAAATGGATCTGCCAGTGTCCAAACAGTGAGATATCACAGATCACATGTAACGATTTTCCGAAAAGACGCACACTTATTTCGTTTCCCGCCAGCAGTTCAATTTTTATGACGGTAGGTGAAGTGGTTCAATCGTTTTACCTCTGAGTGGAACTTGTGTGTGCAAAAATGGACTAAATGGCACGGGTTCTGAGGTGGGTGGGGAAAAGGGACCCACTGATCACGTAGTTGCAAATTGTCTTCATGACCATCTATTGTATTTTTTAATATGCAAATGGTAAGATTCTCCGGCATATGGTGACATCTATTGATACATCTCATACGATGGAACAGATGAGGTGGGGGAGATACTAGTTCCCCTTTTTGGCAACTGGTTGAGAATGACAAACTCAGGTTTTAAACACCAGTTCCAACTGATGGATGGCTACAATCTGTAGGTTGAAAAACCCCTACTCAAAGTTTCTCTGCGATCTATCTCATCGCTCTGTTTAAAGGAACAAGGCGTCAGAGCAATCTCATTATAACTAGATTGGTTGATTTCTTGAGATGGTATCTTTTTGTGTGGCCATTTAACCATTTCCTTAATACTTAATTAATCAAATATTAGCCAATAGCTCGTTAATCCTAGTGGCATGCACGTTGTTAAGCGATTTCTTTAATGTTAATTACAACATTAGGCCATTCATTTAATTCTATTTTTTGTGCAAATATTTATTATCAAACAATATGGCTTCATTTTGCACATAACCAAAGTTCATAACACACTCTTGATTTTTACCTATCTTATTGCTTTTGGCTTTGACATTTGTCGGTTTGTCAGTTGGTCGGTTTGTGGATTTGACAAAATATTGTTCCACCATATCTTTCGAACAAGATAGAGAAACTTAATGATTTATGTGCCAAATGAAAGCATGTGACGTATTTTCTTTCCCCCTAAAATGGGGAAATATGAAAACTATTGTTCCGCTATACCTACAGAAAACGCGATTGACGAAAGTAACATGCTATACGTCGAATGAAAGCTTCTGACGCGGGGCATGTCGTAGGCTATGAAAAATTCAATCACCGTGCTTTTTTACCCTTAAAAGAGGAGAAATATGAAAATCATTGTTCCTTTATATCTCCTGAACCCGAGGGTTTAAGGTAACGAGCTGTGTCGAATGAAAGATTGTGGCCCAGGGAATGTCTTAGATTATAAAAAAATTGACCCTCTCCCCTCCTAAAATTAAAAATTTTAAAAATATCTATTTTCCTATAAAATATAAAATAAATAAATACCCCCTCAAGCAGCTGCTTGCCACAGAGGTCTGACAGGAGCCTGTCACTTTATATGCCAGAGTAGAAGATCTGAGAGGATGGCAGGACCTCAGCAGAAAATAGGGCCCTAAAAAGTTGAAAATAAACCTAAAGCATATCGATGGGGCAATCGGTCACTCAGTGCGTATTCGCTTCAAAGGAAGATAGGGCGCCATTTACCTACTCAACAAGATGGACAGCACTCTATCTTCCTTTGAAGTGAATACGAACTCAAGTGACCGATTGCACCATCGATATGCTTTGGTTTATTTTCAAATTTTACGGTCCTTATAGGAAAATATGTTTTTCTTAATTTTTTAATTTCTTTAAGAAAATTTTTTAATATTAAGGAGCGGTAGTTTTTATCACAGAAGGTACTAAGGTACATTTTCTAATTATTCTCTTTAAAAATATGAGGTACGAGTTATTTTAGAGAAAATATGGTATATCTTGGGAAAGATTTGCTGACTAATGTGCATGGTTATTGAAGAGTCTAAGTTCAAGGCAATTTGTCGATTTCAGTAATTCCGAAAAGCAAATAGAGTCCTCGATATCCAATAACGGTTTGGTTCCGCAAAATGTTATGTAAATAACATTTTACATATGTCGAAAATTACTGTAGGAATCTACATTTCTCATATTATACTCATCCTTCTATTTATAAGGATTTTTTTTTAATTTATTTTCTGTGGTTCTTACCTAAAGCTCAATTAGACATAAACACAGCATATCAATAAATAGTTTTTATTGCGAGCAAAGACATCATTTCCATTCTTACACTGCGAGATTTATGTATCAAAGTTTATCCTAAGAGTTTGAATTTCAAAGGTGATAAAGGTACCAAATCTAAGTGATAGGTAATAGTGACTGCTGGCTTGTGGCAATTTTTGCAAGGGACTTGCTGTTGTTGACCTCCTCCTGTGAAAAATAAAAACAAGTGTTTATTTATTCTATTGCAATGACAAATGTCAAAAGAATTAAATTGTGGTACAGATAACACAAAATGCGAGAAGTTAAATCATAAAAAGCACGCTGAAATCAGAATACATATTTTGAGTTAATCAGAACCGACAACATTATTGATTCTGTCTTACCTTGTTGTTGCTGTTGATAATAATTCATTTGTGGAGGCATTGTGCTTGGCATTGGTGTGGTCATCATTCCACCTGTGTAACATGAAAAGGTTTTTATATTGATACGTCGATTTTGGCAACATTACTTGCATTATTCCTCAAAGTATGCATTTTATTAAACTAGGTAATGTCATATAAATTGCAAGTTTTTTAGATTAAATTTAATTAAATGAACCATTTTAACAAAAATATAGATTGTGTAGAAAAGATTTGAACTGAAATGCAAATTTCTACCTTAGCTGTATTTGAACAAATATCGTATATGATAGTGTAATAGTCAGTCATTTTTCCTTAAATATTTTCAACAATATCGTTCATATCAAAATAAAATTAGACAGACACAAACAGAGCGTTCTCTTACCCACCGTTTCATCTGGGATAGGGCATCCCCTACCAACAAGATTAATAATAATAACATTACGTGCTAGTTACAGTAAAGCCAAAATGAAGATGATATCAAACAACAGTTAAGATGCCCAAAGTGACTTGCTACCACAATACAGTCGTTCAAAAAAGTATCCGAACACCATGGTTGATTACAGAATTAAGAAAAAGTTTCTGGCAACGATTTTTTTTAGAACTTAATGATCTGGCAACCTTCGTGTCACGTGACGAAGACAAGCATATAATATGAAGGTGAATATGTTAGAAAACTTGAAGTGAAAGGAGGAAAATAGAAAGAATACATGTCGGGTTGGGTTGGGTTGTTTTACCTCTGAGCGGCACTTTTTTGCACACCATGGGCTAAATGGCCAGGTCACACAGACCCCGAAGGCTCAGAGAAGGTTGGGGGAGGGGACCCACTGGAACAGCTGTTGGGAGACAGATGATAGCCTCCCGTCAAGGCCATCCAGCGTGTTCTTTAACGTGCACAGGGTATGGCTCTTCCACACACGGGCCACGACTTAACGTCCCATCCGACGGACGGCGGCCTTTCCAAGCCCATCGGTGTCCCCTACTGACCGTGGGCAAGGCGGGGAATTTTGCGGAGATAAATCTCAACGCAGTTCCCAGGACTCGAACCTGGGAACTACAGATTACGAGCCTGGCGCGCTACCGACTGAGCCACCCCCGCCTCAAAATACATGTCGGGAAGAGAAAAGAAAGAAATTACGAATAGCAGGGAGTAACATTGAACGACATCATTAGGAGGTTGAAGTAACATTTCTTTTAATTTCAAAAAGGGAAGAGATACTCCCCTGTACAAAGATGGAGATAACATGTAAAAGCTTTATGGGGCTTGTCCTGGTTTCGCATACAATATATTAACACATGCACCGGGACATGTCCGCTGGTTTATTAGTTAAATACGCCAACCACTATATGGGCTAGTAGTTAGCGTACCTGCTGACGTTAAGAGGTAAAATAAATAATTTAATACAATCTCTTATTGAGATTCAAGTAATTTTAACTAATTTTAACCTCACTAAGAGGTTCAAATTAAATTCAAAAGAATTTATTTATTTTACCTATTTTTTTAATCTTTAGTAATTAATAAAAACACCATTAAGCCTTTGATATTTTTAGGAATTCTCTCTTATTAATGAATCGCTCTTATCGTTTATAATGATGTTATTCAATAATTTTGAAGTTTTTACCACTCATTTCTAGTGTTTTTCACTCCAAATAATATTATATTAATTTTGCCATCAAATAATTTTTTCCAACATTTGCAATATCTTATTATTAATATGAGAAATATTAAAAAGAACAGATTTAGCAGCATTCTTTTCTGCATATATATTTTATATTGAGTCAGATAAACCAATGCTTCTCAACCTTTTTGATTCCAAGACACACTTTTGAGAATCCAAAATGGTCGCGGCACACCAAGAAAACAACCCAGGTTTAGCTGTTTTTTATAAATAATAATTTATTTTGTTAACATGACAGTATATTATTTTAAAATCAGTATTTCTTTTTAATATATTTTATATTCACTTGAGAAGTCCAAGTAGCTGAATCATATATAGATAATTCAACGATATAAATACGAAAAGAAAAGAACGTTTGGTAATGTAAAGATTAAACATTAAACGAATACGGTTGAAGATTAAGAGGTTTTTGATTGAGATCTTCAGCTTATTCTTCAGCCGTAATGTGACTTCGTATGACTTTCCATTGGCATAGCAAGTGAATTCAAGCATACGACCATTTTGAATTTGTTTTATCAGAACATAGCCGAGACAAAGAGAATAAATAACAAGATATAATTTGCAGCTATGATTAAAAATTTCTTCACAATAATGTGGCAACAGGTTTGAACGTAAAACGAATAAGAAATTATCTTGGTTGCAATACCATGTTGCAATAAAAAAAGACATTTAATCTTTACTTACCAGATGGTTGAGGATATTTGTTCATTCCTTGTGGCATCTGCATCATCATCATATTTCCTGAAGGAAAAAAGTTTATATTTATTACAATAATTTACGATAATTAAAATTGTTTCATATATAATTCTCAAGCCCGTCTCGCTGCGTCTGATTCTTGTGTTCTTTCAAATATATTATGTTATATCTTAATTTAAATACAAATCTATAATCAGATAAAATTTAAGAAATTCTCACTCTATTTTAAGTGTTATGAAAAATTGATTCCCCCCCTCCTCCTTAGATTTAAACGGGGAATGGAAATTTATTTTGGGAATGAATCTTAGATTAGTTCACTTGTAGTTCATTTTCAGGTTTTATAAAATATATATACTTTAAAGTACTGTCCCGTGGCCGAATGGTTAGTGCGCTTGCCTACTGATTTAAGGGACCTGGGTTCGAGCCCCAGATAAGGCATGGATGTTCGTGTCGTTTTTCTGCTGAGTTCCTGCCATTCTCACAGACCTTCAATTATGGTGCATAAACTGACAGGCTGCTATGAGAACTCTGTAGCAAGCGGCTGCTTGAAGGGATTTTTATTTTATTTTTATACTTTAAGGTTGAAAATGTTAATTTTTCTTACTGGTTAAGATCTAAGTTTAACGATGTTGACGGTTGGGATGGTTTTGAAACTGAAAAATTCTATCTTAGATTACGAGTCCATTTTCAACTCTACAGTAGTGTACCAAAAGGGGTGATTATAGCTTCCTCTTTTGAGGACTTCAATAACGTATGATTTCTAAGGACGTCCCAGAAAAATGATAGTCTAAAGTAGGGGTTCTTAACGTGGGGTACGCAGTAAAATCTTTTTGTGGTACGCCGTGAGAGTTGTTTCACTGATTACCCAATAAAATTTTTATAATTTTATATCATCATCATCATCCTCAAGTAGCCATGGGCTACGGAGGTCCAACCAGACCGTGCAGTTTAATTCTCCAAGCATGTCTGTCTTGAGCTACATCTGCTGCATCTGGCCACTGCACACCAATTCTAATAAGGTCCTGTTTGACATTTTCTGCCCACCGCATCTTAGGTCTCCCCCTCTTTCTGAGGCCTTTAGGCACACTGTTCATAACACTTTAACAATTTAATAAATCTTATGAAATTCGCCAATCTAATTTAGAAGGTTGCCAGATCACTAATTTCTAAAAAAATCGTTGCCAGATATTTTTTGTGAATTCTGTAATCAACCATAGTGTTCGGATATTTTTTTGAGCGACCGTACATGTCGGGAAGAGAAAAGGAAGAGAGAAAGACGAAAGACACGCTTTGATGGGAGGCTTCCATATGTGTCCTAACAGCTGTTCAGTGGGTTCCCTTCCCCCAATTCTAACTGAACCCTTGGGGACCTTGTGACCTGGGGATTGGCTCAGTTGCTAGCGTGCAAGGTTTGTAATCTGAAGTTTCCAGATTCAAGTCCCACTTGTACCAGTGTTCCCTTCCCTCGGTTTGAGAAAGGGGACACCGATGGACTTGGGAAGACCACCATTCGTAGGATGGGACGTAAAGCTGTGGTTCCGTGGGCAGGATTGGGTTGTTTTACCTCTGAGCGGCACTTTTCTGCACACCATGGGCTAAATGGCCAGGTCACAAGGACCCCGAAGGCTCAGAGAAGGTTGGGGAAGGGGACCCACTGGAACAGCTGTTGGGAGACAGATGGTAGCCTCCCGTCAAGGCCATCCAGCGTGTTCTTTAACGTGCACAGGGTATGGCTCTCCCGCACACGGGGCCACGGCTTAATGTCCCATCCGACGGACGGCGGCCTTTCCAAGCCCATCGGTGTCCCCTACTGACCGTGGGCAGGGCGGGGAATTTTCGGAGATAAATCTCAACGCTGACCCAGCTGGGACTCGAACCTGGGAAGTACAGATTACGAGCCTGGCGCGCTACCGACTGAGCCACCCCCGCCCGCCGTGGACAGGAGAACCATATCCTGTGCACATTAAGGAACACGCTGGATGACCTTGACGTGAGCTGTTATCTGTCACCTAACAGCTGTCTCGTGAGTCCCCTTCTCGTAGCCCTTGGAGTCTTTGTGATCCAGCCATCTAATCCATTATGGGTAAAAAATGCCGTTCACAGACAAAACAACCCAACGCAACTTTCCAACTCTTGTTACCGTATGTATGCAGGTATTCCTCAAAAAGTTATAGCATTACCTGTGCTAGTTGTTTAAATGGCAGGAAGAAAAACTTACATCTAAATGAAGGTTTTCGTAACGGGCTCCCTCGTTTACTTTGTGTCTTAAGCCCAGAGTATACTTCGAGTCGGAGGACCCACGTCACCACAGAAACGACTTTAATTCAGATAATCATATCGCACTTCATTTTGCTCAAGCCAGCAAATATCAAAGAGAGATTTTACTTGAAACTGGCATCTTCTAAAAAGATTCTTGAATTCTGAAAAAAGTATTTCTTGAAAGCAAAATAGCTTCACAAAAATTAATAGTACTTAAAATTAAAGGAAAATAATATTTTCGTTTACCGAGCAAATAAAGCCGTGTTTTTATCAAAAATATGAATTTCTACATATGCATATATACATACCTCCACCTCCTCCACCACCACCTCCTTGCTTCATGCCTCCTCCACCACCACCTCCTTGCTTCATGCCTCCTCCACCACCACCTACTTGCATCATGCCTCCTCCTCCTCCTCCTTGCATCATCCCTCCTCCACCACCTCCTTGCATCATTCCATCTCCACCTCCTCCTTGCATCATGCCTCCTCCACCACCTTGCATCATTCCATCTCCACCGCCTCCTTGCATCATGCCTCCTCCTCCACCACCTTGCATCATTCCATCTCCACCACCTCCTTGCATCATTCCACCTCCACCGCCTCCTTGCATCATGCCTCCTCCACCTTGCATCATGCCACCATCACCTCCTCCTTGCATCATGCTTCCTCCACCTTGCATCATGCCACCATCACCTCCTCCTTGCATCATTCCGTTACCTCCTCCTAAAGAAATAAATATGAATACATTTGTAAACGGTTGTTATTAAACAAAAAGAAAAATCATTTACAGAATATTTTTTATAAACAATAAAAGTTGGATAATTGAGACATCTTCATCTTCATACAGTAAGAAAGATATATCTTAAAATATATAGATTTCAGTGATTTATCTAAATCTCGATTTTCAACAATATTCCCTTAGTGTTTAAAAGTTATGGAAATTTTAATTTTAGCAACAGCAATGCGTAAGTTAGAATCTAACTCACAAGTTAATTATAATTTTAAAAAGAAGTATCATTTCGAACCATTTAATACAACAAATGTGTATTTAAAAAGTTAGGGTAAATAATATTTCGATCTTTTTCGGTTTTCTTTTTTTGTTGCTGCTAAATATTCAAAGTCCAGAAAAAGTCTATTTAAGTACAAAGCGAACATTATTGAAAATCGAGATTTAGATAGAATTGATTAAGATCTTTATATTCCGTTAAAATAAAAAAAAATAAATACCCCCTCAAGCAGCTGCTCGCCACAGAGGTCTGACAGGAGCCTGTCAGTTTATATGCCACAGTAGAAGGTCTGTGAGGATGGCAGGACCTCAGCAGAAAAACGACACACACATCCATGCCTTACCCGGGGCTCGAACCCAGGTCCCTTAGATCAGTAGCCAAGCGCGCTAACAACTCGGCTATAGTGTTCGGATACTTTATTTTGACACGAAGGTTGTCAGATCGCTAATTTCTAAACCTGGATCGTGTGGGCCCACTCACAGAAATATTGAACGTGTGCAGTTACCGTTCACAGCAAACTGGAGCGTGTGCAGTAACTGCACACGCTCCAGTTTGCTGTGAACGGTAACTGGAGCGTGTACAGTTGCTGTACACGCTCCAGATGTTTTTTCTGAATTCTGTAATCGACCATAAAAAATAAATAAATATCCCCTCAAGCAGCTGCTTGCCACAGAGGTGTGACAGGAGCCTGTCAGTTTATATGCCACAGTAGAAGGTCTGTGAGGATGGCAGGACCTCAGCAGGAAAACGACACATACATCCATGCCTTACCCGGGATTCGAACCCAGGTCCCTTAGATCAGTAGCCAAGCGCGCTAACCACTCGGCCATGGGACGGCTATATTCCGTTACATTTCCTCATAAAAAGCTTATTTTACAAATTATAGAATTTCGAAGTTAACTTCAACTGACATAACATGTAGGGAAGTGGTCATAATTTAGTGAACATTGAGAGTATATGAGTTGGGTTGTGGCACTTTTTTGCACACCATGGGCTAAATGGCCAGGTCACATGGACCCCAAAGGCTCAGAAAAAGTTGGGGGAGGGGACCCACTGGAACAGCTATTGGGAGACAGATGGTAGCCTCCCGTCAAGGCCATCCAGCCTGTTCTTTAACGTGCACAGGGTATGGCTCTCCCACACACGGGGCCACGGCTTAACGTCCTATCCGACTGACGGCGGCGTTTCCAAGCCCATCGGTGTCCCCTACTGACCGAGGAGGGGAATTATTGCAGAGATAAATCTCAACGCTGACCCAACTGGGACTCGAACCTGGGAACTACAGATTACGAGCCTGGCGCGCTATCGACTGAGCCACCCCCGCCACTGAGTATATAATCTACCATAAGTAACTTTTATTGTTCTATTGCTGAACAACACTCGCTGCTGCCCGGGTTTCACTTTTAAGTTGGATTTTGATTTTCACTGCACTGAGTTGCTCTCATAGCACGTGGCTTCGTTTCTAAGCAAACTAACGAGATTTTTATTTTCGTTTCTACTGATTTTTGGTACGCTGTAGTTTCCTAGATACTCGGCCGAACGGTCCGAAATTTCGTGTGTGGGTTCCCGTTGTGTGATTGCGTCTTAGTTTAAAAAATCAAGTTCTTACCTGCAACGGGACGCCTCAATATAATCATCCTTTGCGAATGGAGGATCTGGAAACGGCAGAAGATTTGCCTGTCGTTATTACGCTTACGTTCACAGTTAGGGAGCTGTGAATGGCAACAGTGGATTTCTCAGCGACTTTGGTTTCCCGCAGGAATTGGGTTGGGCTGTTTTACCTCTGAGCGGCACATTTTTGCACACCATGGCCTAAATGGCTAGGTCACATGGACCCCGAAGGGCTCAGAGAACGTTGCGGGAGGGGACCCACTGGACATCTGTTGGGAGACAGATGGTAGCCTCCCGTCAAGGCCATCCAGCGTGTTCTTTAACTTGCGCAGGGTATGGCTCTCCCGCACATCGAGCCACGGTTTAACGTCCCATCCTACGGACGGCGGCCTTTACAAACTCATCGATGTCCCCTCAGGGTGGGGATTTTTGCGGAAAAAAATCTCAACGCTGATCCAGCTGGGACTCGAACCTGGGAACTACATATTACGAGCCTGGCGCGCTAACGACTGAGCCACCTCCGCTCGCCCGCCCGCAAGAATAAAAATATCAGTTAATTTTGCTTCTAGCAAGTCCCCTTTTTTAATTTCGACTTGAAATTTGACATTGTAACTCGGACAACAAAACACTGTGAAATTTCGAAACGTTTACCATGGTTTCCCGATGGGTTATTGCTACCAAAGACAACAAAGAGGCAGACATCTTTTATTATTATTGATTCATCAGCGATGCAGGGCCGGATGTATGGGGGTGGGAGGCATGACCACCCACTTGGAAAATGCTAGTAAATGTAATGGAGCCAACAATATATTAAACTTCTGCATGTTTCATGCATTTTTCATGATTTAAAAAAAAAACCTCTGAACGAAAAAAAAAATGTTACATTGCTCCCCCACCTTTACCCTTTTCCAGCTCGATTGCATCACCTGCCCCCACCCCCGATATTTTTTTTCTGCATCCGGGCCTGATGGTGAATGTTTTTGCTTTAATACTGTTTTACCTCTATTTTAACACCGTGCTTTCCAGACCTTGATGACAGATAACGAGTTGTGTTGGGTTATTTTACCTCTGAGGTAAGGGCATTTGACAGCCTTCCCCCCCCCCCCACACACAAGCCAAAAGTAAAACAGGGTAACTTAGTCGACGGTAGGAGCTGGAACAGAGAGAAGAGAGGCACATACAGTCGCTCAAAAAAATATCGGAACACTACGGTTGATTACAGAATTCAGAAAAAAATATCTGGCAACGATTTTTTTTTAGAAATTAGTGATCTGGCAACCTTCGTGTCACGTGACACGAAGGTTGCCAGATCACTAATTTGTAAAAAAAAATCGTTTCCAGATATTTTTTTCTGAATTCTGTAATCAACCGTAGTGTTCCGCTATTTTTTTGAGCGACTGTACCTCCCCTCCTAAACTATTAGATTCATAATAACATTAAAAACACTTCGTGTCGTTGTTTACCCGCCGTAAGGAGTAAACCAGTATTAAGCAATTTAATAATAAAATTAATTTCAATAAATAAAAATTTGAATCCTATTGGAATTTTCACTAGGTATTTTCCTATCTATTGGAAATAGTAAAATGATATTTTGCATATTCCCACCCATGGAAATAGTTAACTGGTATTTTGCTGGTCCAGTGGATAGAGTAAAATGGCATCTGGACATCTCCGGAAATAAAAGCGTAATTGAAGATGCCATTTGAGCAGTCGAAAGAAATAATAAAACAGTTTTTGCTCCCTCCAACTCTCATTAAAAAACTAAAAAGGGATTTGTCTCCTCACTGGAAATCATAAAAATCCTATCTTGCTCTACCCTAAAGAGCTAATATATATATTTCTTGCTTTTTCCCACTACTTCGGCTTAATGTTTTTTTTTTTTAATGTAAAATATTTGTATAAATGATACTTTGGAAAATAAATTTGAATTTGAAAAAGAAAATTTTATCGTAAGGTGACACTTACTCTCCCCTTTCCAATTGTAAGAGACCCCCTCTCTTTAATCTTTGAGTCATACGTCCTCCTCCTTACATCATATTTCGTCCTCCACAACCTCCTTACATTATATCTCCTCCTACAACCAAACGACTCCTTTGCATCATCCCTCCTCCTCCTTGCATCACACCTCGTCCATCACCATCTCTTTTATCCACTTCTCCTATTCTTATCTTTATCCTCCTCGTCATCCACTTCCTTGCACCATACCTCCTCATCATCCACTTCCTTGTACCATACCTCCACACACCCCAACTCCTTGCATCATACCTCCTCCTTGCTTCATACCTGTTCCTCATCACCCCATACATTCTTGCATCATAACTCTTCCTTGCATCATATCTGTTCCTCCATCAGCACACATATCCTTGCATGATACCCTCTCCTCCCCCTCCTCCATCATACCTGTTCCTCCATCACCCCGCACATCCTTGCATCATACCTCCTCCTCCATCACCACCTTCTTGCACATCACACCACACATACCTATTCGTCATCACCCCACACATTCTTGCATCATACCTCCTCCTTCATTACCCCATCGTTTGCATCATATACTCCTTCTCCTCCAATACCACCTCCTCCTTGCATCACACATCCTCCTACATCACCCCCCCCACTTCTTTTCATCATACCTCTTCCTCCATTATCCCACCTCCTTGCATCTTACCTCCTCCTTCATTACCCCATCGTTTGCATCATATACTCCTCCTCCTCCATTACCACCTCCTCCTTGCATCACACATCCACCTCCATCACCCCCCACTTCTTTTCATCATACCTCTTCCTCCATTATCCCACCTTCTTTCATCTTACCTCCTCCTTCATTACCCCATCGTTTGCATCATATACTCCTCCTCCAATACCATCTCCTCCTTCCATTGGGGCGGGGGTGGCTCAGTCGGTAGCGCGCCAGGCTCGTAATCTGTAGTTCCCAGGTTCGAGTCCCAGCTGGGTCAGCGTTGAGTATTATCTCCGCAAAATTTCCCCCGCCCTGCCCACGGTCAGTAGGGGACACCGATGGGCTTGAAAAGGCCGCCGTCCGTCGGATGGGACGTTAAGCCGTGGCCCCGTGTGCGGGAGAGCCATACCCTGTGCACGTTAAAGAACACGCTGGATGGCCTTGACGGGAGGCTACCATCTGTCTCCCAACAGCTGTTCCAGTGGGTCCCCTCCCCCAACCTTCTCTGAGCCTTCGGGGTCCATGTGACCTGGCCATTTAGCCCATGGTGTGCAAAAAAGTGCGTAAAAGAGGTAAAACAACCCAACCCAACCCTCCTTCCATTACCACCTCCTCCTTGCATCACACATCCTCCTCCATCACCCCCCACTTCTTTTCATCATACCTCTTCCTCCATTATCCCACCTCCTTGCATCTTACCTCCTCCTTCATTACCCCATCGTTTGCATCATATACTCCTCCTCCAATACCATCTCCTCCTTCCATCACATATCCTCCTCCATCACCCCCCACTTTTTTTCATCATACCTCTTCCTCCATTACCCCACCTCCTTGCATCTTCCTCCTCCTTCATTACCCCATCGTTTGCATCATATACTCCTCCTCCTCCTCCTCCTCCAATACCACCTCCTCCTTGCATCACACATCCTCCTCCATCACCCCCCACTTCTTTTTATCATACCTCTTCCTCCATTATCGCACCTCCTTGCATCTTACCTCCTCCATTATCCCACCTCCTTGCATCTGACCTCCTCCATTTCCTACGGATATAAATAAACAATTTTGAAAATAACAGTTATCATACAAAATGACACATTCAGAAATGTTTCTGCCGGCATCCATGATCTTTGTTTAATATCTTGGCAGCATCCCATTCTGCGTCAATGAAATTTAACACGGCGAACATAAAATATTTAGTTTCTCAG
The DNA here is from genome assembly GCA_038380435.1 of Ryuthela nishihirai. Classification (NCBI taxonomy): domain Eukaryota; kingdom Metazoa; phylum Arthropoda; class Arachnida; order Araneae; family Heptathelidae; genus Ryuthela; species Ryuthela nishihirai. The sequence continues at coordinate 112,073,200 of JAWZYU010000003.1, read as the reverse complement.
AAAAAAAAATATTTTCATGTTATTACTCTTACTGATATTAAGCAGAAACATTTACGAAAATAATAAGGATGATGTTTTGTTTATACCTTGCTGTTGTTTCTGCATTTGTTGCTGCTGTTGCATCATTCCTATTAGCATCTGCATCATCTGCATCATGTTGCCTGAAAAAAAGTTCAGCAATTTTTTAAGAAAATACTGTTTTTAAAAAAGGAATACAAATAGGTGGAATTAGATAATAGCATATCTGCAATAGCGTCTATTGCACACAAAAAAAAAAGAGGTATTTTATTAGTGTTTAGATCAGGCGTGTCCAACCTTTTGACTTCCCTGGGCCACATTGAGTGAAGATAAATTGTTTGGGGCCGCACATAAAATATATAATATAGTTAATGTATATGAATAATAAAACTTCATTTATTTTCTTATGTTTTTTTATTATAAATTAAAAAAAAAAGCAACATGAAACTAGTGGGATATCAAAAATTCGGTGAAAATCACTTAATCATGTTGAAAGCTTATGTCGTAAACTTTACGATTTTGTGGGCCGCATTACTAGCTGTCCAGGGCCGCGGGTTGGACACGCCTGGTTTAGATAGTAGTAATAATAAATTACAGCAGCTGAGTGTCCGCGGATGTCTGGTAGTTTAATACGCCATAGACAAAATCTGTGATGAAGTCAGAGCAGAAAGGCAAATTAAACGAAAAAACATCCAATCCTTACCCTGTCACGAAAACAGAGTTAGATTGGGTTGTTTTAACTCTGAGCTGTATTTTTTCTATACACAATGAGCTAAATGGCCAAGTCACAAAGACCCCGAGAGCTCAGAGAAAGCAGAGAACCTACTGGACAGCTCTTAGGAGACAGATGGTAACCTTCCGTCAAGACCATCCAGCTTGTTCTTTAACGTGCACAGAGCATGGCTCTCCTGCACACGGGGTCAATGCTTAACGCCCGTCCGATTGACCGCCGACTTTTCAATCTGGTCGGTGTCCCCCATTGACCGACGGCAGGATTTTGGGTTGTTTTACCTCTGAGCGGCACTTTTTTGCACACCATGGGCTAAATGGCCAGGTCACAAGGACCCCGAAGGCTCAGAGAAGGTTGGGGGAGGGGACCCACTGGAACAGTTGTTGAGAGACAGATGGTAGCCTCCCGTCAAGGCCATCCAGCGTGTTCTTTAACGTGCACAGGGTATGGCTCTCCCGCACACGGGGCCACGGCTTAACGTCCCATCCGACGGACGGCGGCCTTTCCAAGCCCATCGGTGTCCCCTACTGACCGTGGGCAGGGCGGGGATTTTGCGGAGATAAATCTCAACGCTGACCCAGCTGGGACTCGAACCTGGGAACTACAAATTACGAGCCTGACGCGCTACCGACTGAGCCACCCCCGCCCCAGGAGGGAGAGTTTTGAAAAGATAAATCAAAAGGTGGGACTGGAACTTGGAAACTGCAGATTACGAGCCTGGCGCGCTATCGACTGAGCTACCTTCATCCCCACGAAATCAGATCATATTTGATCAGTAGTCAAGCGTGCTAATTACTCACAGGAAAGAAAAATATACACAGTCGTATCAGAATAATATAACCATTTACCATATTATATGTATGGTAGGTGGTCATATTATTCTGATATGACTGTGTACTTCCCTGAAATAGCTCTGTGGAATATAATACAAATTTATTCTTAATGATTCATAATAAAACGTCAAATATTTCCGGAATTGCGACAAAATATGTAATATGAATAGCACAGCACACAAGGATCACAAAAAATCAAAAATATTTCTGTACAATTTCGATATTATCAAAGTGGCTCCAGGTCTGTGATTCGACACACATTAAATCAAAAATAAACTCCCCCCCCCCTCTTTATAAAGTGTTCCAGTCCACCAGTACTACAGGAATTGTTATTGGTTGCTTCAGTTTTTGAAATGAAGGTGCAAAAGATAAGAATTGGCGGGAGGGGGGGATCAGTTGATAGCATGATATGTTCATAATCTGGTAATCCCATCATTGGGTGGCTCAGTCGGTAGCGCGCCAGGCTCGTAATCTGTAGTTCCCAGGTTCGATTCCCAGCTGGATCAGCGTTGAGATTTATCTCCGCAAAATTCCCCGCCCTGCCCACGGTCAGTAGGGGATACCAATGGGCTTGGAAAGGCCGCCGTCCGTCGGATGGGACGTTAAGCCGTGTTCCCGTGTGCGGGAGAGCCATACCCTGTGCACGTTAAAGAACACGCTGGATGGCCTTGACGGGAGGCTACCATCTGTCTCCCAACAGCTGTTCCAGTGGGTCCTCTCCCCCAACCTTCTCTGAGCCTTCGGGGTCCATGTGACCTGGCCATTTAGACCATGGTGTGCAAAAAAGTGCCGCTCAGAGGTAAAACAACCCAACCCAACAACATATCATTGGGTGTCAACATTGTTTTTTAACTCCACTAACCCTGCACCAAAACTCCGTTCTGTTGCCGAGTGGTTAGTATGCTTAGCTATCGATCTACGGGACCTGGGTAAGACAGGATGTTCGTTTTGTTTTTCTGCTGAGGTCCTGCCATCCTCACAGACCAACTATGGTGTATAAACTGACAAGTTCCTGTCAGACCTCTGTGGCAAGCAGCTGCTTGAGGGGGGATTTATTTATAGCCCTGCCCTCGGTCAGAAAGGGGACACCAATGGGCTGGAAAACGTCATTGTCCGTCAGATGGGACGTTAAGCCGTAGTCCAGTGTATTCCCCTGTTCACATTAAAGAATAAGTTGGATGGCCTTGACAGGTGGTTTCCATTTTTCTCCTAATAGCTGTCCAGTGGGTCCCCTTCCCCAACTGAACTATAATCTTTTAGGGTCCTTGCTATTTGCCCATTTTGAAAATAGTGTACACAAAAGTGCCTCTCAGAGGAAACACAACTCTGAAATGAAGGGTAGATCAAAAAGGAATAGATCCCTAAACTCCCACAGAAAAAAAATTAAGCAACAGATCACAACTGATAGTTGGTGACACCTCTGTAAAGTGTTCTGGAGGATATTATTGTTTTAATGTATTACTGAACGAGATTCATATTGAAAATATCAGCTGGACATCAAACCTTTTAGGGTGGGGGTGGCTCATTTGGTAGCGAGCCAGGCTCATAATCTGACATTTCCAGGTTCGAGTCCCAAATGGACCAGCGTTGAGATTTATCTCCTCTAAATCCGACTCTGTCCTCGGTCAGAAAGAGAACACCGATGAGGTTGAAAAGCGCCTTAAGTCAGATGAGACGTAAAACCGTGGTTCCGTGTACAGGAAAGTCACATCCTATACAACTTAAGAACACGCTGAATCGAGATGACTTTGACGGGAGGCTGACATCTGTCTCCTAATATCTGTCTCGCAGATCCCCTTCCTCCAACCTTCTCTGAGCCTTGGGGTCCTTATGATTATAAATTATGAATATAAATCCTGACTTGTCCTTATGATTATCCTTATGATTACAAATTCTATTTTCGTACCTGGCGGTACATAGTAGCATTTAGCTTCTCACTATGGGTAAAAAAGTGCCTCTCATAGGTAAAACAACCCATAAAACCTTTTTGGGTTTTCCTGTCATTTGCATACTGTGCCTTTCATTTATTTAATTTGCTACGGTGTTTTGAATTTCTGAAGTTCTATGAACCATTAGCGTTATTTGTAACGATGTGTATTGAACGCATCAAACGCGTAAAAAGGCTCGATTCTTGGAGTCACAAGAGCAAATTTATAATCAAACGTTGGGTTGTTTTACCTCTGAGCGGCACTTTTTTGCACACCATGGGCTAAATAGCCAGGTCAGACGGATCTCGAAAGCTCAGAGAAGGTTGGGGGAGGGGACACACTGGAACAGCTGTTGGGAGACAGATCGTAGCCTTCCGTCAAGGCCATCCAGCGTGTTCTTTAACGTGCACAGGGTATGGCTCTCCCACACACGGGGCCACGGCTTAACGTCCCATCTGACGGACGGCGGCCTTTCCAAGCCCATCGGTGTCCCCTACTGACCGTGGGCAGGGAGGGGAGTTTTGCGGAGATAAATCTCAACGCTGACCCAGCTGGGACTCGAACCTGGGAACTACAGATTACGAGCCTGGCGCGCTACCGACTGAGCTACCCCCGCCCCAATCAAACGTTAAAATGACAAATAAATTGGGCTAATCGACTTACCTTGATTATTTCCTTGCTGTGTGTTGTAACCTCCTGTAAAAAGAAATGGGATTGAAAGTTAAAATTATATGTATTGATTGTTAATAAGGAAAAAAGATGCTATGCAGTCGACCTATCTCTATGTCAAACGAGGGGAATCTTGTTTTTTATAGGAGTGCAGTCGCTTAAAAGAAATATCCGAACACCATGGTTGATTACAGAATTTGTAAATAGAAACTGGAGCGGTTGCGGTTAATGTTCATAGCACATTGGATCGTGTGAGCTCACAAAAAACCGGATCGTGTGGGTCCACTCACAGAAATATTGAGCGTGTGCAGTTACCGTTCACAGCAAACTGGAGCGTGTACAGTTGCTGTACACGTTCCAGACATTTTTTCTGAATTCTGTAATCACGTGACACGAAGGTTGCCAGATCACTAATTTCTAAAAAAAATATCGTTACCAGATATTTTTTATGAGTTCTGTAATCAACCATGGTGTTCGGATATTTTTTTGAGCAACTGTAACCACAAATAGAAGCAAAATTAAACCAGAGTAACATACATGAAATGACAGACAATTCAACCCAAAGTGCGATTAAATGGAAGCAAAATCAAGATCAAATACCAAAAAAAAGAGAGAGATAAAATATTAAAAAAAATCATTTTATGATGGCATAAACAGAGAGAAATTTCCATGTATGCCACAATCTTAGCATATTGAAACTCCAACCATTTGCTTATAATACCAATAAAAATGACATAAAATATAAGTATTTTAGAAATATAAATAATAAACAATAAATACCCCCTCAAGCAACTGCTTGCCATAGAGGTCTGACAGGAGCCTGTCAGTTTATATGTCATAGCAGAAAGTCTGAGAGGTTGGCAGGACCTCAGGAGAAAAACAAGACAAACAGCCATGCCTTATCCGTGGCTCGAACCCAGGTCCCTTAGATCAATAGCCAAGCGCGCTAACTGCATTTTTATTTAATACAATTCATGAAACATATTCAGTAATGAAACAATATGTTCATTTTCTCGCAACGTTGTAAGTAGGATTCAGTTTCTAAAGTGGTGTTGTGTAAACATCAAAAAGTGGATTGAATGACCTGTCTGAGGAAAGGGAGCCCACAGTGAGTCTGCCCACTGTGGGCTCCCTTTTCCTTTGGGCATCACCCACTTGCGTGTTTTCAAAATAATAAATACCCTCTCAAGCAGCTGGTTGCCACAGAGGTCTGACAGGAGCCTGTCAGTTTACTTGCCAGAGTTGGGTTGGATTGTTTTACCTCTGAGGGGCACTTTTTTGCACACCAATGGGCTAAATGGCCAGGTCACATGGACCCCGAAGGCTCAGAGAATGTTGGGGAAGGGGACCCACTTGAACAGCTGTTGGGAGACAGATGGTAGCCTCCCGTCAAGGCCATCCAGCGTGTTCTTTAATATGCACAGGGTATGGCTCTCCCGCACACGGGGCCACGGCTTAACGTCCATCCGACGGACGGCGGCCTTTCCAAGCCCATCGGTGTCCTCTATGAGCGTGGACAGGGCGTTTTGCGGAAATAAGTCTCAACGCTGGCCCAGCTAGGACTCGAACCTGGGAACTACAGATTACGGGCCTGGCGTGCTACCGACTGAGCCACCCCGCCCCTCTACTACTTGCCAGAGTAAAAGGTTTGAGCAGATGTCAGGATCTCAACAGAAAAACATCCATGCCTCATCCGGGGCTCGAACCCAAGTCCCTTAGATCAGTAGCCAAGCGTGCTAACCACTCGGCCAAGTATCACTTAATCCGGCCTTGGCGGTACGTAATAGCAAAAGAATAGTGTTAGGGAAAACATGATATGAAGAAAATTAAATTAGTCCGCACATAACTTAAGAAAATTTGGAATAAAGAGTACATATTACTAAAAGGTTTGATTAGTGGATAAATATTACTAAAAGGTTTGATTAGTGGATAAATATTACTAAAAGGTTTGATTGGAGTGTAGCAACACCTAAAATCTAATTAATCTGAATACTTACCTATGAGGTGATGAGGATGTTTCACTAAAGCCAAAGTTATCTGCATCGTATTTGAATTTGCTGGAAAAAGAAAGAGAAAATATTAGCTCTCATTTATGCAACTTGCCTTACCGAAATGTCCATGTCAGTAGGAATCGAAATTGAAACTCGAAAACATCTAAAATGTGCTTTTAATGAAAATATGTGACTGAAGATAAATTGAAGATCATAATCAAATCTATTTAAGTCTCGATTTTCGATAATATTAGCTCAGTATTTCAAGAGTTATGGAAGCTGGAATATTTTACAATAGTACAGTCGCTCAAAAAAGTATCCGAACACTACGGTTGAATACAAAATTCAGGAAAAAATATCTGGCAACGATTTTTTTTAGAAATTAGTGATTCTGGCAACCTTCGTGTCACGTGATTACAGAATTCAGGAAAAATATCTGGAGCGTGTAGAGCAACTGTATACGCTCCAGTTTCCGTTCACAGCAAACTGGAGCGTGTGCAGTTACTGCACACGCTCCAGTTTGCTGTGAACGGTAACTGCACACGCTCAATATTTCCGTGAGTGAGCCCACACGATCTAGGTCTTTGTGAACTCACCCGATCCAATGTGCTGTGAACATTAACCGCAACCGCTCCAGTTTGTTGTGAACGGTAACTGCACACGCTCAATATTTCCGTGAGTGAGCCCACAAGATCTAGGTCTTTGTGAGCTCACACGATCCAATGTGCTGTGAACATTAACCGCAACCGCTCCAGTTTGCTGTGAACGGTAACTGCACACGCTCCATATTCATTGCATTATATATTCATACGCATTATATATATTAAAAAATATCCGAACACTATGGTTGACTATTTACAGTTATTCTTCCTTCTCTAAACTAAATCATTTCATAACAAAATAGAGAGAATGAAATTAATCTATACCTGGAGGAGAGGAAGGATTATTTTGTCCCATTCCCGATGTCGTTGGCTGTTGCTGCATCATGCTCCCACCACCTGCAAAGATGAAAAGAAATGAATGATGTTCCTTGAAATGGACGAATCTCACACATTCAGTTAGTATGAAAAATCAGATGTTTTTTACACATGAGAATAAATATGCATGCAGTGCAGTCGCTCAAAAAATATCCGAACGCCACGGTTGATTACAGAATTCAGAAAAAATACCTGTCAACGATTTTTTTGAGCGACTGTACCATAACATCTGCGGAAGGATAAGAGTCAGGAGGATCATGCCCACCATTATGGAGTTGGCAGAAAAAAAATTTAGGGGGGGGGAGCAAATCTTGTTTCAGGGAGGGATAAAATATTTTCGACCGGGGGCAAAAAAAATCAGTGTTTCAAGATAGAAATATTTATGTCGAGCTGTTCATTAATAAGTCCCAACAGCTGTCCAGTTGGTCCCTTTTCCCCAACCTTCTCTGAGCCTTCGGGGTCTTTGTGGCCTGGCCGTTTAGCAACCGCTTTACCCAACCTCTGTAAAAGGAGGAAAAGTCGGAAAATTAAAAGCTTCATTCGATTAAAACGAACATCCCATATTCGCCAGAGGCGATGTTATTCTTCTAGTTTATTCTAGATTCTGGCTTGCATACATGATGATGATTAAATCTTTCGAAATTTATCTCTTTTTTAATGGCAATGGGGTTATTCTTAAGATAAATTTTGAGTTTGAGGGAATTGCTTTTCAAGTGCTTTCTCTGAGGCTCTTGTAATATCTGCTTCTTATGCATTTTTAACCCACAATCTTCATTTATTGATATAAGCGAACTAGTTTTATTAAGAGTTGCTATTACCCGTTAAAATCGTGTTTTTTTATCGTCGTTGAAAAAGTTTTTTTCCTGCACTGGAGTAGCTTTTGTTAAAACACAGTGCTTGATCAAGTTGGTAGTAACTGAATGCATCATTCGTTGTACTTTACCAAAAGTAAAGCACAATTTGCACGATTACCCCCTCCCATCCTCCTCCTTTATTCTCCTCCCCCTCCCATCCCCATTCTTTATTCCCCATCCCCTCCTTTATTCCCCTCCACCTCCTTTATTCTCCTCGCCATCCTCCTCCTCCCTCTCCTTTATTCTTCTCCTCCATCCTCCTTTATTCTCCTCCCCCTCCCATCCTCCTCCTTTATTCTCTTCCCCCATCCCCCTCCTTTATTCTCCTCCTCCTCCCTCCTCCTTTATTCTCCTCCTCCTCCCTCCTCCTTTATTCTCCTCCTCCTCCCTCCTCCTTTATTCTCTTCCTCCCCTCCTGCTCCTTTTTTTATCCTCCTCATCATTTCTTTTTTTTCCCTCCTGCTCCTCCTCCTCCTCCTCCTCCTCCTCCTCATCGTCATCATTTCGTGGCCAATTAGCCCGTTGTACAGCAAAAGAACAACAAAAAATACACTTATAGGTAAGACAATTCCTTAGGGCCTGATTAAGCAATTCTGAGGCACAGTGCCCCAAAAAGCACTTGCACCGAGCAAGAACGTTTTTAGCGATTTCAAAGATTTTGCCCCCCCCTCCTCCCCTTTCATGTTATCATCAAGGAAACATAAATAAACGAGAAAATAAATGATAACCCCAATCTTCCACCACCTCTCTTTGAGTGTATTAGTGCAGTTACCAATTTAAAGTTTTGCAAAAGTTCAAAAATATGCAAATTAAAAAAAAATCTGGATATTAGTAGTAAAATGGGGCCCCATGCCCCCTCCCCCTTATCCGCCCCTTTATTAGTAAGATGAATATTTAACTGTCAAATGTTCTTCCGGTTATTGTCAGGAGAGATGAACTGACCTTGTTGATTCATTCCTTGTTGCTGCATCTGAGGCATCTGCTGCATCTGTTGTTTCATCTGCTGCATCTGAGGCATCTGCTGCATCTGTTGTTGCATCTGTTGTTTCATCTGCTGCATCATATTACCTAAAAACAGAAAAAAGCGACCAATAATTCCGAGAAATGATTTCAGTATACCTCATTTTCACTGGAATCAGGGCAAGATCTGTGGTGTCAAGAGGGATCGGTGCCCCTTTCCTTTCTCCACTTACTAGAAAAGGGGATAGCCTTACCTAAGAGAAAAAGAGGCAAAAAAATCATTAAACTTATTTATATTTCAGGCTTTTGGGTTGGGTTGTTTTACCTCTAAGCGGCACTTTTTTGCACACCATGGGCTAAATGGGCAGGTCACATGGACCCCGAAGGCTCAGAGAAGGTTGGGGGAGGGAACGCACTGGAACAGCTGTTGGGAGACAGATGGTAGCTTCCCGTCAAGGCCATCCAGCGTGTTCTTTAACGTGCACAGGGTATGGCTCTCCCGCACACGGGGTCACGGTTTAACGTCCCATCCGACGGACGACTGCCTTTCCAAGCCCATCAGTGTCCCCTACTGACCGTGGGCAGGGCGGGGAATTTTTGCGGAGATAAATCTCAACGCTGACCCAGCTGGGACTCGAACCTGGGAACTACAGATTACGAGCCTGGCGCGCTACCGACTGAGCCATCCCCGCCACTTATATTTCAGGCATTTTTAAGAAATTTTTTAGAAGCCTGTAAAACGGTGGAGGAAATGTTATACTGCATTAGAATTCCAGTCTCTTGGCCCCCTCATTTACCGGCTCGACTGCGTTTCTTCCCCCCCCACCACCCATCCTCAATTTTTACTAGAACCGAGTCTGACTGGAAGTAATTATGAAAAATCGAGTAAATAATGGTAATAGTCTCAGCGAAATATAGAAGATTAAATCAAACCAAGTTAAAATATAAGAACCAAATTTGGTTAAAAATATTTTTCGTGAAGTTAATAGTAAATCTTGAAATCAAACAAAAAAAAAGTTCGTCTGAACAATTTGTACTTGACGGAATTTTTCGCGGCCCTCTATTACCAAAGGTGGAATCTGCCACATCGATTCCTTCGCCATTGATGAAAGCAACTTGAAATCGATAAGAATATTCCCTCAAAAGAATGTTACAGACACTGGTAGCTCTCCTGCACACGGAGCCACAACTCTACGTGCCATCCGAGAGTATACGGTGCAGAACCAGAAGGTTGGGTTGTTTTACCTCTGAGCGGCACTTTTTTGCACACCATGGGCTAAATGACCAGGTCACATGGACCCCGAAGGCTCAGAGAAGGTTGGGGGAGGGGACCCACTGGAACAGCTGTTGGGAGACAGATGGTAGCCTCCCGTCAAGGCCATCCAGCGTGTTCTTTAACGTGCACAGGGTATGGCTCTCTCGCACACGGGGCCACGGCTTAATGTCCCATCCGACGGACGGCGGCCATTCCAAGCCCATTGGTGTCCCCTACTGACCGTGGGCAGGGCGGGGAATTTTTTCGGAGATAAATCTCAACGCTGACCCAGCTGGGACTCGAACCTGGGAACTACAGATTACGAGCCTGGCGCGCTACCGACTGAGCCACCCCCGCCCTCAGACTTTGATGGGAGGCTACCATCTGTCTCCCAATAGCTGTTCTAGTAGGTCCCCTCCCCCCACCTTCTCTGAACCTTCGGGGTCCTTGTGACCTAGTCATTTAGCCCATGTTTGGCAAAAAAGTGCCGCTCAGAGGTAAAGCAACCAACCCAAATTAGGTCTGTGAGATGGCGAGACCTCAGCAGAAAAACATCGATGCCTTAGCCGTGGCTCGAGTCCAGGTCCCTTAGATCAGTAACCAAGCGCTCTATCCACTCAGTCACGGATTTGGTTTAGAAAACGATTTTGATATATAATAATAATAATCTTTATTTTATTCCGCCAGTCAATACAATATACATTTACATAGCATAATTATCTAATGACAATTAATATATACATGAGAAAAATTGAGAAGTGAAATAGCTGAGAAATATCAATTGCATCAGAAAAGGTAAATAACAATCATATTAAATATTAGTGTTTAATAGGAAAGGCGAAACAAAAAAGGAGAGCATAGTAAGCTGACGCTTATTTTTAGTTAATGCTCCCTATTTCCTTTAGTTCAATTATGACAACAGTAAAATATACAATAATTCAAATAGTACAATAATTCAATAGTATAAAAGGTCAAATGGTTATGAGACATATTACACTGATACATAGAAGAAGGTTTTATTGCTTTGTAAGAAGAAAGGTTCTACATTTGATTTTAAAATTTTGCATTTTTAACATCATCAGGAAATTCAGACCAAATTTTTACTGCATTGTATTTGATAGATCTCTGACCAATTGACAATCGACACATAGGTACCCAGATCCTCTCTATGACGTGTTTCATAATTATGAAAATTCGAAAGACTCTGAAAATAGTCTTTAAATCTATCCAATTTAATCAATCTCATTGTAATCGAATACACAAAGTATCCTGATATCAGTTTATCGTATTATATCGATGGATACTTTTTTCTTTAAAGAACATAAATATTTAAAGCATGAAGGGAAAAATCGCAAACGTTTTATGAGTGGAACTTACCTTGCTGATTCTGATATGCTGAAATCACAACTGGCAACATCTGCATCAGAGTTGCTATGGAAACGAGAAAAGAACCGAGATCAGGTCGTTAAAAAATAACGAATATACAATTTTATCGAGTGTAAAGGAAACGATTTTTAACACTGTTGGTAGAGGTACTCATATTACTTTGCAATTATCAATAGGAAGGGTTTCAAACTTGTGGTCCCGCCCCCCGAAGGGTTAAATAAATAAAAAAAATAAATACCCCCTCAAGCAGCTGCTTGCCACAGAGGTCTGACAGGAGCCTGTCAGTTTATATGCCACAGTAGGAGATCTGAGAGGATGGCAGGACCTCAGCAGAAGGTTGCAGGAAAGAGAATCCAGGGGATGTGAGGAAAGGTAAATCACGGGTTGTAGGAAGGGGATTCAGGGGATGCGGGAAGGGGGACCAGGGGTTCAGGAAAGGATCCAGGAGATGCGATGAAAGGGGAATCATGGGTTGTAGAATGGGATGCAGGGGAAGGGGGATCATGGGTTGCAAGGAATGGGATTCAGAGGTTGCGGGAAAGAGGACTAGGGGTTGCAGGAAGAGAATCCAGGGGATGCACGGAAAGGGGTATCATGGGTTGCAAGGAAGGGGAAGGGGATTAGGAGTTGAAAGAAAAGAATCCAGGGGATCCACTGGAAGAGGAATCATGGGTTTCAGGAAGGGGATTCAGGGGATGCGGGAAGGGGAACCATGGGTTGCAGGGGGGATCCAGGAGCAGAGGGACTAGAGGTTGCAGGAAAGGCATCCAGGATGTGCGGGAAGGGGGATCAGAGAATGCGAGGAAGGTTTTCTGAAGACGAAGAAAGGAAATTTTTAAAGAAATAATACACTTCAAAGGGAACTAGAGGAATAACATATCGTCTGTGGCGAATATGGGGTACTCGTTTTTAAATAGAATGAATCTTTTTATTTCCCACCTTTAACGCCCTCTAACAGTAAAAATTCAAACTAATGGACGAATGGGGCAATGCAAATGCGCCCAGTCACGATTAAAACGATAAATGCTTTCTTCGAAAAATTCGTGCTAGGTGAAATCGTGTGTTAGTTGGACACAAATTTCTCATAAGAAATGGTGAGAATGAGAAAGATGCCTTCCAAAATCCTAATGTGATTGACACAATTTTAATTTCAGTCCTTTATTATGATAAACTTTCCCTCACATCCCCCGAAAACACTAGTGATGACAATAGAGACAAAAAACGATTACATATGTACACAGTCGTATCAGAATAATATGACCCCCTAACATATTGTGGTAGGTGGTCATATTATTCTGATACGACTGTGTATATTTAATATAGTTTTCGACAATATTCTTTAAATATCTATAAAAAGGAGGGGGTTGGGTTGTTTTATCTCTGAGCGGCACTTTTTTGCACACCATGGGCTAAATGGCCAGGTCACATGGACCCCGAAGGCTCAGAGAAGGTTGGGGGAGGGGACCCACTGGAACAGCTGTTGGGAGACAGATGGTAGCCTCCCGTCAAGGCCATCCAGCTTGTTCTTTAACGTGCACAGGGTATGGCTCTCCCGCACACGGGGCCACTGCTTAACGTCCCATTCGACGGACGGCGGCCTTTCCAAGCCCATCGGTGTCCCCAAGTGACCGTGGGCAGGGCGGGGAATTTTGCGGAGATAAATCTCAACGCTGACCCAGCTGGGACTCGAACCTGGGAACTACAGATTACGAGACTGGCGCGCTACCGACTGAGCCACCCCCGCCCCAAAAGGAGGGGGAAATATTATACTACATTTTTCATTGCAAGTGTAGCTTTTTCTGCTCTGTTTTAGAATTTAAAACAATTCTTGAAAAATACGTGAAATCTGCCCGCCGAGCTTCATAACTTTTGGCCTCCATTGTCTTTATTAGCATTTTCATAGTGGGAATATTTGGGGGGGGGGGGGGGAGCTAGGCCTTCTGGCTCTTTCAGATCTTGGTCTTTTTTATTTTTATTAAAGATCCAGTTTTTTGGTACTTATGCAACACAAAAAGAATTTTTCATGAAATAATAAGCTGAAAAAAATTGGTTTTGTCATGAGTGGGATTCGAACCCACGTCTCCAGAAAACATGCCTGTTATGCTACCACTACACCACCAATGGCTAACCTTTTCTCAGCTTGTGTGACCTTATAAACTTTCCGGATTTTGCTTATTTGATTCGCACAGTGGCGCCATCTATCCGGGAAGTGCACAACTCTGTTGCCTCATACGGAGGGAATTAATATTTGTCACTCATGGCGTTAAATCAATAAATCAGTAGTAAAGTAATCACAGGATATATCCTGTAGACATGGAACTCATGAAACAGGCATGTTTCCTGGAGACGTGGGTTCGAATCCCACTCATGGCAAAGCCAATTTTTTTCAGCTTATTATTTCATGAGTTCCATGTCTACAGGACATAATCCTGTGATTCTTTACTACAGATTTTTTTGTTTAACTCTAAAAAAATACGTCTCCTCGTACACTCGCTCAAAAAAAGTATCCGAACACTATGGTAGATTACAGATTTCAGAAAAAATATCTGGCAACGATTTTTTTTTCAGAAATGAGTGATCTGGCAACCTTCGTGTCACGTGACACGAAGGTTGCCAGATGCTAATTTCTAAAAAAATCGTTGCCAGATATTTTTTTCTGAATTCTGTAATTGACCATAGTGTTCGGATATTTTTTAATATATATATAATGCGTATGAATATATAATGCAATGAATATTGAGCGTGTGCAGTTACCTTTCACAGCAAACTGGAGCGGTTGCGGTTAATGTTCACAGCACATTGGATCGTGTGAGCTCACAAAGACCTAGATCGTGTGGGCTCACTCACGGAAATATTGAACGTGTGCAGTTACCGTTCACAGCAAACTGGAGCGGTTGCGGTTAATGTTCACAGCACATTGGATCGTGTGAGCTCACAAAGACCTAGATCGTGTGGGCTCACTCTCGGAAATACTGAGCGTGTGCAGTTACCGTTCACAACAAACTGGAGCGTGTGCAGTAACTGCACACGCTCCAGTTTGCTGTGAACGGCAACTGGAGCGTGTACAGTTGCTGTACACGCTCCAGATATTTTTCCTGAATTCTGTAATCACGTGACACGAAGGTTGCCAGATCACTAATTTCTAAAAAAAACGTTGCCAGATATTTTTTTCTGAATTCCATAATCAGCCATAGTGTTCGGATACTTTTTTTGAGCGACTGTACCCACTAGTGTTAAAGAGTTAAATCAGTGCCAACAATGTAATTTTGGCCCTTGGCACTCCACCATCAAAATTTCTAACTTCTGCCATATATAGATCGATGGTAACAATCGTTTAAAGTTTCCAATTTTTCCTAATCTGTAAGTGTCAATCTCTCACCTATATCTATTTAAGCCAAGCAGAATATTCTAAATTATCTCTACAAAACATTTAAATGTCTAAATGGACAAGATGACAAATGGAAAAGATCATCTTTCTCTTTCGGAACCTTATTGTTTTAACATAACTTACCTGCACAGATTGTGTTCGAAGGGAAAGTGCATGACATAGACATGACGTCAAATTTTTGTCCTGGAGGACACGGCTTCTGAATTGGCACCCCACCGATGCATTTATAGTAACATTTGCAGTTGCCAATATTTGGAAACACGCCATCCGGAGAGGGACATTCAATGCTGCTTCCCAGTGTCACCATGACAACGATGATCCCTATCTTCATCATCATCACTGATGCTGCTTTACCTGAAGATAGTGAAGGCATCATGGAGCTAAGGAATAATTAAACATTTTTCGTCATTTTTTTTTTATTTTACGACCGTTCATAATGTTCTATATTTCTACATATTTTTTCAGCTACGAATGAATTGAATAGAATAGGGGTTCTCAATGTGGGGTATGCTATAAAATTTTGTGGGGTACGCCGTGAGAGCTCAAAAGTCAATTACCCAGTAAAATTTTTATAATTTTATAAGATTTGTTAAATTGTTTGTCATTTTTTGTGTTTATCGATATATGTAATTTATGAATAGAAAATTTAATGTTTATAAATATATGTTTATTTTATTCCCATTGTTATACTATAACTATAGTTTTATCTGTCTATATATGGGCTTGGAAAGGCCGCCGTCCGTCGGATGGGACGTTAAGCCGTGGTCCCATGTGTTGGAGAGCCATACCCTGTGCACGTTAAAGAACACGCTGGATGGCCTTGACGGGAGGCTACCATCTGTCTCCCAACAGCTGTTCCAGTGGGTCCCCTCCCCCAACCTTCTCTGAGCCTTCGGGGTCCATGTGACCTGGCCATTTAGCCCATGGTGTGCAAAAAAGTGCCGTTCAGAGGTAAAACAACCCAACAACCCAACCTGTCTATATATGGGGTACGCCAGTTACATACATATTGCCAGGTGGTACGTGAAGCATAAAAGGTTGAGAACCACTGGTCTAAAACAATGTTTGTCAAACGATGTTCCTTTGTAACCCCAGGGATTTCGTGAAATAAAAATAAGGGTTCCGGAAAAAAGTTCCATTATGTATGTATCCAACACGTAATTATCGAATAATTACGTGAGTATCCAATAATTTAAATGTTTTTTCAGTTTCTTCGTATACTTGAAATATGATTTTATTTATTTCTATATGTGTGCAATCAAATATGTTCGTTTGCAACACACAGGACAGAGAAGAATCCTGGAAACTACTCCTAGATTTTTTAGGCTTTCTCATAGAAGGACATCCATACTAAGACAGATTGGATTGGATTGTTTTACCGCTGAGCGGCACTTTTTTGCACACCATGGGCTAAATGGCCAGGCCACATGGACCCCGAAGGCTCAGAGAAGGTTGGGGGAGGGGACCCACTGGAACAGCTGTTGGGAGACAGATGGTAGCCTCCCGTCAAGGCCATCCAGCGTGTTCTTTAACGTGCACAGGGTATGGCTCTCCCGTACACGGGGCCACGGCTTGACGTCCCATCCGACGGACGGCGGCCTTTCCAAGCCCATCGGTGTCCCCTACTGACCGTGGGCAGGGCGGATACTAAGACAGAAGTCAAGGTTAACTGCTGCCTCAGATAGAGCTATAACACCCACAGTTTGTCTCGCTTGAGCAATCTCTATCTCCCTAAACACGCTGCCAGTTGAGGCTTGTGGCAACTACTGTCCCATCTTATTCTAGTAGATCCATGTTTAATATTTATTCCCCTGTTATCCTAACTTATTTCTGGACTAGTTTTCTAGTTTCAAATATAAACACTTTATTAAGGATTCTGCGAAGTATTTGCCAGTGCAAAAGTGTTACGTGGCACAAATTAAATGGTCAGATGGAACGCAAAGCCGTGGCTCCGTGTGTAGTACAGCCATACCCTGTGCACATTAAAGTGCAAGCTGGATGGCTTTGACGAGAGACTACATCTGTCACCTTTCCAGTGAATCCCCTTCTCCTAACCTACTCTTCGCCCTTGGGAGCCTTTGATCTGGCCATTTAGGTTATCGTCTGCAAATAACAAGTGCCGCTCAGAGTTTAAACGGCTCAATTCTTAAATCATAACGCTGCTTTCACCTTAAACGAAAGCTCGACTTCCAACGTTGAGATTTACCTCCCCTTAACTTCCAGCCTGGCCTCGTTGAGAAAGGGGGACACCGATGGACTTGGAAAGGTCGCCTTCCGTCGCATGAGACGTTAAGCCTTCCCCCTATATACAGGGTTGGGTTGTTTTACCTCTGAGCGGCACTTTTTTGCACACCAATGGGCTAAATGGCCAGGTCACATGGACCCCGAGGCTCAGAGAAGGTTGGGTGAGGGGACCCACTGGAACAGCTGTTGGGAAACAGATGGTAGCCTCCCGTCAAGGCCATCCAGCGTGTTCTTTAACGTGAAGAAGGTATGGCTCTCCCGCACTCGGGACCACGGCTTAACGTTCCATCCGACGGACGGCGGCTTTTCTAAGCCGATCAGTGTCTCCTACTGACCGTGGGCAGGGCGGGGAGTTATGAGGAGATAAATCTCAACGTTGACCCAGCTGGGACTCGAACCTGCCTCTCAGAGGTAAAACAACCCAACCTTAAGTGATAAGAAAAATGAAAGGTACTTACTTAAGTTTTACCTACTATCACAAAAATAATTTTCTAAAAATCTTAAGAATAAAAAAAGCTTGGAATTTTATTTCTTTTATAACTCTTAACCTTCAGAAACAAAATCATCAGTTATTAATGTATTTAATAGATATCTGGAAGGAAAACGTTAAAGCGTGAAAAAGAGTTAATCGAAAATAAAAATAAATATCTTTCTGAGTTAAGAACGAAAATGTGGAATACCTGAACATTCACTCCCAGAAAGCAGGCGAAGGCAATTCTAATTCGTCTTCGATACAAGTCTCGGCCGTAGCGAAGAATCGTGCCTCGAGCGCTCGATTTGCCACCGGCTGAAACAAAGTACCGAACGAGCGAAGCGTGGCCACGTGACTTAAAACGACCGGAAGTGACAGGGGCGGAATTGGTGGTCACTTCCCGGCAGGTCGAACGCCATCCATGGTTTCGTCTGTCGAGTATCTTCTGTAGTAAAAGGAAGCGAATTTTTTTTTCATTATTGTTGTTATTGTTTTTCAGGTCGAACCTGCTGAATCGATTTAATCAGTTCGGCGCATTACTGACCTGGCACAAAGCAAGGAATGGGTTTAGTTGGCGCCATAGATCTACGCTCCACTGAAAATCAGTGAACCTCGGCTACTTGAGGCCGATTAAAAGTTCATTTTCATCTTTTTGGATTAGATTTGTTTTTATGTTAGAAAGGAATATTCAGAGACCTAAAAGTTTACTGATCGAAATATCTAGGTGAAACTATTTCAGGTTAATCACATCCTCCTGATATCTTGATATTCGTTGTTAACTAAAGTCAGAAAAGTGAAGCAATGGGTGCTGAATGAATTTGTAATACTCATAAAAGAATGTCTCTTTGATCATCGTTTATCAATATTAAAGGTTTAAATTATTTATCTATTTTTTTTAATAATAGCTTGTTTATAAACTGTTTTGTTATATCATGCCTCTATTTTATTATTTGCATAATTTAAAATTGATCATGCTAAAGTCTAACGTACCCTAATTTAAGTTTCTAATTCTATAATGGCGGATCTGGCAACGCAAAATGAACAATCTGTTGCCGCAAAATAGGATTTTGTAATCTGAAGAAGTTTAAATTTCATGGCCTTAAAATTCTTATTGACTTACAGAGCAGGGGTGTCAAACATAGAACTTATAAAATCATTTCATCCAGGGCGTCATATTTTATTTGACAATAGGAACAAAATAGATTTATTATTAAATAATCGATATGAAGAAAATTAGAAACTTTATTTCGAAAAAACCGTAGTAGCGGTTACGATTTCAATTTCGAATAGGTGTGCCTATAACTGGTCTAGTGGTTGGTGTACCTGACTAATAAACCAGCTGTCATGTCTCTGCGTTTGCATGTTGTATAAACCCATTAGAGCTTCAAGGTTGTCTCTGTCCTTTGCGTAGAGGAGTACTTTGTTCCCTTTTCAAAAAAATATTTATGAAGCAGGTAGTCATTGTCTGATTATGAGCAGATACTTTACGTGGTAATGTGGTTGTTTAAAACAAGATGTGTTTGAAATTTCACTGACAAGTGTAAAACATTTTGTTTCATATGATTTTTACCACAGTATACGCTTTTTCTTACTAACGCAGTTGTTCAACAAATGTTCTTGCTAGCATTTCTTTTTTACAATTTTAACTGACAAAAGTGTTACTGTTTTTAGCAAGTATATGAAGGCAATTTCACATTTGTATTACATGAACTTATTATTTTATATTTAAATTTTTTTAAAGAAACAATCCAGAAATAAGGCTTTCACACAACGAGGTTTACTTTTACATTGGTTTAAGTAGAAATTCCTCCTGCAGTTCCTTTGTGCTCAATGATTCTTTTCCGCAATTGGGGCAATATTACGGAAGGGGTCCGGATCTACGGGGGGTGGGGGGGAATCAAATCCCTTTAAAGATACTGGTAAAGATAATGGAGGCAATTTTCAACAAATATTTTGAAAACGGAAGGGAAAATATTACACTGTAATGAAAATCCAGTCTCTTTGGCCCCCTTCCTTTTACTTTTCCCCCCTTCGATAAATTTTTTATCGAGCCTGGACAGTCAAATGCAATGGTACCAATGCTATGAGGAAGTTCTGTGAAACAACTTCCGGATTTCATTCACTTAATAGCCATGACCAATCTTTCAATTTCATTCACTCAACTAAAACAGTTTTTCTTTTAATACTTCTTTCAGAAACAATGTTTTTCTTTTTAAATTTAGTTTACAAAGGAATAATAATGTTTCCTTGGTGATAATTTGCGCACTGGGTTCTGAAAGAAGGTTTTCTGTATAACTAGAAAGCAAAAGGAAAGAAAAAACAGTTTGAGGGAAAGAAAATTGCATTGAAGTGATCTTTCTTTCTGTGCTTTTGATGAGCGTGATTATTTCCTTTTCGGATTATCGCAATGGAAGAAAGTAAAAGTTTCGTTTCTTGTTTCTTTCTTCTTTCAAACCTATTACGATGGAACTCCTTAAATTCGTGCGTATTTGTTTTATGGTAAAACTGACTTGTATTTAATTCCGAAAATGCCAGCAATCGATTAACTTTTTGATAATCCTTGCAGCTACAAGATCCCTACTTTAAAAGATTCCTTTAGTCATAGCATCTCTTACATCAGTGGTTCTCAACCTTTTATGCTTCACATATCCCCTGGAAATGTGTATGTAACTGGCGTACCCCTTGTATAGATAGATAAAACTATAGTTATAGTATAACAATGGGAATAAAATAAAACATATATATCAGTGGTTCTCAACCTTTTATGCTTCACGTACCCCCTGGAAATGTGTATGTAACTGGCGTACCCCTTGTATAGATAGATAAAACTATAGTTATAGTATAACAATGGGAATAAAATAAAACATATATATCAGTGGTTCTCAACCTTTTATGCTTCACGTACCCCCTGGAAATGTGTATGTAACTGGCGTATCCCTTGTATAGATAGATAAAACTATAGTTATAGTATAACAATGGGAATAAAATAAAACATATATATCAGTGGTTCTCAACCTTTTATGCTTCACGTACCCCCTGGAAATGTGTATGTAACTGGCGTATCCCTTGTATAGATAGATAAAACTATAGTTATAGTATAACAATGGGAATAAAATAAAACATATATATCAGTGGTTCTCAACCTTTTATGCTTCACGTACCCCCTGGAAATGTGTATGCAACTGGCGTACCCCTTGTATAGATAGATAAAACTATAGTTATAGTATAACAATGGGAATAAAATAAAACATATATATCAGTGGTTCTCAACCCTTTTATGCTTCACGTACCCACTGGAAATATGTATGTAACTGGCGTATCCCTTGTATAGATAGATAAAACTATAGTTATAGTATAACAATGGGAATAAAATAAAACATATATATCAGTGGTTCTCAACCTTTTATGCTTCACGTACCCCCTGGAAATGTGTATGTAACTGGCGTACCACTTGTATAGATAGAGAAAACTATAGTTATAGTATAACAATGGGAATAAAATAAAACACTGACTTTGTTACTAGATCTACCGACTTTTGAGTTCCCACGGCGTACCCCAAAATATTTTACCGCGTACCCCACGTTGAAAACCCCTATCTTACATGACTGGAAGTTCAACGTCACAAACAGAAGCTGTCGGTTCTTAACATTGGGACCACTGTCACTTGCAATATCAGTTGCTCTATCTTCCCGCCACGCCTCAGCAATTGACATTCCTTGCCACTGCACGTGCATTTGGAGGAGGGGTAAGGACAGACACGCGTTCGAGAATTTCGGTTGAGGGGAAGGGGCTCGCGAGTTTTTCAAAATTATATCATCCAGTGCTAAACAATAAATGCTTAAATACTTAAAACGTGTTTTCCCTAAATATTCGCCGTTTAAATGGGAATCTATCTTATATACCTACTTGTCATAAAATACGGCAAGTAGGTTTTTTGTTTTGTTTTGATTTGAACTTCGGGGTTGGTGGATCTGAAGCCTACGTTCCTTGGGGGTGAAGGGTACAATATTACCGAGAGAGGTGGGGGGGGGGTGCGAGTCGAAATTCTCGCTAAGCTGATTGGGCCAGCGTTGATATTTATCTCTCGATTACTCCCCGCCCTCCCCTCGCTCAGCAGGGCACAGCGGTGGGCTTGGAATGGCCGCCGTCCGTAAGATGGCACGTGAAGCTGTGGCCACGTGTACCTCTGTGGGAAGCAGCTGCTTGAGGGGATATTCATTTATTATTTTTTACTGGAAAATAGAGCGTGACGTGTTCATCATCACGACAAGGATCCTTCTCATTCAGCATCATGAGTGAAGCAATTTTTGGTCCAAAACCAAATCACAACGACACTTAATGGTTCCTTGAAAGGGAACCATTTTTAAGAACGTGGAGCATAAAAGAGTGTTACGACATAGCATCTAAAAAGCATTCCCAAACAGGATTTCCAAAAATGTTTCTAAGCATGGCATACGAGAATGGTTGGGTTGGGTTGTTTTACCTCTGAGCGGCACTTTTTTGCACACCATGGGCTAAATGGCCAGGTCACATGGACCCCGAAGGCTCAGAGAAGGTTGGGGGAGGGGACCCACTGGAACAGCTGTTGGGAGACAGATGGTAGCCTCCCGTCAAGGCCACCCAGTGTGTTCTTTAACGTGCACAGGGTATGGCTCTCCCACACACGGGGCCACGGTTTAATTTTTTTAGAAATTAGTGATCTAGCAACCTTCGTGTCACGTGATTACAGAATTCCGGAAAAATATCTGGAGCGTGTACAGCAACTGTACACGCTCCAGTTGCCGTTCACAGCAAACTGGAGCGTGTGCAGTTACTGCACACGCTCCAGTTTGCTGTGAACGGTAACTGCACACGCTCAATATTTCCGTGAGTGAGCCCACACGATCTAGGTCTTTGTGAGCTCTCCCGCACACGGGGCCACGGCTTAACGTCCCATCCGACGGACGGCGGCCTTTCCAAGCCCATCGATGTCGCCTACTGACCGTGGGCAGGGCGGGGAATTTTGCGGAGATAAATCTCAACGCTGACCCAGCTGGGACTCGAACTGGGAAGTACAGATTACGAGCCTGGCGCACTACCGACTGAGCCACCCCCGCCCCACTACGAGAATGGAGAAATGCGTTAGGGTCAACGGCGAATACTTTTACTGGGACAACCTTTGATTTCTTTAATTTTTAAATAATAAAAGTTTTATTGACGTAGTCTCCTTTATTTTTTTACACACCTTCTGCTGCATCATTTGATTAAATTAATTGTGAATAAAAGCAAAATACCGGAACGATGTTTTGGTTCATTCTGGCTCAGTCTATTTACTTGTCTCCCCACTTTCAACCTATTCCCTCTCCCCCTCCAATATATATATAAAGGCAATGCACAGAAAAATGGGAAAATCCTCATTTGTAATCTGTAAGAGTTGTTTTGTAACTCCTAGATTACACAGAAATGCTTGTAAAATGTATGTTTGTGTCAGTTTTTTATTTTTAATCTTTTTTTATTTTATATTATTTTCCTTTTGCAATTTTCATCCAAATTTGATGGCAAATTTTTGTGTGTAATGTTTCTGTAAATGAGAATGGAAATAAATATATATTATTATTAAGATAAATATAAGAAATTGAACTGCCTAAATTTCGATTTTGAACAATATCCGTTCAGTACTTAAAGAGTTAGCGAAGTTGAATATTGAGTTGGGTTGTTTTACCACTGAATTACACTTTTTTGCACACCATGGGCTAAATGGCCAGGTCACAAGGACCCCGAAGGCTCAGAGAAGGTTGGGGAAGGGGACCCACTGGAACAGCTGTTGGGAGACAGATGGTAGCCTCCCGTCAAGGCCATCCAGCGTGTTCTTTAACGTGCATAGGGTATGGCTCTCCCGCAAACGGGGCCACGGCTTAACGTCCCATCCGACGGACGGCGGCCTTTCCAAGCCCACCGGTGTCCCCTAATGACCTTGAGCGGGGAGTTTGCGGAGATATTGAATATTGAATAACAGAAATGTCAATGATCAGAATTCCCCTCAAAAGTTAATTAAACTTAAAAAATCTATTGTTTCAAACCATTTAATAAAATAAGTGTAGGTTTTAAAATTTTGTGCAAATAGTTCCTTCAATAATTGAGTTTCAAACAAGTTTCTTAGGCCTGACTTTGCTGCTGTTAAGTATTCAAACTTCCATAGATCTTTAAATACCCAACAAATATTGTTGAAAATCGGGATTTAGATAAATTTTAATGCTATTTAAATTCGTCATATTTTCCTATCAAAAGCTTATTGTAGGAATTACGTATCTCCGAATTTCACTCTCCATTGACCTAAGTGGGAATATTCTCATGTTTCTGCCCAGTATCTGTAAGTACAGTCGCTCAAAAAAGTATCCGAACACTATGGTGGATTAGAGAATTCAGAAAAAATACCTGGCAACGATTTTTTGAGAAAGTAGTGATCTGGCAACCTTCGTGTCACGTGATTACAGAATTCAGGAAAAATATCTGGAGCGTGTACAGCAACTGTACACGCTCCAGTTACCGTTCACAGCAAACTGGAGCGTGTGCATTTACTGCAACCGCTCCAGTTTGCTGTGAACGGTAACTGCACACGCTCAATATTTCCGTGAGTGATCCCACACGATCTAGGTCTTTGTGAGCTCACACGATCCAATGTGCTGTGAACATTAACTGCACACGCTCCAGTTTGCTGTGAACGGTAACTGCACACGCTCAATATTTCCGTGAGTGATCCCACACGATCTAGGTCTTTGTGAGCTCACACGATCCAATGTGCTGTGAACATTAACTGCACACGCTCCAGTTTGCTGTGAACGGTAACTGCACACGCTCAATATTTCCGTGAGTGATCCCACACGATCTAGGTCTTTGTGAGCTCACACGATCCAATGTGCTGTGAACATTAACCGCAACCGCTCCAGTTTGCTGTGAACAGTAACTGCACACGCTCAATATTTCCGTGAGTGAGCTCACATGATCTAGGTCTTTGTGAGCTCACACGATCCAATGTGCTGTGAACATTAACCGCAACCGCTCCAGTTTGCTGTGAACGGTAACTGCACACGCTCCATATTCATTGCATTATATATTCATACGCATTATATATATTAAAAAATATCCGAACACTACGGTTGATTACAGAATTCAGAAAAAATATCTGGCAAAGATTTTTTTAGAAATTAGTGATCTGGCAACCTTCGTGTCACGGGACACGAAGATTGTCAGATCACTAATTTCTAAAAAAAATCCTTGCCAGATATTTTTTCTAAATTCTGCAATCCACCATAGTGTTCGGATATTTTTTTGACCGACTGTACCTCTGAAATAGAGAGAAAAATGTAATTGCAATGGAAATTCATTTTCTCCCCCTATTTTTTCCCGGCTGGATTGCACCACTCCCACTCCCCCTTTTTATTTTTCCTTGATCCAGGCCTCCAGACAGATCTCGAATCAGACATTTGTGTCATTATTATGTAACCGAAATGGTCTATTTCTAACAAACCTGACGCCAAGATCGAGAACATTTGACATATTTCACTGGCAATGCTATTTTCCTCGTATTAAATACCTAAATCAACAACAAACTAAGAATTCCTTTCATTGAATAACGCGTGGGTTTACCAGCTGCGAAACTAAATACAGAGCTATGGTGATAAGAGGTTGAGTAGACTGTTCGCTCCACTTGGCATAAGCGAACAGAATAGCTTTGTTTGCAGCTGATGAAATTTTCTCTCGGTCTCTGGTTATCGTCGGCTATTGTTTCCAGCTATGAGCTCTGAAATGTTTCGTCAGGTGTGCAAGTGATTTGATATCTTAGCGCACAAGTTCTCGATGTCCGACGTGGTCCTCTGGAGATCTTTAAGCTTTTCAACAGAAGTTGCGATTGTTTCGTCACACTGGGACTTTACCTAAAAATGGGAACGTAAGTAAATTTGATTCTGTATTTACCAAAGAAAATCGTTCTGGATCTTAAGGAATGAAATTTCAAATACATCACAGTGGCTATAGTGGAACAAGTAGGCCACTGGTGGAAAAATAAATACATGCCTCTGCCTCCTCCCCCCCCCCCCACTTAAATTCTTCCACATTAAAATCGCAGATTGAAAATCCAACACCTGGAAATAAGATTTCAAAATACGAATTGAGGGCTCAGTAGCTTTTTTTTTTCTGAAAAATGTGAGTGAAAAATAAAGGTCTCAGTTAAATCTATGTAAAATTCAATTATCGATTCAATATTCAAATAAACTGTTGGCCATTAAAAGTGCAACACCAGGAAAGACAACAGATATCAAAGCCACATTTAGTGAATGCATAGCTTATGTTACAAGGATCAAATGATTACAAATACAATCGGTTAGACTTGTGGAATAGAAAGAAATCAGTATCTTGTGTAGCCAACATGAGCGACAATAAACGCTGGTACACCGTCCGGCATTGAGAGGATGAGACGTCGGACGTGTGTTTGGAGAAAGTCAGTCCGTGCAGTTTCGATACGTAGCCAAAGTTCATCTGTTGTAACAGCTGCTAGTGTCTGGTGTGCTAGTCGTCGTGAGATCGTGGACCAGACATGTTCAATTGGGAACAGATCCGGTGAAGGCGCAGGCCAAGACAGAAGTGTCACATGGTGGCTATCCAGGAACTTTTGGATGATGCATGCCACATGTGGTCGGGCATTGTTCTATTGGTAAATAGCACCAGAGAGCCCCTGAAGATAGGGTACGACCACAGGCTCCAACACCTCAGTGATGTAACGTTGGTTGTTCAAAGTACGTACGTATTGAATGGAATCCAACGGCACCCCATACCATAACACCAGGGGTCGGATCTCCGTGGCGCTGTATCATGCATGTCTCACTGAGCCTGTCGCCGTGGTACTTAACCCCCTCCCCCCGATAGGGGACCACCTTGGCGTGGTGGGGGGGCTTCTGGCCCAGCAACCCGGTCGAAGGCTGTGCCGACTGGATTGGCGTACCGGTTGGACATAGCCAAGACCAACCGAGGCCGACGACATCACTGACCGGTCGGATGACTGGTTGGACGGTGATGGTGTCTTAGGCCTCAACCTCAGGTGCTCTGGGTGAGCAGTTCGAGGGCTCTTCTGAAAAGATTTGTGCCCCAGTAGGTCGAGCCCTCTCCAAAGTCTGGGCCTTACTAAGAGTCTCCACCCCGGATGCCCAGCGAACTGGATCTATATATCCTTGTTCATGGCTAACGGGGGAACAGATTAAAGTTAGGTTTCTTCCAGTGGTTAGTTTTCCCTCTATAGGACTGCTGCCATGTGAGACCGGGGTTGAGGTTGAGGTGCGTCTATATGGCGTATTCCTTGCCCCCGGCTCTAGATAGCACGGCTTTTCATAACTGGTAGTATCGTATAGGCGGAATCGGGAATTGCCGTGGTTGCATAAGATCGCAACACAAGAGAGGTGTCGCCGTGGTACAGCCAGATACCGATTCGTCCATCATGGTGCTGCATACTGAAGCGGGATTCGTCTGAAAAGATGATGCGATGCCATTCGTGCATCCATGCGTGACGTTCTTGGTACCATTGCAGTCGCATACGCTTGTGTTGTAGAGTCAATGGTAGCCCAAGTAAGGGCCGCCTAGCAAAGATGCCCCAATGCTGCAGACGACATCGAACCGTAGGTGCGGACACTAGTTGATCAGTAACACACCCTAACTGTTAAGCTGAGGTGTTTCATGTGACTGTACGATCATTCAAAGCCATGCGCATGAGATGTTTGTGTGACAGGACCGTTGAGATCTCTCACGTCGGTGAGTTCGTTCCTACTCTACCAACTGACGCCATTCTCATCACTGGCAGTGGGGCGGGGGTGGCTCAGTCGGTAGCGCGCCAGGCTCGTAATCTGTAGTTCCCAGGTTCGAATCCCAGCTGGGTCAGCGTTGAGATTTATCTCCGCAAAAATTCCCCGCCCTGCCCACGGTCAGTAGGGGACACCGATGGGCTGGGAAAGGCCGCCGTCCGTCGGATGGGACGTTAAGCCGTGGCCCCGTGTGCGGGAGAGCTATACCCTGTGCACGTTAAAGAACACGTTGGATGGCCTTGACGGGAGGCTACCATCTGTCACCCAACAACTGTTCCAGTTGGTCCCCTCCCCCAACCTTCTCTGAACCTTCGGGGTCCATGCGACATGGCCATTTAGCCCATGATGTGCAAAAAAGTGCTGCTCAGAGGTAAAACAACCCAACCCATCACTGGCAGCATTCCGTCCAACACGAGACCGATGTCTCGCTACGATAATCCGCCTTCCCGTAATCCCACAATTCTCCCTCGATCAAAGTCGGAAACCTGGTCGTATGGATGCCGTGTGTTTTTTTTTTTTGACGGGTCATATTTGATCCTTTAGTGCACAAGAACTGCGAGCAAACACAATTCCAGAGCTTTACACTGGCTCTTTGTAATCTCCTCTTATACCACTTCCAGGGGGGCGTTACTGTCACACATGATGTGCGTATGTGCTGCGCTTTGAATCATTTACATGTTCTCCCATGGACTACCCATTTTGCATATTTCGAGACAATCTGATGAGTTCTTCCTGGTGTTGCACTTTTAATGGCCAACAGTGTAGTTGTGGAATCTTGAAACATTTACTAATAACTGGGGGGGGGGGGGGGTAGTGTGCCAGGCTCGTAATCTGCACTTCCCAGGTTGGAATCTCACCTGGGCCAACGTTCCCTTGGTGGGAAAGGGAATGGCAATGGACTTGGAAAGGCCGCTGTCCGTCGGATGGGCCGTAAAGCCGTTATCCGTTTTCAGGAGAGCAATATCCAGTGGACTTTAAAGGACATATTGAATGACCTTGACAGGAGGCAATACTCCGTCTTCTAACAGCTGTTTTGTGAGTCCCCTTTCCCAAAGCTCTCCGAGCCCTTGGGGTCCTTGGGATTTGCACATTTAGCCCATTGTGTGCTCGAAAGTGCCGCTCAGAGCAAAACCCAACCTGCAAATCATTATTCACACCTTTCGCCATTTTCGAAAAATCACTCTTTTTTTTTTCATTTTTGTGTTGTTTTATTTTTGAGAGGCACCTTTTTGCACACCATGGGCTAAACGTGCCAGGTCGCAAAGACCTCGAGAGCTCAGAGAAGGTTGGGGGAGGGGACCCACTGAACAGCTGTTAGGAAACAGATGGTAGTTAATGTGCACAGGGTATGGCTCTCCCACGCATAGACCATGGCTTAATATCCCATCTGATGGACGGCTGTCTTTCCAAGTCTATCGGTGTCTCCTACTGATCGTAGGCAGGGCGGAGAGTTTTGCGGAGATAAATCTCAACGCCGGCACAGGTGGAACTCGAATCTGGGAACTGGCAACTTACGGGGCTGACACTCTACAGACTGAGCTACTCCAGCCCAATTTTTATTTTTGAGTGCATTACCCTTTTTTGCTTATAAAGATTATATTAGATATATTTAATTTCGAAATTTTTATTGTTCACGACCACGTGCAAAGGATGCCTCGACACGAGACTGCACCGTGCTCCGCAAAAATACGCGACGGCTCTGTTGCCACCCAAACAAAAAAACTTCAAAAATGGGAAACGTGCGTAATTTGCGATTTGTCTTTTAGCAGCCCCGTTTCATGTCAAGGAAGTGGACAGATTTCCCCTTTCACTTCTAATGAAAGGATAATTCTAGTCTCTAACATCCATTTTTTTTTTGTCTTATTGGAAAACCAATTAGCAGAGCGAGTCCATCTTGAAATCTTTGTTTTATGTAAACCACGTATCCGGGATGATTTCCCTCATAAGAAAAGAGAAGATTCTGATTTTTTGTTTCAAGTTACTGCTCTTGATACTAAAGAGGTTTGTCGGATGAACTAGGTATTTCCCGCCGTACATCGTAATTAGTTCACAGAGCATGCAGAATCCCAAAGTCTTCCTCATCCACGTCCGACCAGTCGCCACTAGAGTCTGCATTGTGTTTGCCAAACCAGCCAGCATCAGAGGCAAACTCGTGCGTGGAACTGATCTCCACGGACAACGGGACCCCACATGAAGTTAAGGGTATAAACACCCAACCAAGTCTTCTTCTCACCCGTTGACTGAAAAGGTCACCTAAAATTGTAGGTATTAAGTTCTGCTTCGTACAGGGAAATTTGTTTTGGAGATGAAATTTGCTTTTTCCTGATCAGGAATAGGTGGGAGTCAAGGAACATTTTTGTACAGATAGGAAAAGAAATGTAAAAAAAATTGGTTCTGTGTGGGCTTCGATTGCGCATGTTGAAACGAAGCGTGCAAGAGTTGAATGGGAGCTTGCCAAACGGAATAAAAGTTTTTTTGCCTAAAATAAAGTGGAAATTAAAGGATGGCAAAATTCAGCGAATATAATTAAAAAAAAAACTTTAAGACTAAATTTAGACTTTGGACAAAGTCACTGTTTTTTCTATTAAGGGGGGGTATTTTTACCTTGATTGAGCATTTGTTCCATACCATAGTCTAAATGAGTAGGTCCTTTAGACTATTGTATGGAAAAGGATCCCAAGGGCTCAGAGGAGACTTGGGGAAAGAAGTGGGTTGTTTTACCTCTGAGCGACACTTTTTTTTCACACCATTGGCTTGAATGGCCAGGTCACAAGGACCCCGAAAGCTCATAGAAGGTTTGGGGGAGAGGAACCACTGGAACAGCTGTGGGAGAAAGATGGTAGCCTCCCGTCAAGGCCATCCCCAGCGTGTTCTTATAACGTGCACAGGGTATGGCTCTCCCGCACACGGGGCCACTGCTTAACGTCCCATCCGACGGACGGCAGCATTTACAAGCCCATCGGTGTCCTCTACTGACCGTGGGCAGGGCGGGGAATTTTGCGGAGATAAATCTCAACGCTGGCCCAGTTGGGACTCGAACCTGGGAACTACAGATTACGAGCCTGGCGAGCTACCGACTAAGCCACCCCTCACCTCGTGGGAAGAAGATCAACTGGACATTTGTTAGAACACAGACACGTGGACACACTGTGCACGTTAAAGAACCCGCTGGATGGCTTCACGTCAAGGTCATGCAGCGTGTTCTTTAACGTGCACAGGGACATGGCTCTCCCGCACAGGGGCTAGGGTGACTCAGTCAGTAGCGCGCCAGGCTCGTAATCTGTAGGTCCCAGGTTCGAGTCCCAGCTGGGTCAGCTTTGAGAATTATCTCCGCAAAATTCCCCGCCCTGCCCACGGTCAGTAGGGGACACCGATGGGCTTGGAAAGGTCGCCGTCCGTCGGATGGGACGTTAAGCCGTGGCCCCGTGTGTGGGAGAGCCATACCCTGTGCACGTTAAAAAACACGCTGGATGGCCTTGACGGGAGGCTACCATCTGTCTCCCAACTGCTGTTCCAGTGGGTCCCCTCCCCCAACCTTCTCTGAGCCTTCGGGAGAAATCTGACCGAAATTTGTTTTCTTTAAGTTCCACTAGTCGTATTTTTTATTTCGGGGTCCATGTGACCTGGCCATTTAGCCCATGGTGTGCAAAAAAGTGCCGCTCATAGGTAAAACAACGCAACCCAAGCCTCCCGCACAAGGAGCCATTATTTATTTTGTTAAATAATTTTATTTATTATTTTTAAATAATTGTAGAGGAGGAGGTAAAAATCGAGGAACGATTTCACGGCGTCATCATTAGAAGAAAGAATAACGCTTTCTTTTAAGTTTGCATTTATAAATGCATGTATATAAGAGGCACTAATGTTCTATTCACATTATTGCAGAAACCCACGGCTTTCGACCTTGTAGAAGCCGCGCTCAGCTTCTAAAATCACGTAAATAGAACATTACTGCCTTTTATATACATGTATTCATAAATGCAAACGGTAAAAAAAAAAGCGTTAAACTTTCTTCTTAGTTTTTAAATAACGGTTTTTAAAAAAAAAAATACGACTAATGGAACTTAAAGAAAACAAATTTCGGTCAGATTTCTCCTGAAAAGAAATATCTATTCGAACAGTATTTCAGTTTCCTTTAGCTACAAAGAGGACAGCGATGGTCTTGGAAAGGCCGTCGTCCATCGGATGGAACGTTAAGCCGTGGAGCTGTCTGCAGGACAACCATACCCTATGCAAGTTAAAGAACACACTGGATGGTCTTGATAGAAGGATACCATCTATCTGTTAATAGCTGTTCAGTGTATCCTCTTCCCCCAACCTTCTCTGACCTTTGGGGGTCCTTGTGACCTACATTTAGCCCACTGTGTGCCAAAACGTGCGGAGATAACTAAACCAACCCAACCCCAGAGAGGAGAGAGGGGAAGGATTGTTTTTTAAGAGAAAGGTGAAGATTTCTATATTGGTTGAATAAGTACGTGGCCGAGTGGTTAGAGCGCTTGGCTACTGATCTACGGGACCTGGGTTCGAGCCCCGGGTAAGGCATGGATGTTCGTGTTGTTTTCTGCTGAGGTCCTGCCATCCTCTCAGGTCTTCTACTGTGGTATATAAACTGACAGGCTCCTGTCTGACCTCTGTGGCAAGCAGCTGCTTGAGGGGGGTATTTATTTTTAAGTACTAATGAAATATTACTATATATTTCGTGAATCATTCAAAAGTTCGAATTTACACCGTGAGATGGCGCTAAATATGAAAATGACAAATTTATTCTTTATTGAACTGAGCATTCCATATTCGCCAGAGAAAATGTGTTGTTGTTCACATTTCTGTTTAATTAATCATCTATTTAGGGGTTATGTTGAAAATATCAGGAATGTGAGGTATTTCTTCGTTATATTAAAATGTGTTAAATTTGTTTAAAAAATATACTCAGACAACATTAAAAGAATATTTTTTAAAAGATCCTGCAATGGAAAGAACAAAAATTCTGTATATTTCAGTTTTCACTTTCAGAGAGAAGTTTCTCCAAATAAGTGTTTAAGACTTGTACAGTCGTTCAAAAAAATATCCGAATACTACGGTTGATTACAGAATTCAGAAAAAAATATCTGGCATTGATTTTTTTAGAAATTAGTGATCTGGCAACCTTCGTGTCACGTGACACGAAGGTTGCCAGATCACTAATTTCTAAAAAAAATCGCTGCCAGATATTTTTGTTTGTGACGAGGCCATTAGTGACGAGGTTTCAGTAACCAACATTTTTTTATTGGCACCTCACGGAAATATTGAGCGTGTGCAGTTACCGTTCACAGCAAACTGGAGCGTGTGCAGTAACTGCACACGCTTCAGTTTGCTGTGAACGGCAACTGGAGCGTGTACAGTTGCTGTACACGCTCCAGATATTTTTCCTGAATTCTGTAATCACGTGACACGAAGGTTGCCTGATTGACTAATTTCTAAAAAAATCGTTGCCAGATAGTTTTGCTGAATTCTCTAATCAACTGTAGCGCTCGGATTTTTTTTGAGCGACTGTACTGTTTGAAAAAACATACTGCTTAATTTATTTGTCAATTCTCAATCGGAATTTATTCAAAAGTCGTTTTCATTTCTTCAGAAAGTTTTTATGTGTTAAACTATTTGGTTCGTAACAATCTCATACAATACCCCACCTAAATATTAGGGGAATTTCCATGCTAATCCAATAGGAATCGAACTTCGACATCTGCAACTTCTGAAATACGCATTTAATGGAAAGATTTGATGTGAGATAATTTAAAGTTCAT
Organism: Ryuthela nishihirai; assembly: GCA_038380435.1. Taxonomy (NCBI): domain Eukaryota; kingdom Metazoa; phylum Arthropoda; class Arachnida; order Araneae; family Heptathelidae; genus Ryuthela; species Ryuthela nishihirai. The sequence continues at coordinate 112,039,888 of JAWZYU010000003.1, read as the reverse complement.
AATCAAATATATTTAAATCTGAATTTTGAAAATATTCGTTCAATATTAAGCGAATTATGGAAGATAGAATATTTAACAATAAATTATTTTTTATAAGAATCGTTCAAAATTCTTAATATCGAAATAATCATTCGGCAAACTTTTAAAAAGAATATTTATTTTATTGAATGGTTTAAAATAATACTAATCATAGAAGTTTTAATTAATTCCTGAGGCAGATTCCAACGACGCATTTTTGCTGTTAACTAACTTAAATACTTAACGAATGCTGTTGAAAAATCGAGTTTTAAATAGATTTATGATCTGTAATTTATCTTCAGTTATAAAGCTTCGAAGTTACATTTCAATTGACATAAAGGAAATTCTGATATATTTTGATAGGGTTGGGTTGTTTTACCTCTGAGCGGCATTTTTTTGCACACCATGGGCTAAATGGCCAGGTCACATGGACCCCGAAGGCTCAGAGAAGGTAGGGGGAGGGGACCCACTGGAACAGCTGTTGGGAGACAGATGGTAGCCTCCCGTCAAGGCCATCCAGCGTGTCCTTTAACGTGCACAGCGTATGTCTCTCCCGCACACGGGGCCACGGCTTAACATCCCATCCGACGGACGGCGGCCTTTACCAAGCCCATCGGTGTCCCCTACTGACCGTGGGCAGGGCGGGGAATTTTGCGGAGATAAATCTCAACGCTGACCCAGCTGGGACTCGAATCTGGGAACTACAGATTACGAGCCTGGCGCGCTACCGACTGAGACACTCCCGCTCCTTTTGATAGGGTGATATATATTGGTTGAATAAAGATAATAATTTAAAAAAGAAACACGAAAAAAGCCCGAAGTTCTACTCCATTAAGGCCCAATTCATCCCCCCCTCCTCTCCCCTTGGACCTCATCGTTTTAGATCCGGATATAAGCTGAAGAATTTTACATTTCGTTTTATGTCAATGAACATCTGCTGACCACAATATGGACTAATTTTTAGTTTAATCTAATGCACAGTTTTTTTTAAAAATAATTCATGGATTGCATTCGAGCAAAGCCGGATCTAGAGGGGGGGGGGACCCATCCCCTAGATTCCTCCCCTCCCTTTTTTTAAATGGTAGTAAGGGTAACAGAGGGGGGGAAATGTTACACTTACTTATATTCCATGTATCTTTTCTAGAATTTTTAAAAAGCCTCTAAAAACGGAAAGTGAAATGTTATACTGCAATAGAAATCTTGTCTCTTGCCCCTCCCCCCTCGAAAAAATTATTTTTTCGGTTCGATTTAATTTCTTGACCTAATTTTTGCCCTTATTTTTTCTAGATCCGGGCCCTGTATTCATGTATTTGTCTAAGTACTTCCACAAAGAAAATTAAAACTCTGACGAAATTTAGTTTTAATTTTTATCGAATGACTTGACAGCTTCATTAAGCAACAGACTAGAACAACTTAGAACCGATTTTGTCTCTAAAAAGTTGATCTTTATTGTTCTCAATTCGTTTCATATTGTGACAGAATTTTAACTGCCCTTTGTCTCAGGCAACCAATCCCACACTCTATTACTTTTCACCTCGCCTGCTTCCAATTAAAACCCTTTCTCCTCCACCTGCCATTAGTGACGAGGTTTCAGTAACCAATATTTTTTTTTATTGCCACTTCTCTCTTGCTTCGTGAATGACGAAAATGTTTTCATTTGAAGTGAACTGCTTCGCTTTCAATCGCAGAATGCTTTATTTCAACTTAGTTCCACTTCAGTAACGCTTGTCAACTTTTCAGATTTTCACCAAATGAAAGTCTATTAGTGTTGCATTGTCGTGATAATGTTTGGGTCAGTGGACTTTGCCAATTATAACTTTAACGATATTGCCAAGTGGCTCACAGAATGAGGGGCGGGGGTGGCTCAGTCGGTAGCGCGCCAGTCTCGTAATCTGTAGTTTCCAGGTTCGAGTCCCAGGTGAGTCAGCGTTGAGATTTATCTCCGCAAAATTCCCGCCCTGCCCACGGTCAGTAGGGAACACCGATGGGCTTGGAAAGGCCGCCGTCCGTCGGATGGGACGTTAAGCAGTTGGGTTGGGTTGTTTTACCTCTGAGCGGCACTTTTTTGCACACCATGGGCTAAATGGCCAGGTCACATGGACCCCGAAGGCTCAGAGAAGGTTGGGGGAGGGGACCCACTGGAACAGCTGTTGGGAGACAGATGGTAGCCTCCCGTCAAGGCCATCCAGCGTGTTCTTTAACGTGCACAGGGTATGGCTCTCCCGCACACGGGGCCACAGCTTAACATCCCATCCGACGGACGGCGGCCTTTCCAAGCCCATCGGTGTCCCCTACTAACCGTGGGCAGGGCGGGGAATTTTGCGGAGATAAATCTCAACGCTGACCCAGCTGGGACTCGAACCTGGGAACTACAGATTACGAGCCTGGCGCGCTACCGACTGAGCCACCCCCGCCCCAGCAGATGCAAAGGGATGCTGGAGATCTCACTGTCAGAAAGCGTTTGGATATCTGTAATAAGATGTCTGTGTGTCAGTGAGAGCCATAACTCATTGGGAAATAATGGTAGACGCTTCAAAGTTCACAGAGTGTTTTTGTTGTCTCCTAAGATGCCAACCAAAATCACTTTTCATTTTATTACGATCCATAGGATGTAGTAATGCCATTTTAGGACGTAGAGGAGTGATTATGTACGACATAATGATGTCATTTTAGAGGGTACAGATAAATCCTTCGGTAAGATAGTGGCCAGTTTGAAGTCGAAATTTCAAAAATAGGATTACCTGGGGTTCGAACCCAGGTCCCTTGGATCAATAACCCGAAGTCATCTGTGCCATTTTGAGCAAAAATAGGATTACCCGGGGTTCGAACCCAGGTCCCTTGGATCAATAACCCGAAGTCATCTGTGCCATTTGGAGCAAAAATAGGATTACCCGGGGTTCGAACCCAGATCCCTTGGATCAATAACTCGAAGTCATCTGTGCCATTTTGAGCAAAAATACGATTACTGGGGTTCGAACCCAGATCCCTTGGATCAATAACCCGAAGTCATCTGTAACATTTTGAGCAAAAATAGGATTACCCGAGGTTCGAACCCAGATCTCTTGGATCAATAACCCGAAGTCATCTGTGCCATTTTGAGCAAAAATAGGATTACCCAGGGTTCGAACCCAGATCCCTTGGATCAATAACCCGAAGTCATCTGTGCCATTTTGAGCAAAAATAGGATTACCCGGGGTTCTAACCCAGGTCCCTTGGCTCAATAACCCGAAGTCATCTCTGCCATTGTGAGCAAAAATAGGATTACCCGGGGTTCGAACCCAGGTCCCTTGGATCAATAACCCGAAGTCATCTGTGCCATTGTGAGCAAAAATAGGATTACCCGGGGTTCGAACCCAGTTCCCTTGGATCAATAACCCAAAGTCATCTGTGCTATTTTGAGAAAAAATAGGATTACCCGGGGTTCGAACCCAGGTCCCTTGGATCAATAACCCAAAGTCATCTGTGCCATTTTGAGCAAAAATAGGATTACCCGGGGTTCGAACCCAGATCCCTTGGATCAATAACCCGAAGTCATCTGTGCCATTTTGTGCAAAAATAGGATTACCCGGGGTTCGAACCCAGGTCCCTTGGATCAATAACCCGAAGTCATCTGTGCCATTTGGAGCAAAAATAGGATTACCCGGGGTTCGAACCCAGATCCCTTGGATCAATAACCCGAAGTCATCTGTGCCGTTTTGAGCAAAAATAGGATTACCCAGGGTTCGAACCCATGTCCCTTGGCTCAATAACCCGAACTCATCTGTGCCATTTTGAGCAAAAATAGGATTACCCGGGGTTCGAACCCAGTTCCCTTGGATCAATAACCCGAAGTCATCTGTGCCATTTTGAGCAAAAATAGGATTACCTGGGGTTCGAACCCAGATCCCTTGGATCAATAACCCGAAGTCATCTGTGACATTTTGAGCAAAAATAGGATTACCCGAGGTTCGAACCCAGATCCCTTGGATCAATAACCCGAAGTCATCTGTGCCATTTTGAGCAAAAATAGGATTACCCAGGGTTCGAACCCAGATCCCTTGGATCAATAACCTGAAGTCATCTGTGCCATTTTGAGCAAAAATAGGATTACCCGGGGTTCTAACCCAGGTCCCTTGGCTCAATAACCCGAAGTCATCTGTGCCATTTTGAGCAAAAATAGGATTACCCGGGGTTCGAACCCAGGTCCCTTGGATCAATAGCACGAATCCGAAGTCATCTGTGTTATTTTGAGCCTGACAAATCTCCAACCACATCTCTTTAATCCGAACCAGAAAAGTGCTGATCGGATTTGATCTATTTTAACATTTAATATTTTAAATTCAATTCACAGGAAATTGGCGACTCGAGAAACGAGTTAAGGAAATTAAAAGAGGAGTAAATGGCCAAGTCACAAGGACCCCAAAGGCTCCGTCCGTACTAGACTCGGCATGCTGGTGTAATAGTGGCAACAGATGCAGTGGTGGCTTCCTTTACTGTCAATTGGGAAATGTTTCGAAATAAAAGATGTTTTTTTTTTATGTAATCCCCAAAAAAGTAGTCTAATAGTGTCAAATGGGGACACCAATCAAATGGGGACACCAATACAACTCTACCAATACAACAATTTTGAAATCTGGCATTTAAGACATTACATGTGATAATAACTCAATGCCATCACAACAAATAGCACAATTACTTTTTTATTTAATAATTTAATAAAATATAACAATTTAAAATATGGGCACTCTTTTTTATAATGATCCTATAGACTGTATAATTACAATTTATTTATTTTTGTTCTCCGAAACGTCTGCTCGTAAATAGACCAGAAAGAAAAAAATTTAAGTAACCTAACAATCAAAAATAAAAATTAGCTTTTGATAAATAAGAACAGCTGAGAGAAAAAAAAACGAAAACAAAAGATCCGAAGTTTTAAATAATTAATGATAATAATCAAAAATTCTATTTGAAAAGACCAAAATTTTCGAACAGAAAAAACCTGAACCAGAAAATTACGCTTATTAATTACTTAAATTAATATTTAAAAATAATATTTCTGATCTCTAATAATCCAAATTTTTAAAAATAATATTTCTGATCTCTAGTAATCCAAATTTTTAAAAATTAAAAAGCACTTTTCAGCGAGAAACTTAAAACTTGTCATAAAATATAAGAAAACTCCCTCCAAAGCAGACAAATTTAAGAGAAAAAAAATATTTGACCACTAATAAGACCGAAGATTTTAACAAAATATTTAACTGCATCGAACAACCTCGTTTTAAGAAATGTAGAATTTGACGTCATCTGCATTTTCTAATTTGCCTTGCTTTGCATTTTGATCTGATTTTTGCATCAGAGTCCCGGGTAAGGCATGGATGTTTGTGTCGTTTTTCTGCTGAGGTCCTGCCACCTCTCAGACCTTCTACTCTGGCATATAAACTGACAGGCTCCTGTCAGACCTCTGTGGCAAGCAGCTGCTTGAGGGGGTATTTATTTTATTTACATTGGATCGTGTGAGCTCACAAAAACCTGGATCGTGTGGGCCCACTCAGAGAAATATTGAGCGTGTGCAGTTACCGTTCACAGCAAACTGGAGCGGTTGCGGTTAATGTTCACAGCACATTGGATCGTGTGAGCTCACAAAGACCTAGATCGTGTGGGCTCACTCACGGAAACATTGAGCGTGTGCAGTTACCATTCACAGCAAACTGGAGCGTGTGCAGTAACTGCACACGCTCCAGTTTGCTGTGAACGGTAACTGAAGCGTGTACAGTTGCTGTACACGCTCCTGAGGTCCTGCCATCCTCTCAGACCTTCTACTATGGCATATAAACTGACAGGCTCCTGTCAGACCTCTGTGGCAAGCAGCTGCTAGGGGGTATTTATTTTTTATTATTTACGTCATAATGTCCATCCTAATTGATAATGCAGTTCCTCGAGAATTCCAACATCGTTGCAATCTGGCATCGACGTGATCCAGCCAAGTCACAATAAGTTTATTTTATATCTGTAAACTGAAATCAGGTAATCTCTTGAATATCTCGAAAAAAACAATTCTAAAGCTTGAACTGTAATCTCTCTTTCGTTGCTTTAACCAGTACTGTTCTCAGAACTCAGCGACACACACTTTAAACCGTTACAAATCGATGAATTATAAAATTATGTGCGTAGTTTAGTTTTATGTCGTAAGAGGGACAGGGGTCATTCACTAGGACGTAGTGACGTCATTTTTATACGGTTCAGAGAAGTAGTTCTATAAGACGTAGTGATATCATTTTGTAGGGTGTAGGGGAGTGATTCTATAGAATGTAGTAATGTAATTTTTAGGACTTAGGGAAATGATTCCGTAGGAGGTAGTTGGGTTGGGTTGTTTTACCTCTGAGCGGCACTTTTTTGCACACCATGGGCTAAATGGCCAGGTCACATGGACCCAGAAGCTTCAGAGAAGGTTGGGGGAGGGGACCCACTGGAACAGCTATTGTGAGACAGATGGTAGCTCCCGTTAAGGCCATCCAGCGTGTTCTTTAACCTGTACAGGGTATGGCTCTCCCGTACACGTGGCCACGGCTTAATGGCCCATCGGTGTCCCCTACTGACCGTGGGCAGGACGGGGAGTTTTGCGGAGATAAATCTCAACGCTGACCCAGTTGGGACTCGAACCTGGGAACTACAGATTACGAGCTTGGCGCGCTACCGACTGAGCCATTCCCACCCCATAAGACGTAGTAATGCCGTGTTAGGACGTAAAAGAGTGATTTTGTAGGATGTAATGATATCATTTTATAGGGTGCAGAGAAATCCTTTTGTAAGATGTAGTGATGTCATTTTGTAAGGTTTAGAGAAAGTCATTCCGTAGGACGTAGAGAAGTCATTCCGTAGGACGTAGAGAAAGTCATTCCGTAGGACGTAGAGAGAGTCATTCCGTAGGACGTAGAGAAGTCATTCCGTAGGACGTAGAGAAGTCATTCAGTAGGACGTAGAGAAGTCATTCCGTAGGACGTAGAGAAGTCATTCCGTAGGACGTAGAGAAAGTAATTCCGTAGGACGTAGAGAAGTCATTCTACTAAGGCAGGCCTGGGCAAACTATGGTCCACCACCTCTTTTTTGTGCTGATGATGACAAATAAATAGAGGACAATAATTCCAACTTCGGCGAAGCAAATTCTCGTTAAAATAATTTATTTTAATAAAATTATTATCTGTTTATGTTTCACTTCTTTTTCCAGTTGGTTATACATTTCTTTAGCAGCCGTCCTTCAATTCTCCTTCTCTCCGCAGCTCTTCAGTGTGCATACGACATAGAGATGCTCTTCTGCAGAAAGTAATTATTTCTGTTTGGCACGAAGATGTCATCCTGTAGGAAATGCAGAATCGATTCTCTAGGTACTAGTAGGAAGTCATTTGTAGTAGGTAAAGATTTCAATCTGTAGGCTTAATTCTCCAAGACATAGAAATGTCATTTCACTGGATTTAGTGATGTAAGAAACGAACACAGGTGACTGAGACTGATCAACGAATTCGAAAATCACTGATCAAAGCATTCGATATTTGGCTCGTTTTTTTTTTCCCCAGGTGCAGACGATATATTAACACTCTCTTTCTAACATTCGTAACATTAAATAATGCTAACTTGACGTAATTCCATGAATTTTAAAGAACTTTGGGCTCTTTCTTTTGGGGAGCCTGAAAAATAACAGAAAAATTATTTGCATTCGATTTTTGTAGGATTCGGAGAAGAAAAAAAAATTATCTAATCGTAAATTTATACAACATAACTGCATTTCAAAATGACGGACGATTGCCAGTTCATTAAAATACTATTTGAAGTTATAAAACAAGATTCAATAATAAAATTATTCATGATTCACGTTGTTTTGTTTTTCATACAGTCGCTCAAAAAATTAGTGATCTGGCAACCTTCGTGTCACGTGACACGAAGGTTGCCAGATCACTAATTTCTAAAAAAAAAACGTTGCCAGATATTTTTTCCTGAATTCTGTAATCAACCATGGTGTTCGGATACTTTTTTGAGCGACTGTACCAGCCACAGAATATGAAATGAGAAATTTAGTTTTTTTTCAAACACGTTATCAGCTGCTTTTGTTGTATTTGACACGTATAGGTGAATTCTAACCTGATCTTGTTTGATAATGTCCACTCACAGATTTTTAGGTCACCTTTTCTTGAGGCCTTTAGGCACGCTGTCTTCAAAACTCTATTCACTAATTTTCAATTCTTCATGTGGGGAACATGGCAAAAATCAATGCAGTCTCTCTCTTTATAATTCACTGCTTAACTCTTGGGGCTGGGGTGGCTCAGTCGGTAGCGCGCCAGGCTCGTAATCTGTAGTTCCCAGGTTCAAGTCCCAGCTGGGTCAGCGTTGAGATTTATCTTCGAAAAATTCCCCGCCCTGCCCACGGTCAGTAGGGGACACCGATGGGCTTGGAAAGGCCGCCGTCCGTCGGATGGGACGTTAAGCCGTGGCCCCGTGTGCGGGAGAGCCATACCCTGTGCACGTTAAAGAACACGCTGGATGGCCTTGACGGGAGGCTACCATCTGTCTCCCAACAGCTGTTCCAGTGGGTCCCCTCCCCCAACCTTCTCTGAGCCTTCGGGGTCCATGTGACCTGGCCATTTAGCCCATGGTGTGCAAAAAAGTGCCGCTCAGAGGTAAAACAACCCAAGCTTAACTCTTAATATCCTAACTAACCCTTAACTTTCAATGGTGAAAAATTTCACATTTTGACGTTAAATAAGTCTCACGGTCCTGCATTGAATTTCTGTTGCTTATAGGAGTCATTATTAAAGAATACACGTATTTTGAAGTGTTATATTTCATTAAATAATTAAAATAAAAGTAATTGTGTGTACAAAACACCAAGAATCTCTCAAAATTTCGTTTTGTGTTCAACAGACTTCGATGCTAGTGCCAGTGGTGGTCTAATATTCATTTTCCATCCACACTCTGCTCAGATGTCTCGTGTAACACTTGCAGCAGCTGCGGTGATTCTTTCTCTTTACAGACTGTAAATTTGAAATTATTTCGGAATTAACGGTGCTTTTGATATATCCCCCAAAAGAGGAGCCCAATGGTGTTGAATCGGAGGGGGGGGGGAGGGCATTAGAGGGGCTTGGGTTGGGTTGGGTTGTTTTACCTCTGAGCGGTACTTTTTTGTACACCATGGGCTAAATAGCCAGGTCACATGGACCCCGAAGGCTCAGAGAAGGTTGGGGGAGGGAATCCACTGGAACAGCTGTTGGGAGACAGATGGTAGGCTCCCGTCAAGGCCATCCAACTTGTTCTTTAACGTGCACAGGGTATGGCTCTCCCGCACTCTGGCCACGGCTTAACGTCCCATCCGACGGACGTCGGCCTTTCCAAGCCCATCGGTGTCCCCTACTGACCGTGGGCAGGGCGGGGAATTTTGCGGAGATAAATCTCAACGCTGACCCAGCTGGGACTTGAACTACAGATTACGAGCCTGGGGCGCGACCGACTGAGCCAACCCCGCCCCATGTTAGAGGGGCACGAGCGATTTTTTTCGCTCGTGGCCGACCTCTACCAATCCAGAGATTTCTAAATTTGGCATTTAAGTCCGCTGAGTCATCGATGCACTCCATCGCGTCTTCCGATAGATGACTCTTTCCAAGTCCATCGATGTTCTCTTCCTCACCGAGGGCAGGATGTAGATTAGGGGAGATAATCTCAAGCGGCAGGATGTAGATAATCTCAAGATGGCGCAGTTGGGTCTCGAACCTGGAAAGAGCAGATTTGGAGCTTAGCTCATTATCTAGTGAGCCAACCTTCGCCCTCAGAGAACCAGGATCGAGTCCGTGAATGCTGGGGCGGAGATTGGCTCTTTCGGCAACGCACCAGGCTGATATTCTTCAGTTTCCAGGTTCGAGTTCCAACTGTGCCAACGCCGAGATTTATCTCCGCAGACCTCCTTTGTCCTTTCTCACAAAGGAGTCTTTGTCTTGGAAAGCCTGCATTCCGTCTGATGGGATCCTAAACCGTGCTGCTGTATGCAAAAGATCCATACCCTGCGCATTAAAGAATATGCTGGATGGCCTAATTGCTGTTCAGTGGACCTCCTTCAGCAAACTTCTCTGAGCCGTTGTCATCTTTATGACCAAGCCATTTAGCCAACTGTGTTCAAATATTTGTTGCTCAGAAGTTGCGGTGGATTATTTCATCTCTGAGTGTCACTTTCACACAATGAGCTTAATGTCCAGGTCACAAAGATACCGAGGGCTCAGAGAAGGTTGGATGAAGGGGACCCACTGGATAGCAGTTCCCCATCAAGGTCATCCAGTGTGTTCTTTAACGTACACAAGATATGGATCTCCTGCACACGATGTCGCAGGCTTAACATCTCATCCGACAGACAACACACACAGAGTTGGGTTGTTTTACCTCTGAGCGGCACTTTTTTGCACACGATGGGTTAAATGGCTAGGTTACATGGACCCCGAAGGCTCAGAGAAGGTTGTGGGAGGGGACCCACTGGAACAGCTGTTGGGAGACAGATGGTAGCCTCCTGTCAATGCTATCCAGAGTGTTCTTTACCGTGAACAAGGTATGACTCTGCCGCACACGGTTTAACGTCCCTTCCGACGGACGGCGGCCTTTCCAAACCTATCGGTGTCCCCTATTGACCGTGGGCAGGGCGGGGAGTTTTGCGGAGATAAATCTCAACATTGGCCCAGGTGGAGCTCGAACCTTGGAACTGCGGATTGCAAGACTGGCAGACTACCGACTGAGCCACCACCGCTCCACAACTCAGAGGCAAAACAACAACCAACCAATTCCGCTCTCCAAAAACACCATTATTCTGTTACCAAATACGTACAGTCGCTCAAAAAAGTATCCGAACACTATGGTTGATTACAGAATTCAGAAAAAATATCTGGCAACGTTTTTTTTAGAAATTAGTGATCTGGCAACCTTCGTGTCATGTGATTACAGAATTCAGGAAAAATATCTGGAGCGTGTACAGCAACTGTACACGCTCCAATTACCGCTCACAGCAAACTGGAGCGTGTGCAGTTACTGCACACGCTCCCGTTTGCTGTGAACGGTAACTGCACACGCTCAATATTTCCATGAGTGAGCCCACACGATCTAGGTCTTTGTGAGCTCACACGATCCAATGTGCTGTGAACATTAACCGCAACCGCTCCAGTTTGCTGTGAACGGTAACTGCACACGCTCCATATTCATTGCATTATATATTCATACGCATTATATATATTAAAAAATATCCGAACACTGTGGTTGATTACAGAATTCAGGAAAAAATATCTGGCAACGATTTTTTTTTAGAAATTAGTGGAAACATGACACGAAGGGCAACCTTCGTGTCAACGTGACACGAAGGTTGCCAGATCAGTAATTTCTAAAAAAAAATCGTTGCCAGATATTTTTTTTCTGAATTCTGTAATCAACCATAGTGTTCGGATACTTTTTTTGAGCGACTGTACAAGATCTAGAATTGACATGAAATACACGAGAATAATATCATTTTAAAAAACTGACGTTTTACTTACTAGGACAAGGAACCTTGTGAGGGAATTCGCAGCGAGTACTGATGACGTCAAACGTGAGCCCCGCTGGGCAGTGGTATTGGTAGGGCCTACCTCTGACACAGTGATAGAAGATGCTGCAGTTGGTTGGGTTGAGGAAAACTCCGTCTGCCTTGGGACACATCAATACTGTGATGACACCAGGGGGAGCTACCGAAGAAATGATAATTAAACATTGTTAATTTCTTTTCCATTGAAACTTATTTATTACAAATGGGAAAAGATCAATATTTCAAAATGGCTCCTGTCAGACCTCTGTGGCAAGCAGCTGCTTGAGGGGGTATTTTTTATAAGCTGTCCCATGGCCGAGTGGTTAGCGCGCTTGGCTACTGATCTAAGGGACTTGGATTCGAGCCCCGGATAAGGCATGGTTGTATGTGTTGTTTTTCTGCTAAGGTCCTGCCATCCTCTCAGATCTTCTGCTTTGGCATATAAACTGACAGGCTCCTGTCAGACCTCTGTGGCAAGCAGCTGTTTGAGGGGGTATTTATTTATTATTTACTCATCGAAATATTGAGATAATAATACGCATGTTATGTCATTGGAAATTAATTGCACATAACATCTGATTCTGAACATTCTTAATATTTATGCGTCCTATTGCTGGAAAAAAGCCCAATTTACCAATTTTTAGTTCTCCAGCACAGGTATATCGAAATTTAACCTTTGACTCTGAAGAATCCATCGCGTCCAAAATTTAACGAAATTTCTGAGATCTACGACTGAAAATACCGCCAGGAACCAATTTTTAACTCTCCTCGATCTAAATTTCGTCGTTGATCTCCGGATCCAAACTTCCATAACGTTTCCAGTTACAGATCGAAATACCCCAAAACACAAATTTTTACGTTTCTAGCAGTCAGTAGATCAAGGTATGGCCTTTACGTGACCTCCGTTTGGCCTTAAAAGACACGTCAGAGATCATATTTCAGCTTTTTCCCAAGAGCTACGACCCGGGTTAGCCCTGGATGCGAATTTTCAGAACTCTACCATTTCTGTGTCATAGTTAGAATTAGCGTGATCACTTTGTCAATCAATCAATCACCCACAATGAAAGAATATGAAAGACTGTAATTTATATTCAGATATCATATAGATCAGTGTCTCGCAAACTTTTTTACTCTGCGGCACACTGAATCTAATTTTTTTTCCGCGGCACACTGAATCTATTTTTTTTTCCCGCGGCACACCTAAAAAAAATTTTTTGATGGTTATGTAAAAAGAGAAAAATTGAAGTTTCGTTAAATGCATTTTATTTAAAATAAATCTAATAATAAATATAATTAATCATAACTCGGTGTTTGTTTTAAATATTTGTCCATTCTATGGCTTGAAATAATCAAAAATTAATACCAAAATTTGGAAAAAGTTTGATAAATACTTACAAGATCCCAGTTGACAAAATCTGAAAGATTTTTATTAAAGCACGTCGATAACACAAGTCAAGTCAAAATGAAATCTTTGGAACATCTAGTGTCAATTTGAAAATCTCTCGCGGCACACAGTTTGCGAGACACTGATATAGATGCTAAAATCAGTGACTTCTGGATATAATTCGGGTCACAATTTATTTGTCGTTATCCGCAGTATGTCTTAAACCTATGGCTACTATGCAGGACGTTCAAAAAGTTCTTAACAAGTGTCTGTAAATTGCACCCGTTCCGCCGAAGTTAATTAGCAACGATTTGTTTGAAACAACATCTAAAGTTATCATTGAATATTAAAAACATAGCCGTATCATTATTTTTTTTCTTAGCTGGAGGAGATAAAGATCGGTCTGCGAAATCAATCCGTTGTTGCTATCATCTGTCTGTCCTGAGCTACATCTGCTGCATCTGTCCACTGCACACCAATTCTAACAAGGTCCTGTTTGACATTGTCTGCCCACCGCATCCTAGGTCTCCCCTTCTTTCTGAGGCCTCTAGGCACACTGTTCATAACCCTATTCGCCAATCTATAATTATTCATACGGGCAACATGACCAAACCAACGGAGTCTCTCTCTGCACAATATGCTGCTTAAAGGAGGTTGCAAACTCCTTTGCCTAACCTCATCATTAGTTACAAAGTTAAACCACCTAATACCCAAGATACTGCGTAAGCATCTGGAATCAAAAGCATCTAGTTTCCTGTTATCTTGTTTACAAAGTGTCCAAGTTTCACTACCATAACTAACCCTAGAAAGAACCAAACTATTATACAGTCTAATTTTAGTCTTTAGGTGTATACGCCTATTTCTCCACAATCTCCATAGATTCTTAAAAGTCCCGGCAGCAATCCCTATTCGTCTGTTAATCTCATGCCGCACATCACCATTATCTGTTACATAGCTCCCAAGATAATTAAACTGTGACACCTGCTCAAGACTGCAACCATTCAGATTAACTGAATCACAGTCTGCCTGACCAATTTTCATCACTTTAGTTTCTCTCTGTTTATAACCAAACCTACTCTACTACCAATCTCATCAACAGCTCGAATGAAAGAGTTCACATCATCAACATCATTTGCCAAAAGGGCTAAATCATCACCATAATCTAAATCAGAAATTTTCGTATCTCCAGTCCATTTAAAGCCAAAATCTTTCCCTTGAAGTGAATTTCGCATAACATAATCAATGACCAAGCTAAAGAGAAAAGGAGACAAAATGCACCCTTGTCGAACACCAGAAGTAATGCTAAACCAATTGCTACAAGCCTTGCCAACTCTCACACACGACTCAGTGTTATTGTAGAGAGCTTTCATTATGTTAACTAACTTGTCTGGTATACCATATGATTTCACAATCAACCACAAATTATGATGATCAACAGAATCGAAAGCCTTTTTGAAATCAACAAAGCTAGCAACCAAAGGTTTCTGAAACTCTAAACATTTCTCAAGAATCTGCCTAAGTGAAAATATCTGATCCACACATCCCCTAAAACTTCTGAATCCACATTGTTCATCACGCAATTGACAATCAACCAGATTCTTAATTCTGTTAAGCACAATCATGGAAAGAACTTTACCTGGAACAGAAAGAAGGCTGATATCCCTATCAACTATTCCTATCTGGCGACCTTCGTGTCACGTAAAACGGTTGCCAGATCACAAATTTCCAAAAAAACGTTGACAGATATTTTTCCTGAATTCTGTAATGAACCACAGTGCTCGGATACTTTTTCGAGCGACTGTACTTTCCGTGATGATCATTCAATTCTGAGCACCAACGAACGATTTCTAGAGCACAATCAACCATCTCTTTCAGTTTCTGTGTACTTACGTTGACAACCAACAACATCCGGGAAGTCGCATCGTATCGTCTTAGGGTCAAAGACCAGTCCTCGGGGACATTCCTGTAGGTAAGGCATACCATCCACACAGAAGTAAAAAGTGCTGCAATTGGCAACATTGGGGAAAATACCGTCAAATTGAGGGCATGCTCGACTTGGCCTCTTTGGCTGCACTGAAAAATGGAATAAAATACTTTCTTTTAGTTTATTTTAGGGTAGTATAATTAGATCAGAGAATTCTAATGATGCTATATATTGCAAAAGTATAATTTTACAGACATAGCTGAAGTGTAGCAAGATTTAAGCACTTAACCAGGGAGAGAGAGTCCTTGCAGTGACCTCCACCACCACCATCAAATTATAAGATTAAGTAATGTATTATAAAAAAAAATACCCCCTCAAGCAGCTGCTAGATCAGTAGCCAAGCGCACTAACCACTCGGCCATAGTGTTCGGATACTTTTTTTTTGACACGAAGGTTGCCAGATCGCTAATTTCTAAACCTGGATCGTGTTGGCCCACTCACAGAAATATTGAGCGTGTGCAGTTACCGTTCACAGCAAACTGGAGCGTGTGCAGTAACTGCACACGCTCCAGTTTGCTGTGAACGACAACTGGAGCGTGTACAGTTGCTGTACACGCTCCAGATGTTTTTTCTGAATTCTGTAATCAACCATAAATAAATAAATACCCCCTCAAGCAGCTGCTTGCCACAGAGGTCTGACAGGAGCCTGTCAGTTTATATGCCAGAGTAGAAGGTCTGAGAGGATGGCAGGACCTCAGCAGAATAACAACACAAACAGCCACATGCCTTACCCAGCTCCCTTAGATCAGTAGCCAAGCGCGCTAACCACTCGGCCATGGGACGAGTATTAACTTACACCAAGTATGTACAATAATAAGTGATTAAGTTGCGTTTATTTCGTTCATTATTGTACAGTGGCTCAAAAAAGTATCCGAACACGATGGTTGATTACAGAATTCAGTAAAAATATCTGGCAACGATTTTTTTAAGAAATTAACGATCTGGCAACCTTCGTGTCACGTGACACGAAGGTTGCCAGATCATTAATTTCAAAAAAAATTTTGACAGATATTTTTACTGAATTCTGTAATCAACCATCGTGTTCGGATACTTTTTTGAGCGACTGTACTTCATTTATTTTGATATTTTTTCAATAGTGAACAAAAATATTGCACATTAATTGAATTGTCTCTTCTCGATACCTTTTTCTTTTTTTGCGATTTTAGGATGAGGTAGGTTTTTTTTACTTCTGAGCGACACTCATTTGTACCTAAGGGATAAATGACCAGGTCACAAGGAAGCACTAAGAGAAAGTTAGAGAAGGGTTCGAGTTGGCTGTTTTACCTCTGAGTGGTACTTTTTTTGCACTAATTTTGTGACTTGACTAATTTGGGCTAAATAGTTATGTCACAAGGACCCCCGAGAGCTCAGAGAAGTTGGAGGAGGGTTGGTTTGGGTTGTTTTACCTCTGAGCTGCACTTTTTTGCACACCATGTGCTAAATGGCCAGGTCACAAGGACCCCGAAGGCTCCGAGAAGGATGGGGGAGGGGACCCACTGGAATAGCTGTTGGGAGACAGATGGTAGCCTCCCGTCAAGGCCATCCAGCGTGTTCTTTAACGTGCACAGGGTATGGCTCTCCCGCACACGGAGCCACGGTTTAGCGTCCCATCCGACGGACGACGGCCTTTCCAAGCCCATCGGTGTTCCCTACTGACCGTGGGGAGGGCGGGGAATTTTGCGGAAATAAATCTCAACGCTGACCCAGCTGGGGGAGGGGATCAACTGAACAGCTGTTAGGAGACAGATGGGAGCCTCTCGTTAAGGCCATTCAGTATGTTTTTTTAACGCGCTTTAGGGCCTGGTGTATCACATTTCCGACAGAGGGGTAGGCCGAGTGAAAGTGGGTGGGGGAGGGGCAATAGAGATCCGGAATACTGGGTTACTGGAAAAAATGTTCCACAACTTAGTGGTCTTTAAAACTTTCTTGAAAAATACATGTATTTCATACTTTTTTTTACCACCGTTCCAGTTACTAGCATTCTCAAAGGGAAAGGTCCTGATCCCCTTCCCCCCCCTAGATCCGGCATTTGTGAAACGGAACGGGGGGGGGGGGGCAGGCGGGTTGGCCAAATTGATAGTGCACCAGGCTCGTAATCTACAGTTCCCAGAATAGAGTCGTAACTGTGCAAACGTCGAGATTTATCTCCGACAGATCCCCAATCTGCCCTCGGTGAGAAAGGTGACACCGATGGTCTGGGATAGGCCGCCGTCATCGGATGGGACATGAAGCCGCGGCACCGTGTGCAGGAAAGCACACTCTGCCTCTCAAAGGCAATCCTAATAAAATCAGATGTTCAACGCCCCCCCCCCCCCCCACACACACCATCACCATCAGCTGCTGAAACATTTTGGTTGTAACATACAAACATATCTTTTGGTACGTCACTACTTTAGACACTGTTTTGATCTTTTAACAATATTTTTTTAACACACAATGCACAACACTTTGTCAAATACAATATCAATACAACACTTTACAACAGGCGTGTCCAACCTTTTGACTACCCTGGGCCACATTGAGCGAAGATTTGACTTCCCTGGACCACATTGAGTGAAGATTTGACTTCCCTGGGTCGCATTGAGTGAAGATTTGACTTCCCTGGGCCGCACTGAGTGAAGATTTGACTTCCCTGGGCCGCACTGAGTGAAGATTTGACTTCCCTGGGACGCACTGAGTAAAGATTTGACTTCCCTGTGCCACATTGAGTGAAGATTTGACTTCTCTTGCCCGCATTGAGTGAAGATTTGACTTCCCTGGGACGCATTGAGTGAAGATTTGACTTCCCTGGGTCGCATTGAGTGAAGATTTGACTTCCCTGGGACGCAATGAGTGAAGATTTGACTTTCCTGGGCCGCATTGAGTGAAGATTTGACTTCCCTGGGCCGCATTGAGTGAAGATTTGACTTCCCTGGGTCACATTGAGTGAAGATTTGACTTCCCTGGGCCACATTGAGTGAAGATTTGACTTCCCTGGGCCGCACTGAGTGAAGATTTGACTTCCCTGGGCCACATTGAGTGAAGATTTGACTTCCCTGGGGCGCATTGAGTGAAGATTTGACTTCCCTGGACCGCATTGAGTGAAGATTTGACTTCCCTGGGCCGCATTGAGTGAAGATTTGACTTTCCCTTATTTTCTTATGTTTTTTATTATAAAATTAAAAAAGGGGCAACATAAAACTAGTGGAATACCAAAAACTCGCTGAAAATCACATAATCATGTTGAAAGCTTTTGTCGTAAACAGTGAACTTTACGATTTTGTGGGCCGCATTACTAGCTGTCCAGGGCCGCAGGTTGGACACGACTGCTTTACAAAGAACAGAGAAACAATAAAAGCTCAAAAACCAAGCAAAACTATCAATAGGTACATATGAACGACCAAGGAGCTTTCCAGCTCTTCCAGGTTATAAAAAAAAATTAATTAATTTTTGTTAAAGAAAATAAATTAAAAATAAAAAGTATAAAAAAATATTAACTATCACGTTCAGTATTTCACTCAATATTTTACTCTTCTCATCTTTAACAGATTTTTTTTAGCAGGACAATTTATCTTTGTTATGTTCCCGCTAATAAACTAAATGCAGCCTACGGCTAATCTCGTTCCCAAGGATGACTCTTTCCATGGCCTCCTCCAACCCAGAGTATTTCAACTTTTCCTTCTAACAGCCAGCCGACTTCTTTCCCATGAAGACAATCTCCTTGACGCTCTCAATGTGCCAGAGTACAAATGACTTGCTGTTAAAAAGGATAGATTACTAAATGATCATTAATAATTTAATACTGTTATTTCTAGACTACGAAATCCTTTATGTGCCCCTAAATGGCCTCCTATAGACTTTAGACCAGGCATGTCAAACACGCGGCCCGCCAAGATTGATAACCAATAAGTTTATTTAACTTTTGACAACACTGGATTCTTTAATTAAAAATTATAAGTACGTACACGGTACATGAATTAAATAAACGTATTTCAGAAAACATTTCCATTTATGTATAAGAGAAACTATTGCGCATAAATGTATATGTCGGAGCCCGATCGTAGAATTGCTGATATCATGAAATGCCCGATCATTTCATGAAATAGTGGCATTTCATGATATGAGCAATTCTACGATCGGGCTCCGACATAAATACACATGTCTCGAGGTCATTCAAATGTACGTACTTTGCGCATGGCAATGAGTCATGAAATGCCAGTAGAGTCGGAAGCTATTCGTTAGCAGTCAGTTCTAGTCTAGTTTGCACATAACAATTTTCATCTGTTTTTTTTTGTTTTGCGGCCCGCAATTTAATATATAATACTTAATATGGCCCTCGGTGGTTAACGAGTTTGACATGCCTGCTTTAGACCTACGACCGTCCCTAAGCCTACCTCTAATTATTCTAACGTAATCTTGATAAGGCGTTAAAAACGGTTTGTTGATAATATTTCTTCACTTACTTTGAGGTTTTTCTTCTGGAGGCTTTGTTGGCTTTAATTCCTTCTTTTTACCTGTTCCAAAGGACAAAAGAAAAAGAGACGTTTATGTTTATCCAGATCAAATGAATAAGAATGCTACAAGAACATAAATAAAGACGAGATTTGAATCAATTTTCATAGAGATGAAGACATCCAGTTTAAGTTTTTAATCTTTCCCTATGAATATTATTTGTCAGTGACAGATTATACCAGTGTCTCGCAAACTGTGTACCGCGAGAGATTCCAAGTGTGCCGCGAGAGATTTTCAAATTGACACTAGATATTCCAAAGATTTCATTTTGACTTGACTTGTGTTATCGACGTGCTTTAATAAAAATCTTTCAGATTTTATCAACTGGGATCTTGTAAGCATTTATCAAGCTTTTTCCAAATTTTAGTATTAATTTTTGATTATTTCAAGCCATAGAATGGACAAATATTTAAAACAAACACCGAGTTATGAATTAAAGAACGAGAGCAAATCTTCAAGCAAAACCAGGCTGATGACTTCAACAAAGCGCAAATGTAATGACGATTATATAGAGTTTGCTTTTATTCTTTTTTAGGTGTGCCGCGGAAAAAAAATTAGATTCAGTGTGCCGCGGAAAAAATATTAGATTCAGTGTGCCGCAGAGTAAAAAAGTTTGCGAGACACTGGATTATACTATCTAAATGTCCGAGGCTCAAAAAGTTCGTAAAGTCTGTCTAACTTATGTTTTATTACACAAATTATACAGACTGTAGATTTTTTACTTACTTTTGGCATTACCTATTGAAATGAAAAGTAATTCTATTTACCTGAACAGTGGACGAGATCAGGGAAGTTGCACTTGATGGTGTTAGCATCGTACATGAGTCCCGTGGGACATTCCTGCAGGTGATGGACGCCATTGGTGCAAAGGAAGAACGTGCTGCAATTGGCGCTGTTCGGGAAGATCCCTTGAGGGTGGGGACACTGCTTTGTGGGAACGAAACTACCTGGAGGAAGGACCACGGAGAAGAAGTCATTTTAACATTTCGAAAAAGTCGAAAATTATTTATTACCCACTGCCCTACAAAAGTATTAAGAATTTTCGTCGATGGATACCTAATTTTAAAGCTCTATAACTTCTAAGCCGTCCCGTGGTCAGCACGCTTGGCTATTGATCTAAGGAACCTGGGTTCGAGCCCCGGTAAGGCATGGATGTATATGTCGTTTATTCTGCTGAGGTCCTGCCATCCTCTCAGAACTTCTACTCTGGCATATAAACTGACAGGCTCCTGTCAGACCTCTGTGGCAAGCAGCTGCTTGAGGGGGTATTTATTTATTTTATTATAACTTCTAAACTATTCATTTAATGGAAAAATGTGACTGAAGATAAAATTAAAGAACATGACTTAGTCTATTTAAACCTCGAATTTCAAAAATATTCGTTCAGTATTTAAAGAATTATGGAAGCTGGAATTTTAACAATCAATTGCTTTATAAAAATTCACAATTGTGTAATATTGAAAATATCATTATGCAAACTTTTAGAATTATATTTATTAAAGTAAATAGTTTGAAGCAACGCTTATTATTTAAGTTTTAATTAATATCTTAGATGAAATTGCGCATTATTATTGTTAAATATTCCAGCGTCCATAACTCTTTAAATAATGAACGAATATTGTTGAAAATCGATATTTAAATAGATTTGATTCTGATCTTTATCATCAGTGGCATCTTTCCATTAAATATATCTTTTAGAAGTTATAGAGCTTCGAAATTAGAATTCCATTTACATGCAAATTATACAGTATTGTGGTAGTGCAGGATTTTTAAATTAAATTACTGGACGATTATAAATGATCAAAAATTATAAATTTCAAAAATTTATTTTCGAAAAACTAAAACTGAAAAAAAAACAATTGATTTTTTTTTCTTCCATTGGTAGCTTATTGAAGTTTAAAAAAATATATGTGTTCCGTTTGCTCCTGCGGAGGCGGTGGCTCAGTTGGTAGCGCACTCTGTTCATAAACCTGCAGTTCTCAGGTTCGAGTCCCAACTATGCCAGTATTGAAATTTACCTCAGCTAAACCTCGCACCCTGCCCTTGGTCAAAAAAGGGACACCGATGGGCTTGGAAAGGCTGCCGTTCGTCGGGTGCGACTTTACCCCACGGCGCAGTGTGCAAGACAGCTATACCCTGTGTATGTTAAGAAATATGCTTCCCCAACTACCTCTTAGCCTTTGGAGTCCTTGTGACCTGCCCACTGTGTGCAAAGAAACGCCTGTCATAAAACTATTCAACCTGCTTGCTATTTTGCCCACATCCCTTGTGCCTTGCCTCCCTTTGTTTTTACACCGATGAGCTTGGAAAGGCCGCCGTCCGTCGGATGGGACGTTAAGCCATGGCCCCGTGTGCGGGAGAGCCATACCCTGTGCACGTTAAAGAACACGCTGGATGGCCTTGACGGGAGTCTACCATCTGTCTCCCAACAGCTGTTCCAATGGGTTCCCTCCACAGACCTTCTCTGAGCCTTCGGGGTCCTTGTGACCTGGCCATTTAGCCCATGGTGTGGAAAAAAGTCCCGCTCAGATGTTAAACAACCGAACCCAACTGCTATATTAAAAAATGTTTTCGTCTCATTCAGCGAATTGCACATTGCTAAATTTATTAAAACGGAATTTAGTTGCAAATAATAAAACGTTGAGAAATAATGATAACCAGAAGAATGGCAAATTTCTTCTGGCGAATACGAAATGCTACTTTTGAAAAAAGAGAGTGAGGTTGCTCATTTTCGGAATTTGAAATCCTCTAACTCTGAAAACTCAAATTAATGTATGATTTGTATAAAGACCATGGTAATATATATTATTAGCACTTTTAAAACCCACAAACATCCTTTGGACCGAAAAAGCTGCATTCCTCTCCTTAGGTTGTTTTACTTCTGGGCGGCACTTTTTTTGCACACAATGGGCTACTAGCCAGGTCACAAAGACCCTGAGGATTTAGAAAAAATTTAGGGAAGGGGACCCGCTGGACAGGAGGCAATCAGAAGCTTCTCCTAAAGACTGCACAGAGGGAGCTTTATGGGCACAGAGCACGATTCTACTGTATACGGAGCCACGGCTTAACGTCCCATCCGAAGGACGGATGCCTTTCTAAACCTATAGGTGCTCGTATTCTGACAGAGGGCAGGGTGGGGATTAGCGGAGATAAATCTGAAGGCTGGTACAAGTCAGACTTGAACCTGGGTTGGGTTGTTTTACCTCTGAGCGGCACTTTTTTGCACACCATGGGCTAAATGGCCAGGTCACATGGACCTCTAAGGCTCAGAGAAGGTTGGGGGAGAGGACCCACTGGAACAGCTGTTGAGAGACAGATGGTAGCCTCCCGTCAAGGCCATTCAGCGTGTTCTTTAACGTGCACAGGGTATGACTCTCCCGCACACGGAGCCACGGCTTAACGTCCCATCCGACGGACGGCTGCCTTTCCAAGCCCATCGGTGTCCTCTACTGACCGTGGGCAGGGCGGGGAATTTTGCGGAGATAAATCTCAATGCTGACCCAGCTGGGACTCGAACCTGGGAACTGCAGATTACGAGTCCGGCGCGCTACCGACTGAGCCACCCCCGCCCCCAACTACGCGGGAATGCTTATATCTCGCATTGTTCAAGAAAAAGTCCAGTATCTGATGATCTAGCTGTTATGACGTCACGCCTGCTTCTGGGAGGTGTTGGGTTTCGAATCCCTTTCCGAAAGAAACCAAATTATGTCGATTGGATTTTCTAATTAAGATCTTTTAGTCGTGTTTTGGTTTGGATTATCTGCTAAGTTTCTGAACCAGGGAAAAGAAACGTAATCAAAGGTACACGCCAGTTACTTACACATTACCAGGGGATACGTGAAGCATAAAAGGTTGAGAACCAATGATATGTATGTTTTATTTTATTCCCATTGTTATACTATAACTATAGTTTTATCTATCTGTACAAGCGGTACGCCAGTTACATACACAATTCCAGGGGGTATGTGAAGCATAAAAGTCTGAGAACCACTGATATATATGTTTTATTTTATTCCCATTGCTATACTATAACTATAGTTTTATCTATCTATACAAGGGGTACACTAGTTACATACACATTTCCAGGGGGTACGTGAAGCATAAAAGTCTGAGAACCACTGATATATATGTTTTATTTTATTCCCATTGTTATACTATAACTATAGTTTTATCTATCTGTACAAGCGGTACGCCAGTTACATACACAATTCCAGGGGGTATGTGAAGCATAAAAGTCTGAGAACCACTGATATATATGTTTT
This sequence comes from Ryuthela nishihirai, assembly GCA_038380435.1. Lineage (NCBI taxonomy): Eukaryota > Metazoa > Arthropoda > Arachnida > Araneae > Heptathelidae > Ryuthela > Ryuthela nishihirai. The sequence goes on along the minus strand of JAWZYU010000003.1, from coordinate 112,016,195 downwards.
ATTTTATTCCCATTGTTATACTATAACAATAGTTTTATCTATTTATACAAGGGGTACGCCAGTTACATACACATTTCCAGCGGGTACGTGAAGCAAAAAAGGTTGAGAACCACTGATATATATGTTTTATTTTATTCCCATTGTTATACTATAGCTATAGGTTTATCTATCTATACAAGGGGTACGCCAGTTACATACACATTTCCAGGGGATACGTGAAGCATAAAAGTTTGAAAACCACTGATATATATATTTTATTTTATTAACAATGTTATACTATAACTATAGTTTTATCCATCTATACGACGTGTACGCCAGTTACATACATATTTCCAGGGGATACGTGAAGCATAAAAGGTTGAGAACCACTGATATATATGTTTTATTTTATTCCCATTGTTATACTATAACTATAGTTTTATCTATCTATACAAGGGATACGCCAGTTTACACACACATTTCCAGGGGATACGTGAAGCATAAAATGTTGAGAACCACTGATATATATGTTTTATTTTATTCCAATTGTTATACTATAACTATAGTTTTATCTATCTATACAAGGGGTACGCCAGTTACATACACATTTCCAGGGGGTACGTGAAGCATACAAGGTTGAGAATCACTGATATAAATGTCTTATTTTATTCCCATTGTTATACTATAACTATAGTTTTATCTATCTATACAAGGGGTACGTCAGTTACATACACATTTCCAGGGGGTACGTGAAGCATAAAAGGTTGAGAATCACTGATATATATGTTTTATTTTCTTCCCATTGTTATACTATAACTATAGTTTTATCTATCTATACAAGGGGTACGTCAGTTACATACACATTTCCAGGGGGTACGTGAAGCATAAAAGGTTTAGAATCACTGATATAAATGTCTTATTTTATTCCCATTGTTATACTATAATTATAGTTTTATCTGTCTATACAAGGGGTACGCCAGTTACATACACATTTCCAGGGGGTACGTGAAGCATAAAAGGTTGAGAATCACTGATATAAATGTCTTATTTTATTCCCATTGTTATACTATAACTATAGTTTTATCTATCTATACAAGGGGTACGTCAGTTACATACACATTTCCAGGGGGTACGTGAAGCATAAAAGGTTTAGAATCACTGATATAAATGTCTTATTTTATTCCCATTGTTATACTATAACTATAGTTTTATCTATCTATACAAGGGGTACGCCAGTTACATACACATTTCCAGGGGGTATGTGAAGCATAAAAGGTTGAGAACCACTGATATATATGTTTTATTTTCTTCCCATTGTTATACTATAACTATAGTTTTATCCATCTATACAAGGTGTACGCCAGTTACACACATTTCCAGAGGGTACGTGAAGCATAAAAGGTTGAGAACCACTGATATATATGTTTTATTTTATTCCCATTGTTATATTATAACTATAGTTTTATCCATCTATACAAGGTGTACGCCAGTTACATACACATATCCAGAGGGTACGTGAAGCATAAAAGGTTGAGAACCACTGATATATATGTTTTATTATATTCCCATTGTTATACTATAACTATAGTTTTATCTATCTATACAAGGGGTACGCCAGTTACATACACATTTCCAGAGGGTACGTGAAGCATAAAAGGTTGAGAACCACTGATATATATGTTTTATTTTATTCCCATTGTTATACTATAACTATAGTTTTATCCATCTATACAAGGTGTACGCCAGTTACATACACATTTCCAGGGGATACGTGAAGCATAAAAGGTTGAGAACCACTGATATATATGTTTTATTTTATTCCAATTGTTATACTATAACTATAGTTTTATCTATCTATACAAGGGGTACGCCAGTTACATACACATTTCCAGGGGGTACGTGAAGCATAAAAGGTTGAGAATCACTGATATAAATGTCTTATTTTATTCCCATTGTTATACTATAACTATAGTTTTATCTATCTATACAAGGGGTACGTCAGTTACATACACATTTCCAGGGGGTACGTGAAGCATAAAAGGTTGAGAATCACTGATATAAATGTCTTATTTTATTCCCATTGTTATACTATAACTATAGTTTTATCTATCTATACAAGGGGTACGCCAGTTACATACACATTTCCAGGGGATACGTGAAGCATAAAAGGTTGAGAACCATTGATGAATATGTTTTATTTTATTCCCATTGTTATACTATAACTATAGTTTTATCTATCTATACAAGGGTTACGCCAGTTACATACACATTTCCAGGGGATACGTGAAGCATAAAAGACTGAGAACCACTGATATATATGTTTTATTTTATTCCCATTGTTATACTATAACTATAGTTTTATCTATCTATACAAGGGTTACGCCAGTTACATACACATTTCCAGGGGATACGTGAAGCATAAAAGACTGAGAACCACTGATATATATGTTTTATTTTATTCCCATTGTTATACTATAACTATAGTTTTATCCATCTATACAAGGGTTACACCAGTTACATACACATTTCCAGGGGATATGTGAAGCATAAAAGGCTGAGAACCACTGATATATATGTTTTATTTTATTCCCATTGTTATACTATAACTATAGTTTTATCCATCTATACAAGGGGTACGCCAGTTATATACACATTTCCAGGGGGTACGTGAAGCATAAAAGGTTGAGAACCATTGATGAATATGATTTATTTTATTCCCATTGTTATACTATAACTATAGTTTTATCTATCTGTACAAGGGGTACGCCAGTTATATACACATTTCCAGAGGGTACGTGAAGCATAAAAGGTTGAGAACCACTGATATATATGTTTTATTTTATTCCCATTGTTATACTATAACTATAGTTTTATCCATCTATACAAGGTGTACGCCAGTTACATACACATTTCCAGGGGATACACGTGAAGCATAAAAGGTTGAGAACCACTGATATATATGTTTTATTTTATTCCCATTGTTATACTATAAGTATAGTTTTATCTATCTATACAAGGGGTACGCCAGTTACATACACATTTCCAGAGGGTACGTGAAGCATAAAATGTTGAGAACCACTGATATATATGTTTTATTTTATTCCCATTGTTATACTATAACTATAGTTTTATCCATCTATACAAGGCGTACGCCAGTTACATATACATTTCCAGGGGATACGTGAAGCATAAAAGGTTGAGAACCATTGATGAATATGTTTTATTTTATTCCCATTGTTATACTATAACTATAGTTTTATCTATCTATACAAGGGGTACGCCAGTTACATACACATTTCCAGGGGTTACGTGAAGCATAAAAGGTTGAGAACCATTGATGAATATGTTTTATTTTATTCCCATTGTTATACTATAACTATAGTTTTATCTATCTATACAAGGGTTACGCCAGTTACATACACATTTCCAGGGGATACGTGAAGCATAAAAGACTGAGAACCACTGATATATATGTTTTATTTTATTCCCATTGTTATACTATAACTATAGTTTTATCCATCTATACAAGGGGTACGCCACTTATATACACATTTCCAGGGGTACGTGAAGCATAAAAGGTTGAGAACCATTGATGAATATGTTTTATTTTATTCCCATTGTTATACTATAACTATAGTTTTATCTATCTATACAAGGGTTACACCAGTTACATACACATTTCCAGGGGATATGTGAAGCATAAAAGGCTGAGAACCACTGATATATATGTTTTATTTTATTCCCATTGTTATACTATAACTATAGTTTTATCCATCTGTACAAGGGGTGCGCCACTTATATACACATTTCCAGGGGTACGTGAAGCATAAAAGGTTGAGAACCATTGATGAATATGTTTTATTTTATTCCCATTGTTATACTATAACTATAGTTTTATCTATCTATACAAAGGTTACGCCAGTTACATACACATTTCCAGGGGATATGTGAAGCATAAAAGGCTGAGAACCACTGATATATATGTTTTATTTTATTAACAATGTTATACTATAACTATAGTTTTATCCATCTGTACAAGGGGTACGCCAGTGATATACACATTTCCAGGGGTACGTGTAGCATAAAAGATTGAGAACCATTGATGAATATGTTTTATTTTATTCCCATTGTTATACTATAACTATAGTTTTATCTATCTATACAAAGGGTACGCCAGTTACATACACATTTCCAGGGGGTACGTGAAGCATAAAGGTTGAGAACCACTGATATATATGTTTTATTTTATTCCCATTGTTATACTATAACTATAGTTTTATCTATCTATACAAGGGGTACGCCAGTTACCTACACAATTCCAGGGGGTACGTGAAGCATAAAAGGTTTAGAACCACGGATATATATGTTTTATTTTATTCCTATTGTTATACTATAACTATAGTTTTATCTATCTATACAAGGGGTACGCCAGTTACATACACATTTCCAGAGGGTACGTGAAGCATAAAAGGTTGAGAACCACTGATATATACGTTTTATTTTATTCCCATTGTTATACTATAACTATAGTTTTATCTATCTATACAAGGGGTACGCCAGTTACATACACATTTCCAGAGGGTACGTGAAGCATAAAAGGTTGAGAACCACTGATATATACGTTTTATTTTATTCCCATTGTTATACTATAACTATAGTTTTATCTATCTATACAAGGGGTATGCCAGTTACATACACAATTCCAGGGGGTACGTGAAGCATAAAAGGTTGAGAACCACGGATATATATGTTTTATTTTATTCCAATTGTTATACTATAACTATAGTTTTATCTATCTATACAAGGGGTACGCCAGTTACATACACATTTCCAGGGGGTACGTGAAGCATAAAAGGTTGAGAATCACTGATATAAATGTCTTATTTTATTCCCATTGTTATACTATAACTATAGTTTTATCTATCTATACAAGGGGTACGTCAGTTACATACACATTTCCAGGGGGTACGTGAAGCATAAAAGGTTGAGAACCATTGATGAATATGTTTTATTTTATTCCCATTGTTATACTATAACTATAGTTTTATCTATCTATACAAGGGTTACGCCAGTTACATACACATTTCCAGGGGATACGTGAAGCATAAAAGACTGAGAACCACTGATATATATGTTTTATTTTATTCCCATTGTTATACTATAACTATAGTTTTATCCATCTATACAAGGGTTACACCAGTTACATACACATTTCCAGGGGATATGTGAAGCATAAAAGGCTGAGAACCACTGATATATATGTTTTATTTTATTCCCATTGTTATACTATAACTATAGTTTTATCCATCTATACAAGGGGTACGCCAGTTATATACACATTTCCAGGGGGTACGTGAAGCATAAAAGGTTGAGAACCATTGATGAATATGATTTATTTTATTCCCATTGTTATACTATAACTATAGTTTTATCTATCTGTACAAGGGGTACGCCAGTTATATACACATTTCCAGAGGGTACGTGAAGCATAAAAGGTTGAGAACCACTGATATATATGTTTTATTTTATTCCCATTGTTATACTATAACTATAGTTTTATCCATCTATACAAGGTGTACGCCAGTTACATACACATTTCCAGGGGATACGTGAAGCATAAAAGGTTGAGAACCACTGATATATATGTTTTATTTTATTCCCATTGTTATACTATAAGTATAGTTTTATCTATCTATACAAGGGGTACGCCAGTTACATACACATTTCCAGAGGGTACGTGAAGCATAAAATGTTGAGAACCACTGATATATATGTTTTATTTTATTCCCATTGTTATACTATAACTATAGTTTTATCCATCTATACAAGGCGTACGCCAGTTACATATACATTTCCAGGGGATACGTGAAGCATAAAAGGTTGAGAACCATTGATGAATATGTTTTATTTTATTCCCATTGTTATACTATAACTATAGTTTTATCTATCTATACAAAGGGTACGCCAGTTACATACACATTTCCAGGGGGTACGTGAAGCATAAAGGTTGAGAACCACTGATATATATGTTTTATTTTATTCCCATTGTTATACTATAACTATAGTTTTATCTATCTATACAAGGGGTACGCCAGTTACCTACACAATTCCAGGGGGTACGTGAAGCATAAAAGGTTGAGAACCACGGATATATATGTTTTATTTTATTCCTATTGTTATACTATAACTATAGTTTTATCTATCTATACAAGGGGTACGCCAGTTACATACACATTTCCAGAGGGTACGTGAAGCATAAAAGGTTGAGAACCACTGATATATACGTTTTATTTTATTCCCATTGTTATACTATAACTATAGTTTTATCTATCTATACAAGGGGTACGCCAGTTACATACACATTTCCAGAGGGTACGTGAAGCATAAAAGGTTGAGAACCACTGATATATACGTTTTATTTTATTCCCATTGTTATACTATAACTATAGTTTTATCTATCTATACAAGGGGTATGCCAGTTACATACACAATTCCAGGGGGTACGTGAAGCATAAAAGGTTGAGAACCACGGATATATATGTTTTATTTTATTCCCATTGTTATACTATAACTATAATTTTATCTATCTATACAAGGGGTACGCCAGTTACATACACATTTCCAGAGGGTACGTGAAGCATGAAAGGTTGAGAACCACTGATATATATGTTTTATTTTATTCCCATTGTTATACTATAACTATAGTTTTATCTATCTATACAAAGGGTACGCCAGTTACATACACATTTCCAGGGGGTACGTGAAGCATAAAAGGTTGAGAACCACTGATATATATGTTTTATTTTATTCCCATTGTTATACTATAACTATAGTTTTATCTATCTATACAAGGGGTACGCCAGTTACATACACATTTTCCAGAGGGTACGTGAAGCATAAAAGGTTGAGAACCACTGATATATACGTTTTATTTTATTCCCATTGTTATACTATAACTATAGTTTTATCTATCTATACAAGGGGTACGCCAGTTACATACACATTTCCAGAGGGTACGTGAAGCATAAAAGTTTGAGAACCACGGATATATATGTTTTATTTTATTCCCATTGTTTTACTATAACTATAGTTTTATCTATCTATACAAGGGGTACGCCAGTTACATACACATTTCCAGAGGGTACGTGAAGCATAAAAGGTTGAGAACCACTGATATATATGTTTTATTTTATTCCCATTGTTATACTATAACTATAATTTTATCTATCTATACAAGGGGTACGCCAGTTACATACACATTTCCAGAGGGTACGTGAAGCATAAAAAGTTGAGAACCACTGATATATATGTTTTATTTTATTCCCATTGTTATACTATAACTATAGTTTTATCTATCTATACAAGGGGTACCCCAGTTACATACACATTTCCAGGGGGTACGTGAAGCATAAAAGGTTGAGAACCACTGATATATATGTTTTATTTTATTCCCATTGTTATACTATAACTATAGTTTTATCTATCTATACAAGGGGTACCCCAGTTACATACACATTTCCAGGGGGTACGTGAAGCATAAAAGGTTGAGAACCACTGATATATATGTTTTATTTTATTCCCATTGTTATACTATAACTATAGTTTTATCTATCTATACAAAGGGTACGTCAGTTACATACACATTTCCAGGGGGTACGTGAAGCATAAAAGGTTGAGAACCACTGCTCTAAACTTTACTCTTCCGAGTTATGTGGAGCTGCACATTTACTTAACACAATGGGTTAAATGGCCAGGCCACAAGGACCCCCAAGGGCTCGAGAAGGTTGTGCAAAGGGGAAGGGAACCTACTGGTCAGCGGTTAGGAGACAAATGATACCCTTAAATTAAGGCAATCCAGCATGTTGTTCAGAGTGCACGGGATATGGCTCTCCGTTCCATCTGGCAAATGACCCATCCGACAGACGTCATCTTTTCGAACTCCATCAGTAATCAGAGAAGCGGAGGTAAATCTCCACTCGAACCTGGGAACTGAAGCTTACGAGCCTACTCGCTTGCAACTGAGCCAATCCCCCTCCCTTACATCCCCCTCCCTACTCCCTGCAAGCGAGTCAAGCTGAGCTTGACTCGCTTGCAACTGAGCCAATCCCCCTCCCTTACATGAGAGCCATAATTATTGCAATATAATGCTAGAGGGTCTTTATGAGAATCTTACATTTGTTTCCAAATATTGTCTGCATCAGACGAAGAAGTCATCATGCCTAAGTTAGGTAAGGATATTCCATGTTTTATCATGATATACAGACTACAAATAAAGCGGATTTTATCGACCTTTTTTAAAGCAAAAACCCACTTTTTAAGAAGCATTATTTTCAGAGGCATCCCATCATCGAAATGAAATAATTCTTCCCGTATAAAACCAGTTCAAAGTATTTTTAACATGTAAATAAACCTACGAGTGTTTTGATCTAAGAATGTCGATGGTTTTTCTCCCAAAACAAAATACGAGTTGGATTGTTTTAGTTATGAGTGTCACTGTTTTTGCACACCATGGGCTAAATGGCCAGGTCACAAGGACCCAGAGTGCTCAAAGGTTGGGGGAGGGTACCCACTAGTTATCTATTAGGAGACAAATGGTAGCCTCATGTCAAAGCCATCCACCATATTCTTTAACGTGCATAGGGTATGGCTCTCCCGCACACGTGGCCGCGGTTTAACGTCCAATCCGACGGACTGCGCAGGTGTTAAAAGACAGATGGGGACTTCACGTCAAGGCCATCCAGCGTGTTCTTTAACACGAACAAGATATAGTTCTCTACGCTGCGGTGATACGGCGGTATAGAAAACTTATATCCCATCTGACGAGGGGGGGGGGCTCAGTCAGTAGATCCCCATGCTCGTAATCTGTAGTTCCAGGTTCGAGTCCCAGCTGGGTCAGCGTTGAGATTTATCTCCGCAAAACTCCCCGCCCTGCCCACGGTCAGTAGGAGACACCGATGGGGTTGGAAAGACTACCGTCCATCGGATGGGACGTTAAGCCGTGGCCCCGTGTGCAGGAGAGCCATACCCTGTGCACGTTAAAGAACACGCTGGATGGCCTTGAAGGGAGGCTACCATATGTCTCCCAACAACTGTTCCAGTGGATTCCCTCCCCCAATCTTCTTTGAGCCTTAGGGGCCATTTAGGCCATTGTGTGCCAAAAAGTGCCGCTCAGAGGTAAAACCCATCCGACGGACGGCGACCTTTTCAAGCCCGTCGGCGCAATCTTTCTCAGCGAAGGCAAGGTAAGGGTTAGCGGAGATAAATTTCAACGCTGGCACAGATGGAACTCGAACTTCGGAACTACAGATCACCGCTGATGATAGTGGAGGTATTCCTTACCATCTATCAACACTCCGGCTTGCACCTTCCTCTACGTGAGCGGGAAAACTCAACTTCTTCTGCCTGTTATTTTTTGAAACGAGGAAATGTTATCCCTTTATCGTCTGTAGATAATCAACTTCTTTTTATAGAGATAAATATTTCTTTCATGCTGAATAGATACTGACTAAATATTGCAATTCGCACTTCTGCAATCTCCCAATAGCATTAACAATGCCATCTACCGACGGAAAACAGTTGCAAAATGGCCAAATTTGATATAAATATTTCAGGTTTATTTATTGGTGCTATCATAGCTCCCTCTCAGCATTTCAACTAGCCCATTTCTCTTTGTGAGATGAAAACAAAACTTTTGCAAGTTCTTATGCTAGAAATTTAGCGCATACTTGGTTTATGGTTTGCGTATCTAACTGCTAAACCAGAGGGATTTGGGTTGGGTTGTTTTACCTCTGAGCGGCACTTTTTTGCACACCATGAGCTAAATGGCCAGGTCACATGGACCCCGAAGGCAGAGAAGGTTGGTGGAAGGGACCCACTGGAACAGCTGTTGGGAGACAGATGGTAGCCTCTCGTCAAGGCCATCCAGCGTGTTCTTTAACGTGCACAGGGTATGGCTCTTCCACACACGGGGCCGCGGCTTAATCCGACGGACGACGGCCTTTCCGAGCTCATCGGTGTCCCCTACTGAGCGTGGGCTGGGCGGGGAATTTTGCGGAGATAAGTCTCAACGCTGACCCAGCTGAGACTCGAACCTGGGAACTACAGATTGCCTGCTAAGCTAGAGGGAATGGCCCTGTGTATGTGTTGATATGTTACACGAAACACAAGGACGAGTCCAACAGAGTACTAGGTTATCCGTTCTTTATCTATATATTATCTTCTTCCCTTTTACATTTAAGGAAAATTGAAATTTTGGTGAGGGGGAATATGAGGATCAATTTTTTCACATTGACAGAAAAGATTTGCATCCTTGTTCCAGGGGGGTACGGAGGGAGGGGATCAAGATCTTGCGTTTTTCTCAATGAAAAATGTTTCGCATTTGTACTGATTGAATATTAATATTTGCATTTTTTCCAATCAACCTATTAGTGCAAATATCCACTGTTAGAGATGGCGCTGGTGGCTCATTCGATATCACGCCTGTCACGCCATCTGCAGTTCCACCTGAGCCAGAGTTGAGATTTATTTCTGTAAAACTCCCAGCTCTACCCCTTGTCAGTAGAGCCGCCGTCCAGAGAATAGGGCGTTACACCATGGCCACATGTGCAGGAGACCAATCACACCCTGTGCACGTTAAAGAACACGCTGAATGGCCTTGACGGGACGCTCCCATTTGTCTCCCAACATCTGCTCCAGCGGGTCCCCTCCCCCAACCTTCTTTGAGCCTTCGGGGTCCATGTGACTTGACCATTTAGCCCATGGTATGCAAAAAAGTGCAGCTCAAAGGTAAAACAACCCAACTACAGTAAATATTTTCGATTTGATTTGGCATGCAGTAAGATTCTCTTACCAGCGTTAATTGGATTTCCAGGTCCTTGAATATAAGTACTTCTAATACGGGTATCCCAGGGTTTTGAATTCAGACTTACATAAATCGAAATTAAAAAAAAATATCTTGGATAAAAAGTCGTTACTAAGAAATTATCGATGGGCCTCGAGATGCAGCCGTTCTTCGCATGAACGTTGTTGCATGTCCCTCTGCATACTAAAGAACACGCTGAATGGCCTTGACGGGAGCTTACCATCTGTGTCTCCTAGCAGCTGACCAGTGGGTCCCCTCCCCCGAACCTTCTCTGAGCTGTTGGGGTCCTTATGACATGGCCATTTAGCCCATTGTGTGCAAAAAAAGGAAGGCTCAGAGGTAAAAGAATCTAACCCAACTGAAAAATTAAAAATGAAAATAAATCTAACGAAACTTTAATCATTTCTTTGTTCTTGGTCTGCGGGATTTTTTGCTGTCAATGAGTGGACTGTGGACTTCAAACGGGACAGTCCCGCACAAACTGGGCTTGGAAAGGCCGCCGTCAGTCGGATGGGACGTTAAGTCGTGACCCCGTGTGCGGGAGAGAGCCATACCCTGTGCCCGTTAAAGAACACGCTGGATGGCCATGACGGGGGCTCACATGTCTCCCAACAGCTGTCCCTGTGGGTCCCCTCCCCCAGCCTTCGGGGCCCTTCTGACCTGTACATTTAGCCCATTGTGTGCAAAAAAGTGCCGCTCAGAAGTAAAAATAAAACCCAACCCACTGTTAGAGAGTGAAAGAGTTGCACAATTTAAACACTCTTTCTCTTTGAAAAAAGAGCATTCCGTATGTACAGTCGCTCAAAAAAATATCCGAACGCTACGGTTGATTACAGAATTCAGAAAAAATATCTGGCAACGATTTTTTTTAGAAATTAGTGATCTGGCAACCTTCGTGTCACGTGATTACAGAATTCAGGAAAAATATCTGGAGCGTGTACAGCAACTGTACACGCTCCAGTTACCGTTCACAGCAAACTGGAGCGGGTGCAGTTACTGCATACGCTCCAGTTTGCTGTGACACGAAGGTTGCCAGATCACTAATTTCTAAAAAAAAAATCGTTGCCAGATATTTTTTCTGAATTCTGTAATCAACCGTAGCGTTCGGATATTTTTTTGAGCGACTGTACCAGAGGAGTTCTGTTATTCTTCTGCTGAAATATTCTGCATTTCATATTCACTAAAAACGATTGGGTGTTATATATATATATTTTTTCATTTCAGCGAAATGGTAATCGAACTTCAGAAGTTAATCCTCAAGTAACTAGTTATAAGAGTATTAATAAAAAATGAAATAAATACCCCCTCAAGCAGCTGCTTGCCACAGAGGTCTGACAGGAGTCTATCAGTTTAATACGCCACAGTAAAAGGTCTGAGAGGATGGCGGGACTCAGCACAAAAACATCACAAACGTCCATGCCTTACCGGGGCTCGAACATAGGTCCCTTAGATCAGTAGCCAAGCGCGCTAATCACTCGGCCAAGGGACGGCAAAAAAAAATATGGAATGCTTCACGTGTCATCCTTGCGCAGGGGCCATGCTAAGCTTCTATATATCGTTCCAATTATAGTATATGTACTGCGGAAGCAAGTACAAAGAGTTTTAAAATCCAAATAATGAAATATTCATTATATTCCTTTTCGAAAATAAAATATTGCATGAAGTTAATATCTAGAAAAGTTAAAGCAACATAGGTCTAAATACAAAAATGGGTTCCAAGGCTAACAGCAGTTTAAGGGTTAACAAAAGGTGTAAAATATTTCTAATATTAAGTTGTTGTTCATATCATGATTCAAATTTTGGCCATTTCCCACTTAAAATTAAAATTTTAAAGTCCTTATATCAGATTTTTTCTACCAAAGACTCCAAAGAAACAATGACATGGCACAAAAGGAATTAAAACAACCATTTTATTGACAACCAATAGTTTGCATCATATTTGTTCAGACATTCTAATCCGTACAATGAACAACAAACAATAACAAAATGTTTATAAATAATAAAAATTCAATAACAACACAAAAGTTAGGATCCGTAATGTAAGGCACACATTGGAAGAAATTACAAAGATCAGTAGAATAAATATAATACGTGATATTATTCGAAATTTGAAAACAAAAACCGTGTAGAAATCTACAGTAAAATGCAAGTAGTGCTCTTTTGAATTTTAATGCTTTAATTATTTCATTTGTCATTAATTATTCAAATTTCTTCAAATGATTCAATGAATAAGAAAGAGAAGTTAGAAAACGAAAAATATTTATCTGTTAATATTTAAAAGAGAAAACTTTTTTAGTAACTGAAGAAAATCTGTTTGCAAGGAAGAGCAGTGAGGGATTTGTTTACTTCTTTCTTATCGGAAGAAGAAAACTGATCGGGGGAAAAATAATCAAGAAATTTGTCTACCTTTTTCCTTTCGAAAGGACTAATGGCGCTGGAGGGGAGATCACGTGTTGTGTACTTCTTTATTTTCGAAAGTGCTAACCTGTCTTTAACAGAGAATTAAAATCAATCTCATTCTTATTTTACAACCATTCTGAGAAGAAATTTTTTTGGGGGAAAATATGTGTTTTTGCGTTTCCCAAAATGATATTTTACTGATCTTTGCAAATCGAAATCACAATTTCAAACAAAATGAGAATATAAAGGGTGTCAAATTTTTTACAATCCCTTTATATTGATGTTCAGGTATATTTACAAGAAGGATAAAAATGAGAGTCTGCTCTTTAACACATGCTCTGTCACAAAAAGAATTTCTGTTTGACTTTAGCGAAATGTTCACAAAGCACATTTGACTATTCACCGCCGGAGACTTCAGCAATCACGTTAGCTAAGCTTCGAAAAAATTAATTTTTATTAAAATACTGGTATTAAAAAAAAATTTCTGTCATTTTTGAAGTCTGCTTCATTATGGATATGTTTATTCCAAAATAATTCTTCATCGATTAATCTCATTTTTAGCTACTTTTTTAAAGAATTTATGTTAAATTATTGACTTTTTTTTAATTCAGCCTCACTTACAGTCGCTCAAAAAAGTATCCAAACACTGTGGTTGATTACAGAATTTAGAAAAAATATCAGGCAACGATTTTTTTTAGAAATTAGTGAACTGGCAACCTTCGTGTCACGTGATTACAGAATTCAGGAAAAATATCTGGAGCGTGTGCAGCAACTGTACACGCTCCAGTTGCCGTTCACAGCAAACTGGAGCGTGTGCAGTTACTGCACACGCTCCAGCTAGAGAATAGCTATTATTCTTTACATTGTTTTTGCATTATAACTAAAAACATTAAAAATGAATCAATGATTTCGAAAAGAAATATGTCTATGATTATCATTTGAATAAAAGAAAAACCTGTATTCATTATTTCAATTAAAAAGTTTAAACTGATGAAACACAAAAAAAAACTTGGGTTTCAATGCTTAAATTTCAAGACGTTTTCTTCAAATACATGATGTATTCCTTTTTATCTATCACTAATTCCATTACGGTTTCCACAGTTATCACTTGAAATATATTCGGAAAAACACAAATAACTTAACATTCACATTGATAAATGGTTATCGAAGTCATGTTAGTTGTGCCAGTATCATTGTATCTTGTGGTGTCAAAGTGGGCAGATATGTACAGTCGCTGAAAAAAATATCCGAACACTATGGTTGATAACAGAATTCAGAAAAAGTATCTGGCAACGTTTTTTTAGAAATTAGTGATCTGGCAACCTTCGTGTCACGTGATTTAAAACTATTAAGAAAATGAGTTTTGAAATTGCAATCGTTTTTTATCAACATATTCTACATTCTTCGGGGAGGGGGTGGCCCAGTAGGGAGCGCGCTGGGCTCGTAATCTGCAGTTCCCAGGTTCAAGTCTCGGCTGGGTCAGCGTTGAGGTTTATCTCCGCAAAACTGCCCGCCCTGCCCACGGTCAGTAGGGGACACCGATGGGCTTGGAAAGGCTGCCGTCTTTGTGATGAGACGTTAAGCCGTGGCCCCGTATGCGGGAGAGCCATACCCTGTGCACGTTAAAGAACACGCTGGATGGCCTTGACGGGAGGCTACCATCTGTCTCTCAACAGCTGTTCCAGTGGGTCCCCCTCCCCAACCTTTTCTGAGTCCTTGGGATTCTTGTGACCTGGCCATTTAGCCCATGGTGTGCAAAAAAAGTGCCACTCAGAGGTAAAAGAACCCTCCCTAACCTAATTCCTCCAGAGCGAATAATTCATCCACAGTAGCATTTAACGCTTTCCATTTTCTTTGAAGTGACGCAACTAAATTAGTTTAAATGTTATTGGCTGACTACTGCGCATGCGCCCCAATTCATTGAAACAAGATGGCAGCAATGATAATTTGTGATTGTACCCCATGATGGCGAAAAGTTTGAGGTCATCAGAACTTAGAGGAAAAGATCATTTGTTAATTTACAGGTAGAAAGCATCTCTCTTTGTAGCGATTATCTTTGAAAATGTATTGTGACGGGATAAGATATAACTACAACACTTCTTTCTCAAAGTAGAACACTCCTTACCTTTTGAGGTCAACTTTTCGAAACCAAATGCTTTATCATTTGTTTGAATCTTAACAGTAAGCAGTCCATTTTGTGTTCCAGAAGATTCACATTTACTTTTAGAAGACATCAACACACTTCCAAAAGGAACACAAATGTTGGGAATGTTGATTCCTTTGAAGCAAGTATCCTTTTCGAATTTCTCCGCAAAATTCCCCGCCCTGCCCTCGGTCAGTAGGGGACACCGTTGGGCTTGGAAAGGCCGCCATCCGTCGGATGGGACGTTAAGCCGTGGCCCCGTGTGCGGGAGAGCCATACCCTGTGCACGTTAAAGAACACGCTGGATGGCCTTGACGGGAGGCTACCATCTGTCTCCCAACAGCTGTTCCAGTGGGCCCCCTCCCCCAACCTTCTCTGAGCCTTCGGGGTCCATGTGACATGGCCATTTAGGCCATGGTGTGCAAAAAAGTGCCGCTCAGAGGTAAAACAACCCAACCCAAACCCTTTTCGAATTACATTTTTTGACAAATAGATTATTTGATTTGGGAATGAAACAGATTACGCAAATACCAAAAATTGAAGAAAAAATTTGTCTTCGCTCAAACTTTATACCATAAATTAATAATATACTTTTTCAGTTATACTCATTATTTATATTACCTTAGATGTGTAGAATGTATTTGAAATTATGAAACATATACAACAACAATTTCTTTCCAATGTGAAAATTACAATCTTTTCAAACGTTTGCTTACTTAGGAGCCGAGGCGCTTGCTATGGGTACAGTCGCTCAAAAAAATATCCGAACACTATGGTTTCAAACATAGTGTTCGGATATTTTTTTGAGCGACTGTAAAAATAATAGAGTGAGTGACAAGGGGGTAGACTATGAGATTGCGCAGTTAGCATTGCGTTGGTAGGGGGAAAGAGGAGTCCCCTCCCCCTGGAAAAATTTATCAAAATTTATGATGAATAATAACAGGTGTTGGAAAAACATTTTTTCCATAACCAAAATCTTGATTGTTTTTTATGCATTCATTTGTTTTCGAGGCATATATTTTTTACTTATTAATATAAAAGCGATTTTTTTTGCGCCTCTTCTCCTCCCCCCAAAAAATAAGCATTTTTTCCCATCGTGACATCATTTTTGCCCCTTCTTTGGTGCTCTGAAAAAATTCCTGCCAATACCCTAGTTGTTAATATTCCGAAAGTTTTCGTAGACTATAGAGTGATTGGTCGATCAGCAACCAATCATCTACGACAGCGTTGTCCAACTAGCGGGGCCCGCACAAGGTTTTTTGTGGCGCGCAAACAAAATCAAATTTTTACTTGAAATTTTAAATATCTTTAATCCACCTTATAATTTTTTGTCAACTTATATTACTTTACTTGATATGCAATCTTCAACTTATTCATTCTATTTGCAATTATTATTGCATTATTTCAACTTACTCATTCTATTCTTATTGCCCAACAACTACGGCCACAGTGCTCCTATTAAATTTATTAAATATTTGATAAAGTTGAGAAAATTTATATTGGTTTATTATTACTTATTACTTTTTGTATAAATAAAATAATTTTTTGAGTTGACATGAACTGACTTTTTAATTACCTATCCTTTCCTATTCTTTTTTTAGGCACGCGAAATAAAAATTTTTGCGGCCCGCCGTCTTAAAGAAAAGAAGAAGACAGTACTGATCTATAAGAATAGAAGTTAGACAGTACTGATCTAAGAAAAGAAGACAGTACTGATCTAAGAAAAAGAAGACAGTACTGATCTAAGAAAAGAAGAAGACAGTACTGATCTATAAGAACTAAGAAAAGAAGAAGACAGTACTGATCTATAAGACAGTACTGATCTAAGAAAAGAAGACAGTACTGATCTATATGACAGTACTGATCTAAGAAAAGAAGACAGTACTGATCTAAGAAAAAGAAGACAGTACTGATCTAAGAAAAGAAGAAGACAGTACTGATCTATAAGAACAGAAGTTAGACAGTACTGATCTATAAGAACTGTTGAAGAGTCAACTGCGCAGTCTCAGTCTCCTCAGTTGCCAGTCTCGCGATTCGCCACAAGTAATTATCAACATATTTATAATATTCAAAATAAATCACTTATTACAAAAATCACTATAGGACTTAGAATAAATAGCTTGCAACTGCATTTTAGACTAGCAAATAAAAAATATAACTTGCTTTGGTTTGACAATAATCAACATAGAAATAAATATAAAGTAATAGAAAATTTAGAGACAATAAACAGCCCCGGCAGAAAGAAATAAAAAAACTCTTTCTGAAAACATCCCACGAAAAACAAATTCAAAGTGAAAAGGCTTTTCAATAGGGAAAAAAATCGTTGAGAGGGTTTATCAGTTAAAAACTCTGAAGCTCTTAATGGGCAATCCCAAGAATTTTTTGGGATGACAGAATCAGGAGTAAACTAGAGATAATCTTTAATAAGCTTGAACTGATTTCCAGTAAACTATGCCTATACACTCTTTCAACTAAAATTATTTCAAATTAAATCTTTTAGGTATAATTCGAAACAATAATTCGATCAAATGTCGTAAATTATTGATTTAAGATCACTCTATTATACATAACTATTTCGATAACTTTAAACTCTGTCAAATTTCAAATCAACTTACAGATAAATAAATTCATGTCGTTGAAATTAACGTACAGTCGCTCAAAAAAAATATATCCGAACACTATGGTTGATTACAGAATTCAGAAAAAATATCTGGCAACGAATTTTTTTAGAAATTAGTGATCTGGCAACCTTCGTGTCACGTGACACGAAGGTTGCCAGATCACTAATTTCTAAAAAAATCGTTGCCAAATGTTTTTTCTGAATTCTGTAATCAACCATAGTGTTTGGATACTTTTTTGAGCGACTGTATGTTTTCAAATAAATCACATCTTAAAGAACTTCCTCATTCAGATTCTGCTAACTGTAAAATTTCATTTGCTTTAAAATTCGATATTTATCAATCTATATAATTCAATATATGCATTATTGAAATATCGAAATACCAGTTAGAAGTTTTTCATCTGTTTAAAAACACAAAACAATAAGATGATTTGATTTCTTTTATAAAATCACCAAAACATACACAGTCGTATCAGAATAATATGACCACCTACCATAGTATATGGGTCGGGGGTGGCTCAGTCGGTAGCGCGCCAGGCTTGTAATCTGTAGTTCCCAGGTTCGAGTCCCAGCTGGGTCAGCGTTGAGATTTATCTCCGCAAAATTCCCCGCCCTGCCCACGGTCAGTAGGGGACACCGATGGGCTTGGAAAGGCCGCCGTCCGTCGGATGGGACGTTAAGCCGTGGCCCCGTGTGCGGGAGAGCCATACCCTGTGCATGTTAAAGAACACGCTGGATGGCCTTGACGGGAGGCTACCATCTGTCTCCCAACAGCTGTTCCAGTGGGTCCCCTCCCCCAACCTTCTCTGAGCCTTCGGGGTCCATGTGACCTCGCCATTTAGCCCATGGTGTGCAAAAAAGTGCCGCTCAGAGGTAAAACAACCCAACAACCCAACCCAATCATAGTATATGTATGGTAGGTGGTCATATTATCCTGATACGACTGTGTATATCTGTGTGGTGAAATAAGAAGAAATCGGTAAACAAATATCAATGTGACTTCTACCAGACATTTGTAGAAACACAACATCCTCATTACATGAGTAGAATTCGTAAACACAGTAGTCCCAGTTTGTAAAACTCGTGAGAATCCTTAAACGCAGTAGTCCCAGTTTGTACACTGTCAAGTACAAGAACCTGCTCAGAGCATTCTCCTACTGTCCTTGAAGGCAAAAAGCATGGCAGCCTCTTTCATGTAGTGAATGTAGCTGCAGAAAAACTAATCCTTCACTCAAATGATCACTAAACTTCACATCTTCCGCGAACAGTTACTAATCATTTGAAACGTCTTCTACAAATTAGGATGCTTTGGAATTCTTCTCTTACCGCAATTCACGTTTTTCGGATATAAGCACGTGTTTTGTGCATCGTGAAAGAGCAGCCCCACGGGACAGGACCTCAGCAAAACCTCTCCATCCCAACACTGGTAGAACATGTGGCATGCGTCCGAATGGGGGAACAGACCACGTGACTTAGGGCACACTGACCTCACACTAGCTGCAGCAAGCTCCACGTGGCCCTGTCTTATGTTGTTTCCAGGAACATAGTAGCTACCATCTCCATTCACGTATTGGCCTACTTGAACTCTCCCAGTAGTACCTCCCATTCCTCCTTGACCTCCTCCTTGACCTCCTCCCATTCCACCTTGACCTCCTCCTTGTCCTCCTCCCATTCCACCTTGACCTCCTCCCATTCCACCTTGTCCTCCTCCCATTCCTCCTTGACCTCCTCCCATTCCACCTTGTCCTCCTCCCATTCCTCCTTGACCTCCTCCCATTCCACCTTGACCTCCTCCCATTCCACCTTGTCCTCCTCCCATTCCACCTTGACCTCCTCCCATTCCACCTTGACCTCCACCTTGTCCTCCTCCCATTCCACCTTGACCTCCACCTTGTCCTCCTCCCATACCACCTTGACCACCTCCCATTCCACCTTGACCCCCTCCCATTCCACCTTGACCACCTTGCATACCTCCTTGTCCACCGCCTCCTCCACCTTGTCCTCCTCCTTGACCTCCACCTCCGCCTTGTCCACCTCCGCCTTGTCCACCTCCACCTCCTTTTCCACCTCCTCCACCAGCTGAAATAAAATTTCAAATGATCAAAATTTATACATTTTTTATTTAATTTCAATAATAATAGTAAATTAAAAACACCCCTAAATTTCCTGCTATGAATTAAAAACAACTCTTAAACCAATTTCCGTAAATCAGAAACACTCCTAAATGTACCGATGTAAGATAAAAGCACACTTAGGTGTACTGATATGAAAAAATAAAATTCCAAATTCAGTAATGCAAGTTCCGCATTTGCGCGCATGCGTGGCTGAAACTCACGTCATATATAACTGTCAGGTTTGGCTTCCCCAAGCATTCGTCGTGAGAAGGGTGATCTGAAAGGCGCGGGATTTAGATGCATTTGACAGAGGACAGATCGTAGGTGCCCGACGGATGGGACACTCGATCTCTGAAATTGTCAATGAACTGGGATTTTCTCATACGACAATTTCAAGAGTGTTCCGGGAATATGAAAATTCCGGCAAAAAAAAACAAGCACCCGGACAAACTGCAAAGGACAACCAGCCTTGAATGATCGTGGACTTTGCCGTTCGACCCGCATCGTATGGAACAATAGGGGCCAGACATTATCTGAAATCACCTCCCATATGAATGCGGGTTACAGCCGAGAAGTCAATGCGTGGACCGTGCAACGCTCACTTCATCGTCTCGGCTTCAGGAACCGCCGACCTACGAGAGTCCCACTTCTAACAGCACCACACCGGGCTCAATGCCTTGTCTGGGATAAAGAACATCGAAACTGGACCATCGAAAATTGACAACGGATAGCCTGTAGTGATGAATCCCGATTTAAACTTCATCACGCCGATGGGAGACTTAGAGTATGGCACCAACCCCATGAAGTCATGGATCCTGCATGTCAGGTTGGAACAGTACAAGCTAGTGGTGGCTCAGTGATGGCCTGGGGTGTCTTCAGTTGGACGTCTGTGGGATTTTTGGTACGTGTACTGACGATTCTCAATGCATTCCGGTATGTAGAACTCATGGCTGACCATTTACACCCAGTTATGGCCATCATGCATCCCAATGGAGATGGCGTCTACCAGCAAGACAACTCTTCATCTCACAGGTTCAGGTTGGCTATTGCATGGTTGCAGGAGCATTCTGCTGACTTCGAAATAATGAGTTGGCTACCTAGAAGCCCAGATTTAAATCCCATCGAAAATCTTTGAGTCGCTGATCGGGTCCGTGTCCCATCAGCGATGACCTTGAGAGAATTGTGAACAGCTCTGGAGGATGAATGGGTCGCCATACCTGTGGAACATTTACGCAAGCTTGTGAAGTCCTTGCCTCGTCGTGTGGCGACCGTTATCAGGGCCAGAGGGGTCAACACGTTACTAGGTTGCTATCCTTAATTCAATGGCACTTCAGTGTATCAGAGTGTGCAAATACCACACTGCCAGAGTATCAGCATCTGAAAAGTCTTCGAAAAGTACCCCTGACATCAGATGCATTAAGGAAGATGGTGAAGACGTTTGAGGCAGCCGATGAGTTGGGAGTAGCACCAGAAAGAGGATGATTATCCATTGCAAAAGACGTGATGGATGAAGTGACAGTTGCTATGACAGCCTGTGCCGGAAGTGAGATGCGGTCAGTCAGCAGTATCACGAGTACACAGAGTGCGATCATTGGTACACAGAGTACGATCATTGGTACACACAGACGCGATGGTACCCATGCAGGAGGCATGACTTACATCACCCTGACTCCGCTCTTCAATTTCTGGTGCAGATGGAGGGGGGGGGGGGATAACACGTGACTACAGGATGTTCTGTGGACTGACGAGGTGCACTTCACTCTCACTGGTGCTGTCAATATATGGGGGCTTTCACCTCTGTCTGCTGTCACATATGGGGGTCTTCATCTCTATGTTTCACATATGGGGTTTTCATACTATAACATATGAGGGCTTCACCTCTGTCAGCTGTCATATATGGGGGCTTCACCTCTGTCATCTGTCACATATGGGGGGCTTCACCTGTCTGCTGTCACATATGGGGGCTTCACCTCTGTCTGCTGTCACATATGGGGCTTCACCTCTGTCTGCTGTCACATATGGGGGGCTTCACCTCTGTCTGCTGTTACATATGGTGGGCTTCACCTGTGTCTGCTGTCATATATGGGGGCTTCACCTCTGTCTGCTGTCACATATGGGGGCTTCACCTCCGTCACATATGATGGCTTCACCTGTCTGCTGTCACATATGGGGGGCTTCACCTCTGTCATCTGTCACATATGGAGGCTTCACCTGTCTGCTGTCACATGGGGGCTTTACCTCTGTCAGCTGTCACATATGGGGGGCTTCACCTCTGTCAGCTGTCACATATGGGGGGCTTCACCTCTGTCTGTTGTCACATATTGGGGCTTCACCTCTGTCTGCTGTCACATATGCGGCTTCACCTGTCTGCTGTCTCATATGGGGGCTTCGCCTCTGTCTGCTGTCACATATGGGGACTTCACCTTCTGCTGTCACATATGGGGGCTTCACCTGTCTGCTGTCACATATGGGGGCTTCGCCTCTGTCTGCTATCACATATGGGGGTTTCACCTCTGTCTGCTGTCACATATGGGTGCTTCACCTGTCTCATATGGAGCTTCACCTATGTCTGCTGCCATATATGGGGGCTTCACCTCTGTCTGTTGTGCATGAACTGTCTCCTCTCCATTCCCCCATACATTACAGCGTGGCTTCAGTGCAGACTTCGTCATGGCCGTTCTTACTTGAGGCTACACCTGATGCTTCAGGGCAGTGTACCGTAACAGGTGCCCTTTACTGTACTCTTCTCCAGAATCACGTAATTTCCTCCCTCCAGAAGCGGCAGTGTCTGGACACCACAGTGTTCACGCAAGATGGTGCATCCCCACGTGTCAGTAGGCAGGTAAAGCAGTTGCTGTGTATAGCATTCGCCGATGAGTGCTTAGTTTCTCCAGCCTTGTCACCACGCCTGGTCACCACGCCTGAATCATTGTGCTGTCTAGCCCTGGGGCTACCTCAAGGGCCGGTTTATCGTGGCAGCTTTGGTTGCTTGCTGATCTGAAGGCGAGCATTGGCGAGAAGTTACCAAAAACCACAGCGACATGCTCCAAGTAACGGTATCCCATGCAGCCTTTCACTTCCAGGGATGGGCGTGGCTCAGTCGATAGCAACGCTCATAATCTGTTGTGTTGGGTTGTTTTACTTCTGAGCGGCACTTTTTTGCACACCATGGGCTAAATGGCCAGGTCACATGGACCCCGAAGGCTCAGAGAAGGTTGGGGGGAGGGGACCCACTGGAACAGCTGTTGGGAGACAGATGGTAGCCTCCCGTCAAGGCCATCCAGCGTGTTCTTTAACGTGCACAGGGTATTACTCTCCCGCACACGGGGCCACGTCTTAACGTCCCATCCGACGGACGGCGGCCTTTCCAAGCCCATCGGTGTCCCCTACTGACCGTGGGCAGGGCTCATAATCTGTAGTTTCATGGTTCGAGTCCTAGTCAGGCTAGCGTTGATATTTATTTCCGCAAAACTCCCCGTCCTGCCCTCTGTCAGTAGGGAACACCGATGGGCTTGGAAAAGCAGACATCCGTCCGATGGAACGTTAAGCAGTGGTTAAGTGTGTGGGAGAGCCATACCCTGTGTACGTTAAAGAATACGCTGGATGGCCTTGACGGGAGGACACCATCTGTCTCCTAAACAGCTGTTCCAGTGGGTTCCTTGCCCCCATATGAGACAGCAGACTCATTACACCAGACTCGTAATCTGCAGTTCCCAGGTTCGAATCCCAGCTGGGTCAGCGTTGAGATTTATTTCCGCAAAACTCCCCGCCCTGCCCAACTGTCAACAGGGGACACCGATGGGCTTGGAAAGGCAGCCATCCGTCCGATGGAACGTTAAGCCATGGCCACGTGTGTGGGAGAGCTACACCCTGTGCACGTTAAAGAATACGCTGGATGGCCTTGATGGGAGGCCACCATCTGTCTCCTAAACAGCTGTTCCAGTGGGTCCCATAACCCAATCTTCTCTGAGCCTTCGGGGTCCTTGTGACCTGGCCATTTTGCACATTGTGTGCAAAAAAAAAAGTGCAACTCAGAGGTAAAACAACCCAATCTTCACTTCCAGCACATCATCTGCATCGATCCAGAGCACATTGAAAAGTTTCTATAACAGACATCTACGTGAAACCAATAAACATCTTTTTCTTACCCGTGCCTTTCTTTTTTTGTATTCTCAACGTCCTTTCCCCCTGGTGGCGACAGTCAGAACTATTATTTTCCTTTTCTAAATCGAATGCGCATGTTCTCATTAAGCCACCTACCAATTTTCGGGGTGCTATCTCTGTTCGTCACTGCTCCAGACTCTCCAGAATAGGAAAACTTGGTTTTGCTGTGAATGGGATTCGAACCCACGTCTCCTGGAAACATGCCAGTTATGATAACCACCACACCATCATCGGCTAACGTTTTTCTTCAGCTAGTGCGATTATAAACTTTCCGGATTTTTTTTCATTTGATTCGCACTTTGGTGTCGTTAGCATAACTGACATGTTTCCAGGAGAAGTGGGTTCGAATCCAACTCACAGCAAAACCATTTTTATTTTCAGCTTATTTCATGAGTTGCTCATCTACAGGTCACACCCTATGATTCTTTACTACTGAATTATCGGAAAACTTATTTTATAACCATCCTGTGTTGTCCCGTAGCAGAGTGGTTAGCGCGCTTGGCTGCTAATCTAAGGGACCTGGATTCGAGCCCTGGGTAAGGCAGGGATGTTAGTGTCGTTTTTCTACTGAGGTCCCGCCATCCTTATAAACCTTTTACTCTGGCGTATAAAATGACAGGCTCCTTTCAAACCTCTGTGGCAAGCAGCTGCTTGAGGGGATTTTATTTTATTTATATATCAGGTAAGCCTTCCCATGGCCGAGTGGTTAGCACGCTTGGCTACTGATCTAAGGGACCTGGGTTCGAGCCCCGGGTAAGGCATGATTGTGTGTGTTGTTTTTCTGCTGAGGTCCTGCCATCCCCACAGACCTACTACTTTGGCATATAAACTGACAGGCTCCTGTCAGACCTCTGTGGCAAGCAGCTGCTTGAGGGGGTATTTGTTTATTTTTATATATCAGGTAAGCACCGTACGCAGTGTGAAATGAAAGGAAAAAACTTACGAATGCTGCACACAACACTCGCTCTGTAATTGCACACTTGTAACCCCGCATCGAAGTAGAGTCCTTTCTTGCACCTGTACGTTGTTGGTTGGTTGTTATTGCAGAGAACAAATTCGTCGCATCGGTGCTGGCTCGGAAAGAGGCCATTCTGACCCCGACATTCGTCTAGTTAGAGGGGGGAAAAATCATCTGCAGTTAGTATATGAACAAACACAATATAAACTATATTACAGCGAAAAGGTTAGGTACGAAAACAGCTAAAGTTGGATTGTTTTACCTCTGAGCAGCACTTTTTTTGCACACAATGGGTTAAATTGTAAGGTCACAAGGACCCCGAAGGCTCAGAGAATGTTGAAGGAGGGGACTCACTGGAACAGCTGTTGGGACACAGATGGTAGTCTTCCGTCAATGCCATCCAGCGTGTTCTTTAACGTGCACATTGTATGGCTCTCCCGCACACAGGGTCACGGCTTAACGTCCTATCCAACGCCCGGCGGCCGTTCTAACCCTCATCGGTGTCCCCTACTGACCATGGTCGGAGAGAAATCTCAACGCTGGGACTCGAACCTGGGACTACAGATTACGAGCCAGCTGGGACTCGAACCTGGGAACTACAGATTACGAGCCTGGCGCGCTACTGACTGAGCCACCCCCGCCCCACAACTAAAGTGCAATAGTACACAAACGAAATGTTGTAAAAGAATGAAATCTGGTATGGAAGTCAGGAACGTTCCAGGATTTAGTTTCGGGGGGAGGGGGGGGCGGAGAGTGAAAATGATTCGAGTAGAGTTTCACAATCGCTAAATTACTCCACCGAACAAGAAAGGTTGAAATGATGAGGAAAAAAAATTATAGTTTTTTACTTTTTAAATCTATTTTTGGTTTCGGGTATATATCACGGGGCTAAAATATACAAAGACATCTGTTTCAGATTTCAAAGCAAGTAGATAAGTTCGAAAGTTCGTATAAAAGACGACCGGATTTCTGGAGGGAGAGAACCCCATGGACTCCCCCCCCCCAAGAATATATCCTTGATAAAAGTATATTTTTAACTAGAAATCAATCACTGCACTCGCTCAAAAAAATATCCGAACACTGTGGTTGATTACAGAATTCAGAAAAAATATCTGGCATCGATTTTTTTTAGAAATTAGTGATCTGGCAACCTTCGTGTCACGTGACACGAAAGTTGCCAGATCACTACTTTCTAAAAAGTAAGCGTGTGCAGTAACTGCACACGCTCGTTTGCTGTGAACGGTATCTGGAGCGTGTACAGTTGCTGTACACGCTCCAGATATTTTTCCTGAATTCTGTAATCACGTGACACGAAGGTTGCCAGATCACTAATTTCTAAAAAAATCCTTGCCAGGTATTTTTTCTGAATTCTGTAATCAACCACAGTGTTCGGATATTTTTTTGAGCGAGTGTACTTTTGGAGCCCTTTGAATTTTAGACCGTCACTGAGACCACTGTTTGACCTCCAACCAGACACTGGAGCAGAAAATTCTTAATATTTCTGAGCATTACTGCCAGAAAGAGTGCTTCTAAACAGCGCTCTACCAAGGTTATATAGAAATTTATCTCTGACTCTCGTAGATCTGTCATATTCAAAATTTCACAGGGACGGAGCTCAGTCAAGTAGTGTGACAGACTCGTCATCTGCAGTTCCCAGGTTCGAATCCCACCTGGACCTGCGATTTGATTCATCTCAGCAAACTCTCTGCCCTCGGTCAATAGGGGACACAGGTGGGCTTGGAATGGCCGCCGTCCATCGGATGGGACGTTAAGCCGTGTACCGTGTGCGGGAGAGCCATACCCTGTGCACGTTAAAAAACACACTGGATGGCCTAGAGGGGAGGCTACCACTGTCTCCCAACAGCTGTTCTAGTGGGTCCCCTCCCCCAGCCTTCTCCGAGTTTTCGGGGTCCTTGTGACCTGGCCATTTAGCCCATTACGTGCAAAAAAGCGCCGCTCAGAGGTAAAACAACTCAACCCACAGTTTCACACTTTTAAGCTCTACGACGCAATATATTAGCACACAAAACGAAATCTTTGACAGTTTCTTAACATTATTTACACATAATTTCTTTTCTTACTTAATTATTTAATAAAATATAGCACTTCAAAATAAGGTTGTTTTTTTTAAATAAAGACCACACATTGAATCGCATAAATATAACAAATAATGACTCAATTTCATTTATATGAATTAAAAAATAAATTCTCCTTACTTGAGCATTTCACTTGATCAGGAAAGTTACACATTTTGGTATTAGGATCAAATAAAAGCCCCGGGGCGCAACTCATCAAAATGGCGGTGCCTGCGACACAATTGTAGAAAGAGGAACAATCGTTTGGATTGGGAAACATCCCGTCTGCTTGAGGGCAGTAATCGGGTTGCCCACCATCGTCATCGTCATCTGGAAAGAACCAACGTATATTAAAAAAATATAACAAAAGTACAGTCGCTCAAAAAAGTATCCGAACACTATGGTTGATTGCAGAATTCAGAAAAAAATATCTGGCAACGTTTTTTTTTAGAAATTAGAGATCTGGCAACCTTCGTGTCACGTGACACGAAGGTTACCAGATCACTAATTTCTAAAAAAAATCGTTGTCAGATATTTTTTCTGAATTCTGTAGTCAACCACAGTGTTCGGATATTTTTTAATATATATAATGCGTATGAATATATAATGCAATGAATATGGAGCGTGTGCAGTTACCGTTCACAGCAAACTGGAGCGGTTGCGGTTAATGTTCACAGCACATTGGATCGTGTGAGCTCACAAAGACCTAGATCGTGGGGGCTCACTCACGGAAATATTGAGCGTGTGCAGTTACCGTGTGCAGTAACTGCACACGCTCCAGTTTGCTGTGAACGGCAACTGGAGCGTGTACAGTTGCTGTTTTCACTAATTTCTAAAAAAAAAAGTTGCCAGATATTTTTTTCTGAATTCTGTAATCAACCATAGACATAATGCCATCGACATAAAGTTTTCTTTAATTTATGGAAATCAGTATAAAACACAATACCACACAACTCAAAGCTTATAGAAACCTTCTTATACTTATGTGGAAGAAATTAGTTTTGCCGGTTCGAACTCGCGTCTAACCAGATTCATGCCAGAGTGTTCTAATCACTAAACTAGAATCAGTTGAATCATTTATCCACTTATTGACTTAGAAATCTACCCGCATTTGTCACCATCTATGATCAGGAAAGGCAACTTCTTAACAAATTGTGGTCTGAATGAAATGTAACTGAGAAAGTCACTCACACTAAAGTGTTATTAATTAAGTAATCGATCACAAATCAAAATTACCAGTTGACATACGCAGGTTTGAGCTCTGGGTAAGGCACGGGTTTTTGTGTTGTTTTTCTGCTAAGGTCCTGCCATCCTCACAGACCTTCTACTATGGCATATAAAACTGACAGACTCCTGTCAGACCTCTCTGGCAAGCAACTGCTTGAGGGGGTATTTATTTTTTATTATTTATTTATTTCGATGTCAACACGATATAAAAAGGCCAAGCCGCTCTGTCAAAAGTCACATTTGCTGACTCTTCGATATAAGAAACAGCCTGATCAACAGTCTCTGTGGTTTATGTGAGTTTTGTGAGTGTTTTTAAAACGTTTTAAGGACTTTTCTCATTTTTGTTTAATCTCGGGAAACAGATCAAATATATTTTTAGCTCTAACTGAAACAGTAACAAAAACCTTTAAGTTAAATTCAGACAAATTGACAAAGGAAATTAATGTTTCAACAGACTTACCTTTTACAACAGCTGCCATATTTTGCATGTTTTGCATATTTTGCATATTTTGCATTTGCATGTTTTGCATATTTTGCATATTTTGCATATTTTGCATTTGCATATTTTGCATACCTGAGAATAGAAGAAATATTTTTTTAAATTTCAAATTGTACATAAATAAATAAATATTAATATATACAGGGTCGTTTCTAACCACTCGAATGCATGGGGGGAAATGTTTTTGTCCCTCCCAAGTAGGGTCGAATCTAGGGGGGGGGGGGCAAGGGTGACATCCTCCCCTTTCAGAATGCTAATAATAATAAGAGAAGCAAAATTATTAAGATTATTCATATTTCATGGATTTTTGAAGAATTTTTTGAAGACCTGCAAAAAGCTGGAGGAAATGTTATAAATGCACTGGAAATCAGTCTCTTGCCCTCCCCCCCCCCGTCTTTTGCATTTTTTTCAGCCCCATTGTGTTTTCTTGGTCCCTTCTTTCGATTTTTTACAGATCGAAGCCTGCTCCCAAGTAAATCTAACCTTACCACAGTAAAAATCATAAAAAATAAATAAGAAATAAAAATTATTATAAGATCATTTAAATATGCAGATTTATTCAATAGTATGTATTAGTATTATTGAATTAATTTTTTCATAATAATTGTATTTTACTTTGGAGCCTTGTCACCCCCTATTGTTGTTCCGCAGATACAGTGTTGTCATTTGGCACTGTGTAGAAATGGCCCTGTTAGCATAGAGTCTGAAAATTGAAATTATATCCTAAAATACACATTTCATACTGGTGACCAATTTAGAAAGGAGAATCAGGAAAAAAATCATTTTATCTATTCGTTAAAATTAATCACTGAAATAGAGAAAGAACATCACCTGGAATTCGAAAAAAATATATTGTTACGACAGAAGGAATCTGGCAACCGAAAGCAAAAAGTTTCAGCCAACGAATAAGAACGTTGGGAGAATTTGGAGAAGAAGAGTGGAGCGTTAACGGTCGTGGTATTGTAACGGTCGTTGTGTTGTAACGGTCGGAGAGTTCGAAAATGGACGGTGAGCTGTTCTGAGACAGTGCGTGTAAGTATCAAGAAGTAACTTGATGTGTTGTGTATACGCGGAAGGATAAAAGTGGGATCTTTTATCGTTAAGTATCAAGAAGTAACTTGATGTGTTGTGTATACGCGGAAGTATAAAAGTGGGAACTTTTATGGCTAACTTCGAATGTCTACACGGACTGTCTTTTTGTTCGGCTAGTGTGTGAAAAGTTATTAGCACAGGACGAGAATTGGTTTACGAGTGAAGATCTTCGGGTGACCTGGTAAATCAAGTAAAAGGTAGTATTTAGTAAAATACACAGAGCTGATGTTGTGTGCTCACGCAGGAAGATTGATGACTTGTGCATGTTAATAGTTGATTTGTTAATAAGATACTTCATCCATATTTCCTTTGTAACAATTTACCTTGTATTGAATTTGGTTTTGAAATATAGCTTTTAATACTCACGCTCAGTGGCTATCCATTTTTGAAATCCGCAACATTTGGTGTCAGAAGTGGGATAATTTATTGAATGCCGTTAACTAGAAGTATGGATGAATTGGTAAAGTTGTTGAATGACATTAAAAGTCAAAATAATGATATGAAAGCCGAAATAGCGACACAAAATAGTACATTGGATGAAATGATAGCCGCAATGGCCGCACAAAATAATGAGTTGAGGACTGAGATAGTTTCTCAAAAAGATGACTTGAAAGCCGAAATGGCCGCACAAAATAATGAGTTGAGAACGGAGATAGTTTCTCAAAAAGATGATTTGAAAGCCGAAATAGCCGCACAAAATACTGAGATGAGAGCTGAAGTGGCTTCTCGAGTTGGTAAGATTATTGATCACTTCAAGGATCATAAAACCGAACTCAATAGACAATGCAATAGTTTAAATGTTGAATTTGTCAGTGAAAAAGATGATCTTGATAGTGTTAAGTTAGATTGTAAACATGGAAAAGAGAAAGGCAACGCATATAAAAATGTGGATCTGCTACTGGAAATCAAGAATTGTAGAGATAGCGCAGATGATGCCTTTGACCACGCAACTACTGGTAATGCATGGCAGAGTGTCTATGTCGCTGGTGACATGTCTAGGAACTGTGAAGAACAATCACACAGATCAGAGAGCTGTGAGACTATACAGTACGCTTTGCACTTCAAAATACCTAGGTATACAAGTCTGGCACGATCTGAAGAGAGATCCACACGAAAGGTATTCTATTCCTCGCCGTCAGCAAAATGTGTCATGGACATTTATCGCAAAGGCAGAGTAACGAGTGGTAATGAGGGGGAACGAAACAGAATTTACGTTTCGCAGAGTGGTCCGAGTAAAGAAGAGGCGTCCATTCATCATAGATACAAAGTGCCATTCGACGTTACTGGGGAAGTCGGAGAGATTTTTCCGAAACATATAGCCACACTCGAATCGTTTATAGAAAGTGGGGATTTAAGGAAGAGGAATTCCGAAGAATGGCTTAGAAGCATAACAGGTAATGCTGGTAAAGGAGCTTCAGGCAGAGACAGTACTTCAAAGACTGACTTAGATATTCCTTTTTCTATGAGTAATAAATTGTGCTCGGATAACAGTAACTTTCTGGATGAAACTAAGCCTCAGAGTTACGATCAGAGAGAAGTGAAGCCCTCAGATAATCTCAACGTAGCCATGCTGAATTTCTTTTCTGAACAGTCAATGCGCAGATTTGGACATTATAACCATTTAGATTATAAGGATATAGAAAAGTTTTATCACGACTACAAGAGCTCTAAAGTGGACAATATCATGTTACAGAACTCGTCGCTGATCTCCAGAATGAACAATTTGGCAATCATGACTGATATTTCCCTGGCTAATTACAATGAGAGCTCCAAGAAAGTGAATTCCGAAGAAACAGCAACTATGACCTCCTCGGGTCATGTGTTTTGCTGGAGACCCGAGTGGCGCCATCGGATGGTAGATGAAAACAGCACAGGAGGTGTCGGCAACAAAGTGAGTCTTGTCTTGGCTCCTGCACTTGCTGCTTTAGGTCTCAAGGTCCCTATGATCTCCGGTCGTGCTCTCCAATTGACGGGAGATACTCTGTACAAATTGGAATCCATCCCTGGCTTCACAGTCGACTGCACTAAAGATAAAATCGAGCAGATGATGGAAGACGTCGGATGCTGCATCGTAGGACAGACAGTGGAGCTGGCGCCAACAGATAAGGAGATTTACCGCTGCAAGGATCTGACGGCTACCGTAGATAGCGTTCCTCTAATGAGATGCTCAATTGTGTCCAAAAAGCTGGCTGAAGGAGTGTGCGCTTTGGCTTATGATGTTGAATTCGGAAAAGGAGCTATTGATCTCATCAGTACAGAAGACGCTGTTGATTTAGTTAAGAAAATGGTTGCAGCATCACAAGCTCGTGGAATGAAGAGTTCAGCTGTTATCAGCAACATGGATTCACTTCTTAAAAACTCTGTTGACAACTCTCTGGAAGTGATGGAAGCTGTTCAGTGTTTCCTTGGTAACGGATCCTTGGAACTGCAAGAGCTCGTCGAAGAGTTAGGAGAACTTCTGCGTTTTGTGAACATTGTGGATAATAGGGTAGATGAAGCATCACGTGTCCGTAAGGTTCTGCATAACGGCAATGCTTTGAACAAGTTTCGTAACATGTTAATAGAACAAGGAGTATCTGAAGATGTTGCAAGCTGGCTATGTGAAGGTAAAACAGAAAAAATATTGCTAGCAGCCCGACACATCACTGATTTCACTTATACAGGAGAAACAGGTAAGGTTGTCGGATTAGATGCTGCAGTTCTAGCAAGAGTATGGAAGGAGGAGATGGACCGAAGAGCTAAAAAGAATTATGGAGCTGATATTATATTTGTGAAGCACCTTGGGGATCAAATGGAATCAGGTGAAATATGGCTGAAGGTTCATCACGACAGTTCTGAATTAAGGGAAAGTCAACTGACAAAAGGGTCAGACTGGAGGATGAAACTCCTCCCTAGATTTTATGTCACTAATGACTTTCATTCCTTGTTACTCTTGATAGAATTAAAAATCCAAAGGAGAAAACTTTCTACAAAGAAGAAAACTTTTTACAGGTTTTGCACGAAAACTCTTAGTCGATTCTTCTCCCTGCGGAGACATAAACGTGTTCACAAGGGCTATAGGCTTTACACGTATTATGTTTGTGGACGAGGCTTCAGTCAGAAAAGAAATCTACGTCATAATGAGATTCGCTTTCATTTTGACACAGACGTGATATATCTCATTCGTCGACGTCCAGCTACAAAGTGCAAGGTGGTTCACGTGGATCGTTTGGCTCCATTTCATCGAAGAACTGAAGAAACTTTGGAATCCAGAATTGTTCGGGACGAACAAGACCTAGGAAGGGGGCAGTGTTACGACAGAAGGAATCTGGCAACCGAAAGCAAAAAGTTTCAGCCAACGAATAAGAACGTTGGGAGAATTTGGAGAAGAAGAGTGGAGCGTTAACGGTCGTGGTATTGTAACGGTCGTTGTGTTGTAACGGTCGGAGAGTTCGAAAATGGACGGTGAGCTGTTCTGAGACAGTGCGTGTAAGTATCAAGAAGTAACTTGATGTGTTGTGTATACGCGGAAGGATAAAAGTGGGATCTTTTATCGTTAAGTATCAAGAAGTAACTTGATGTGTTGTGTATACGCGGAAGTATAAAAGTGGGAACTTTTATGGCTAACTTCGAATGTCTACACGGACTGTCTTTTTGTTCGGCTAGTGTGTGAAAAGTTATTAGCACAGGACGAGAATTGGTTTACGAGTGAAGATCTTCGGGTGACCTGGTAAATCAAGTAAAAGGTAGTATTTAGTAAAATACACAGAGCTGATGTTGTGTGCTCACGCAGGAAGATTGATGACTTGTGCATGTTAATAGTTGATTTGTTAATAAGATACTTCATCCATATTTCCTTTGTAACAATTTACCTTGTATTGAATTTGGTTTTGAAATATAGCTTTTAATACTCACGCTCAGTGGCTATCCATTTTTGAAATCCGCAACAATATTTTTAATGTACACTTATTCAATCACAACCACTTAATGTGAACGGAGAACCTTATTCAAAGATTCTCTAAATTTGGAAATAATTTTTTTTTTCGATCAAAATTCCCATCAAATCTCTGACCGAGAAACGACAAACTGAAAAGAGAAGCTTTTTTTTTTTTAAAAATCGAGATTTGGATAAATTTTTTTGAGATCCAGTAACATTTTTACTCCAAATTCAAAAAGCTTATTTTCAAAGTTAAGGAATTTGAATATAATTTCGATTAAATAATTCATTAGGGGTTAAAGTTGCTATATATATATATAAGTAATTAATCCTGTTAACCCTTTCACGACTAAGGGAAACATTTTTCCCATTTTAAAATTGGTGATTGTCGTATTTAATTATAACCTTATCTGCATTTTTTATACAGAATGTCAAAATAGAACGTATGCCGAACGCAATTACGTAAACGGGAACGTTTAGAAAAAAAAAAACAGAGCTGTCAGGACGCATAATATATGTACTATGTGCAATGTCCATCTTTGCCTCACTACCAAAAGAAATTGCTTCGCAGAATATCATAATTAGCACATCATTTTGTATAGTAATTTTATTTCATAATTTTGTATTATTTTAGTTAACATTTTGTTCTAATAAACCAATAAATAAAAGACATTGCATAATAAACCTAACTATAATTTGTGTTACCTTTATAGTC
The DNA here is from genome assembly GCA_038380435.1 of Ryuthela nishihirai. Taxonomy (NCBI): domain Eukaryota; kingdom Metazoa; phylum Arthropoda; class Arachnida; order Araneae; family Heptathelidae; genus Ryuthela; species Ryuthela nishihirai. Next base: position 111,981,432 of record JAWZYU010000003.1, on the reverse strand, counting down.
CATTGGGAAAAATATTTTCCATAAAATTCAAAAAAAACTACACATTGTTATGTATTTTTCTTATGATTTTTATTTATTTTACGTCTAAACAAACTAAAATAAACAGTTGCATACTAATATTTACTCTTAGAAACCTTATGGTCCTGAAAGGGTTAATAAGATAAGAAAAATACATAGAAAAATTAAACGTTTTTTATTAATAGAAAAAAATAAGATTATAATTTATTTATTAAGTCTAATTTCAAAGAGTATATTGTTAGATCTCATAAATAAAAAAGTAACTGAAACCCACACAACCACATTTTCCAGCAAATATCCATAAGATGACAAATGGATATCCATTTCTTTTAGATACCTTATGGATGCCTTCTGAATACTGTGTTGGAATAAGATATTAATTTGCATATTTTTTCAGAAGGTAAAAACAAAGTGCACTTAACATGGTATCCCACCAATGTTTTTAGCAACAAAGTGTACATTAATCAATAAACAAACCCTAAGCTGTCGACTTCAAAGTAACACTTTATACAGCACTTTTCGAAAGATTAACAGAAAAATTTAATTTCGTTAACCATTCTAGTAGGTTTATACAGAAGTCAATTTTTTTTACCTTTATTAGCAGTCGTTTTCTGTACACCTGGAAAAATAAAAAAAAAGATTATTATTTGGTTTGAAATGTCAAGGTGTAGTATTTTTTTTCTCAAATTTCAAAATCTGACCTGGCATGAACTTAAAAAAAATCTGAATTTAAAGATCAAATGATTTATGATGCTGTTGATAAATACAGTCGCTCAAAAAAATATCCCAACACTATGGTTGATTACAGAATTCAGAAAAAATATCTGGAAACGATTTTTTTTTTTGAAATTAGTGATCTGGTAAATTTTTTTTTTATTTTAATTTTTTCTGAATTCTGAAATCAACCATAGTGTTCGAATATGTTGCCAGATCACTAATTTCTAAAAAAATCGTTGCCAGATATTTTTTCCGAATTCGTAATCAACCATAGTGTTCGGATATTTTTTAATATATATAATGCGTATGAATATATAATGCAATGAATATGGAGCGTGTACAGTTACCGTTCACAGCAAACTGGAGCGGTTGCAGTTAATGTTCACAGCACATTGGATCGTGTAAGCTCACAAAGACCTAGATCGTGTGGGCTCACTCACGGAAATATTGAGCGTGTGCAGTTACCGTTCACAGCAAACTGGAGCGGTTGCAGTTAATGTTCACAGCACATTGGATCGTGTGAGCTCACAAAGACCTAGATCGTGTGGGCTCACTCACGGAAATATTGAGCGTGTGCAGTTACCGTTCACAGCAAACTGGAGCGGTTGCAGTTAATGTTCACAGCACATTGGATCGTGTGAGCTCACAAAGACCTAGATCGTGTGGGCTCACTCACGGAAATATTGAGCGTGTGCAGTTACCGTTCACAGCAAACTAGAGCGGTTGCGGTTAATGTTCACAGCACATTGGATCGTGTGAGCTCACAAAGACCTAGATCGTGTGGGCTCACTCACGGAAATATTGAGCGTGTGCAGTTACCGTTCACAGCAAACTGGAGCGTCTGCAGTAACTGCACACGCTCCTGTTTGCTGTCAACGGTAACTGGAGCGTGTACAGTTGCTGTACACGCTCCAGATATTTTTCCTGAATTCTGTAATCACGTGTCACAAAGGTTGCCAGATCACTAATTTCTAAAAAAATCGTTGCCAGATATTTTTTCTGAATTCTGTAATCAATCATGGTGTTCGGATATTTTTTGAGCGACTGTACAATAAACTTGACTATTCGAAAACTGGATCATTCAACACCCCTTTTAATTCGATATTCGGGAAAAAATTAATTGTAATAAATGTAAAAATTCCATGCTCTTAGAGGCGAGTGTTGGATCAGTGAAAAGCGCACCAGGCTCGAAATCTATAGTCCCCATGTTCAAGTCCAGAAACCCCATCCCTCCTTGGAGAAAAAGGGGCCACCGACCCTATGCACGTTAAAGAATATGATGGATGCCTTTGAAGGGAGGCTGTATCCTAGCAGCTATCCAGTGGGTCCCCTTCCCACAACCTTCTCTGAGCCTTCTGGGTCCTTGTGACCCACTTAGCCTAATGTTTTCAAAAAAGTGCACCTGAGAGGTAAAACAACCTACCTCAACCCTGTACTCATAATATTAATATAGCTATGCCTGAATATTTAGGGGAAAAATGTGAAGAGAAATACGTAAAAAATCATGCGTTTGCGAACTATTAAACAACTGAAGAGACGATATCAATGACGACATATCGATTAAGCCACTGCCTTTTAAGGAAGGTTTATTCTCAGCTTTGCACGTGCTCCAAACGATACTTATGGGTTGGGTTGTTTTACCTCTGAGCGGCACTTTTTTGCACACCATGGGCTAAATGGCCAGGTCACATGGACCCCGAAGGCTAGGAGAATGTTGGGTGAGGGGACCCACTGGAACAGCTGTTGGGAGACAGATGGTAGCCTGCCGTCAAGGCCATCCAGCGTGTTCTTTAACGTGCACAGGGTTATGGCTCTCCCGCACACGGAGTCACGGCTTAAATTTTTTTAGAAATTAGTGATCTGGCAATCTTCGTGTCACGTGATTACAGAATTCAGGAAAAATATCTGGAGCGTATACAGCAACTGTACACGCTCCAGTTGCCGTTCACAGCAAACTGGAGCGTGTGCAGTTACTGCACACGCTCCAGTTTGCTGTGAACGGTAACTGCACACGCTCAATATTTCCGTGAGCGAGCCCACACGATCTAGGTCTTTGTGAGCTCACACGATCCAATGTGCTGTGAAAATTAACCGCAACCGCTCCAGTTTGCTGTGAACGGTAACTGCACACGCTCAATATTTCCGTGAGTGAGCCCACACGATCTAGGTCTTTGTGAGCTCACACGATCCAATGTGCTGTGAACATTAACCGCAACCGCTCCAGTTTGCTGTGAACGGTAACTGCACACGCTCAATATTTCCGTGAGTGAGCCCACACGATCTAGGTCTTTGTGAATTCACACGATCCAATGTGCTGTGAACATTGGATCCATCATGTTGTTCAGTTTTTTTCATCTCATCATGTTCTTTAACGCGCACAGGGCCACGACTTAACGTCCCATCCGACGGACGGCGGCCTTTCGAAGCCCATCGGTGTCCCCTACTGACCGTGGGCAGGGCGGGGAATTTTGCGGAGATAAATCTCAACGCTGACCCAGCTGGGACTCGAACCTGGGAACTACAGATTACGAGCCTGGCGCGCTACCGACTGAGCCACCGCCGCCCCACAACGATACTTATGAGGGGCACAAGATTCACAATATGGGCAACATTTGGTGACGTCATGCAACACATCGCGATTCGAACCCGCAACAAATAAAAGAGGGCAAATTTAGTGACTGTTTGAAATAAGTGTTTTTTTTTTTGCTGATAGTATTTGGTGATTTTTGTGAGTATTTCAAACGATTTTTATTTTTATTGATACTATATGGTGATTTTACGAGTCTTTTTACTAATAATAAATTGGTGATTTTTGTGAGAAATTAAAAAGTGTGTTTTACTGATAGTATTTGGTGATTCTTTTGGTGTTTTAAACAAGTTCTATTTTCATTAATAATATTTGGTGATTTTTGCCATTGTTTTAAACAAGTTTTATTTTCATTGATAGTGTTTGGTGATTTTTTGTGAGAATTTTAAACGAGATTTTTTTAGTCGTAGTATTTGATGATTTTTTGTGACTGTTTTATAATATGTAGTATTAAAAACGGGGCTTGTATAAATATATAGTATTAAAATTACGTTAACAACCGTATTGTGAAAAAACGAGACAAAATTTTGTGTGAAATTGAAATTGTTTGAACACGAAATAAATTCCCCAACAGATACGAATAAAAGACATTTACTCTTTGAATAGTTTTGGTAAAAATAGTTTCCACTGAAAACAGCGAATTGCCCATTTCTTTTAAAAGTGGGTGGTTCATTTTAAAATTTAAACATTTTATACAACACATTTTAAAAGTGTGGTGGTTTCTTTTATGAGAAAAATTAAATAATTTATTTTTTGGCCCATTCGCGAACCACTACAAAAAAGAAGAAACGCAATACTCCAAAGCTTCATCCCTACAAATACATAGTCGTAACAAAATAATATGACCACCTACCATATACTATGGTAGGTGGTCATATTACTCTGATACGACTGTGTATACTTGACAGACATTTCCTGATTTTGAAACGAATAGGAAATACATTTCGCTACAGATACGAAAAAAAAAACGGTAAACATTCTTTGCGTAGGAAATTTACATTGGCAGCAGCGATCTGCTTTTTTCTTCCCTGAGGAGGTGGAACAAACCAACTGTCTTTTTTAAAAGAAAAAAAATCTTGTGTGGCCCACTGCGAACCACTAAAAAAAAGCGAAATATTCGAGATATTCATCCGCAGAAATTTCCTTGACAAGAAACGTGATTATTAAAAGACATTTCCTGATTTTATAACGGACGCAAAAGCAATTGCTCTGCAGACAGACAAAAAAAAAATCGGCTGTTTTGTCAAATAAGAAGAAAGAGGAAAACAACGAACGAAAAATGTTGTTTCACTGTTAAGCATTTTTATGTTCGAAACTAATTTACGCGTAAAATAACAGACAATAACGAAAAAAAAAAACAACTGGTCTTCATTTGCAACCTGTTGGTGCCGTTTGTTGAACGCATGATCGCTCAACAATCCCAAGATACGCCCTGAGATGGCATCAACACTGTTAGAGACATGAACGCGTACTCACTGACACACACACAATTAAAAAGTTGTTTTTTAATCGCAAGAGAATTTTTTTATTAAGTGCGAAACGACGAAGCTCACTTGCCTCTTTAAACGATCTCGAGGAGGAAATCTTTAAACCCTCTTGAGTGCAAAGACTAAAGTGACAGGCACTTCACTTACCCATGCTGATCTCTTTTTTATAATCTAAGGTTTTAAGTAAGAAAATGATAATTTGTTGCTTTCGCATCGTGTAATGGGATTGATGGAGAAAACGAATGTTGAACTCATTTAAATGACACTTTGATTTCGTTTCGCATCAAGTTTTCCTCTAAAGTTTTTCATCTTGATTGAACGAGAAAGACAAGTACAGATGAATCGACATCTATCTCTCCCGTTCTTCATGGCATTGTTTTTCATCTTCTTGTTTGGTTGGATCATTCCTGTGACGTGCCATGACGTCTTAAGGATTCCATTCCTTTCCTACATAACCAAGCAAACCTCAACGTTTACACTATAGCCTCATTCTTGCACCTTTGGGTTGGTTTACCTCTGAGCTGCACTTTTTTGCACACAGTGGAGCGGTTGCGGTTAATGTTCACAGCACATTGGATCGTGTGAGCTCACAAAGACCTAGATCGTGTGGGCTCACTCACGGAAATATTGAGCGTGTGCAGTTACCGTTCACAGCAAACTGGAGCGGTTGCGGTTAATGTTCACAGCACATTGGATCGTGTGAGCTCACAAAGACCTAGATCGTGTGGGCTCACTCACGGAACTATTGAGCGGGTGCAGTTACCGTTCAGAGCAAACTGGAGCGTGTGCAGTAACTGCACACGCTCCAGTTTGATGTAAACGGCAACTGGAGCGTGTACAGTTGCTGTACACGCTACAGATATTTTTCCTGAATTCTGTAATCACGTGACACGAAGGTTGTCAGATCACTATTTTCTAAAAAACATCGTTGCCAGATATTTTTTTTTGAATTCTGTAATCAACCACAGTGTTCGGATATTTTTTAATATATATAATGCGTATGAATATATAATGCAATGAATATGGAGCATGTGCAGTTACCGTTCACAGCAAACTGGAGCGGTTGCGGTAAATGTTCACAGCACATTGGATCGTGTGAGCTCACAAAGACCTAGATCGTGTGGGCTCACTCACGGAAATATTGAGCGTGTGCAGTTACCGTTCACAGCAAACTGGAGCGGTTGCGGTTAATGTTCACAGCACATTGGATCGTGTGAGACAAAGACCTAGATCGTGTGGGCTCACTCACGGAAATATTGAGCGTGTGCAGTTACCGTTCACAGCAAACTGGAGCGTGTGCAGAAACTGCACACGCTCCAGTTTGCTGTAAACGGCAACTGGAGCGTGTACAGTTGCTGTACACGCTCCAGATATTTTTTCTGAATTCTGTAATCACGTGACACGAAGATTGCCAGATCACTAATTTCTAAAAAAATCGTTGCCAGATATTTTTTCTGAATTCTGTAATCAACCATAGTGTTCGGATACTTTTTTGAGCGACTGTACATTGGTCGGTAACGCGCCAAGTTCGTCATCTGCTCCTCTAAAGTTCAAGACCCACTTGTGATTACTTTAAGATTTCCTGGCCTGGTTTAAGACTCGGAAAAAGTTGAGGAGGCGGGACCCACTGGACAAATATTAGAAGACAGATGGTAGCCTCCGTCATGGCCATCGAGCGTGTTCTTTAACGTGCACAGAGTATGGCTCTCCTACAGACGATGGTGTGTTCCTACAGACGAAGGTTCGAATCCTACCTGTGCCAACGTTCAAATTTATCTACGCTAAACTCTCATTCTGCCCTTGGTCAGAAACGGGACACCGAGGGTCATCGAGAAGCGGCCATCGAATGAGACGTATGCAGAAGAACCATGCTCTGTGAACGTTATAAACACTTGGATTGCCTTGACAGGAGGCTTCCATTTGTCTTCTCATAGAAGCTGTCCAGTGGGTCCCTCAACCTGTTTTTGCTCTTGGGATCTTTGTGACATGGCCAAGTAGGACGCTGTGTGCAAAAAAAGTGCTCCCAAAGATAAAACAACCCAACCCTGCACACGGGGTCCACGGCTTAACATACAATCCGACGAACGGCGGTCTTTCGCAAATCATCACCGGAGATCAAAGTATGACCCAGTTGGACTTCGACTATGCCAGGTTCAAGTCCCGACTGTGTCAGGGGCGGGGGTGGCTCATAAGGTAGCGCGCCAGGCTCGTAATCTGCGGTTCCTACGTTCGTGTACCAGCTGGGCCAGCGTTGAGACTTATCTCCGCAAAACTCCCCGCCCTGCCCACGGTCAGTAGAGGACAAAGGCCGCCATCCGTCGGATAGGAAGTTAAGCCGTTGCTCCCTGTGCGGGAGAGAACCATAGCCTGTGCACTTTAAAGAACGCGGTGGATATCTTGATGAGAGGACACCATCTGTCTCCTAAACAGCTGTTCCAGTGGATCCCTTCCCCCAACCTTCTCTAATGATTCGGGATCCTTGTGACCTGGCCATTTAGTTCAATGTGTGCAAAAAAAGTGCCATTCAGAGGTAAAACAACCCAACTGTTCAGTTGGAGATTTGTATTTTTAGAATTGGGTTTTTAACTGATCCCACCCCCCCGCTTCCAGACTAAGTTCCCAATAATTATCGCGCACATGGAACCACGGCTTCATGTCCCATTCGACGAACGGAGGCCTTTCCAAAGCTCACTGTATCCACTTTATCACTGAAATCAGAACAGGGGTTAGCGGAGGGTGGAGGAATCTTAATCACAAGTGGGTCTTGAACTTTGGAGGAGCAGATGACGAACTTGTCGCGCTACCGACCAATTGTACAGTCGCTCAAAAAAAAATATCCGAACACTATGGTTGATTACAGAATTCAGAAAAGATATCTGGCAACAATTTTTTTTTTAGAAATTAGTGATCTGCAACCTTCGTGTCACGTGATTACAGAATTCAGGAAAAATATCTGGAGCGTGTACAGCAACTGTACACGCTCCAGTTGCCGTTCACAGCAAACTGGAGCGTGTGCAGTTACTCCACACGCTCCAGTTTGCTGTGAACGGTAACTGCACACGCTCAATATTACCGTGAGTGAGCCCACACGATCTAGGTCTTTGTGAGCTCACACGATCCAATGTGCTGTGAACATTAACCGCAACCGCTCCAGTTTGCTGTGAACGGTAACTGCACACGCTCAATATTACCGTGAGTGAGCCCACACGATCTAGGTCTTTATGAGCTCACACGATCCAATGTGCTGTGAACATTAACCGCAACCGCTCCAGTTTGCTGTGAACGGTAACTGCACACGCTCAATATATCCGTGAGTGAGCCCACACGATCTAGGTCTTTGTGAGCTCACACGATCCAATGTGCTGTGAACATTAACCGCAACCGCTCCAGTTTGCTGTGAACGGTAACTGCACACGCTCAATATTACCGTGAGTGAGCCCACACGATCTAGGTCTTTATGAGCTCACACGATCCAATGTGCTGTGAACATTAACCGCAACCGCTCCAGTTTGCTGTGAACGGTAACTGCACACGCTCAATATTTCCGTGAGTGAGCCCTCGCGATCTAGGTCTTTGTGAGCTCACACGATCCAATGTGCTGTGAACATTAACCGCAACCGCTCCAGTTTGCTGTGAACGGTAACTGCACACGCTCAATATTTCCGTGAGTGAGCCCTCGCGATCTAGGTCTTTGTGAGCTCACACGATCCAATGTGCTGTGAACATTAACCGCAACCGCTCCAGTTTGCTGTGAACGGTAACTGCACACGCTCAATATTACCGTGAGTGAGCCCACACGATCTAGGTCTTTATGAGCTCACACGATCCAATGTGCTGTGAACATTAACCGCAACCGCTCCAGTTTGCTGTGAACGGTAACTGCACACGCTCAATATTACCGTGAGTGAGCCCACACGATCTAGGTCTTTATGAGCTCACACGATCCAATGTGCTGTGAACATTAACCGCAACCGCTCCAGTTTGCTGTGAACGGTAACTGCACGCGCTCAATATTTCCGTGAGTGAGCCCTCGCGATCTAGGTCTTTGTGAGCTCACACGATCCAATGTGCTGTGAACATTAACCGCAACCGCTCCAGTTTGCTGTGAACGGTAACTGCACACGCTCCATATTCATTGCATTATATATTCATACGCATTATATATATTAAAAATATCCGAACACTATCTGGCATCCTTCGTGTCACGTGACACGAAGGTTGCCAGATCACTAATTTCTAAAAAAAACGTTGCCAGATATTTTTTTCCTTAATTTTGTAATCAGTTAGAGCGTTCGGATATTTTTTGAGTGACTGAGTTAACACTCAGTCCCCTAAACCGGAACCTGTTGGTGTGATGAATGGGTAGGGAGGTTTCTGCTCTGAAAATGGTGGAGGCTGCGCACGCAATTTCCACTTCTTTTTCTGTTGACTTTGCACCTTCACTTTTATTCTACGAAAAAATTATAATCTCTTAGAATGACCTTTAGGATGACAAAAGTGGTAAGAACATTTAGGGTGATAAAAAAAGGATTAAGATCATTTAGGAGACGAAAAATGGTTAGATCGTTTAGGATGAGAAAAGAAATGGTTGAGTCGTTTAGGAGGATAAAAAATGGCGATATCTTAAATGACCAAAAGTGGTAAGATAATTTAGAATGACACAAAAGTAAGATTGTATAGAATGATAAAAAAAATTTGAAATTCACTTAGGATGAAAATAAATAATAAAATCGCTTGCAGCAGAAAAAGAAAATGTGTTGGAGTGTTAAAAAAAGAAGTGAAAATTCGTTTGAAGGGATCGAAATATGTTAACAAAAAAAGCAAACTTTAGGACAGTCAGTCAAATGGGGCTTGCCTCTATTGGGGCTGTTCAGGGAGTAAACAGTAAAACATTACGTCAACCTGAGTTGTGGGATGAATCTCCGGCGACATCCGACAAAATACGGCTTTTCGTTTCTTTTTTTCCTTCTTGTAGGTGTAAATTTGACCTGTGCCCTCGAGGAACTCGTCTGATCTTACCTTTGCTAACCCTTCTAAAACGTCGAAAAGAAAATACCCCGGAAGTACATTTTCAAAGTTCGTAGCGCATGCTGATCAAAATCTGACCTCTGAACTCGACGAACCTGTTGGATTCGGAATTTCGTATTGTTTTTGAAATCTACGACTCAATATACACCTAAACACCAATTTTTACGTGTCTAGTATGCATATATAGATCGCAATCTGACTGTCATTTGGCTTTAATTGACCTTGAAAAAGGCATCAGTTCGCAAATTTAAATCGTTGATCAAGGTTTGACATCTACATGCCCTCTATTTGACCTTGAAGAACACTTCGAATATCAGATTTTGCGTTTTTCTCGAATTCTACGGACCCCTAAACATCAATTCTTACTTCTCCATCGCATGTGGATACAGATTTGACCTCAGACTTTCAGGGACACGTCTGATCTTACATTTCCTAACATTTCCGAAAATGAAGACAAGAAATATCTCGAAGCACCATTTTCCCGATTCGTAAACATTTTGTGGCAGAGGTGGCTCAGTCGGTAGTGCACTAGGCTCGGTAGAGAGAACTAACTTTTTGAAATTTTCAGACCAGTAAATACCATGTTTTTATCTCATTTTTAGCAACAAAGTTTAACTTTAGAGACCATTATATACGCTATATACAGCTGATTCGTAAGTACTGTTTCATAAAATATCACATAAATAGTAATTTTACACAATAAAACTTTAAGTGTTGGTACAAACACTTAATATATAATATATATTCAGTTTTTGTATATATATATTTTTCTCTTTATGTAAAGTTGAGTGTCAATGTTGCCAAAATTATGTATTTAAATAATTTGCAAGTTAACCTACATGAACTTAGATGCTCTTGAGTTAATAAGAGTATTACAAATATATGCTGTTTGTAATCTTATAATAACTTGTTTGTAATATACCCTGTACACGTTAAAGAACAAGCTGGATGGTTTTGACAAGAGGTTACCATCTATCTCCAAACAGCTGTCCAGTGGGTTTCCATCCCCCCAGGGGCTCAATCGGTAGCGCGTCAGACTCGTAATCTGCAGTTCCCAGGTTCGAGTCCCAGCTAGGTCAGCGTTGAGATTTATCTCCGTTAAATTCCCCGCCCTGCCCACGGTCAGTAGGGGACACCGATGAGCTTGGAAAGGCCGCCGTCTGTCGGATGAGGCGTTAATCCGTGGCCCCGTGTGTGGGAGAGCCATACCCTATGCACATTAAAGAACACGCTGGATGGCCTTGACGGGAGGCTACCATCTGTCTCCCAACAGCTATTCCAGTGGGTCCCCTCCCCCAACCATCTCTGAGCCTTCGGAGTCCATGTGACCTGGCCATTTAGCCCACGGTGTGCAAAAATGTGCCGCTCAGAGGTAAAACAACCCAACAACCTTGGGTAAGTGCTTCTATGATGTTTGAGAAACCGAAACAAGCCGCATAAAGCCTCTAGATTATCTCCGTCATTTGTATAGGGAAATATCCTCTTCCTTTAAAAAAAAATTATAAATTTTTTTATAAAATGTCAGTAAGGGTAATGGAGCCAAAAATTATTAAACTCGTGCACATTTCACGCATTTTTCAAAAAGTATTTTAAAGATCTCTAAAACGGAGGGGGAAAAGGTTATACTGCAAAAAAACCCAATCTCTTTCCTTGTTGCTTTTTTTTTCGGCTCGTTTGTTTCACTTACGTCACTGGAGTCATTTCTGAGACTATAAGCCATTCACTTTCTGATTGTAAGTCATTTCACTTACGTCATATAGAGTCATTTCTGAGACTATAAGCCATTCACTTCCTGATTGTAAGTCATTTCACTTACGTCACATAGACTCATTTCTGAGACTATAAATCATTCACTTTCTGATTGTAAGTCATTTCACTTGCGTCATTTCTGAGACTGTATGTGCCCTATTCAAGTATCGTTAAACACAGTAACCCATTGCATACCGCTGCTCGGTTTCCAGATCAGCCATAACTTGCAAAAAATCACAGGCACAAAAAGAAACACCTTTTAAAGCGTGAAAACTGAGTGTGTATTTCTCTACCTTTTTTTGTGCTACCTATTCTCAACTTCATTGCATCACTTCATCCGGGCATGCTGCTCGTCATTACAGAATTGTTGTTCAGTTGCCAGATGTTAATGAGGAAATTTATATTAGGATCTCTATGGGAAAATTTGTCTCTTGATTCTGAATCTCAATTATCTTGTCCGCAAAATTCCCCGCCCTGCCCACGGTCAGTAGGGGACACCGATGGGCTTGGAAAGGCCGCCGTCCGTCGGATGGGACGTTAAGCCGTGGCCCCGTGTGCGTGAGAGCCATACCCTGTGCACGTTAAAGAACACGCTGGATGGCCTTGACGGGAGGCTACCATCTGTCTCCCAACAGCTGTTCCAGTGGGTCCCCTCCCCCAACCTTCTCTGAGCCTTCGGGGTACATGTGACCTGGCCATTTAGCCCATGGTGTGCAAAAAAGTGCCGCTCAGAGGTAAAACAACCCAAATCTTGAAATCCTCTGTTTTGTATTTTGTGCATTTTCTCCTACTTATTGTTCCGCCATTTTCCTAATATTGTTTGAGAATTATTCTATACATGAAAAATGGATCATTATGAAGAGATACTCATATTTTAAAGCGTTATACAGATACTGTACATGAAAAATGGAAACAGTTCCATGTTATCTCAATAGAAAATCATGGTCAGGTCTCAATAACTTCATCAATATGATTTTTAGTGAAAAATATGTCTGAAGATAAATTAAAAATCACAAACAAAGCTATCTATAGATCGTTTTTAAACAATATTTTTCAGTATTCAAAAAGTTATGAACGCTGAAATATTTAGCAGGCGATAAGAAATTTTCCTCAAAATTCAATTGAAAATTTAAAATAGGTTAAAAGATCAGAGATCATAGTTGACCCAAAATTAAATTAAAACATGTTAAGAGCTCAGAGGTCAGAGTTCACTCTTCAGGTTAAGATCTACGAGAGTCAACTATGACCTGACTGTAATTGAAACATTGGGGTCAATTTTTTGCAGCCTTACAGAATTCAGAAAAAATATCCCGCAGTGATTTATTTTAGAAAATAGTGATCTGACAACCTTCGTGTCACGTGACACGAAGGTTGTCAGATCACTATTTTCTAAAAAAACATCGTTGCCAGATATTTTTTTGAATTCTGCAATCAACCACAGTGTTCGGATATTTTTTAATATATATTATGCGTATGAATATATAATGCAATGAATATGGAGCATGTGCAGTTGCCGTTCACAGCAAACTGGAGCGGTTGCGGTTAATGTTCACAGCACATTGGATCGTGTGAGCTCACAAAGACCTAGATCGTGTGGGCTCACTCACGGAAATATTGAGCGTGTGCAGTTACTGTTCACAGCAAACTGGAGCGGTTGCGGTTAATGTTCACAGCACATTGGATCGTGTGAGCTCACAAAGACCTAGATCGTGTGGGCTCACTCACGGAAATATTGAGCGTGTGCAGTTACCGTTCACAGCAAACTGGAGCGGTTGCGGTTAATGTTCATAGCACATTGGATCATGTGAGCTCACAAAGACCTAGATCGTGTGGGCTCACTCACGGAAATATTGAGCGTGTGCAGTTACCGTTCACAGCAAACTGGAGCGTGTACAGTTACTGCACACGCTCCAATTTGCTGTGAACGGTAACTGGAGCGTGTACAGTTGCTGTACACGCTCCAGATATTTTTCCTGAATTCTGTAATCACGTGACACGAAGGTTGTCAGATCACTAATTTCTAAAAAAAAATCGTTGCCAGATATTTTTTCTGAATTCTGTAATCAACCATAGTGTCCTGATATTTTTTTGAGCGACTGCACTCGCCTTGAAGTCTGTTGAACATAAAACGAATCTTTGAGAGATCCTTGACATTTTAAAAAGGAGATTTCAAAAATAATTGAGAAGCTGACTTACCCGTCAAGAGCAGGGCTGCTAACAAAAGAGTCCTCGGCCTTATCATTTCAGTTGTTTATGATATCGGTGGCCGTAATCTAAAAATACAAATATGCAAATAATTTTTATTAAATCATTTATACAAATACATATATACAAAAAGAATGAGTTGTTTACCTCTGACAGTCCCATTTTTAGAAACAATGGGATAAATGGCCAAGTCACAAGGACCGCAATGGTTCGGAGCTGGATCAGCTGTTAAGAAACAGATAGAAGTCCCCCGTCACGGCAGGGGGGGAGGAGGTAGCTTAGTCTGCAACGCACCACGCTCGTAATTTGTAGTTTGCAGGTTCGAGTCCCAGCTAGGCCAGAGTTGAGATTTCTCTCTGCAAACCCACACCGGCCTGGGTCAGTAGGGGACACCGATGGTCTTGGAAAGGCCGCCGTCCGTCGGATGGGGTGTAAACCCTTTTTCCAGTGTGTGGGAGAGCCATACCCTGTGCACGTTAAAGAACACAGTGGATGGCCTTGACAGGAGGCTACCATCTGTCTCCTAATATCTGTCCAGTAGGTCACCTCCATTCAACCTTCTCTGAGCCTTCGAGGTCCTTGTGACCTGGCCATTTAGCCCATTGTATGCAAAAGAGAGCCGTTCAGAGTATAACACTCCAACCCAGGAATATACACTTAAATGTGGGAACTTCAGATTGCGGTAGTGGCTAAAACTCTTCAGTTAGTTGTACAGTGGCGCAAAAAAGTATCACAACACTATGGTTAATTACAGAATTCAGAAAAAAAATCTGGCAACGATTTTTTTTTTTTTAGAAATTAGTGGTCTGGCAATCTTCGTGTCACTAATTTCTAAAAGAAAAATCGTTACCAGATATTTTTTTTCTGAATTCTGTAATCAAAAAAAATATCCGGAAACGATTTTTTGACGAAGGTTGCCAGATCACTAATTAAAAAAAAAATACGTTGCCAGATATTTTTTATTACAGAATGCAGAAATTGTTGCCAGATATTTATCTGTCAACAATTTTTTATAGAAATTAGCGATATGTCACGTGACACGAAGGTTACCAGATCACTAATTTCTAAAAAAAATCGTTGCCAGATATTTTTCCTAAATTCTGTAATCAACCATAGCGTTCGGATACTGTTTTTTGAGCGACTGTACAATAAAATTGATTATTTGAAAACTGGATATTTCAAAACCTCTTTTAATTCGATATTCGGAAACCTTCGTGTCACGTGACACGAAGGTTGCCACATCACTAATTTCTAAAAAAAAAATCGTTGCCAGATATTTTTCCTGAATTCTGTAATCAACCATAGTGTTGGGATATTTTTGTTTTGGGGCGACTATACCACACAGAGAGGTTGCAAACCCTGCTCACTTTGCTCGTACGATGAACTGAAAAAACTAATTTTTTTGAGGCCACAATACTACTTTATATATTTCCCCGTTTTTCGCTTAAAGAAGAGAGAGCAATTAAACAAAAGGAGGAAGGGACAATAAGGAAGCGTAGGAGTTGGGATCCTTGTGTCATCCCACTGGTGGGGATTTAGAGGAAATGGTCGATGGCGAAGAAAACGAGAGGCACTTAGTAGGGCTTTGACCTTGGGAAAGGAAAGTATTTCTATAGAAACACTTGGCAGAAAGGTGGCTGATCTTGAGTGACAGATGGGGCACCCCGAAAGAGTCTGTTCTGCTCTAATTGGTGCATATTCAGATCAGTGAGATTTAATTTACAGATGGTTGCGGTTAATGTTCACAGCACATTGGATCGTGTGAGCTCACAAAGACCTAGATCGTGTGGGCTCACTCACGGAAATATTGAGCGTGTGAAGTTACCGTTCACAGCAAACTGGGGCGGTTGCGGTTAATGTTCACAGCACATTGGATCGTGTGAGCTCACAAAGACCTAGATCGTGTGGGCTCACTCACGGAAATATTGAGCGTGTGCAGTTACCGTTCACAGCAAACTGGAGCGGTTGCGGTTAATGTTCACAGCACATTGGATCGTGTGAGCTCACAAAGACCTAGATCGTGTGGGCTCACTCACGGAAATATTGAGCGTGTGCAGTTACCGTTCACAGCAAACTGGAGCGGTTGCGGTTAATGTTCACAGCATATTGGATCGTGTGAGCTCACAAAGACCTAGATCGTGTGGGCTCACTCACGGAAATATTGAGCGTGTGCAGTTACCGTTCACAGCAAACTGGAGCGGTTGCGGTTAATGTTCACAGCACATTGGATCCTATGAGCTCACAAAGACCTAGATCGTGTGGGCTCACTCACGGAAATATTGAGCGTGTGCAGTTACCGTTCACACCAAACTGGAGCGGTTGCGGTTAATGTTCACAGCACATTGGATCGTGTGAGCTCACAAAGACCTAGATCGTGTGGGCTCACTCACGGAAATATTGAGCGTGTGCAGTTACCGTTCACAGCAAACTGGAGCGGTTGAGGTTAATGTTCACAGCACATTGGATCGTGTGAGCTCACAAAGACCTAGATCGTGTGGGCTCACTCACGGAAATATTGAGCGTGTGCAGTTACCGTTCACAGCAAACTGGAGCGGTTGCAGTTACTGCACACGCTCCAATTTGCTGTGAACGGTAACTGGAGCGTGTACAGTTGCTGTACACGCTCCAGTTACCGTTACACACTTAAAGAAAGACCGTAAGGACACTTTAAAAAACATTTAAAACTTTAGAAAAAGATTTTTTTTTGGACGGGTGGGAGGAGGGGGAGGTAATTCTTAATTAAAAATGATATTTTATTACTTAACCAAACCAAGACTCTAATATTAATATTAAATATACAATACTAGCACATTTACTGGAGTTCATTGGATAATTGGAAATTGGATTAATGAACTTTCTAAAATAGCGTTTTTCAAAAACTTTCGACTACTCCCCCCCACCCCACACACACACACCCCGCCTTGTTTTTGGTCAGTATGAGATACCGATGGGATTGGAAAGACGGCCGTCCGTCGATAAGGACGTAATGCCGTGGTTCATGTGCAGGAGATCCGTACCCTGTGCACGTTAGAGAACACGCTCGGTGGCCTTGACGGGAGGATACCATCTGTCTCCTAACAGTTGTCCATAAATAGATCTAGTGATCCCTTTCCCCAAACCTTCTCTGAGCCCTCGGGGTCCTTGTGACCTGGCCATTTACACATTAGGTGCAAAAATAGTTCCTCTCAGAGGTAAAACAGCCCAATTGAATCTGGCTCATTTCTTCCATTTTTTTGGAACATAACAATTCAGCAATTCAACAATTTTAGGTACATAAGGAAATGATTTTGCCAATCCATAGGACTCATTAAAAATGCATATTTTAGTTCTTTAATTGATATTTTCTTAATTCCTTAATTACGAACGCCCTTCACTCTTTTAGCGTCCCGTGGCCGAGTGGTTAGCACGCTTGGCTACTAATCTAAGGGACCTGGGTTCGAGCCCCGGGTAAGGCATGGATGTGTGTGTGTGTTTTTCTGCTGAGGTCCTGCCATCCTCTCAGATCTTCTACTATGGCATATAAACTGACAAGCTCCTGTCAGACCTCTGTGGCAAGCAGCTGCTTAAGGGGTGTATTTTTTCCCTCTTTTTACACGGTGCTCAGTTTACACGGTCAAGAAAATGCAACCTGTTTCATTTTACACGATTATAGACTCGGTTTTACACGGAACGGTTTGAGATTTATTTTTTTATGCATATAATACATCTTCTGGAGTAGCAGTGGCATATCGCTAAGGTAGATTATAAGACTGTGATCTCAAAAAACAACTAAATGGGCTTCATTGATATCATTCATTTTCAAGAATAAAAAGATGATAGTAAATTCCTATATTAATAAAATCATCATCTGTAACAAGTTATATTTATATTATTTCGATAAAATTATATTCTTGCCATTGTAATGCAATCTGTCTCACGACATCTCAATGAAATGAAGTCTGTTTTAAATCGGCAGAGAAATCAAACTTTTAGATTTTTTTTGAATTTTTCAGACAGTAAACACCACGTTTTTAACTCATTTTTAGCAACAAAGTTTAACCTTATAGAACATTATATACAGCTGATTCGTAACTACACCGTTTCAATAAAATATCATATAAATAGTAATTTTACACTATAAAGCATTAAATGTTAGTACAAATACTTAATTTCTAATTTATGTTCAGTTCATTAATATGCTTCTTTCAAATTTCGTCTTGAAATTCGATATACGTCTGCAAATAATGTGCAAAATAATGTTACATATATTAAATAATAAAAAAAATAAATACCCCCTCAAGCAGCTGCTTGCCACAGAGGTCTGACAGGAGCCTGTCAGTTTATATGCCATAGTAGAAGATCTGTGAGGATGGCAGGACCTCAGCAGAAAAACGACACACACATCCATGCCTTACCCGGACTTATTATTATTATTGCTGAACTGAAATTTGATATAAATGTATATGAATTAAACCTTCAATGCAAGTTTTATTCAAAAAAAAAAAAGAGGGATATTCAGAATCTATCCCTCTTTTTTTCTATAAAATGAAAGGAGATCAGAGTGAGATTTGTTATGTTTGACTCTAATGGAGGTGAGGTATTGACATATTTGACGGTGATTTTCAGGGCTTCTTTAGAAAATATATGTTGTTCAAGCTCTCACAGAGACCTACTTTGAAAGATTTATAATCCTCTTCTTAGCACCCCCTCCCCCAACCTCAGTATTGGTTTAGGTTGTTTCTGTCCTCTGAGGGGGTGGGGGGGGGCTCAGTCGGTAGCGCGCCAGGCTCGTAATCTGTAGTTCCCAGGTTCGAGTCCCAGCTGGGTCAGCGTTCAGATTTATCTCCGCAAAATTCCCCGCCTTGCCCACGGTCAGTAGGGGACACCGATGGGCTTGGAAAGGCCGCCGTCCGTCAGATGGGACATTAAGCCGTGGCCCCATGTGCGGGAAAGCCATACCCTGTGCACGTTAAAGAACACGCTGGATGGCCTTGATGGGAGGCTACCATCTGTCACCCAACAGCTGTTTCAGTGGGTCCCCTCCCCTAACTTTCTCTGAGCCTTCGGGGTCCGTGTGACCTGGCCATTTAGCCCATGGTGTGCAAAAAAGTGCCGCTCAGAGGTAAAACAACCCAACCCAATCCTCTGAGCGGCATTCTTTTGCACACAAAGGGGCTAAAGGATGAAGTTGCAACAACCGTCAGTGTTCAGAGAAAGTTAGGAGGACAATTTTTCTTGTTCTGGCAATATAAGAATTTTATGTGGATTTTAGATGAACGTCATAAAACGAAAAAAAGGAAACGAAATTATAATTCAAAGACAGCAATAATTATAATATTGATATTTTAATAATTTTCTTTATTATCGAATATTTTTCATTACGATCTACTAATTCTCAAAATTTAATGAATGGTCAGTTTCAATAGAAAAATTTTCATCACAGTGTTTTTCAAAATTGGGGCCTGGATGGAATCAGTCCGTAGAGCGCCAGGCTCGTAATCTACAGGTCCCAGATTCGAGTCTTACCTGAGCGAGTTTTGAGTTTTATCCCCGCTAAATCCGCATCCTTCCCTCGGTGAGAAATGCTACACCGACGGATTTGGAAAGGTCGTCGTCCGTCAAACGATACATTAAGCCGTGGCTCTGGGTGCAGGAGAGCCATACTCTGTTCACGTTAAAGAACACACTGGATGGCCATGAAGAAGGAGCTACCATCTGCCTCGTAACAGCTCACCAGTGGGTCCCCTTCCCCCAACCCTTTCTGAGCCCTTGGGGTCCTTGTAACCTGGTTGGGTTGTTTTACCTCTGAGCGGCACTTTTTTGCACACCATGGGCTAAATGGCCAGGTCACATGGACCCCGAAGGCTCAGAGAAGGTTGGGGGAGGGGACCCACTGGCACAGCTGTTGGGAGACAGATGGTAGCCTCCTGTCTAGGCCATCCAGCGTGTTCTTTAACGTGCACAGGGTATGACTCTCCCGCACACGGGGCAACACGGCTTAACGTCCCATCCGACGGACGGCGGCCTTTCCAAACCCATCGGTGTCCCCTACTGACCGTGGGCAGGGCGTGGGAATTTTGCGGAGATAAATCTCAACTCTGACCCAGCTGGGACTCGAACCTGGGAACTACAGATTACGAGCCTGGCGCGCTACCAACTGAGCCGCCCCCCCCGCTCCCTTGTAACCTGGATATTTAGCCCATTGTGTTCACTAAAGTGCCGCTCAGAGATAAAACAACTCAAAAACCCTGAGATCAAATTCTCTCCTCGGCAAACCTTTCACTTATTTTGATGAATAAGAGGACTCTACTTACATGAATCACTGTTCACTTGATCCGACTCACTTGTTCCACTTCCTCACCTCCATAAATAACCCTGGCAACCCTTTTATACCGACATCTTCAATAGTTTGGCGCCCATACTGACGTCACTGGATGAACGACCTATCACACTTCGCGCTACCTCACGCGCGCAGCAGGCGTTACGCATTAACCTAATTACCTTGAACATTTTACCGCTCTGGTGTGGATCTTTTGGATAATGCTCTGGCATCAGAGGACGCGTTTTGTTCTTTCTATTGTCTTCTAAGAGAGATTACAAATTATAACTTCAATTTGGCAGAAAGAAATCGCTCCCAAGAGACAACTTTCGATTTCGAAATCAATTGGGAAGAAACTTTTCATAAATAGTTCGTAAGAAAAACAATTTTTCTTCAGGAACTGCTTGTTCACTGGTTAGGAAGGTACTCATGGGTAACGGCAGAAGCATTTCAAGGAGATTTGGATGGGGGGGGGGAGACAATGATTTTTTAATTTCCAGGTGAATGGTGGCAACAGATAGGCAACTACCCAGGATTTAGTTACGGGGTGAGTTGGGGGAGATTTAATCTGTGGTGAGGGAGTCGTATTTTTTTTTTATTTTATTTTATTTATTTTTTTTTGGGGGGGGGGTGGATTTAACGAGGCTTCTTAAACGAGGGAGTCGTAAGTAAGTAAAGTAAATTTTGTTGTTGTTGTTTATTTTTTTTTTTTGGGGGGGGGGGGGGGGGAGGATTTAATATGTGGTGAGGGTTGGGTTGTTTTATCTCTGAGCGGCACTTTTTTTGTACACCATGAGCTAAATGGCCAGGTCAAAAGGACCCCGAAGGCTCAGAGAAAGTTAGGGGAGGGGACCCACTGAAACAGCTGTTGGGTGACCGATGGTAGCCTCCCATCAAGGCCATCCAGCGTGTTCTTTAACGTGCACAGGGTATGGCTTTCCCGCACATGGGGCCACGGCTTGGCTTAATGTCCCATCCTACGGACGGCGGCCTTTCCATCGGTGTCCCCTACTGACCGTGGGCAGGGTGGGAAATTTTGCGGAGATAAATCTCAACGCTAACCCAGCTGGGACTCGAACCGGGGAACTGCAGATTACGAGCCTGGCTCGTTACCTACTTAGCCACTCCCGCCCCACCTGTGGTGAGGGAATCGTATTTTTTTGAGGAGGGGAGGGGGATTTAATCTGTGGTGAGGGAGTAGTAAATTTTGTTTTGTGAGAGAATAAATTTATATTTTTTTAATCTATTTTTAGTTTCGGATCCCTTTAAATTATTACATTAAATAAAGTTATACGAAATTAAAGCAAAATTATAAAAGCAAATAATAATTAAAATAAAATTATGCAGTCACCTGCTTTGGATTTCAAAGCAAGCAGACAAATTTCAAATTTCGTATAAGACCGGATTTTCTGGTTGGGGGGAGGGGGGCGGTCCGGACCCCCTGGTCTTACTTAGACCCAACTTATCTTTGAAACGAATGGTATCCGTTGAAAGTTCATCGGTGTAGCGATTAATTCTGGAGTCTAAGCTAAAAAGGTGTGTTTGGTTGTTTGCCACTGACCGACTTGCACAAATTGGTTAGGTCACAAGGACCCCAATTGTCCGGAGATCGTTGGGAGAAAAGATGTACTGGACAGATGTTAGGAGACAGATGGAAGCTGAGATTCGATTTCTTTCAAGCAGGCCATCCAGAGTTTTGTTTACCGTTCACAGCTTATGGGTCTCCTGTAAATGGGGGCCGGGGTGCTCAGTCGGTAGCGCGCCAGGCTCGTAATCTGTAGTTCCCAGGTTCGAATCCCAGCTGGGTCAGCGTTGAGATTTATCTCCACAAAATTACACGCCCTGCCGGCACAATTAGTTGATCTACAATTAGTGATCTGGCACAAATTCGTGTCACGTGACACGAAGGTTGCCAGATCACTAATTTCTAAAAAAATCGTTGCCAGATATTTTTCTGAATTCTGTAACCAACTATAGTGTTCGGATACTTTTTTGAGCGACTGTACAAGGCATGGCTCTCATGTACATGGGACCATGGCTTATTGTCCCATTGGACGGACGGCTGTCTCTCCTAGCCCATCAGTATCCCCTACTGATAGAGGGTAACATAGGTAAGTTTTGCAGAGATAAATCTCAACTCTGGCCCATCTGGGACTCGAACCTCGGAAATGCAGATTACGAGCTTTGCACTGTAGGGATGAGCCCCAACTCCGTCCTTTTTGTGAAAAATTTAAAGAAAAATTAAAATTTTTTCTTAATTTTTTTATTTTAATTATTAAAATTTTCTGATGGACGCTTCTAGATTTTCTGGTAGCCTCATGGGGCCACAGTGGCGGCACTTCAGAACCACTGGCCTAGACACGTATCAATCATTACGTCTGCTTCGCTGAATTCTAAAAAAAAATACAAAAACGTTCGTTGGAATCACTGCTGCTTTTTCTTTTTAAATCGCTCTTTGGGTCGAATTTACTTCGATCATATAGCACTTTCCCTGATAAGAAAGCAAATCTCATTTCCTTTCAGGAAACAAAATACATAACCCATTGACTACTAGAACAAATGTAGAGATCGCAGATAACTTATTGTTATGCAACGTTCTGGTATCTCTGGTCTTCCTTTTGGTAGAACAAAAAAACTTTTAAATAAAATTTTCCTTCTTTAATGGATATCAAATGTACATTTTCCCCCCTGCACTTCAAATGTTCCTTACTTTCTATTTATCTTGACCGATATCGGAATATTCCGTCACCGAGCACCTCTCCTTCGCCCTTCCAAGCGGAACGTACAGAAGTGGTTGTTCAGTCACCACTTGGCCCTTCTCGGTACAGACTCTTTGATCGACTGACGCCTATCAACCGTCACGTCTGCTTTCGCCTACGGTTATGACACTTTTTGCATTGTCATTCTCTGATGAGCTGTTAATAAGACGAAAGCAGTTACGGTTTCTTTGGAGAATTACTCAAAAACTGAAGAGGCATTGCTGCGTGAATTTTTATTCACTTTCATCTCGAGTTTTTATAGTGTGTTTTTATTCTGCAACTTGTACGAAACAGGAAATTTAAAGAAAGTAATACCTGGTCGAAGTGGAGTTTTCAAGAGCTTTCAGTGTTTTTTTAAGAGAGAAATAATTATTTTTTTAATGCATTAAATGAAACTAAAAATAAATTGTCGTTGACCTCGTTTGCAATTTGGTGGATTTGTCATAATTATTTTCGATATGCATCATGATTCATAATTGATTTATTCCTGTATCACAAAAAAATCGCTATTAATAATGGTAAATGGCTGGCCCTCCTTTTAAATGTTTAAAAATAAATAAAAAGATGCATGAAATATGCACAAGTTTAACTATTTTGTCCACCATTATACTTACTAGCAGTTTTGAGAGACGGTACCTATTTATCAGAATTTTTTTTTTTTTCTTAAAACATAAAATATGCGTTTTCCATACATTCTGGTGATAAAGAGACCAATCATTGCTGCCAACGGAAATCTCTAAATCATGATACTCCACCAATATATTTTAAAATTTTTATCTTAAGTAGATCGTTTGCAATATTTGTTTAAAATTCAAAATTTTTCAATTTTTACTACCATTTCCTTTTTCAAATGGCCCTATTAAAGTTATTGCAAGATTCGGGAAACACGAATCGTAATATTTTATCAATACCTATCCAACTTAAAAAAGAATTTTTTTAATTATTTCTAAAACCGAAAAACTTGTTTGCCAATAGACAAACTACAAAAAGAAAATAGCAGCTCGAATTTTCTTTTTTTTTGAACCGAGCAAAAAATTTAGTTACAAGCGAAGGAACAAGAGACTGAAACGGAATGAACAGAACTCTGTTCCGTTGGTTTGTTTTTTTATACAAATTATTTCCGCTAAATGGTGTACTAAGTATATTTCTCCATTTCACATGTATTTTCAGAAAATATTATTGCAAATATATATATATACTCCTAAACGCGGCCTAATCTCGAAGGGGGAGTGGGGGGGAGAGTAAGGGTAAGGGTAATAGAGGCAAAAACTTATTTAACATTTATATTTCATGCATTTTTCAAGAAATTTTCAAAGACCTTAAAAATGGAAAGGGACATGTTATGCTGCACTGGAAATCCAGTCTCTTGGCCACCCCGCTCCTCTTTTACATTTTTCTGACTCGGTTCCCTCTTCCCCTTCGATTTTTTTCTAGATCCAGGCCTGCTCGTACAGTCACTCAAAAAAGTATCCGAACGCTATGGTTGATTACAGAATTCAGAAAAAATATCTGGCAATGATTTTTTTAGAAATTAGTGATCTGGCAACCTTCGTGTCACGTGATTACAGAATTCAGGAAAAATATCTGGAGCGTGTGCAGCAACTGTACACGTTCCAGTTACCGTTCAGAGCAAACTGGAGCGTGTGCAGTTACTGCACACGCTCCAGTTTGCTGTGAATGGTAACTGCACACGCTCAATATTTCCGTGAGTGAGCCCACACGATCTAGGTCTTTATGATCTCACACGATCCAATGTGCTGTGAACATTAACCGCAACCGCTCCAGTTTGCTATGAACGGTAACTGCACATGCTCAATATTTCCATGAGTGAGCCCACACGATCTAGGTCTTTGTGAGCTCACACGATCCAATGTGCTGTGAACATTAACCTCAACCGCTCCAGTTTGCTGTGAAGGGTAACTGCACATGCTCCATATCAGTGTATTATATATTCATTCGCATTATATATATTAAAAAATATCCGAACGCTATGATTGATTACAGAATTCAGAAAAAATATCTAGCAAAGATTTTTTTAGAAATTAGTTATCTGCCAACGATTTTTTCTTTAGAAATTAGTGATCTGGCAACGATTTTTTTTTTAGAAATCAGTGATCTGGCAACCTTCTTGTCACGTGACATTTTTTTCTTGATTTCTGTAATCAATCATAGCGTTCGGATACTTTTTTGAGCGACTGTACATATGTATGTTTTTCTCTCCTCGGTTCTGTTAAAATTTCTAAAATTCACTGCCCCCCACTAAAAAGAAAAAGAGCTTAAATACGTCATGTTGCCCTAGGTAGAAATCGATCAAACTCTATTCATTGTTTTAATTAAAATTTACAGTATCCCACAAAAAACTTGTTACACAAATATGTAAACTCTAAGATACGTTACATTAATTATCTTTGTATACTTTAATATATCTTTTTCACGCAATAATCATGCGCACAACTTTTATCGACACTCGCGAACCGTTTTCGTGTAATGTTTCAACAACTTTACCAGACATTTCTGTTAATTTCTGGGTGGCAAGAGGAATTCGAAACGGAGTAATTTTTTTTTCTCTCTAATGTAGGCGCTGTGGTTGACTCAGTCAGTATTGCTCCAGTCTCGTAATCTGAAATTCCTAGGCTCGAGTCCGATGTGCCAGAGCCGAGATTTATCGCCGCTAACCTCCACCATGCCCTTAGTTAGGAGTCTCAGCTGGGTCAGCGTTGAGATTTATTTCCGCAAAATTCCCCGCCTTGCCCACGGTCAGTAGGGGACACCGATGGACTTGAAAAGGTCGCCGTCCGTCGGATGGAACGTTAAGCCGTGGCCCCGTATGCGGGAGAGCCATACCCTGTGCACGTTAAAGAACACGCTGGATGGCCTTGACGGAAGGCTACCATCTGTCTCCCAACAGCTGCTCCTGTGGGTCCCCTCCCCCAACCTTCTCTGAGTCTTCGGGGTCCATGTGACCTGGCCATTTAGCCCATGATGTGCAAAAAAGTGCCGCTCAGAGGTAAAACAACCCAACCCAAAAGCCCTTAGTTAGAAAGGGGATACCACGGACTTGAATAAGATCACCGTCCTTCGCATGGGACGTTAATCTGTGGCCCTTTGTGCAGGAGAGATGTACTCTGTGCATGTTAAAGAACACATTGCATGGCCTTGATGAGAAGCTTCCATCTGTCTCCTAATAGCTGTCTAGTGGCAGTCTAGTGTCTTCAACAGAAAAGTTCAGAGGAAAGACTTCAAAGAAGGTTGGCGAAAGTCGAGACTTCAGTAATAAGACCTTTCTCCTTTTGGCCTTTCGCCAACCTTCTCTGAAGTCTCGCCCTTCGCTAAGCTTCTTTGAGCCCTTGGGGTTCTTATGACTCCCAGGTCATACGGATTTTGTCCATTTAACCATTTAACCCATTGTGTGCAAAAAAAGTGCCGCTCAGAGGTAAAACAGTCCAACCAATATGTAATTTAATTCAAAATATCTGTTTTATAACTGGACGCAATCTATATTTTTAATTCTGTTTTATTACATAATAGTTTCAGTTCCTGTCCTAGAATACTAAAAAAAAAATAAAAAATCCTCAAACGCTGTTAAAAATATGCCGCCCCTAACATTTTGCACTCTGGCAGTTGCCTAGTCTCCCAAATGGGAAAAGCTCCTCTATCCATTACTTCTTATCGTTAGATATGAAGGGCGGGGGTGGCTCAGTCGGTAGCGCGCCAGGCTCGTAATCTGTAGTTCCCAGCAGGGTCAGCGTTGAGATTTATCTCCGCAAAACGCTGGCCCAGCTGGAACTCAAACCTGGGAACTGCAGAATTTGGGGCGGGGGTGGCTCAGTCGGTAGCGCGCCAGGCTCGTAATCTGTAGTTCCCAGGTTCGAGTCCCAGCTGGGTCAGCGTTGATATTTATCTCCGCAAAATTCCTCGCCCTGCCCACGGTCAGTAGGGGACACCGATGGGCTTGGAAAGGCCGCCGTCCGTCGG
The DNA here is from genome assembly GCA_038380435.1 of Ryuthela nishihirai. Taxonomy (NCBI): domain Eukaryota; kingdom Metazoa; phylum Arthropoda; class Arachnida; order Araneae; family Heptathelidae; genus Ryuthela; species Ryuthela nishihirai. The sequence continues at coordinate 111,954,609 of JAWZYU010000003.1, read as the reverse complement.
ATGGGACGTTAAGCCGTGGCCCCGTGTGTGGGAGAGCCATATCCTGTGCACGTTAAAGAACACGCTGGATGGCCTTGACGGGAGGCTACCACCTGTCTCCCAACAGCTGTTCCAGTGGGTCCCCTCCCCCAACCTTCTCTGAGTCTTCGGGGTCCTTGTGACCTGGCCATTTAGCCCATGGTGTGCAAAAAAGTGCCTCTCAGAGGTAAAACAACCCAACCTTAGATATGAATGTGATGAGCATTAATAAAATCTTCACCATTGTGAAATTTTCTTTTACAAACTTTTATACAAAATACAGTAAAGTCTCGATTATCCGCATTTTAATCAACTTGCAGTCTCATGCAAAAGGATCTCCAGAATCCACACAATAAAACCATTTTATCCAAACTTCAAGTGAACTGTTATTTCTACATTTTATTTGTTGAATTCAGTTTCAAGGACAAATGAGAGTAATTAAGGGCCTGGGAGTATGACCTGGACTTCTAACATTTTTCATGCCAGTCAAAACTCCCAGGCCATTCCGTATGACCTGGGAGTCATAAGAACCCCAAGGGCTCAAAGAAGGTTGACGAAGGGCGAGACTTCAGAGATGGTTGGCGAAAGGCCAAAAGGAGAAAGGTCTTATAATTAAGGGACCCAGGCGTTGAAGATCTTGATATGAGGTAAGAACAGTGCATACATTATATTTTACTTTATTTTCATTTTTAGGTTTGTGTGTATTCATAATTCTACTGATTTTGTGCGCTGAAGTTTCTTTCACTGGCATGAAAAATAGTTAATACTGTATATTAAATTTTTTTCATAGGCTATAGAGATGAATTCAGGTAAAACATTTCTCTAACGCATTATATGACATATATACAGAAATGCATGTCGCTAGTCATTTATTTATTATTATATTATTAATTATAATCATTTTGTGACAAAATTAAAATGTTAAACCTATTTGGAATGAAAAATGTTAGAAGTACTAGTAGAAACAAAGTTCATAGGCAACATCATTATAAACATAAAGAACGATTCTTTAATTAAAGATAGAGAATATGTAAAAAATAATCAAAAGCCGTGTGGTGCTTATTTTTAATTGCTAAAAACTGATTAAAAGGTTAAAAATATAATTAAAAAATATTTTACACTTTGCTTATTTTTTTTTCACAGTTATCAGAAATATTTGAAATTTAAAGTATTCTGAGCCCGTGCGCGAAGTCGTCTGTGCTAATTTGACTCCCAACTCATCTGGAATAAATTACAATACTTTACAGAATTTTTCTAAGAGTGTCTCAAGCAGCTGAAAACTACACTTCTCTGGCATCCCCGAATCCCTATGGGTGCAAGATAATTTGGGACTTCAATGAATTTATCAGTTAACAGAATTTTTTAGCAAACCGATGGCAAATGCAGGAACTACATAGTAGTAGTAGTACAGACACTTTTTGGCGATAATTAATTCATTTTTGAATCGAGGCGAATAATCATCGCAGAATTATGAATCAAAATTGAAAATTAAGTTAAATACTATTCAAGTTAAGACAGTTATTAATATTATGCACGGACTCCGCTGACTGTTAAAATAATTCAAAATAATTTACACCTGATGTTTAATATCATTACAAATTTTAGTGAAAAAATCGCAATTTAAAAATTTACTTCTGATATCACTGAGAAAAAAAAAAGAGTTTTGTTGATTTATTTTTTTAATATCACCCCTTTTGATTGACGTGTGAAAAAATATAATTAAATGAAAATATTCTGAGAAAAATTCTACGCTGAAATGTAAAAAATATAAAATTTTTAATGTAGCCGCGTGGTTAAGGGATTTGACTACTGGGTTCCAGTCCCTGAATAAGACATGGATGTTTCCTTCCTTGTGTTGTCTTTCTGCTGAAGTCTCGCCTTCCTGACAGACTTTTTTTTATCGGGTATTATATTGACAGGCTCCTGTCAGATCTCTGTGACAAGTAGCTGCTTAAGAGATAGTTTATTTTTGCTTTTATAATTTGCAGTTAGTATTTTTGACAGCTCACATAACAAAATTAAGGTGTTTTCCAAACATCATCAAATCACAATACTTGTAAGAGTCCGAAAATGCATTTCAAGTGTGACTAAACACTTCCGCTAACATTTCCTGTGTCTACGGCAAAAAACATCACACATCAATAACCCTTTGATCACACCTTACGCTGATTACGAAATTCACCAGCTTGGATTTCTTTCTGAATATTCGAACCCCACTTAACGACAAATTATCGGTTTCACCTTCTGCTTTAGCGGAAGAGAATCAAAGCCATTTGAACGATACCAGTTATCAGTCCGAGAAAGCATTAACTCCCCTTAATACAACGCACCAGCAAAGGGAGCCAAAATAACAGCCTAATTGTGAAAAAAAAGTAACAACCTGATGTCGGTAAACACTTCAGAGAACGACTACTGTTTTCCTCTTAATCGGAATGCAAACTTTGCTGAGAATAGAGACGACCAAACAAGCAAAAGACGGAATAGTATTTCTAAGACTTTGTTTTCACTTCCCAACACGAAATGCACACCTCCCCGTATGACACGCTATTCCTACGGAGACGCCACCGTCTGGCCCCATCAGGCGTGCCTTCATGGGATCCATTGTTACGGCCGGTCGAGTTCTTCTATTGTGTTACGCTTTGCTGTGTTCCAGGATCGACCAAATAAAGACAAGGGTCCACTCGACGCATGCGTAGTGGTAGAATCCACGATTAAGAGGTTTGTGTTTTTTACGGAAATCTTTGGTCGGTGAACGGTGTTTGCTTAACTGTGTCATTTCTTATCCTAAAACACCGTAATAAAGTCTACAAAGGTTAACGGCTCGAGAAAGGGCGAGGTTGGACTGACTGGTCGTGACAAACAATTTAATATCTGTTATTTTCGTTTCCAATTATATATAAAAAAAAGCTTTGTTTTGGTAAGAACAGGCAAATAATTTGTGATCTATTAAATTGCTAGGGCGTTAGCTATCAATGTTTATGTGGGTCTTCGAGCTGCCCATTAGCGTTGTTGAGGTAAATACCTGAAACCCATCCAGTGACTTTTTGTAATTCGTTGGCCTACTACTTTGAAATTTTGTAGAACATGAAGTAGTTGATAAATTAGATGTTACAAGATCAATTTTCTAACTGTGAAAATACAAAAGTCGTGTTGATACGGAAGATGCCGTGCATGTGCATTAAATAACCTCGAGCTTTCCAAATACGTGACTTTTTAACTGGAATTTTTTTAATGAGTTTATTTAAAAAATAAATATCTCAAAAATGATTAGGTTTTTGAGAGGTGCATTTTTAGGAATATGGCATTGTTTATTGAGCATATTTGTTATCCCAGCTTTTCCTCAACCGCTGACAGGACACAAAAATCGTTTTCACGAACACATAGAGAATATTTCCTTTCCTGAGCAGCTAACGGACGTACATATGCACATATGAAAACTATTATAAACTTTTTGTGGATTCTCTTTGTTATTAGATATGATAGGCTACATACTGTTCCATTATTAAGTGATTACCAGATTCAGATATTAAATATTTGCTGAATGGCAAAATTTTCCTTTGGATAAAAGCATCATTTTAAAGGTAGTTGGCAACAAAAAAATACGTCCTCGTTGCTTAACCCTTCCAGTGTCCAGAACGTATATATCCGTTTTTAGTACAATAAAAGAAAACGATTTTTAAAAAAAAATAAAAATTTTTAATAGATATTTTATATGTAATTTAAGCTTGATAAATATTTTTTTTTTTATTTGATGCATATTTTATTAAACTATGACATAAATAATTTGTTAAAGTCATCTGTTTGCCATTTCTTAGAAGTTATATAAGGTATTGCCAATTTGTTTGTTAACATTACTCTGTGCTGAAGCAATCCCCTAATTTAAGCTCAGAAGTTTGATTTGAACTATTATCAACAAATTTTTCCTTAAAGTTTTTAAAATCTCCTGATAATTAACAAAGAACTGTACTTTTTAAAAATAGAAGATTTTGGAAGTAATTATGAAATGTGTACCTTTTTTTTGGTATATCAATGTAAAAATTGTTATTAAAATTAATATGTTACTACATTGATCAAATTTTTTACTTCAATAAAATTCAGAATTAAATTCTTTTTAATTTGGTATATAACATGAGCTATTTCTGTTGATTAGTTATTTATTAAAATATTCTAAATGCGACTTGTTTATTGGACTGCAACAAGCCTGGACTTTTTCTCAAAGTATACCCCCTCAAGCAGTATAGTATGGAGAAAAAAATTTCAAAATGGAAGAAATGTTTACTTTAAACAAAATTTTTTTTTGTTATTTAGAAATAGCCTTTCTATTCATGTGCATTATAATGATTTCTGTCTATTAGCGTTTTTTTAATAAATTTTTATTTGTGTTGCCAGATGCATTTTTTTACTACATGACTCTAAAAAAGTTGCATTAAAATGAAACATATGGTCTTTTTTTTAAATGTTTTATTTTCAGAAAATCCAGAATTAAATGTTGATTAATTTGGCATATAACATGCCATAATTCCTTTCACTAATTATTTGGCAAAAAAGTTCTAAAATTAAATTTGACCTATGGATGTAAACCAGTTTTTCAGGCTGACCACTGGAAGGGTTAAGAACAGGAAATTATGTTGCTGTTTTCCAAATAAGTTCCTCAAATATTGAAAGTCGGATTTTTAATTAATTTCTTTAATTTATTATGCTGAATTAACAAAAAAGGAAACTTAAGCAGATGTGCAGTATTCGGTCCTCAGCCGCCATTTTGTTTTATTTCTGCGCGGTGAAAAAAACAGTCTGAATGGTGAAAGTTATCCTCAATACGCATCTACCTTAAGATGCGTATTGAGGATATATATATACATCTCATCAAAACCCTCATTGGAGGCTAATTTCACCATGAACTCAAACCTTGAACCTTGATACAAAAAATCCATTCTTCGACTGGAGCTCGCAATTAACATTAAAGCATTCATATTTTCAAAATAAATCATCAAATATCTTAAAGCTTTCTTTATTTTGTTGTATTTTAATAGTTGTGGAAATATATATAGTAATAAGTAGAAAGTTCAAGTATATGCTTTAAAAATCTATGTATAATATCAGAAATTGCAGCTGTTAATACTTTTCTAGCATGGAAAATATTTGAAGACTGCTTTAAAAAGACAATAGGATTACTTTTAGATATACGCTTTATAACGTACTTGATTTTTTAATTGGCAATTATTTTCTAGCTAAAGGATAGGACCTAAAAGCTCCCTCCTTTTTCTTGAACACCCTAAAACGAGTTTTACGTGCAGGATAAGTGCAAAATTCCCATTTATCCGCTACAATTAAAGCGTTAAAAGCTTTGAATTCTTGGTACAATACACTATGTTGAAAAAAGTGTCCGGATACTTCCATGTTATGTGAATGGAAAGCCACTTTCAAAGCTCCCTAACATTGAAAATAAATCTTTTACGCAAAAACTGTTATTGGCGATAAATTATAGATGTCACTGAAATCTCTTTAAATATATTTCCCGCAATATTCGTTTAATATTTAAAGAATGAATGGAAGCTGAAGCATTTATCTTTAACTTTTGACACTTGTGAAAAAAGTCTTCAATAGATAAAACACAACCCTTGTAACAATTTCTTCACTAACATAAATTAAATATCTGAAGTTTGTATGACGATTTTTTAAGATTTCATCAATTTGGAGGCAATATGAGAGGGTCAGTTTTCAACAATCTTCGATCAATATTTAAAGAGTCATTGAAGCGGGACCATTTAACAGCAGACGACACTGTCGCATTGCCTCCAAATTGATGAAATCTTAAAAAATTATGATTCAAACTTCAGATATTTATGTTAGTGAACAAATTCTTACAAGAGTACTTTTATTGTACTAAAAACAGTTTTATCTATTGAAGTATTTTTCCACAAGTGTCAAAAGTTGAAGATAAATGCTTCAGCTTCCATTCATTCTTTAAATATTAAACGAATATTGCGGGAAATATATTTAGAGAGATTTGAGTGGCATCTACAATTTATCGCCAATAACAGTTTTTGCGTAAAAGTGTTATTTTCAATGTTAGGAAGCTTTGAAAGTGGCTTTCCATTCAGATAACATGGAAGTATCCGGACACTTCTTTGAACATAGTGTGTCATCAACAAGATTTAGAAGATGGGCATTTACACCTGATGTGAACTGCATCTAAAAAAAAGCAACTTAAAACTTTCCTTCCCTTGTTTTGAACATGTGTGAAGCGTTGTCAGTAACAAAAACAATGAAAACAAAATACATTTATTTAAATTTGTTGATGCATCGAATAATTTACTTCACTGACAGTGAACAGCAGTACGTTTTAGAAATGTCGACTTCAAACACTAAATTCCATATTTGCCTAGTGAATTCTTTAGCAGGTCATTTAGAAGATTGTCTCACCCACCTAAGGAGTGAATGTGTGGAGTTTACAATGTAGAAATTAATTACTTAAGGAAAAGCAAGGCCAGACCTCCACAAGAATTTCTCAAAATATGTTTTCATGCATTTCAGAAAAAATAACATAATTAAGAAAAACGTCAAAATGTCGGAAATTTATCGAAGCTGACTAAATTTAACCAACAACTCGAAAATTAAAGTAATTCCGATAAGTTACTGACTTTTTGAATTGAAAACCAGTCAAATTCGCGGAATCGTAAATAAATATGAAATTCGCGGAAAATCGCCCCGCGAAAAACGTACAGCCCTATATGGTATAGCTCGGGAGTTCCTTAATCAAACCACAGAATTTCGATTTCTCATTAAAAGGAGTAACAATAAACTCATCTAATATATACGTGGACCAGTGGTTCTCAACCTTTTATGCTTTACGTACCCCCTGGAAATGTGTATGGCGTACCTCTTGTAGAGATATATAAAACTATAATTATAGTATAACAATGGGAATAAAATAAAACATATACATATATATACACATTAAATTTTGTATTCATAAATGACATATATCGATAAACACAAAAAATGAGATTTTTGCACAGCAGTGTTGCCAACTTAATGACTTTGTTACTAGATCGACTTTGAGCTTTCACGGCGTATTTCACGTTGAGAACACCTGGCGTAGACTATTGTGAGTGATTGACGGCTGACTAACTGGGTATCACGCTAATTCGAACTACGACGCAGAAATGGTAAGATTTCTGAAACTTTGCACCTAAGGGTAATCCGGCTCGTAGATCTCGGGAAAATCCGAAATTTGACCTCCGACATGTCCTTTAAGGCAAAATTTTGATATACTCAGAAACGTGAAACATTGGTGTCTGGGGTGTTTCTGGCTATGTAGGAAGCTAAGAAATTTCGGACTTCGAAGTCACGTCAAATTTAGATCTATCGATGATATGAATGAGTGAATACCCCCCTCAAGCAGCTGCTTGCCACAGAGGTCTGACAGGAGCCTGTCAGTTTAATACTCCATAGAGAATAGAAAGTTAAAAATTGGTAACTTTGAGGTCAAAGGTCAAATATAGATCTGCTGGTGGTAGAGGGCTAAAAATTGGCATCTATGGTTAATTTAAGTCGTAGATCTCAGAAATTATGGAAAATTTTAGATGCGATGGGTTGTTCAAGGTGAAAGTTCAAATCCTTATATACCAGCGCTGGAGAGCTAAATATTGAATAGGACTATTTCTGGTAGTACAACACGAAAATGAGGGATTTTTAGGTCTGGTATCTGAATTAGGGATCGAGTTATGAACCTTTAAAAATAAGCTGAATTCCCTCAGCTTAAAAATTCACTTTTTGGGTTTACACCTGAGGAACCCTTTTTTGCACACAATGGGCTAAATGCCAGGTCCCAAAGGCTCAGAGAAGGTTGGGGGAGGGGACCTTTTGGATGGCTATTAGGTGACTCCCATCAAGGCAATCCAGCATATTCTTAACGCGCACAAGCCCATTGGTATCCCTACTGACCGAGAACAGAGAGGGGAAATTTTGCCTAGATTCACTTTTTTAATTAGGCTCAATTCCCGTAGGTTAACAATGTAAAAATGACTTTATACACATGCCAAACAAAATGGTTGTCCTAGCCTTCAATGGCTGATACAAAAAACGTTAGGAGTAGATTGGGTTGGGTTGTTTTACCTCTGAGCGGCACTTTTTTGCACACTAAGGGCTAAATGGCCAGGTCACATGGACCCCGAAGGCTCAGAGAAGGTTTGGGGAGGGGACCAACTGGAACAGCTGTTGGGAGACAGATGGTAGCCTCCCGTCAAGGCCATCCAGCGTGTTCTTTAACGTGCACAGGGTATGGCTCTCCCGCACACGGGGCCACGACTTAACGTCCCATCCGACGAACGGCGGCTTTTTCAAGCCCATCGGTGTCCCCTACTGACCGTGGGCAGGGCGGGGAATTTTGCGGATTAGGAGTAGATGAAAAAAAGGTTTCCACTATTAAATATATCTTTAATACCTATATAACCGGCCCACATCTGAAACAAATAGAATGGGGGCAAGACACTGGATTGCCATTCCAACAAGAAAAATTTCACTCCATTTTGCTTAAATATTACTTGAGAAAAGGGCGAAATATAAATATACTCAGTGGTGAAAGTAGGCTGGATACGCAGTACCGGAAAGAAATTATTTGCCGGTACGGTGTACAGGTAAGACAGTTTTCAGTAGTGCCACAGTTAATTTTTTTTTACAATTTCATTCTCTTTTAACCGAGCAGTTGGTTTGATCTTTGATGTGTCACCCCTTTTCCCAGTTAGGTCTGGGAAACGATGGAAAAATATTCGAAAGATTAAGAATCTAATATCGGTTCATATTAATTTGTTTTTAATAATTACTTTTCAAGAGCAACTGCAAAATTTTGAAGCAAATTTTCTTTACATCTTGAAAAAGGCAGAATTTTGATAAAAAAAATATAAAAGAAAAAAAATCGTTGTTGTTAGCCCTGTATATTATTTTGGGATTTTTTTTTTTACTTACTACTAGGCTAAGACCCAAACAATGTTGATAGATCTATTACTAGAGTTGTCCTTATGTTTAATTTCTACTTGTTTTATTATGTAATATCAGAAATATGCTATTAACTAACTCGTAGTTCGTTATGCAATAGTATAGAGTTTCTGAACGTGGGGTACGCGGTAAACGTTTTTGGGGTATGCCGTGAGAGCTCAAGAGTTGCTAGATCTGATTACCCAGTAAAATGTTTACAATTTTATAAAATTTGTTAAATTGTTTATGTCATTTTTTATGTTTATCGATATATGTAACTTATGAATAGAAAATTAATGTGCATATATATCTTTTATTTTAATCCTATTGTTATACTATAACTATAGTTTTATCTATCTATACAAGGGGATATCTATCATTTCCAGGGGGTACGTGAAGCATAAAAGGTTGAGAACCACTGGCATAAATGATCAGTTACTGCAAAAAGAATCTAGAAAAATCACATGATCAAAACATTACATTTTAATCCTGCTTTGGGACAGGCTGTTGCTATTGCTAAAAATCAAGCGATGCACTTCATTTTGGAAAAGTGCATTCTCTCGTAAATCAAAAGTGGATTAACATACAAGATTTGCATTCTCAGTTTTGCATTTTACTATACTCAATACGAAAATTTTACGAGAAATTTCATAAATGAATATAATTGTTTGCGTACTTCACACTAATGTTGGGTGGCTGTTTTCAGTTCCGAATTCATTTATAATGACCTCAGATTTTGAATGAAATATTATCTGTTTGGGGGCTATTCTCTTCCTGGATATGATCAAGAGTTTTCAACATTTCATTTCGTGGCTTTTTTTTTTTGCAAATTTCAAGGAATATTTAAATTATTTAATCCGAGGCAAAAACATGCAATGACAGAACAGTATCTCTCAGTGGTATCGCATTTCCTTTCCGTATTTAAAGAGTTATAGAAGTTTGAATATTGTATAACAGAGATTTCAGTCGTAAGAATTCATATCAGAACTTTAAAAAACGCTAAACTGTTACTTCTTTCAGCAAAAGTTCAGGATAATAAAAAGGCTGCACACTTACTCTAAGACACCCGATACTGATTACACAATTTTATGCCAGTCTTCAATGTTGTGATGTGAAGTAATTACTAGTCTGCAACATTGATACCAGTCATTTTGCATAGCATGATGTTGGTATAATTGGCAATGTTGTAGCAAGCCCAGTCGTGTTGACAACTTGAACAGGCATCCATGGCATGGGAATGGAGATTTGAAAATCTTTATAATTTGAAAATGATTAGTGTATGGCTTTCAATGAGTCAAATTTCAGTGATGGAACTTAGTACAACTCTTGAATACAATAGGACCTTAGTAGAAGTATGAAAAAAAAAAAACTTGGTAAAGTGGTATGAAAATCTGGTAAAAATCCCTACATAGTGTGCTAAATAATAATCAAAATGAAATAAAATATATGCATAAATGTTACACTAACTTTATGCTGTAGGAATAAATAGTAATGCAAAGACATAATGTTGAAGTATAATTGTGTATATCAGAGATTACTCAAGTTTATGATCTTAACAAGTTTTATGATTTTAACAACAATGCTCATTTCTGCATTGTTGTTAAAACCTATTTTAACAGCTAATTTTAAAATGTAGCTGTGATATTTGGTTATGTAAAATTATTTGCCAACATTTGATATTTAGCAGGTTTGGCTTATTGGTGCAACCCCAGTATAAAGGCTAAATTTATACTTTTGGCCATTTCACCAATATCCACTTCAATATTTCAAAAACGCTATGACAGAAATTACAATAAAGTGATCTGAAACTCTGGAGATCAATTCAATGGTACAGGAACTATCAACTAGTTTCATTATTAGAAAATAGACTAATAGTTTTGAAACTATTTTGAGTTGTTTTACCTCTGAGCAGCACTTTTTTGCACACCATGGGCTAAATGGCCAGGTCACATGGACCCCGAAAGCTCAGAGAAGGTTGGGGGAGGGGACCCACTGGAACAGCTGTTGGGAGACAGATGGTAGCCTCCCGTCAAGGCCATCCAGTGTGTTCTTTAAACTGCACAGGGTATGGCTCTCCCTTACACAGGGCCACGGTTTAAAGTCCCATCTGAGGGATGGCGGCCTTTCCAAGCCCATCGGTGTCCCCTACTGACCGTGGGCAAGGGGGGGAATTTTGCGGAGATAAATCTCAACGCTGACCCAGCTGGGACTCGAACCTGGGAACTACAGATTATGAGCCTGGCGCGCTACCGACTGAGCCACCCCCGCACCACTATTTTGAGTAGTGTAGGCATTATGATATCAACACATGCTCTATTTTAATGTTAGACACTGAATTAAAGATTCATAAATTATTGTTTTAGTGTATTCAACATATTTTGCATATGTCCTTTTAAATACAACTATTCTTTTTAATCGGAAGGGTCCAGACTCATTGGTACATGATATATCTTTCACTCCCACTTGGTGTCCTAAATTCTATAAATCATAACACAAAACTATTGTTTGCAGAAGTTTTCATGTAATTCCTAACAGAGGCCATTTTATTAGGCCAGACCCGTATTACATCAATAGGAGGTCAGATGCAGAGCTCAATACCTTTTTAAAAATTTATCAAAAAATATGTCTGAAGATGTAATATGTCTTCCATCCAACTTGATGTGGTCCTAAACATCTATATACACTGAATGATCATTGAATTACGTCAAAGAGATGAACAATTTACTGCACAAAGAGGGTAGCTTTGAAGCTCTATAACTTTTTTAAAATAAGCATTTTATTTTGGTAAATGGGACTAAAGGTAAATTAAAAATCTCAATCTATCTAAATGTCAATTTTCAACAACATTCCTTTAACATTTAATAGAAGCTTATAATACTGATCATTATTTATATATACAGGGTGAATCTGAAAAAGTGGGCAAAACTTTACGGGGTGGTAGAACGCAGCTATACGAGCAATATTCGTCATAGAATGTATGGTCGGAATGCAAGTGGTGAGAAGTTAAAAGGTAGTTTTCCACTGTCACATCTGATGTGACCTGGCCATTTAAAGAATGAACACAAGAAGGAGAGGAGATACTTCAGAAAACATTTTATTAACAGGATTCCACCCTACGCAGAATGTCCTCTGCAAGTTGTGGCGTCCTGACACTCCTTTCACGCCCTGCGTCTTGCTTGGCCGCGGCGAAGGATCCTGTTTCACACAGCCGCCGATGCAAACACTCGAAGGTTTTCCGATCTGGAGTGCATCTCACAAAGTGAAAATGGCGGATATGCACACAAAGTGCATATCCGCCATTTCATGGTTTGTATAACCAGCCATCCTCTCAGCAATCCACAGTAGAAATGCTGTTGGGTGCGAGGACCGACCCTTTTATACCATTTCCAACGCCACCTAGCGGCTTGTTGTTTGCGTTCCGACCATACATTCTATGACGAATATTGCTCGTATAGCTGCGTTCTACCACCCCGTAAAGTTTTGCCCACTTTTTCAGATTCATCCTGTATATATTCAGTGTACCTCAGTGGATCAGGACCATACCCACGTTAATGTCAATAGGGAGATTCAGGGCTCATTAACTTAAATATATTTCTATAAATAATATTTAATAAGTTTTTATAAAAAAATGTAGATGAACATAAATAAAAAAATTTCAATTGTCTCAATCTGGATTTTCAAAAGCATTCATTCTGCATTTAAAGAGTTGTGGAAACAAACATTTAGCAACTTATTCTGCAAACAATAGTTCAATATTGGTGAAAATTAAAATATCACATAAATTGCCAAAACTATGGTTATACATTTTAGTAAACTTGAATATAATGGTTACTGTTTTCAGTTTTGCCATTTGAATTAATTTTTCATATCAGTTATTGCTATTTGAATTGTTTCTGCTAAATGTTTAGCTTCCAAACCTTTCAAATATTTAATGTTGTTGAAATTCGAGATTTAAAACCTGTAACATATACACATACTCATGGTCACTGATTTATGATCACTCTACCCCATGTTTTGTCAATGTGAAGTTAATTTTGAAGAAATGTGGCTGAGAATAAAGATCTCAATCGAATCTATCTATATCTCAATTTTCAACAATATTCTTTCAGTATTTAATCACGTACAGAAGTTTAAACATTTCAGAGCAGCAATGTATTCTAAGAAATTTGTTGAAAATAAAATGAATATCGAAGGAATTACTCATACACTTTTAAAATAGTTATTATTGAAATACTTTTTATTCATGTTTCAATTAATTTCAAAAGTAAATTCTTTTGTCTGTCATTACTGTTGTTGAATGTTCAAACTTCCATAATCTTTAAGTACAGTACTTTTAGTGTTCCTTTATGCTTATAAACATTTTTAGGAATGCATACTGTTTTGATTATGTTATAACAGTTATGTAATCCATAGTTACATGACAAAGGCTACAAAAAATAATTGATATTATTGCTATTAACTACATAATGAAAAAAAGCTGACAATTTTCAGACATATAAGAACTTTAAAGAATACAAATAATTATTAAACTCAACTCATTAATTATCCATTAATAATTTCCACTCTGTAAATTGATTCAAATATTTAGAGGAAAAATTGTCTTGAGCCGGGTGGGATACGAACCCACGACCATGTTATCAGGAGGTCGTGGGTTCGTATCCCACCCGGTTCAAGACAATTTTGCCTCTAAATATTTGAATCAATTTACAGAGTGGAAATTGTTAGTGGATACTTAATAAGTTGAGTTTAATAATAATTATTTCTAGATTGCATACTCATAAGACATGCATTCCATCTAAGAAAAGGCATTAAAAAGCCGCTTGAGGTGGGATTGCCTGAACACTCCCTACACATTAGGAAAGTAGATTGAGAATGTTCATAACATCAGTTAGAGGAGATCTTGATCGGTGGCCAGTAGCTGTGGTCCAGAGCACCTGACATGTTATCAGAAGGTCGTGGGTTCGTATCCCACCCAGTTTAAGACAATTTTTCTCTAAATATTTGAATCAATTTACAGAGTGGAAATTATTAGTGGATACTTTAAAGAATAACCGATATGCTTTCTAAAACATAGAATACAAAAAATATTATTTCCAATTTATTTTATTCTACTAATCATGAATATTATATCCCTAAGAAACACTGCTTCTGAAAATTTCTCAATTATTATATTATATACATGTTCTTTAATACAAAGTGAATGTGAAGTAAAATATTGCTCTACGTATTACATTTACATCATAAATAGCATTATAGTTATTTTAAATCGTTACTTAGTGATGTATGTTTATTCTCAGCAGCCATCCAAGCTGCTTGACAGTTTTTAGTCCTTTTTGATGTTACGGTCCAAGATACATGAGTGCTTGCAACTACTGGTAAAATAAAGAAATACTTCTTTTGATATGGAAGTCTCTTCTGCAGCAGAAGCTGGGTGAAATACACTGCTGAAAATGCTGAGAAAATTTAAAACAGATTAGAAATAAATATTTTAACTACATGGTAATTTAATAATAGCAAATGATCTCTGAATAATGAGTTGTACATTTCTTTTGTATACATACACATTACATCGAATAGAGAGGAAAAATTGCCATTTGCCAGGGTGGGATCCAAACCCACGACCTCCTGATAACAAGCCAGTGCTCTATCTGTTGAGCTACCAGCTGCTAATCAATATCTCCTGTATTAATGCATAACATTATACCATTGAATCAAAATGGTATAATGCTTAAAGCTACTAACAGAGGATATTTTGATCAGCGGCTTGCAGCTCAGTAAACAGAGCACCTGACCCATTATCAGGAGGTCATGGATTCAGCTCCCACCCAGCTAATAACAATTTTTCCTCTACATTCATTTATTGTATATAGCCTACAGGTGCTTATCTGTGATTACCCATTATTCAATAATTTACATCATTATTCTACAAATTTTTAGCTTTTAATAGGTACTGAAAACTACATCAGAAAATTTAGAAATAGTGTAGGATTAATACTATTGTGCAGAATATTAGACATATTCTAAGTAATAGGCAGAACCTGTGAAATTTTAACCTTAGGTGCCATATCTTATTTCTATAATCTTTAAATTCAAGCAGAGCTATAGAAAGTAGTGAGTAGGAGAGGTGGCTCATCTAAATGCTATAACAGCAATACAGTGTAATGCTCCAAAGATTTAAATACTTTTAAAGTTTTGGACCCTTTGTCTAATCCAATATTTATTCAAACTGCGGATAGCTAAAGTCGGGAGCCAGGCAATAATTAACAAATTGCCAAAATAAAGTTCAATTAGGGTTTGAATACCAGCAAGCGTTACTTAGCAAGTAAGAATTCAAAAATTAAATAATTGTCAAAATTCTAATTTAACTTATAATCGAAACAACTAATGTTGCTCAAGAGAAAAAATAGCAAGGATTCAAAAAAGATTCCTATAACAAACAAGTTTATTTCCAAAATTATTTTAAACACTCACCAACTTCAATGAAGAGGATACTACATCATTTCTATCTCACTACAAACTGACAACTACACTCTCACAACTCTACTAACTCACTTCCAACTCACTAACTTCTCAAAAAAAAAAAACTGACTCTTACTACTGACAACTACTAACTTCTCAAAACTGACTCCTGTGACTAACATGTCATGGTTTTAACAAGCGTACAGGCTTGGCAACACGTGGCTGTTGCACTGGTAAAGACATTTGCATAAAAATGATGAGCGCGCAAGCTATGACGCAAGAGGGAGCGTGTCCTTGTACATGCGCGCTTTAGCGGGTGACAGTTGAAAGTTCGGAGTTGCACATGCGCAACTCCTATGCTCTTGGAAATGAGTGCTGTGATGCCACAAAATGAAATAAAAATCCCCAAAATAATAAATATAACGTAAATTAAGCAAAACTGGTTAAGATAAAGTAAAAGTGAATGAGGGGGCATCACAACAGTAGCCATAAATACCATGGTTTGGTTGTTTGGGGTTTTATGATGCAAAAGCAACAAGATCATATTGTGCCAAACAAGACAAACAGGGTATGTAAATACCATAAGAGTACAATAACTACAAATGATATGAGATCAATACAATAACTGTAAATGTCAACATGCATATTTTTTTTAATATGAAGTGTAGGTTTTAATCCCACCAGTCCTTCACTTTAGGCATCCAATGACTAAATGGCATAGTATGTTTCTTGATTATATTATTACATTGAATTTATTATATATATTCAATGCAATATAAGTCATTATCAATATTAGTATCAATCCAAAAATTGAATTTATTATATATTCTCTATGTGACATATTAAATGATGCACTTAAATAGCAGCCTATGCATGAATTGTAGCTGGGAAATAATGCTGAATTTGTAAATAGTGGCAAGATCTCAGCTAGGGATACCAGACATCCTCCACAAAGCATCAAATATATAGATTTGCTTCACATCCCCCAGTAGTATTGTATAAGTTTTTTTTTTAGGTAATAACATAAATTAATTGTAAAAACTCTGTATAACAATTGTGGGTTGTTGGGTTGTTTTACCTCTAAGCGGCACTTTTTTGCACACCATGGGCTAAATGGCCAGGTCACATGGACCCCGAAGGCTCAGAGAAGGTTGGGGGAGGGGACCCACTGGAACAGCTGTTGGGAGACAGATGGTAGCCTCCCGTCAAGGCCATCCAGTGTGTTCTTTAACGTGCACAGGGTATGGCTCTCCCGCACACGGGGCCACGGCTTAACGTCCCATCCGACGGACGGCTGCCTTTCCAAGCCCATCGGTGTCCCCTACTGACCGTGGGCAGGGCGGGGAATTTTTGCGGAGATAAATCTCAACGCTGACCCAGCTGGGACTCGAACCTGGGAACTACAGATTACGAGCCTGGCACGCTACCGACTGAGCCACCCCCGCCCCCTATAACAATTGTGTGGGTCTCAGCTAGTTTTAATTAAATTTGTATCCTGGGCTGAAATTGTAGCTGGATACTAACATGAATTGTAAGTTGTAGCTTACTATTCAAACATTTACAATATATCATTTATATCTTAAATGACAGCCGAGGGTAGGGGCCCTAAAACAAATCTCATCAAGACAGCAAACATACTTGTTGGAGATGTAGTAGTTCACAAGAAACTAACTTGTTGGAGGGCTGATACAAAGTATTTTGACTGCCTTGCATAATGTCACTCTAGGTATTGCGGTACCCCTATGCAAACTCTATTAAAAGTGTCACATCCCCCCCCCCCACAAAAAAAGAAACATTTTAAATAAAAGCATATTTACCAACCTACATAAATGGCAAAATTCAAATTCTGATATATTTTTTTATGTTTACATAGAAATTTTTAATTTTTATACATCTTGTTAGACTATAGAAAAAAAAAATTACTACATAAGCTTATATACATCACAACTAGAAAAACACATATCGCCTCTGGCACGAGATCTCGTTTTCAAACAGAATGAAGTTTTTCTGTTACCTACTGTTTCATTCCTTAAAAGTTTTAATTTGAGCTAGCAGATGTTGGGAAAAATGCAAATAATATTTTATTAGTAATTAAATAAAATTATTATATTTATAAATATTATAATTAATTAATATATAATTATAATTAATTAAATAATATAAAAGTTTTCATCTTTTAATTCTTAAATCTAAAAAGTTGCATTTTCCACACCTCTCTCAGAAAAGAGGGTATATTATTGCTATCAGTGGTATATCTCTTAAATTTCAAATTCCTATTCTACATTTTATTATTTTCAAAATTCGATAACAGCTGCGTTATTTCATATTTAGTGATCTGTTAAGATACATGTATTAAAACTCCTAAATATTTCAAAAACGCAAATTATATTTTATTAGTACCAATCAAACTAAAAAAAGAGTTTTCTAATTATCATTTTCATTGCGTCCAATCAAAACTTCATAGCCACCAGAATTTCATATTTCTATCATTAATACATCATTGCAATATTTGTTTGAAATTTTGGAATTTTCAATCTTTTCTATCATTAGAGGTTGCAATTACAGTATTCGAAAGATTCCGAAAGTGGGAATCATAATATTTTATCGATTCCTATCTAACCCAAAAAAAGATTTTTTCATTTATCTCTAAATACAAACAATTATCTGCAAAAACAAAAAAAAATAGTGTTTTCCCATCCCCTGGGTCTAAGAGGTCAATTCATTGTTGTCAATGGAAACATCGTGGTATTCACATTTCACCACCAAAATTTAAAATTTCTAGCTTAAATATGTTGTTTGCAATATTTGGTTGAAATTTTGGAATTTGTGAATTTTTCCACCATTAGAGTGCACAAATATAGTTTTTGGAAGATTTAAAATGTGTGAAAGTGTGAATCATAATATTTTATCAAATCCTATCTAACCCAAAAAGAATTTTTGATTTATCTCTGAAAACAAAAAAGTTGTGCTTTCCCACCCCTCTGGGACTAAGGGATCAACTCATTGTTAGCAATGGAAACATCATGACCTTCACATTCCACCACCAAAATTTCAAATTTCTAGCATAAATACATCATTTGAAATTTTTGGATTTTCACTTTTCCAACTCTAGAGGGTGTAATTAAAGCTTTAGAGATTTGGAAAGTGCATATTGTAATATTTCATCAATACCTATCCAACACAAAAAGAATTTTTAATTTATCTCTGTAAACAGAAAAATTTGATGTATACAGACGGACAGACGATAGATCGAAACTATTATCTTGTCTTCTTTGAAACAGAGATAAAAAAAAAAATCAGCGTAAAATATAAATGGTTCTTAAGCAAGTTCACCAGAGTTGTATTGCTCATGCTTTCACACCAGAGAATTCATCAATAAATTTGTCAAATATTGAACTTTTCACATATAATATAAATAATAAATACCCCCTCAAGCAGCTGCTTGCCACAGAGGTCTGACAGGAGCCTATCAGTTTATATGACATAGTAGGTCTGTGAGGTTGGCAGGACCTAAGCAGAAAAAAAAAACACGAACATCCATGCCTTACCCAGGGCTTGAACCCAGGTCCCTTAGATCAGTAGCCAAGTGTGTGAACCACTCAGCCGCAGGACTGTAATATACTCTGTTGTTATTATAGACAGTACTACTAGAGGGTTGTTGTTTTACCTCTGAGAACACAATGGGCTAAATGGCCAGGTCACAAGGACCCCGAAGGCTCAGAGAAAGTTGGGGGAGGGGACCCACTGGAACAGCTGTTGGGAGACAGATGGTAGCCTCCCGTCAAGGCCATCCAGCGTGTTCTTTAACATGCACAGGGTATGGCTCTCCCACACACGGGGCCACGGCTTAACGTCCCATCCGACGGATGGCAGCCTTTAGCAAGCCCGTCGTTGTCCCCTACTGACCGTGGGCAGGGCGGGGAATTTTGTGGAGATAAATCTCTACGCTGACCCTGCTGGGACTCGAACCTGGGAACTACAGATTACGAGCCTGGCGCGCTACCGACTGAGCCACCCCCGCCCCGCTGTTTAGGGACAAGACTGCCATGTCTACTTCTACTCCTTTCGAGAATGAGAGCGCGGCTTGTGAAAAACGTACTCAGCAGCAGGTGTCCAAAACAGATATTCCTCCAGCAATCCCAAAGCTGCCGAAGAGCAATCTGACACTGCGGCGAAGAACAGGGCGTTGACCCTTGCAAGATAAATAAACTGATACGTGCCCCCCTTCAAGAGATCAAGATCATGATGGTGAGAGGTATACTCACTCCCACGGAATTTGATCTGCCTATAAATATAGGATGAATGAATCGTTTTTTCACTACGTTTCTTCTCATTATAATAGAAACTCTTTTACTGGGAGTCCGTAGCTCAGTTATTAGTTCCCTTTTCATTTTTAGTATTCCTTCGAGACTCATTTAGTGCAGCGGTGAAAATAATGATTTGAGGTTATCACCAAATGCATGACCATTTTCATTTATATTGGATTAACATAGGGACCTATAGAGCCCAGGGTCCTAGACACCAAGAAATGAGGGAATCGTTGTTGAGTTGTTTTACCTCTGAGCAGCACTTTTTTGCACACCATGGGCTAAATGGTCAGGTCACATGGGCCCCGAAGGCTCAGAGAAAGTTGGGGGAGGGGACCCACTGGAACAGCTGTTGGGAGACAGATGGTAGCCTCCCGTCAAGGCCATCCAGCGTGTTCTTTAATGTGCACAGGGTATGTTCTCTCCCACACACGGAGCCACGGCTTAACGTCCCATCCGACGGACGGCGGCCTTTCCAAGCCCGTCGGTGTCCCCTACTGACCATGGGCAGGGTGGGGAATTTTGTGGAGATAAATCTCAACGCTGACCCAGCTGGGACTCGAACCTGGGAACTGTAGATTACGAGCCTGGCGCGCTACCGACTGCCCCACTCCCGCCCCCAGTACTACTAGATGTTCTTCCACGATGCTTGGTCATAAATAATTTGTTTACATTCTTGATTATAAAATATTTTTCTCCACTTGCCTATGTATAGATTAGTAATATCTCCCAATGAACTGAATTAGAAACCATAGATTTTAATTTATCTGAAGATTCATACTGCATTACAAAACTATGGTTATATATTTTAATAAAGTTGACTATAATGGTTATTGAGTAATGAAGTATTACAGGAAAATGTAACTGGTATGCATTCATAATGAATACTGGTTAATACAGTTCTCCTGATATCTGCCATTAGAGATATTTTCAAATGTTTATAATCGCAGTATAACATCTGAGAAGAAATCAAAAATAATTTTAGTAGTATTAGAGTGAAGAAAAAGTCTTCAAAATTGAAAGTATGCTAAAATAGTGACCTAAAGCCAATGTGCATATTTCTTGGATGATGCAATTTCAGGTAGTAATAAAATCAATATCTTTTAAAGGTTTAGAAAGCATTAGAACTCTGCTAGAGTGGGAACTTGGCTTGAAGACTGGAAATCACAGCCATTGATAATCTGCATATGGGACAGCAGAATGAAAGCATAAACAAAATCATTGCTACTTGAAATTATTTCTGGTGACTGAACATGAGCATATGTTCACTGCAAGACTCAAATAGATATATTTTTAAACTTTATAATTTTTTCAAGCAAAATAAATCAATAAAAGATATTATTGTAGATTTAAATGTTATTTGTGATATTTCATTCATCATCATCATCATCCTCAAGCAGCCATGGGCTACAGAGGTCCAACCAGACCATGCAATTTAGTTCTCCAACCAAGTCTGTCCTCAACTACATCTACTGCATCTGGCCACTGCACACCAATTCTAACATGGTCCTGTTTGACATTGTCTGCCCACTGCATCCTAGGTCTCCCCCTCCCCCCTTTCTGAGGCCTTTAGGCACACTGTTCATAACCCTATTCGCCAATCAATCAATTCGCCAATAATATAATTATTCATACAGGCAACTTGGCCAAACCAACAGAGTCTCTCTCTGCACAATATGCTGCTTAAAGGAGGTTGCAAACTCCTCTGCCTAACCTCATCATTACTTACAAAGTTGAACCACCTAATACCCAAGATACTGCGTAAGCATCTGGAATCAAAAGCATCTAGTTTCCTGTTATCTTGTTTAAAAAGTGTCCAAGTTTCACTACAATAATTACCCTAGAAAGAACCAAATTATTATACAGTCTAATTTCAGTCTTTAGGTGTATATGCCTATTTCTCCACACTCTCCATAGATTCTTAAAAGTCCTGGCAGCAATCCCTATTCGTCTGTTAATCTTATGCCGCACATCACCATTATCTGTTACATAGCTCCCAAGATAATTAAACTGTGACACCTGCTCAAGACTGCAACCATTCAGATTAACCGAATCACAGCCTGCCTGACCAATTTTCATCACTTTAGTTTTCTCTCTGTTTATAACCAAACCTACTCTACTACCAGTCTCATCAACAGCTCGAATGAAAGAGCTTATTTCATCATCATTTGCCAAAAGAGCTAAATCATCAGCATAATCTAAATCAGAAATTTTCGTATCTCCAGCCCATTTAAGGCCAATATCTTTCCCTTGAAGTGAATTTCGCATTACATAATCAATAACCAAGCTAAAGAGAAAAGGAGACAAAATGCACCCTTGCTGAACACCAGAAGTAATGCTAAACCAATTGCTACAAGCCTCACCAACTCTCACACATGACTCAGTGTTGTTACAGAGAGCTTTCATTATGTTAACTAATTGTCTGGTATACCATATGATCTCACAATCAACCACAAATTATGACGATCAACAGAGTCGAAAGCCTTTTTGAAATCAACAAAGCTAACAACCAAAGGTTTCTGAAACTCTAAACATTTCTCAAGAATCTGCCTAAGTGAAAATATCTGATCCACACATCCCCTACCACTTCTGAATCCACATTGCTCATCATGCAACTGACTGTTAACCAAATTCTTAATTCTATTAAGCACAATCATGGAAAGAACTTTACCAGGCTTTCAGAGGGTAGGCTACCCTTATAGTTATCATAAGAACTGCGATCACCTTTTTTGAAAATAGGGATAACAATAGATCTGGTAAAATCCTTAGGAACCATGCCTTTATCATAAAAGATATTCAAAATTTCAGTCATCCAAGTGGTAACCGAAACATCCCCAGCTCTAAGCATTTCTGTAGTAATATCCATCTACCCCTGATGATTTATGAAGTTTAAATTTAGAAATAGCCAAAATAACTTCAGATTGTGTTAGAGGGCCAACATTAAAGCAACCAATGCATCTATCATCATTGCAAACAATGGGAGTAGAACTAAGCACATTGTTTAGAATATCACTGAAATGCTCAGTCCACCTAGCTATGACAGAATCCTCCCCTTCTACAAACTTACCTTGTTTATTCTTCAATCCCTGTATACCTGTTCGTTTTCTACCACACAAAACATTAACTATCTGGTACAGCTCTCTGCTATTGTGCTGTCTAACTGCTTTCTTGGCTTTGTCAACCAATCCATCAAGCCAAAGATTCTTATCAGTAGCTAACTGATCCTTTACACTTTCATTAAGTTTTCTGTAATGCTTTCTCTTAAGGACTAGTAAGGTATTGATTGAGGATATTCCTGCAGTTCTCTCTGAAATAAGTGCCTTATCACTCAAATAATTCTGCCTCCTCTACTCCTTTTTTCCTAAAACACTACTGTTAGTGTCCAAAAAACCTGTTAAAAATGATCCCATTCTTCCTCAACTTCGGTAGTAAGCATACCATGACTGTCATAATGACTAAGTAACCTATCATGGTAAGCTTTGGCTATAACTGGATCTTTCAGAGCTTCAGTATTAAAAGTAAATTTTTTAACCCTAGCACAACACTTTTTAAGTTTAAGTTGCAAGACACTTTTAACAAGGTAATGGTCAGATCAAATTTCAGCTCCCCTATATACCCTGGTATTCTTAACAGAACTAGCCCATTTACTGTTAATTAATATGTAATCAATCATATTCTTATGCAGCCCATCAGGTGAAACCCATGTGTACTTATGTATATCGCGGTGTTTGTAGTAAGTGTTAGTTATTCCGAATCCATTGAGTTTACTTACCTGTAGGAGACGTTGCCCATTGCCATTGCAGCTACCAATACCAAAAGGGCCTATCACCCCTCCCCAAAGGTCAGAGTCAGTACCATCTTTGGCACTGAAGTCACCTAGAACAAGGGTAATATCTCCTTTCTTGACAGAATTCAAAATATCCTGAAGTTGTCCGTAAAACCTATCCTTCTCGTCCTCATCGGTATCCTCAGTGGGGGCATAACAGCAGATAACATTCAAGTTTTTAACACTTGTCTGAAATTTTGCTGTAAGAAACCTTTCATTAATGCACTCGTATCCTAGAAGAGCATCACTAGTGTGTCTGCCGAGAAGCAAACCCACGCTTTGGTGATGCTTATTGTTGTCCCTCCCTGAAAAGAGAAATTTAAGATTATTTTTAAGAATCTGACCTTTATCTGTCCATCTCGTCTCTTGCAAGCCGAGAATATCTAAATTATAATGGTGGGATTCTTTCGTCACGACATCAAGAGAAAAATCTCTGTGCAGAGTCCTCACTTTCCAACTACCTACGGAGAGAAAATGGTTAGTGGGATGTTTAAAGAAACTATGTTTATTGAGAGAGGGAATGCCGACAATATCAAACAGCCCCCTAATCGCAGACATCCTGGCAGCATTCCCGGCAGCAATTTCCCAGTCAGCATTCCCGGCATTTGCCCCATGTCAGTACCAGACATGGGGCAAAGACCCGTTCCCCCACCACTAAAGGCTGAAGCCATTTACACTGGAAGACTTCCTCCAATGTAGAATTTGACGATACCAATAGAAGCAAAGAGTTCAGGTGCCTGCGATGATCTCTTCTCAGGATTATCCACCAGCTGATAAACATATCCTGTGAATCTATTCACTTGGGGCTGTCAACACACAAACATAAAACACAGCGGAAGATTTTCCCTCCACAGAAGCCCACCAGTGCAGCAAAATCAGGATTCATAATCAAGCTCAGAGCATATATCTGTCCAGTCCAGTGGGTTTATATGGTCAGCACCATGACCATGTGTGGTTGACCACTCCTCAGCAGGGTAGAAAAAAAAGAAAAGTAGTCATAGTTGCCCAGATCAGTAGGCCACACTAATCTGGCAGCCCTCCCCTTCCGTTCACTTCCACAAGAGAGTATCTCTTTTGAAAGGTATTAACGGTCTGCACCACGAGAAGGCGGGGTCGGACATTAGGTGCTAGGCCTGGCCGGTTCTATGCATCATCACAGGGGATTGGCGCATAGCTCTCCTTCCAGTTACTACCTAGCTACCATTTAGACCATTTAAAAAAACTGTGGATTTCTATTCAGAATTTTACCATGGTCACGAAGCCTTGTACCATGTCACGAAGTTTACCTCTCATGTCACTACAATTCGAAAGATGAAACCAATTTTAATCACCAGTATCCAGATCTTATTTAATGCCTAGTCAGTTTTGTTCTTAAACACAGAATAACTCTGTGTCCTTATGAGGTGAGACAAATTCTGCACATCCACTAGTATCTTTCCATTTAAAGGATAACCCGTCTTGGGCAATCTTAAATTCTGTACAATTTGTAATAAATCTTGGAACTTCATCAATATTAAGTTTAATGAATTAAAAATTCATTACTTATAGTCTTGAATAATTCTGTTGTACTGTCAATAATAGATTTTTCCATCTTCAGATGCTACTGGGTTTAATGATCAGAGTTTTAAAAAACTTGTTCAACAAAAAAAATCTTATTATTGACCAGTTTTCTTATACATATTCTTCATAATTTTGAACTAGCATTTACAACAGGATTTCAGCAAATCTGCAAAAATGATTTTAACCAGAAAAATCTAATATTTTATTGACAATCACTATATAGGCCCAGCATCATTAAAGGTATAACCGGCTCTGCATCACAAGTATAATATATAGTTAGTTCTGCTATAACACAATAGATGCATTCCTGAAGAATACCTCACTATCAAAAGATCGCATTGTAACATACACAGTTGTATCAGAATAATATGACCACCTACCTAATAGAAGGAATAACCACCCTTGGCCTGGATGACAGCAGCGAGATGGCATGGCATGGACACAATGAGGCCCTGTAAGGTTGCCAGAGGCACACATGCCCGTTCAGAGGCACACATGCCCATTCAGACTCCAGCAGAGCACAGAGGTTCTGGAGATGACGTGGTTGTGGGTCCACATGCCGAACCTGTTGATCCAAATGGTCCCACTAGTGCTCTATGGAATTGAGGTTGGGCAATTTCGCCGGCCAAGGGAGAACGGAGACATTACTATTGTGTTCCTGGAACCAGTTACGCACAACCACCTTAGTGACATGTCAGGGCACATTGTCCTGTTGGTAGACACCATCACTACCAGGGTAAACGTCCAACATGAAGGGATGCATGTGGTTAGCGAGGATGGACAAGTAGCCATTGGCATTCAGGGACCCATCCAGTGGTACGAAATCATACCAGGAAAACATCCCTAAGACATGCACACTGCCGGCCTGTACTTGACTGACAAGCATGTCCAGGTGTTGGTTTTTGTGTGCCTGATGCCATATCTGCCACCACCCATCACTACTGTGGAGTAGAAACCTCAATTTGTCAGAGGAGGCAACCTTTTTCCACTCTTCCACTGTTCAATGACACTACTCCCATGTGAACTACAGGCATCGTTGCCGATGGACATTGGTTAACATGGGCACCTTTACACAGCGTTGACTCTGGAGACCCATACATAACATGGTTCACTCTACTGTTATCTAGGACACGTACCTGGATGCCCCAGCATTCCTTTAAGTGGTCAATTGCTGCACGTCGATTGCCCTTTACCAGTCAACGTAGGCAATGTAAACGTCATGACCTTGAAACATTCTCCTCTGGGGTCGAATGCCTTTGGGGCTCCACAGTTGACGTCTGGAGGTACTCGATGTGCCAGCAGTCCATTCTTGGTACACTCTTACTACAGCACCTCACGAACAGCCCAAGAAGTCTGCTGTTTCCGAGATGCTTCCACCTTTAGCGTAGTAGCTGATGATCATTCCTTTTTGAATGTCTGTCAAATCAATACCTCTGCCCATTGTGCTCACATTACACACTATGTCTAATCTGTCCTGGCCAGCCGCTTATATCTCTGTGTGGTCGAACTTGTCACGTGCACTCTGTGATGCGCCTGGGCAGGTACACTGTGATTCCGTGGGTGGCCATATCATTCTGATACGAATGTGTATATTGATTCAATGAGGAAAAATACATTAGGAGGTAGTAGCTTTCTAAAATACCTAACAGATATTTTTCTTTGATATTGTGCTATATTATAGTTGCCTTTGTTTTATTTTTATTGTTTCATCATAAAAATATTATGAAATATAGAAATAAAGAGCATGAATAAAAGTGAGAAAAAAATGGCACAGTGGTAGTCACTAGAAAAAGAAACCATAGCTATTTTGCAAAAAGTAAAGATGGAAAACAATGAAGGGTAACTGGTTTATAAAGTTTTAATGGTGCTTTTTATGAAACCATTTTTAACCATAAAAAATATTTTATGAATTGTAAATAAATGTAGAAAATAATTTTTAACTCATAAAAAGTCTGGAAATAGGCAAATATTTTTAACAGGTTACAACAATTTCAAATTGCTATGTAGGGAAGGTGTACTACTATATATATACACTACAGGAAATAAAAAATGCAACATTTGCAAGAAGTTATGCAAATGTGACGAAATTTAGGGAGGCAGTAGTATATGAAAATGATTAGGTTTGCAGAATGAGCAAAATGATTAGACAGGTGCGAGTTGATGTCACAGGTGCAAAGCAGTCAAGCACAGATAAAGGCAACTAAAACTCCCTGGTTGACAAAACATTGTGTAAATTGTTCTAAACCACTAAAGATGCCCTTACGCAAATGTCAACAGCCATTCCAACAGTTATAGACTTTGAGCATGGAAGAATCATCGGCCTTAGAGAAGCTGGTCTGTCATAAGTTGGCCGAAATCCCAGCACCATTGGGTTCAAGAAGGATCCAGCACACACTGACAAAGATTGGGAAGACGACACATGACCACAGAGCGATAGGACCGCCATTTGCGATGCATGGCATTGCATGACAGATTCGTGACTACAATGCAACTTCAAAGGGACTGGCAACAGGTAAGACATCTAGTACCAGGTGGACGGTAAACAACAGGCTTGTAAAGTTTTCATTGCGAGTCTATCATCCGGCATTGTGTTTGCCCCTCACATCTGCCCACATGCACGCATATCTTCAGTGGTGTCACCTCAAACAGAACTGGAATGAACAAGAGTGGAATACCAGATGACAAATCTCGTTTTTGTCTTGGTCAGCATGATGGTATATGTTCACCATCCTCCAGAAGGAAAGGAATGCCACCCAGTGCGTGCGACATGATCACACAGCTCCAACACCTGGTGTCTTGGTGTGGGGTGTCATTAGTCAGACATTTCAGTCAGAACTGGTCATAAAGGGGTCTCTAACTGCCCAACAATATGTTACCAACATTTTGCAGCCAGTGGCTATCCCATTTGTTCAGCAGCACAGAACCAGCAAGATAACTTCTGTCCCCACACAGCCCACATTAGTCTGCAGTATCTACATGAGCAAAACGTACCATGGCTAGCACGCGCAGCAGATCTTTCACCTATTGAATATGTCTGGACATGATGGACCAACAACCACTGTCGCTGAAATGGAACAGTGACTTTGTACTATTTGGCATTCTATTCCACGGAAGAACATTATAGAGCTGTATGATAGCCTTCCCCGCCTTGTTCATTAATGCATTGCTGTGCGGGGTGGTTCAACATCATACTAATTATACCACTTTACTGGGTAGGTACAGTGGTAATCTTCCATATTTTTTTGATAATGTAATTAATTGCACATCTCAGTGTATTCTAACAGCTGGCTGTGTTTCAATAAAATGGCATTAATCCTTCCAGGTGTGGTAATTTTTTTTCCCCTGCAGTGTATTTTGATTTACAGGACCTTGTTAGAATTGGTGTGCAGTGGCCAGATGCAGCAGATGTAGCTCAGGACAGATATGCTTGGAGAACTAAATTGAATAGTCTGGTTGGACCTCCATAGCCCATGGCTGCTTGAGGATGATGATGATGAGATTTGATTTTAATTTGATATACTGTAAAAGGCTTGCCAAAAAACCTCCCTAAAATGGTGTGGATTGATACATTTTTCAAGCATCACATGTTGCTTCTCACCAGCTTTCAAAACATTATTTGAGTAGGACTTACCATTCCATTATTTATGTAAAACATAATATAGTAGAAGTGTCTAAAAATAACAAGCCTTGAGCGATGTCAGTGCTGAGGCTACCACACACCTCACCTGACCACATTCTAACCATCTTATGCCTGAATTAGGCTATGAGTATTTAACTTACCAATGCAAAATCTACAAACAGCTGTAGCACAAAACTATCTAAGACAATGAATTATTACCCCAACCATTATCAACACATATTAAAGGCTCCCTGAATTTGCTTTCAATTAAACTGCATGGAAAACCTACCAACAAACACTACTCTAATACCTTATGTGACACTGGCATTACATCCCTCCCACCACTCTGAAACCACTTACTATAGAATTACTCCTTTCAGGAGTACTGGTAAAAGTCCTGAGCTATTGACTATCAACGCACTTCAAAATGTCACGCCAATGAGGCTTATCTCTATTTGCCATTGTGAGAATTAAATTTTTGTACTGTATATATATATCATACTGCCCAATCATTCTGCAAAATATAATTGCCTGTAAAGTTCTTACTGTATATAATCAGCTAGTATCTATAGTTCCAAGTGCTTCCTCCTATGAAATGAAGAATCTTCAGTGCAAGCATCCCTCCACACACTAAATGGGATGCTTCATGATGAGCAGTGAACTTGGATTAATGATTGTCACTGCATGCTCAAAACTATTATGCAGATCCAATCACTGAATCTTTCCAACTTCAGCTGTTCTATCCATCTTTATGCAACAAACTTCCCCCAAACTGTTAACCTGCTGCTTTCACCACACTGGATCTTCACAACTTTGTTCAGAACCCAAAAATTACCTCTCCCTGCTCTCAATGTACCAAATGTTATTGTATCAGCAATTACTATAAAACTTGTAGTCAGTAGGGGTGAAACTATCATTGGTGAAGGTGGAATTAACCCCTCAAGCAGATGCTTGCCACAGAGGTCTGACAGGAGCCTGTCAGTTTATATGCCATAGTAGAAGGTCTGAGAGGATGGTAGGCCCTCAGCAGAAAAATGACACAGACAGCCATGGGGCTTGAACCCAGGTCCCTTAAATCAGTAGCCAAGTGCACTAACCCAGCCATGGGACAGCAGAATTAACCAGTGACACCATTTTATACTATGTGATAGGGGCCATTCAATTTTTTTGTCTAGAGCCCATGATGATATAGTTTCACCACTGCTCTTAGGAGTAAGAGGGCAACTACTGCTAACTTCATTTTTCTTATATGTATGGCTTCATTATCAGCCCTAAAACAAATGGATTACTCATTTCTTCATATTAACTGGGAGATGGTAATTAAATGAATTTATATTAATATTAACTTGAACTTTTAAAACATGCTCTGTGGTTTCAAAATTTATCAACATCTTCAGTATATATATAAAATTAAACATTCCAAAAACAAGATTTTTAAAATATACACACAATGAAAGAATGGTGCAAACTTACTTAATGCAAATGAAGCTAAACCAGTTAAAAGGGCTCTTGATGAACATTCTGTATAAGAATTGAAGCCCTGAAAAAATAAATGTAAAATTCTAGTTATTCACATATTTTATAAGTCTAAAGAAACACATTGTTCTTAAAAAATAATACCATTTCATTGCTAAATTGGAAAAACAATCACCTATGGTGAAGATAGAATGCTCATTTTCAATGAGGAGGAAATATTCACTTTTCCAACTTTTAGCACCCTCCAATGGTGCAAATTCAAACTATGGATGTTTCACAAAATGTTTTGGGTTGGGTTGTTTTACCTCTGAGCAGCACTTTTTTGCACACAATGGGCTAAATGGCCAGGTCACATGGACCCCGAAGGCTCAGAGAAGGTTGGGGAAGGGGACCCACTGGAACAGCTGTTGGGAGACAGATGGTAGCCTCCCGTCAAGGCCATCCAGCGTGTTCTTTAACATGCACAGGGTATGTCTCTCCCGCACACGGGGCCACGGCTTAACGTCCCATCCGACGGACGGCGGCCTTTCCAAGCCCATCGGTGTCCCCTACTGACCGTGGGCAGGGCGGTTCACAAAATGTGAATACCAATATTAGTACTTCTACAAACCTCCTGGGCAGGGGTGAAACTATCATTGGTGAAGGTGCAATTAACCAGTGCCCCCATTTCATACTATGTGATAGGGGCCATTCGAATTTTTTGCACTAGAGCCCATGATGATATAGTTTCACCACTGCTTTTAGGAATAAGAAGGCAAACTGCTGTTAATGTTAATTCCCTATCCCATACAGTCTAAATAATATACCCATAACTTTAGAATGAATATACCATTTTACATATTAAAGTTATCCATTTTTCATATTTAGCTCCTTTAAGGGTGGAAATTCAAACTGTTGAAAAGTGCAGAAAATGCAAATTCTAAATTTCCTTAATACCTATTGAACCTGAGAAGGATTTTTCATTATCTCTTAAAACCGAGGAGTTGAATGTCTACTGATAAATAACAAGGAAAAAGAAAAGCTAGTTTTTGGAAATAAGCCAAAAACTAGTGAAATATTCTTTCAAAAAAGGAGTAACCAATGTTCCATTTCTCCAGGAATGTTCCAGTTTTGAACACGCAGTCCTAGTGTTACTAAGAAGAAAAATAGACTTCAGGATACTGATTTACAATGGTATATAACGAGTTTAAAAGTTAGGGAGACTTAGTAGTAGACATGCCAGTTCTGGATACACTGCTGGGAACGCTTACGTCTTTTGGCTGCCAAACTAAAAGCCTATTTTTTTTTTAATTTTGCTTTGAACCATTTAAATCTCCATAATTCTATACTTTATTTTTTGAAGGAAAACAAAATAAATTACATCTTAAGAAGCTATATTACATGTTACATATCCATATGTATGTTAGTAATGAATTCACAGATTACCTCAAGAAATAATTTTGTGGAAAAAATGTTATGCCAATGAGTCAAATTTCCCCCCACCCCCTAATTATTTCTTGAATATATATATATATTACATTTTAGTTTAAGTGTTAAAAAATAAAATGCAAAATTATATTTTGTTTTCATTTTTGTTTATATATGTATGTTTGCAATATTTAATATGGCTTCTAATTTATAATTAATCCAAATATACTTTGAATATTTATCCACAAAATTATAGATCAAAGGTAAAAATAAGCAAAGTATCAGCAAGTGCAATATGTAAAAGGGTTGGGTTGTTTTACCTCTGAATGACTTTTTTTTACACATAATGGGCTAAATTGAACAGGTCACAGATTGCAATGGGGAGGGGGTCATTGAATAATGGTTAGGAGACCGATGAAAATCTCTTATCAAAGCTATTCAGAATGTTCTTCAATGAGCACATGGTATGATTACAGAGACATGACTTAACATCCCATCAGATGGTGGCAGTCTTTTTAAATCCATCAGTATTCCCTTTCTCATTGAGGTAGGGTTACCATACATCCTCCAAATGGTGGACCTGTCCTCTTATTTTTTTGTCTCATGCCCTTTCAGAATTTTGATAAAAAAAAAAACACAAAAAAAACATGTTCTCCTTTTTGTATAAATTCATGTTTTAAACAAAAATTAAAGCACTCTTTTATTTGCAGTCTATTTTTTGTAATTCCTTGAGTCCATGAATATACTGTTAACTATGAAATAATTTACTGTAAATGGAAACCTAGAATGCTAAATAAATTCTGGTAATGTAAAACTTACTTTTTTCTGTGATCTCAATATTAGTAATTTACATGCCAGATTGAAAAAAGTATGTGCTTTATAGAATTTTGCTTCCACCCATGGAAAATGGAGCTACAAAAGTTGGCAGCAGTTTTATTATTTTTGATTTACAACATAAAGATCAGTTGGGTTGTATTACCTCCGAGCGGCACTTTTTTGCACACAATGGGCTAAATGGCCAGGTCACAAGGACCCCGAAGGCTCAGAGAAGGTTGGGGGAGGGGACCCACTGCAATAGCTGTTGGGAGACAGATGGTAGCCTCCCGTCAATGCCACCCAGCGTGTTCTTTAGAGTTTACATGGTATGGCTCTCCCGCACACGGAGCCACAGCTTAACGTCCAATCTGACGGACGGCAGCCATTCCAAGCCCATCGGTGTCCCCTACTGACCGTGGGTAGGGCAGGAAGTTTTGCGGAGATAAATCTCAACACTGACCCAGCTGGGACTCGAACCTGGGAACTAGATTACGAGCCAGGTGCACTACGTACTGAGCCACCCTCCGCCCCATATAAAGGTCAGTGAAGGAATTAAATGACTACTCCTAGTTTGTGTCTGTTTACTCCTTGTTGTCATGTGTTCCAACAGAAATCAAAATCAACAACAAAAAAATTGTTTTTGATGTCATTTAGATCTATGAGATAGCCCCTCTATCTTATAAATCTAAATGACATCAAAAACAATTTTTGCTTACTAAAAGAGAACTAATTTAAATATCAGTTCCAAAATGAACAATGAACTTCATTACAGTTTATCTTTATATTTCCCCCCACTCCACAATAACGTGTGAGGGCGAAATTGTGGAGCTGGAAATAATAATAAAGGCTGGAAAATATTTTAAAATGGAAACCATATCTATCTCACCTCTTATGTATTATTTCTTCGGTTGGTCCCCACCCCCCTCTATCAATTTGTCCACTGCCTCTCACTGATATTTTATCATTATAACAAGCAAAAATGAAAAATATTTTTCATTGCGTCTATATCAATTTTTAGAACTTTTCCTGCTACCTTTATCATTTATCGAAAAAGATACAAATTATACGAATTGAGAAAAACGTTAAAATATAAAACGATATGCAACAAGAAGAAAAATTATTTTCCTATACCCGATACTTTTCAGAATACTGTTCTTTGAGTTTATTAACATCATTCATAGCAAAACTGGTGAACAAAAATCGTCTACTAAACTTAAAACTCCAAACCTAACCTCAAAACTAGATAAGTAATTTTGTGATGCCATTTTATGATACAAAATAAATTTCTCAAAATATCATAGGCTTTAACTTTGTTGTGTTGTCATCTTTGGCCAATTTCTTAAAATTAGAAAGTAGTGGACTATTTTCAATTTATTCCACCAGGGGTATAATTCTCTTAAATTTCGGCGTCGTGTACAATTTTTCTCCTGTTAGAAAAACGGATGATATTCTGTGGAATATAAGCTACATCTCGTTGAGAGAAATATTCTAAATGCTGTGGTCCGTCTTAAGTGGTAGTTAGGTAGTCACTGGAAGGAGAGCTATGAACCAATCCCGTGTGATGATGCATAGCTTCTGTGGCATAGCACCGGTCAGGCCTAGCAGCTAATGTCCGACCCCGCCTTCTCGTGCTGCAGGCCGTTAGTACCTTTCAAAACAGATACTCCATTCTGAAAGTGAACGGAAGAGGAGGGCTGCCATATTAGTGTGGGCTGCAGATCTGGACATTATGGCTTCTTTTTTTTTCTACCCTGCTGAGGAGTGGTCAACCACACAGGGTTCTGGTGTTGACCATATAAACTTACTGGACTGGATTAAGGCTGTGAGCTTGATTATGAATACTGAATTTGATGCACTGGTGGGCTTCTGTGGAGCGAAAATCTGCTGCTGTGTTTTTGTTTGTTTGTGGGTTGAGAGCAGGGCTGCTTTCTCCATTAGACGGACTATGCACAGTGCCTAAAGCCTACGAACCTTTTAAGGCCTACAATATTTCACTCGAAAAAATATATAAACAAAAAAAATCTGAAAATAAGAAAAAACATAAAATTTTAATTTGAATTGTTTATTTAGATATTTGAATGACAAAAATAATAATTTAACTCGTCGCACTTCTCAACAGCCTCACTGATACAATCAAAAACCCAGTAGTATAAGTCTAGTAGATACTTTCAGTTTAATGTTTAAATGTTCACTTTGCGACATTTTGTATGTGCAAATTCAGAAATTATCTCGTCGAATGTCTTTTGTGGTATAACATCATTTCAATTGAAATAGTAAAAGTGACGACAATCGTTGCTGCCCCATTGTTGATCAGAAATAATTTTTTTTATCGATTTCATCTTTGAAAAGCTTCTTTCTCCTTCCGCACTTGTTCCGAAAATGGATATGCGTTTGGATTGTAGCCGTCCCGGGGACAAGTGGCTAGCGCTCTTGGCAGCTAATCTAAGGGACCTGAATTCGAGCCCTGGGTAAAGCATGGATGTTCGTGTTGTTTCAGGCTGAAGTCCTGCCATCCTCTCAGATATTCTACTGGGGCATATAAACTGAGAGGCTCCTGTCAGCCTCTGTGGCAACCAGCTGTTTGAAGGGGTATTTATTTTTATATTTAGTTAGATTCGACGTTCACGTTACATTAAAATTTGCGAGTATTTTCAAAATTCATAAATTGTTTTGTGTGCGTGCAAACGATGAAATTAGCATAAAAGTGGGTAAAAATATCCGACACACAAGCCTCTAGAAATCACAGATTATTCTGTGCTAGAAATAACAGTGACTAGGGCCTACGAAGGTCATAAAATGGCCCTGGCTACAGCCCAAAGTGAACAGATTCACAGGATACGTTTTATCAGCTGGTGGATAATACTGAGCATAGGTCATCGCAGGCACCTGGACTCTTGCTTCTACTGACATTGTCAAATTTTACATTAGAGGAAGTCTTCTAGGGTAGATGGCTTTAGCCTTTAGTAATGGGGAACTGGCCAGGCCTACCACCTAATGTCCGACCCCGCCTTCTCGTGCTGCAGACCGTTAGTAATTTTCAAAAGAGATACTATCTTGTGGAAGTGAACGGAAGGGGAGGGCTGCCAGATTAGTGTGGCCTACTGATCTGGACAACTATGGCTACTTTTTTTTTTCTACCCTGCTCAGTGGTCAACCACACAGAGTCCTGGTACTGACCATATAAACCCACTGGACTTGACTGAATTATGGCTATGTGCTTGATTATGGATCCTGATTTTGCTGCACTTGTGGGTTTCTGTGGAGGGAAAATCTTCCACTGTGTTTTCTGTTTGTTTGTGGGTTGACAGCCCCAAGTGAATAGATTCACAGGATATGTTTATCAGCTGGTGGATAATCTTGAGCATCATCGCAGGCACCTGAACTCTTTGCTTCTGTTGGCATCGTAAAATTTTACATTGGAGGAAGTCTTCCAGTATAAATGGCTTCAGCCTTTAGTGGTGGGGGAACGGGTCTTTACCCCATGTCTGCGATTGGGGAGCTGTTTGATATTTTCGGCATTCCCTCTCTCAATAAACATAGTTTCTTTAAAAATCCCACTAACCATTTTCTCTCCATAGGTAGTTGAAATGTGAGTACTCTGAACAGAGCTTTTTCTCTTGATGTCCTCACATAAGAATTCCACCATTATAATTTAAATATTCTCGGCTTGCAAGTGACCAGATGGACAGATAAAGGTCAGATTGTTAAAACCCTTAAATTTCTTTTTTCAGGGAGGGACGCCAATCAGCATCACCAAGGCGTGGGTCTGCTTCTCAGCAGACACGCTAGTGATGCTCTTCTAGGATATGAGTGCATTAATGAAAGGTTTCTTACAGTAAAATTTCAGACAAGCGTTAAAGACTTGAATGTTATCTGCTGTTATGCCCCCACTGAGGATACCAATGAGGATGAGAAGGATATGTTTTACGGATAACTTCAGGATATTTGAATTCTGTCTAGAAAGGAGATATTACCCTTGTTCTAGGTGACTTCAATGACAAAGTTTGTACTGACTGTGACCTTTGGGGAGGAATAATAGACCCTTTTGGTATTGGTAACTGCAATGGGCAACATCTCCTACAGGTAAGTACACTCAATGGATTCAGAATAACTAACACTTATTACAAACATTGCGACATACATAAGTACACATGGGTTTAACCCGATGGGCTGAATAAGAATATGATTGATTATATATTAATTAGCAGCAAATGGGCTAGTTCTGTTAGGAATACCAGGTCATATAGTGGAGCTCAAATTGGATCTGACCATTACCTTGTTAATAGTGTCTTGCAACTTAAATTTAAAAAGTGTTGTGCTAGGGTTAAAAAATTTACTTTTAATACTAAAGCTCTGAAAGATCCAGTTATAGCCAAAGCTTACCATGGTCAGTTACTTAGTCATTATGACAGTCATGTTATGCTTATTACCGAAGTTGAGGAAAAATGGTATCATTTTAAAGAGGCTTTTTTGGACACTAAGAGTAGTGTTTTAGGAAAAAAGGAGTAGAGGAGACAGAATTATTTGAGTGATAAGGCACTTGAACTTATTTCAGAAAGAAAGAAGTGCAGGAATGTCCTTAATCAATACCCTACTAGTCCTAATAGAAAGCATTACAGAGAACTTAATAAATGTGTAAAGGATCAGTTAGCTGCTGATAAGAATCTTTGGCTTGATGGCTTGGTTGATAAAGCCAAGAAAGCAGTTAGACAGCACAATAGCAGAGAGCTGTACCAGATAGTTAATGTTTTGTGTGGTAGAAAACGAACAGGTATACAGGGATAGAAGGATAAACAAGGTAAGGTTATAGAAGGGGTGAATTCTGTCATAACTAGGTGGGCTGAGCATTTCAGTGATGTTCTAAACAATGTGCTTAGTTCTACTCCCTTTGTTTGCAATGATGATATGCATTGGTTGCTTTAATGTTGGCCCTTTAACACAATCTGAAGTTATTTTGGCTATTTATAAACTGAAACTTCATAAATCCTCAGGGGTAGATGGAAATTACTACGGAAATGCTTAGAGCTGGGGATATTTCGGTTACCACTTGGATGACTGAAATTTTGAATATCTTTTATGATAAAGGCATGGTTCCTAAGGATTTTACCAGAGCTATTGTTATCCCTATTTTGAAATAAGGTGATCGCAGTTCTTGTGATAACTATAGGGGTATCAGCCTACCCTCTGTTCCAGGTAAAGTTCTTTCCATGAGTGTGCTTCATAGAATTAAGAATTTGGTTGACTGTCAATTGCGTGATGAGCAATGTGCATTCAGAAGTGGTAGGAGATGTGTATATCATATATTTTCACTCAGGCAGATTCTTGAGAAATGTTTAGAGGTTCAGAAACCTTTGGTTGCTAGCTTTGTTGATTTCAAAAAGGCTTTCGACTCTGTTGATCGTCATAATTTGTGGTTGATTGTGAGATCATATGGTATACCTGACAAGTTAGTTAACATAATGAAAGCTCTCTATAATAACACTGAGTCGTGTGTGAGAGTTGGTAAGGCTTGTAGCAATTGGTTTAGCATTACTTCTGGTGTTTGACAAGGGTGCATTTTGTCTCCTTTTCTGTTTAGCTTGGTTATTGATTATGTTATGCGAAAGTCACTTCAAGGGAATGATTTTGGCCTTAAATGGACTGGAGATACGAAAATTTCTGATTTAGGTTATGCTGATGATTTAGCCCTTTTGGGCAATGATGTTGATGAGATGAACTCTTTCATTCGAGCTGTTGATGAAACTGGTAGTAGAGTAGGTTTGGTTATAAACAGAGAGAAAACTAAAGTGATGAAAATTGGTCAGGCAGGCTGTGATTCAATTAATCTGAATGGTTGCAGTCTTGAGCAGGTGTCACAGTTTAATTATCTTGGGAGCTATGTAACAGATAATGGTGATGTGCGGCATGAGATTAACTGACGAATAGCGATTGCTGCCGGGACTTTTAAGAATCTATGGAGAGTGTGGAGAAATAGGCGTATACACCTAAAGACTAAAATTAGACTGTATAATAGTTTGGTTCTTTCTAGGGTAATTATTGTAGTGAAACTTGGACACTTTTTAAACAAGGTAACAGCAAACTAGATGCTTTTGATTCCAGATGCTTGCACAGTATCTTGGGCATTAGGTGGTTCAACTTTGTAACTAATGATGAGGTTAGGCAAAGGAGTTTGCAACCTCCTTTAAGCAGCATATTGTGCAGAGAGAGACTCCGTTGGTTTGGCCATGTTGCCCGTATGAATAATTTTAGATTGTCGAATAGGGTTATGAACAGTGTGCCTAAAGGCCTCAGAAAGAAGGGGCGACCTAGGATGCGGTGGGCAGACAATGTCAAACAGGACCTTGTTAGAATTGGTGTGCAGTGGCCAGATGCAGCAGATGTAGCTCAGGATGGATATGCTTGGACAACTAAATTGCATGGTTTGATTTGACCTCCGTAGCCCATGGCTGTTTGAGGTTGATGACGATGATATTAAATATTACATATATATATACAAACAGAAGTAAAATGGCAACTGCTAAAAACAATTAAACTAACTTAAACTATATCAATGATAGAAAAAAAAGTAACGGGTGTAAGAAATACTTTTGAAAGAAAAAAATAAAGATAAAAAAAGGAAATAAAATGAAGGCAATAATATAAGATTAAAAATACAAAAAGTAAAGGATGAAAAATGAAGTGTAATATATATATGCAACTTTTGAAAAATTAAAGTACCTATATTTTATGTGTGTAATACTAAATAATCTATCGTCATTTCCAAAAGGAAAAAAAAAATTGCTCGCAGTATTGGTCTGTTTTTAGTGGTTACTCTATTCGCAACAGACTAGAAAATAGTTCCTTTGAAATATTAAACTTCCATTTTATTTTATTCCATTTTCTGCTCTTTTCATTTTGTGTGTGACATCATCTGTAGACATTCGTTTTTGGGATTAGAAATAGAAAAAAAAAACCTTTGGCAACTGCTTGCCACAGACGTCTGACAGGAAACTATCAGATTTTATGCCATAGTAGAAGGTCGGTGATAATGGCGAATGTGTCACGTGACACGAAGGTTGCCAGATCACTAATTTCTAAAAAAAATCGTTGCCAGATATTTTTTCTGAATTCTGCAATCAACCATAGTGTTCGGATACTTTTTCGAGCGACTGTACCCAGCTGGGTCAGCGTTGAGATTTATCTCCGCAAAATTCCCCGCCCTGCCCATGGTCAGTAGGGGACACCGCTGAGCTTGGAAATGTCGCCGTCCTTCAGATGGAGCATAAAGCCATGGCCCCGTGTGCTAGAGAGCCGTATCATGTGCATGTTAAAGAACACGCTGGATGGCCTTGACGGGAGGCTGCCATCTGTCTCCCAAAAGCTGTCTAGTGGATCCCTTCCCTCAACCTTTTCTGAGCCTACTGGGTCAGAATTCGGTTCATTCAGGGTTATCTGAATTTTTTTCTAGATCTGGGCCTGAATGCCGGCAAGCCTGTAAAGAGCAAAACAGTTATTGTGAAATAGCCAAGAAGAACTGAAATGGAAAATGTATTTTAGCTCATAATGCTTCTCTAAAAACCATCTAAAGGTATCTGTTAAGTAACCGTATATTTATCCTACATTAGGAGATCTTCCTGCATTACCCCTCCCTCTTTTGAGGGGTGTAATCTCCCCCCCCCCCGAATAAATTGCTTACAGAATTGTCTCTTAAATCATTTTGATCTCGACGTTTGTGATAAAGGAATATAAAATAAACAAATAAATATCCCCTCAAGCAGCTGCTTGCCACAGAGGTCTGACAGGAGCCTGTCAGTTTAATACGCCAGAGTAGAAGGTCTGTTAGAACCCATCTGAAAATTGAAACACCCTCACTAACTAATATTTCTGAAGGAAAGCACGGACTACATTGTTTTGATACTACTAGATTGGGTTGTTTTACCTCTGAGCGGCACTTTTTTTGCACACCATGGACTAAATGGTCAGGTCAAAAGGACCCCGAAGGCTCAGAGAAGGGGACCCACTGGAACAGCTGTTGGGAGACAGATGGTAGCCTCCCGTCAAGGCCATCCAGCGTGTTCTTTAACGTGCACAGGGTATGATTCTCCCGCACACGGGGCCACGGCTTAACGTCCCATCCGATGGACGGCGGCCTTTCCATGCCCATTGGTGTCCCCTACTGACCGTGGGCAGGACGGGAGTTTTGCGGACATAAGTCTCAACGCTGATCCAGCTGGGACTCGAACCTGGGAACTGCAGATTACGAGCCTGGCGCGCTACCGGCTGAGCCACCCTCGCCCGGTTGATACTACTGATCTATTAAACTATTAACCATGAAAAAAGAATGATGAATATCTTTTATGATAAAGGCATGGTTCGTAAGGATTTTACCAGAGCTATTGTTATCCCTATTTTCAAAAAAGGTGATCGCAGTTCTTGTGATAACTATGAAATCTTTAAAATTTTAACTATTAAATTAAATTAATCATTCTTTTATCATGGTTAATAGTTTAATTTTTAATCTAATTATTAAATTAACTATTAAATTTTAATTAATAGTTAAATTTTTATCATTTAAGACACTATTAACCATGATGTTAACTTTGTTTATGCATAGGGCTGGGGGGGGGGGGTTGACTTAGTAGGTAGGAATCAGGGACAAATCTAAAATAAATGAGCTGGGGGGGGGGGAGTTTTCGAGCATATGAATGAACCGGTACGCCATCATAATACAATATTTTTCCCCTCGTTTTAGTAGTATTTAACACATTTAAAAAATAAAGTGTACTACATGTATGTAAAATATTTTTTCCCCTCTTTCTTTTCGTAGCATTAAAAGAAAAAAAAAGGGGGGGGGGGAGGGTTCTCCTCTTCTCCCTTTTGATTTGACCTCTCTTCCCCTCTATGCTATAGATTTTATCTGCTAACTACTGCTCTAACGTAGTGAGAAACTGGATGCTAATCGTTTGGAAATTTTGCAAGTTAAATAGGATGGAATATTACTCCATGGTCAAGTGTTCAGTATCATGTGCATATTAAACAACATGCTGAATACTTAAGAGGACATTTACATTTGTCTTCCAGTAGATGACTAAGGAATCCCTTTCTCTATCTAAATCTGATTCTTTGGGGTATTTGTGACCTGGTCATTAGCCCCTTGTGTGCAAAAAGTGCATCTAAGATTGAGCCGATTCAAGATTTTCCGCGGCTAGGGTCATCTGAGAATTTTAGGGACCCTCCTAGTACCGGAAATGAATTATAAATTAGTAAATAAATGAATGAATGAATAAATAATATTAATAACACTGATTTACAAGACACTTTTATGTCACTTGGAACAAGGGGTAGTGGTGCTCAGTTGGTAACGCACAGGCTCGTAATCTGCAGTTCCCAGGTTCGAGTCCCATCTGGACCAGCTTCAGATTTATCTCCGCAAAACTCCTCGAATTGCTTTCGGTCAGTAGGAGACACCGACTGGTTTCAAAACGCCGTTGTCCGTTAAGCCGTCACCCTATGCACGTTAAAGAACATACTGGATAGCCTTGACGAGAGGCTTCCATCTGTCTCCCGACAGCTGTCCAGTAGTCCCCTTCCCCCAAAGTTCTCTGAGCCCTCGGAGTCCTTGTAGCCTGGCCATTTAGCGCATTGTGTACAAAAAGTTCCCCGCAGAGGTAAAACAACCAAAGCTTTGGAACCAAGGTCGAGCCGAGACTTTATTGACGCCTGAAACGGTGTAAAAAATGCACCCATTTGATAGGTATTCATTTTGCCCCAAATAAAAAAACTACCTATATAAAGTTAAAATATAAAGAATTACAACGCTTTTAATTCGCATAAATAAAAAATAAAATAAATAAATACCCCCTCAAGCAGCTGCTTGCCACAGAGGTCTGACAGGAGCCTGTTAGTTTATATGCCACAGTAGAAGATCTGAGAGGTTGGCAGGACCTCAGCAGAAAACAACACGAACATCCGTGCCTTACCCGGGGCTCGAATCCAGGACCCTTAGATCAGTAGCCAAGCGCGCTAAACACTCGGCATTTGAATAAATCCTAAATAATCAGGTACATACAATCTCAATAAGGAATAGAATCTAGAATTTTGGCTCCCCTCAAAAATGGCGCTCCGAGACGGTCGTCTCATAACCTCACCTGTCGGAACTCTTAAGCACAAGCTGAGAGAAAAATAATTCTTATTTTTAAAGCTAGTAGTTAGTTCAAATTCCGCAGTTTAAAACGGTTTCGTAAGTTTATTTCATTGCTACTAATTCCAAAGGTTGCATAAGTTGGAAAAAGATTGATTTCAATTTAAATTCTCACTAGATTTAGCAGCTAAGGGCGATTCCCTCATTTCTTGGTCTTTCTTGGTGCCCAGGACCCTGGGCTCTATAGGTCCCTATGTTAATCCAATATAAATGAAAATGGTCATGCATTGGTGATAACCTCAAATCATTTCTTTCACTGCTGCAATAAATGAGTCTCGAAGGAATACTAAAAATGAAAAGGGAACTAATAACTGAGCTACGGACTCCCAATAAAAGAGTTTCTATTATAATGAGAAGAAACGTAGTGAAAAAACGATTCATTCATCCTATATTTATGGGCAGATCAAATTCCGTGGGAGTGAGTATACCTCTCACCATCATGACCTTGATCTCTTGAAGGGGGGCACGTATCAGTTTATTTATCTTGCAAGGGTCAACGCCCTGTTCTTCGCCGCAGTGTCAGATTGCTCTTCGGCAGCTTTGGGATTGCTGGAGGAATATCTGTTTTGGACATCTGCTGCTGAGTACGTTTTTCACAAGCCGCGCTCTCATTCTCGAAAGGAGTAGAAGTAGACATGGTAGTCTTGTCCCTAAAGAGCGGGGGTGGCTCAGTCGGTAGCGCGCCAGGCTAGTAATCTGTAGTTCGCAGGTTCGAGTCCCAGCTGGGTCAGCGTTGAGATTTATCTCCGCAAAATTCCCCGCCCTGCCCATGGTCAGTAGGGGACAACGACGGGCTTGCTAAAGGCTGCCGTCCGTCGGATGGGACGTTAAGCCGTGGCCCCGTGTGCGGGAGAGCCATACCCTGTGCACGTTAAAGAACACGCTGGATGGCCTTGACGGGAGGCTACCATCTGTCTCCCAACAGCTGTTCCAGTGGGTCCCCTCCCCCAACCTTCTCTGAGCCTTTGGGGTCCATGTGACCTGGCCATTTAGCCCATGGTGTGCAAAAAAGTGCCGCTCAGAGGTAAAACAACCCAACCCTAAACAGCAGTCAAAGTAGGCAATCTATTTGTTTGACTATGTAAGGTTATAAAAATATAAACTTTCCCTGAAGTTAGCAGCTTACCACAGAGGTCTGAGAGTAGCCTGTCAGCATAATACACCATAAAGTAGGTCTGTGAGGAAGGCGAGACCTCAGCAGAACGACAACAGAAATGG
The DNA here is from genome assembly GCA_038380435.1 of Ryuthela nishihirai. Lineage (NCBI taxonomy): Eukaryota > Metazoa > Arthropoda > Arachnida > Araneae > Heptathelidae > Ryuthela > Ryuthela nishihirai. The sequence goes on along the minus strand of JAWZYU010000003.1, from coordinate 111,910,747 downwards.
AGAAATATCCCTACCTTGCATGCGGCTCAAACCCAGTCCCTTTGATCAACAGTAGCTAAGCGCGCTAACCACTAGCCAGTGAGGCGGCTAATTGCCCATCAAGCAGCTGCTTGACACAGAGGTCTGGCAGGATCTTGTCAGTAAATAAATGCCAAAGAGAAAATCTGCAAGGATGGCGAGACCTCAGGAGAAATACGACAAAAGAAAGAAAATATCCATGCCTTATTCGGGGATCGAACCTGTATCATTGTATCAGTAAGCAAGCACCGTTAGAGGGCGCGAAATTTGAAAAATGAGAAGAGTTTTTACTGTTTGAAACTAGCATTTCTTCTCCATAGTAATTCGTATTTTATAATTGTTTTCAGTGATAACAACCCTTCCTTTAGAAGAAATTTCATTTCCTTTTTTTTGGTTCATAATAATAGAGAAGTTTTCTTTTACAAATCAAACCTACATTTCCAATTAAATTCCATGAGAAACAATCATATTCGATAGAAAAAAAAATGGGTTATTAACAGCAAGAGAAAAATTAGAGTACTCGATAAACCGTAACCGTAACATTAGCAGTTACCTGCTTTCAGTTCGGTTAAGACAAAAATTGCAATCTTTGTGTAGCACCAGAAAATGAATGACAATCACGTGAAATAAAACGTGAAAAGAATTACGAGGCCACTCCTATGTTGAAAGCCAAAAGTTCCTTGCTTTTAACCGATGGTTGCCCCCTTATGAAATGGGGCGGGGGTGGCTCAGTCGGTAGCGCGCCAGGCTCGTAATCTGTAGTTCCTAGGTTCGAGTCCCAGCTGGGTCAGCGTTGAGATTTATCTCCGCAAAAATTCTCCGCCCTGCCCACGGTCAGTAGGGGACACCGATGGGCTTGGAAAGGCCGCCGTCCCTCGGATGGGACTTTAAACCGTGGCCCTGTGTAAGGGAGAGCCATACCCTGTGCAGTTTAAAGAACACACTGGATGGCCTTGACGGGGGCTACCATCTGTCTCCCAACAGCTGTTCCAGTGGGTTCCCTCCCCCAACCTTCTCTGAGCACCTTCTCTGAGCCTTCGGGGTCCATGTGACCTGGCCATTTAGCCCATGGTGTGCAAAAAAGTGCCGCTCAGAGGTAACCCAACTCAATCCTTATGAAATTCGTTAGGTTTCTGTCCCTTTTGTGACAACTTGCCCTTTAATGGAATCCACTTCGTTAATTTATTGTCATTAACTCTTCGACATCAGAGATGACAAAGTATTCTTGCTCACTTCGAAATGAATGTCCTAGAGTTTTTAAAATGGTCAAACATCCTTATTTGATGATATATTTATTATATCTCTGAGACATATGACTTAATTTGAATAGTGTTTTTTATTTTTTATTTTTGCAACTCTGTACCATTCATGGTGTAATATGGAGGACGTTATCAGATGCAATATACATAATATTAACTAAATGTTAATATAAGTCTATTAGTTTTACTTCTGAGTGGTACTTTTTGCACACAATGGGCTAAATTGTGAGGTAATAAGGATCCCAAGCCTTTAGAGAAGGTTGAGGTAAGGTAACGCACTGGACAGCTCTTAGGAGACATGGTAGCCTTCGGTCAAGGCCATCCAGGGACGTCTTAAGGTATGGGTACACTGGGCAGTTACCCAGTGTAGCCCCCCCCCCCACGATTTTAGGGGCCCCATGCTGCTATATTGTTCATGAGAGATCTCTTGGCAGAGTGTATAAATTACTCGGTAGGGGCTCCAGCGCATTGCTTTGCCCAGGGGCATACAATACTGTTAAGACGACACTGAGGCTATCCAGCTTGTTTTAAAAGTGCACAGAGTATGGTTCTCCTGCACACGGTGCCACGGCTTAACGTCCCCTCCGACGGATGGCGGATTTTCCAAGCCCACCAGTGTCCTTTTTCTCATAGAGGACACGGTTAGAGTTAGCGGACACTGATCTCAACGCAGACACAGTTGGGATCGAACCTGGGAACTTCAAATTATAAGCCTGGCGCGCTACCGACTGACCCACCCCCACCCCATATTAAAACAGAAACTTCATTCTTCCTCGTGATGGGGTAGGGGTCATTGGGGGGTGGTACAAGCTGATATGTAATGAGATAGCTTTCATTATGCCATTATTTCGCAATCATTTTCTTATATATAGATTCTAATATTCAGATATATTTATTCCATATACAGATTCTACATATAGATTCTAATATAAAGAAAAATGCAATAAACATTTGAAACCTTAAGGCCCTATAACTGTGAGTAAATGTGAGTGGAATCGCGAAATTCCTGAAGTTCCATCGTAAATACCCGCAAATATTAATTGTTTCACTTTCTTTGTTGAATTACAACTCGATACGATGAATAGAAAAAACAGTAAAAGATTAAAAGATCCATATCAATTTCGGCGAATACGGAATTTTCGTTTACGAATGGTTGGGTTGTTTACCTCTGAGAGGAAGTTTTAGCACACAAGGGACTAAAAGGCTACGTCACAAGAGTTCCAAAGGCTCAGAGAAGGTTTGGGAAGAATACCCGTGGACAGTTGGGTTGGGTTGTTTTACCTCTGAGCGGCACTTTTTTGCACACCATGGGCTAAATGGCCAGGTCACATGGACCCCGAAGGCTCAGAGAAGGTTGGGGGAGGGGACCCACTGGAACAGCTGTTGGGAGACAGATGGTAGCCTTCCGTCAAGGCCATCCAGCGTGTTCTTTAACGTGCACAGGGTATGGCTCTCCCGCACACGGGGCCACGGCTTAACGTCCCATCCGACGGACGGCGGCCTTTCCAAGCCCATCGGTGTCCCCTACTGACCGTGGGCAGGGCGGAGAATTTTGCGGAGATAAATCTCAACGCTGACCCAACTGGGACTCGAATCTGGGAATTACAGATTACGAGCCTGGCGCGCTACCGACTGAACCACCCCCGCCCCCAGTGGACAGTTGTTAAGCGAAAAATTCTAGCCTCCAGTATAGGACATTCAGCATGTTCTTTAATCTGCACAGGTATATCTATCCTATAGAGAATGAAGTCCATTATCTTACGGGGCTGGCCCAGCCAGTTGCAGGCCGGGCTCGTAATCGGCAGTTCTCATATCGAGTCCCACTTGGAACAGCGTTGAAATTTATCTCCGCTAAACCTTAACTTTGCCCTCGATAAGAAAGAGTAAACAGATGGACTTAGGATGACCGCCGTCCATCGGATGAGATGTGAAGCCGTGGTTCCTTATGCAAGAGAGCCATACGCTGTGCACGTTAAAGAACACGTTAGATGACCTTGACGGGAGGATACGATTTGTCCCCTAACAGTTGTCCAGTGGGTTCCTTTCCGGCGGCCTCCTCTCCGCCCTGACCTGGTTATTTAGCTCATCGAATTCAAAAAAGTGCCGCTCAGAGGTAAAAACAGCTCATTTAAAAAAGAATTTATCTATTAAAACAAAAACCGCTGAATGTTTATAAGAATAGAACAGACGATAATCTTAAAACAGTACCTCGTTTTCGGGCGAGGGTGGCTCAGTCGGTAGCGCTCCAAGCTCGTAATATGCAGTTCCCACGTTCGAGTTCCAGCTGGGTCAGCGTTGAGATTTATCTCCGCAAAACTCCCGCCCTGCCCACGGTTAGTAGGGGACACCGATGGGCTTGGAAAGGCCGCCGTCCATCGCATGGGACTTTAAACCGTGGTCCTGTGTAGTTTAAAGAACACACTGGATGGCCTTGACGTGAGACTACCATCTGTCTCTCAACAGGGGGACAGATGGGTCCCCTCCCATAACCTTCTCTGAGACTTCGGGGTCCTTGTGACCTGGCCATTTAGTCCATGGTGTGCAAAAAAGTGCCGCTCAGAGGTAAAACAACCAACCAACCAAGTCCCTCGTTTTAGTTTGAAAACGAGTTAAAACCGTACAAATCGACAATAAAATTTGCATCTAATCAATTAAATCGGCAAGAGAAATATCTGAGCTTCCATATTTCCAGACAGAGTTAGAATTTTCCCCGTAGTAAACACGCTGCTGCTTCGTTATGCAAGCCACTGTGTGTCAGAGAGAGAGGAGAAATCGTGTGGGCGGGATTAATTTTTTTTCGCTTTCACGATGCCGCCTATATCAGTGCTTCCCTGTTCGACACGGCCGGACAGTTGAGCGACTCAAGACGACATGGTGCTGATGGTTGCCAGATGTAGCCATCCGTCTCCTCAGACTCCCTAGGGCCTCTCGCCCCTTGACCGCCGATTCTTTTTTTCGTATCACTACGCCTTCTCATTTGGTTCGTCTCTGCCGTTCTAGGACTTTCGGCCGAAAGTTCTCAGTTAGTTGCGTGCCAGTAACGGGTGCATGTGGGACTAAGTTAAGCACAATGACCCTTACATAGCGTTGTAGATGCCGTGTTTCCTGACTTCTGTGTATGAATAACAGTGCAGAATAAGCCTATGCACAGAAGAACTCGAAAATAAATATTAATGGAACTTGTGTGGACGCGATTATGGACAAGGATGTTTAATGAAGGTGTCTGTTTAGTTGCTGTTGTGTGGTTATGTGTGACTTTTCCTTCTGCGTTAGGACAACTCCCTTCAGGTGAGTAATCGGTCTTGTGGTAGTTGAAGTGCTTGACTAATTATATGTCCTCACTCAGAAAGAGGACACCGATGAGCTCAAAAAGGCCACCGTCCGTTGTAAGGGACATTAAGTAGCGTCCCTGTGTGCGGGAGAGCTATACCCCATGCACGTTAAAGAACACCCTGGATGGCCTTGACAGGAGGCTACCCTCTGTCTCCTAACAGCTGTGTCTGCTCTTTCCCCACCTTTCTCTGAGCCCTTGGGGTCCTTGTGACCTAACCATTTAGTACATTGTGGGCAAAAAAATGCTGCTCAAAGGTCAAACAACCCAACTCCATCGCTGAGAGAAATTGGGTTGATGTTATACTTGTTTTATTTTGTAAAAATCGATTCTTGTTGAATTGAACTTTTATAATTTTATAAAACTGAATTCCGTACTTTAAAAATTTTAATTTTAGTGAGTAGATGATTGGCAAAACATGTAGGTTATAAGGCCACGGATAAAAAAAAGATTCTGCCCACCAACCCACTTTTTAAAATAATCTTGATTTACAGCTAAATTAGAGTTGCCAGGTTTCGGAAGCTGGAAAACAGAACATTTAAGCCAGTGTTCCGATTTGAGAATGGCAAATCTGGGACACTGAAGTATTCTGTTGCCATTTCCCGTTTTAAGATAAAAACTTATCCAGAAATTTAAAAAAGTATGTGGCCGAGTGGTTAGCGCGCTTGGCTACTGATCTAAGGGTCCTGGGTAAAGCATGGACGTTTGTGATGTTTTTCTGCTGAGGTACCGCCATCATCTCAGACCTACTATAGCATATAAACTGACAGGCTCCTGTCAGACCTCTGTGGTAAGCAGCTGCTTGAGGGGGTATTTTTTTTTAGAAATATATATATTAATATTCATGAGAGCAGATAATTTTTAATGGTTCATTACACGGTTTACCAGGCCCGAAAAACTTTTGTCAGGCGGTTTCAGAAAAATGTTTTAGTCAACTGCAGACAAAAAACTTCCTAGCATTGTAACTGACATTGTAAACTCTGCATGGAAACGTTTCAGTTGTACCGAAATTGTAAAATAAATTAATTCATTCTGCAAATAAAAATGAACGAAAAATGAATTCCTTGGAAATTAAAAAAAAAATTTTTAGTTGTGCCACACTTTCGATAACGTATCTACATTCTTCCTAAAGTGCATTGTTTCGAGAAATGTGTTTAACCCTAGATTATTAATTAATGTTCGTCGAATCGACAAAGTCAATTTACATTTATTGTCGATTTTTTTTCCGGGAAATAGCCAAAAGTTACCGAGTCCATGCAGTTTACCTTGCGCAAGTTGAAGAACACGCTAGATGGCCTTGAATCTGTCCCCTAACAAGGATAGATTGGCTACCTACCGTCGGTCTCCTAACAGCTCTCCAGTAGGTCTCCTAACAGCTCTTCAGTAGGTCTAACAGCTCTTCAGCAGGTCTAACAGCTCTCCAGTAGGTCTCCTAACAGCTTTCAGTAGGTCTCCTAACAGCTCTCCAGTAGGTCTCCTAACAGCTCTCCAGTAGGTCTCCTAACAGCTTTCAGTAGGTCTCCTAACAGCTCTGCAGTAGGTCTAACAGCTCTCCAGTAGGTCTAACAGCTCTCCAGTAGGTCTCCTAACAGCTCTCCAATAGGTCTCCTAACAGCTCTCCAGTAGGTCTCCTAACAGCTTTCAGTAGGTCTCCTAACAGCTTTCAGTAGGTCTCCTAACAGCTCTCCAGTAGGTCTAACAGCTCTCCAATAGGTCTCCTAACAGCTCTCCAATAGGTCTCCTAACAGCTCTCCAATAGGTCTCCTAACAGCTCTCCGGAAGGTCTCCTAACAGCTCTCCAGTAGGTCTCCTAACAGCTCTTCAGTAGGTCTCCTAACAACTCTCCAATAGGTCTCCTAACAGCTCTCCAGTAGGTCTCCTAACAGCTTTCAGTAGGTCTCCTAACAGCTCTCCAATAGGTCTCCTAACAGCTCTCCAGTAGGTCTCCTAACAGCTCTTCAGTAGGTCTCCTAACAGCTCTTCAGTAGGTCTCCTAACAGCTCTCCAGTAGGTCTCCTAACAACTCTCCAATAGGTCTCCTAACAGCTTTCAGTAGGTCTCCTAACAGCTCTCCAATAGGTCTCCTAACAGCTCTCCAATAGGTCTCCTAACAGCTCTCCAATAGGTCTCCTAACAGCTCTCCAATAGGTCTCCTAACAGCTCTCCAGTAGGTCTCCTAACAGCTCTCCAATAGGTCTCCTAACAGCTCTCCAATAGGTCTCCTAACAGCTCTCCAGTAGGTCTCCTAACAGCTTTCAGTAGGTCTCCTAACAGCTCTCCAGTAGGTCTCCTAACAGCTCTCCAATAGGTCTTCTAACAGCTCTCCAGTAGGTCTAACAGCTCTCCAGTAGGTCTCCTAACAGCTCTTCAGTAGGTCTCCTAACAGCTCTTCAGTAGGTCTCCTAACAGCTCTCCAGTAGGTCTCCTAACAGCTCTCCAATAGGTCTCCTAACAGCTCTCCAGTAGGTCTCCTAACAGCTTTCAGTAGGTCTCCTAACAGCTCTACAGTAGGTCTAACAGCTCTCCAGTAGGTCTCCTAACAGCTCTCCAATAGGTCTCCTAACAGCTCTCCGGAAGGTCTCCTAACAGCTCTCCAGTAGGTCTAACAGCTCTCCAGTAGGTCTCCTAACAGCTCTTCAGTAGGTCTCCTAACAGCTCTTCAGTAGGTCTCCTAACAGCTCTTCAGTAGGTCTCCTAACAGCTCTCCAGTAGGTCTCCTAACAGCTCTCCGGAAGGTCTCCTAATAGCTCTCCAGTAGGTCTCCTAATAGCTCTCCGGAAGGTCTCCTAACAGCTCTGCGGTAGGTCTCCTAACAGCTCTCCGGTAGGTCTCCTAACAACTCTCCAGTAGGTCTCCTTCCCCCAACCTTTTCTAAGCCCTTGATTGAGGTTCTTGTGACCTTGTCATTTAGACCAGGGTGTGCAAAAGTGTGCTGTTCAGAGGCAAAAGAATTCAACCTTCATGCAGTCTCATTCCAAGTCGGATGCTTGAGGGTGACAACTGTGTTTTTTGTATGTACAGTCGCTCAAAAAATTATCCCAACACTATGGTTGATTACAGAATTCAGAAAAAATATCTGGCAGCGATATTTTTAGAAATTAGTGATCTGGCAACCTTCGTGTCACGTGACACGAATTCGGATACTTTTTTAAGAGACTTACTTTTAAAAAAATTCGAAAATTTCATTTTTGTTCTTTTTTTAAATTGTTTTTGATACTGTAAGATGCTATGAATTCTTTGTTATTGTATCAATGCAGAAATTAAGAATAGTGTGATATATACATATACCCTACACATCTTTCCAATTTATCAAACTGGGGCGGGGGTGGCTCAGTCGGTAGCGCGCCAGGCTCGTAATCTGTAGTTCCCAGGTTCGAGTCCCAGCTGGGTCAGCGTTGAGATTTATCTCCGCAAAATTTCCCCGCCCTGCCCACGGTCAGTAGGGGACACCAATGGGCTTGAAAAGGCCGCCGTCCGTCGGATGGGACGTTAAGCCGTGGCCCCGTGTGCGGGAGAGCTCATACCCTGTGCACGTTAAAGAACACGCTGGATGGCCTTGACGGGAGGCTACCATCTGTCTCCCAACAGCTATTCCAGTGGGTCCCCTCCCCCAACCTTCTCTGAGCCTTCGGGGTTCATGTGACCTGGCCATTTAGCCCATGGTGTGCAAAAAAGTGCCGCTCAGAGGTAAAACAACCGAACCTAGGGTTAAGCAAATATGGTATAAATCCAATGACTAAATAAATAAATATTCCCTCAAGCACCACAGAGGTCAGTTTGATACGCCATAGTAGAAAATGAATGAAGACGGGACCTCAGCAGAAAAACAATACAAACATCCATGCCTTACCCGGGGATCGAACCCAGGCCTCCTTTGATCACTAGCTAAGCACGCTAACCACTGGCTGAAGGCTCTCGGACCACAAATTTATATATAAACAGAAATTCGCATTAAAAAAATTATTGAAAAATAATTAAAGAAAAGTAGACAAGCAGTTGGAAGAATAATACATAATAAGGTTTAAATATGTTTTAATAAACTATACTCGGCACTGTACGAGTCACACTTTCAAAATGCAATTCGTATATTATTATTTACACTGCTTTTGGGTTGGGTTGTTTACCACTGAGCGGCACTTTTTTGCACACCATGCGCTAAATGGCCAGGTCACATGGACCCCGAAGGCTCAGAGAAGGTTGGAGGAGAGATTCCCACTGGAACAGCTGTTGGGAGACAGATGGTAGTCTCCCGTCAAGGCCATCCAGCGTGTTCTTCAACGTGCACAGGGTATGGCTCTCCCGCACACGGGGCCACGGCTTAACGTCCCATCCGTCGGACGGCGGCCTTTCCAAGTCCATCGGTGTCCCCTACTGACCGTGGGCAGGGCGGGGAATTTTGCGGAGATAAATCTCAACGCTGACCCAGCTGAGACTCGAACCTGGGAACTACAGATTACGAGCCTGGCGCGCTACCGACTGAGCCACCCCCGCCCCTATTTACACTGCATTAAAGGTTAATTTTGGAGTGCACTCCCCTTATTTCCCCCAACCTCTTAGCACAGATTCAACACGTGTATAACATGGTAGTAATAAGAAAAAAAAAAACTATTAAATGCAGTAATTTCAACTCCAAACAGTAAAACTTTAGAAAATGGCAACAGTGGATTTGGGAACGATTACCGTTTCCCGTACGAATAGCATGGTAGGTAATTTTGCTTTTAATAAGTCCTGGTTTTGGAATTTTGACTTATAACTGGTCAATGCAACTTGAATAAAAAAAGAATACCCACTCAAGCAGCTGCTTGCCACAGAGGTCTGACAGGAGCCTGTCAGTTTATATGCCACAGTAGAAAGTCGTGAGGATGGCAGGTCCTCAGCAGAAAAACGACACAAACAGCCATGCCTTATCCGGGGCTCGAACCCAGGTCCCTTAGATCAGTAACCAAGCGCGCTAATCACTCGGCCATAGGAACGGCAGCCAAAAATATTTAATCGTCTTTCAACACTTCCCGAGGAGTTATGGCTACAACAGACAGACAAATATCTTTTATTATTATTGATTCAATCAGGCCGGAGAAAAAAACAGGAGGGCACTTGATTTCCATTACAGTATAACATTATCTCCTCCGATTTAGAGTTATTTAAAAAAAAACTTTAAAAATGAGTGAAATATGCGCAGATTTAATAATTTTTGCCTCCAATAACCCGTGTTTTATTTTCATGTTTTATATAATCACTTTTAAAAATTAATTGAAAAAAACTCAATAATCGTGAGATCTCGCTTTTCTCACAGATCTCATTGTGACTGACAGGCTCCTTTCAGACCTATGTGGTAAGCAGCTGCTTGAGGGTTTTTAACTTTTTTTATTAAAAAAAGTTATGATTAACTGTCGATTTATTGGAATTTCCATTTTGTATTTTTCTGAAGATGCCATGAGAACACTACCGTCAGACCAAGAGTCATTTAAGCTGGGAAAGAATTTTCTGAAGTTCCGTCCTTGAAATGGATACTACAATAAATAGAAACCTTCTTCTATCTGTTACGGACTTCCGGAGAGAGGTTTTTTGCTCTAGGCCCATTTATTAAATCTATGCTTAATCCAAGTGCATATGATTAAGTAGAACTATCCGGACAACAGGGGGGCGGGGGTGGCTCAGTCGATAGCGCGCCAGGCTCGTAATCTGTAGTTCCCAGGTTCGAGTCCCAGCTGGGTCAGCGTTGAGATTTATCTCCGCAAAATTCCCCGCCCTGCCCACGGTCAGTAGGGGACACCGATGGTCTTGGAAAGGCCGCCGTCCGTCGGATGGGACGTTAAGCCGTGGCCCCGTGTGTGGGAGAGCCATACCCTGTGCACGTGAAAGAACACGCTGGGTGGCCTTGACGGGAGACTACCATCTGTCTCCCAACAGTTGTTCCAGTGGGTCCAATCCCCCAACCTTCTCTGAGCCTTCGGGGTCCATGTGACCTGGCCATTTAGCCCATGGTGTGCAAAAAAGTGCCGCTCAGAGGTAAAACAACCCAACCGGACAACAAGCCGATGATGACTGGATTACTTCGAAATTTGCTCCCAATTTATTAAAGACATCACTTAATGACCAAGATCTGAATATTCTTAAATTTTGGATAGATGCTACAGTGCGATATACTTAAATAAACAAGCTGGTCTTAATATTGCTTGCTATGCCAAAATATCGCTCTGATGTAGAGCGATAATTTAACAAATTAATTATTTACAAGCGACTGACAAAGTAATATCGCTGAAGAAACATTGGTGATACATATGTTACTACTGTATGCTAATAATAATAAAAATATTTCGTAATTACAGATAATTTATTTTTCTTTCAAACCGAATTTGAAAAGCAACATTGGATTATTATGTTTTCGACATAGTTCGAATCCGAATTTGAAAAAAAAAAAATTGACCGATAATTACACACATTGAATACAGTAATATAATACAGAGAAAGCTATAAGGAAGTTTGATATGCGATGTTGGGTTGTTTTACCTCTGAGCGGCACTCTTTTGCACACCATGGGCTAAATGGCCAGGTTACAAGGACCCCGAAGGCTCAGGGAAGGTTGGAGGAGGGGACCCACGGGAACAGCTGTTGGGAGACAGATGATAGCCTCCCGTCAAGGCCATCCAGTGTGTTCTTTAACGTTGGGTAGTTTTACCTCTGATCGGCACTTTTTTTGCACACCATGGGCTAAATGGCCTGATCACAAGGACCCCTAAGGCTCAGAGAAGGTTGGGAGAGGGGACCCACTGGAACAGCTGTTGGGAGACAGATGGTAGCCTCCCATTAAGGCCATCCAGTGTGTTCTTTAACGTTGGGTTGTTTTACCTCTGAGCGGCACTTTTTTGCACACCATGGGCTAAATGGCCAGGTCACAAGGACCCCGAAGGCTCAGAGAAGGTTGGGGGAGGGGACCCACTGGAACAGCTGTTGGGAGACAGATGGTAGCCTCCCGTCAAGGCCATCCAGCGTGTTCTTTAACGTTGGGTTGTTTTAACTCTGAGCGGCACTTTTTTTGCACACCATGGGCTAAATGGCCAGGTCACAAGGACCCCGAAGGCTCAGAGAAGGTTGGGGGAGGGGACCCACTGGACCAGCTGTTTGGAGACAGATGGTAGTATCCCGTCAAGGCCATCCAGCGTGTTCTTTAACGTTGGGTTGTTTTAACTATCAGCGGCGCTTTTTTGCACACCATGGGCTAAATGGCCAGGTCACAAGGACCCCGAAGGCTCAGAGAAGGTTGGGGGAGGGGACCCACTGGAACAGCTGTTGGGAGACAGATGGTAGCCTCCCGTCAAGGCCATCCAGTGTGTTCTTTAACGTTGGGTTGTTTTACCTCTGAGCGGCACTTTTTTGCACACCATGGGCTAAATGGCCAGATCACAAGGACCCCTAAGGCTCAGAGAAGGTTGGGGGAGGGGACCCACTGGAACAGCTGTTGGGAGACAGATGGTAGCCTCCCATCAAGGCCATCCAGTGTGTTCTTTAACGTTGGGTTGTTTTACCTCTGAGCGGCACTTTTTTGCACACCATGGGCTAAATGGCCAGGTCACAAGGACCCCGAAGGCTCAGAGAAGGTTGGGGGAGGGGACCCACTGGAACAGCTGTTGGGAGACAGATGGTGGCCTCCCGTCAAGGCCATCTAGTGTGTTCTTTAACGTTGGGTTGTTTTACCTCTGAGCGGCACTTTTTTGCACACCATGGGCTAAATGGCCAGGTCACAAGGACCCCGAAGGCTCAGAGAAGGTTGGGGGAGGGGACCCACTGGAACAGCTGTTGGGAGACAGATGGTAGCCTCCCATCAAGGCCATCCAGTGTGTTCTTTAACGTTGGGTTGTTTTACCTCTGAGCGGCACTTTTTTTGCACACCATGGGATAAATGGCCAGATCACAAGGACCCCTAAGGCTCAGAGAAGGTTGGAGGAGGGGACCCACTGGAACAGCTGTTGGGAGACAGATGGTAGCCTCCCGTCAAGGCCATCCAGTGTGTTCTTTAACGTTGGGTTGTTTTACCTCTGAGCGGCACTTTTTTGCACACCATGGGCTAAATGGCCAGGTCACAAGGACCCCGAAGGCTCAGAGAAGGTTGGGGGAGGGGACCCACTGGAACAGCTGTTGGGAGACAGATGGTAGCCTCCCGTCAAGGCCATCCAGCGTGTTCTTTAACGTGCACAGGGTATGGCTCTCCCTCACACAGGGCCACGGCTTAACGTCCCATCCGACGGACGGCGGCCTTTCCAAACCCATCGGTGTCCCCTACTGACTGTGAGCAGGGTAGGGAATCAACGCTGACCCAGCTGGGATTCGAACCTGGGAACTACAGATTACGAGCCGGGCGCACTACCGACTGAGCCACCCCCGCCCCTGATATGCGATGTAATACAGATAAGGAAAAACCCACAGGTTGGATGAGGGGTTAGTAAAACATGAACTACTGCTGACTGAAAGCATAAAATTGAATAATAGTTAGATAAAATATGAATTAGAGGTGACTGAATTCATACAAGTTGGATAAATTGTTAGTAAAGGATGAACTACAGGTGATTGAAAGCATATAAGTTGAATAATGGTTACATAAAATGTGATTTAAAGGTGATTTAATATTAATAACTGATTTTAATATTAATGATATATTAACTACAGGTGACTGAAAGCATAAAGTTGCATAAATGTTAGTAAAATCTGAACTACAGATGACTGAAAGTATATTAGTTGAATAAATTGTTAGCAAAAGATGAACTACAGGTAACTGAAAGCATATAAATTGAGTAAATTGTAAAATATGACCTTCAGGCAGGGCCCCCACATCTTGAAGCGGGCCCCCACGCCAGGATCTTTGGCGGCCCCCCTACCTACCGCTAAGGTTAAGAGCAGCGTGCTGCTCCACAGGATTTAGGATAAAATAAGTGTTTAAATGATGACACAAAAGTAATATTTACATTTATTTAAAAAAAAAACTATATGGATTTACATAATAAAAACTTGCAATAATATCAAAAATTATCTCAAAGTATATTCTCTAGCTTTGGTCGTCGCAAATTTTTCAATAACTTCAGTTAAATGGCGATAAATCACAAAAACGAAAAAAAAAAGTCGATATGATGAGAGTATAATGTAATGTGCCTAATAAAATAATTAATTTTAGTTAGATGGACAAAACAAACGTCAATATTTTATAAAGTCGCTTTTTGTCTTCGGTTCATCTCACTTACCTGGCCGACCCGCAACGCCAGACCCCCCCCCCCCCGGGCCCCCAGGCTAGAGCCCTGTCAGCCCCTTCCCTTGTCGGGGCTATGCCTACAGGTGACTGATAGGATATAAGTTGGATAAATAGTTGGTATGCAACGTAGTACAGGCGATTCAGAACGTACAAGTTGGGCAAATATAAAAAATTTATTAACACAATCAACAGAAATACAATTCGTAGAATGAGACTTCTCCTCTTAGCCTTTGGGGTCCTTTTGACCTGGCCATTTAGTCCATTGCATGCAAAAAAAAAATGCCCCTTAGAGATAAACAACCCAACCGCTGAAATGTTGAGAGTTGAGTATATATTACTTTTTACATTTATTAAATATCTAATATACGTACATATATACAAATGATTGTCAGTGAATAAGTGATCAGCTGAGTAAGTAAATGACTGACTTAGTGACTGATACAAGATCACGTTAATTCTAAATATGATGCAGAAATAGTAGATCTCTTAAAATTTGCACCTAGAAGTTCGGTTGTTTTCCTCTGAGAGGCACTTTTTTGCACACCATAGGCTAAATGACCAGGTCACAAGGACCCCGAAGGCTCAGAGAAGGTTGGGGGAGGGGACCCACTGGAATAGTTGTTAGGAGACAGATAGTAGGCTCTCGTCAAGGTCATCCAGTGTGTTCTTTAACGTGCAGAGGGTATGGCTCTTCCGCACACGGGACCACGGCTTGACATCTCATCCGACGGGCGGCGGCCTTTCCAAGCCCATCGGTGTCCCCTACTGACCGTGAGCCGGGCGGGGAGTTTTGCGGAGATAAATCTCAATGCTAACCCAACTGGGACGCGAACCTGGGAACTGCAGATTACGAGCTTGGCTTGCTACCGACTGAGACACCCCCTCCCAGGACCTAGGAGTAATCCGGCTCGTTCATCTCGAGAAAAATCGGAAATTTCACCTCCGACTTGTCCTTCAAGGTCAAACAGATGTCACTTAGAGGTCAAACTTTGATCTAAGAGTTCTAGAAACGTAAAAATTGGTGCCTGGAGATATTTGGTGGCTTAGATCTCAGAAACACTGCGAAAGTCCTTTGAGGTCAATTAGATCCGATGGTTCATGGGAGGATAAAGGTCAAATTCATAGAGATTATTGGATCATAGAGGTATTTAGATCGCAGATCTCAGAAATGTTAAAAACTTCAGAACCGGGGTTGCGTTCAAACTCAGATAGGGATATGAGTGACAGTCTAGAACAGTGGTTCTCAACCTTTTATGCTTCACGTACCCCCTGGAAATGTGTATGTAACTGTCGTATCCCTTGTATAGATGGATAAAATTATAGTTATAGTATAACAATGGGAATAAAATGAAACATATATATCAGTGGTTCTCAACCTTTTGTGCTTCACGTATCCCCTGGAAATGTGTATGTAACTGGCGTAACCCTTGTATAGATAGATAAAACTATAGTTATAGCATAACAAGGGGAATAAAATAAAACAAATATATCAGTGGTTCTCAACCTTTTATGCTTCACGTACCCTCTGGAAATGTGTATGTAACTGGCGTACCCCTTGTATAGATGGATAAAACTATAGTTATAGTATAATAATGGGAATGAAATAAAACATATATATCAGTAGTTCTGAACCTTTTATGCTTCACGTACCCCCTGGAAATGTGTATGTAACTGTCGTATCCCTTGTATAGATGTATAAAATTATAGTTATAGTATAATAATGGGAATGAAATAAAACATATATATCAGTAGTTCTGAACCTTTTATGCTTCACGTACCCCCTGGAAATGTGTATGTAACTGTCGTATCCCTTGTATAGATAGATAAAATTATAGTTATAGTATAACAATGGGAATAAAATAAAACATATATATCAGTGGTTCTCAACCTTTTGTGCTTCACGTATCCCCTGGAAATGTGTATGTAACTGGCGTAACCCTTGTATAGATAGATAAAACTATAGTTATAGCATAACAAGGGGAATAAAATAAAACATATATATCAGTGGTTCTGAACCTTTTATGCTTCACGTACCCTCTGGAAATGTGTATGTAACTGGCGTACCCCTTGTATAGATGGATAAAACTATAGTTATAGTATAATAATGGGAATGAAATAAAACATATATATCAGTAGTTCTGAACCTTTTATGCTTCACGTACCCCCTGGAAATGTGTATGTAACTGGCGTATCCCTTGTATAGATAGATAAAACTATAGTTATAGTATAACAATGGGAATAAAATAAAACATATTTATCAGTGGTTTTTCAACCCTTTATGCTTCACGAATTCCCTGGAAATGTGTATGTAACTGGCGTACCCCTTGTATAGATAGATAAAACTATAGTTATAGTATAACAATGGGAATGAAATGAAACATATATATATCAGTAGTTCTGAACCTTTTATGCTTCACGTACCCCCTGGAAATGTGTATGTAACTGGCGTACCCCTTGTATAGATAGATAAAACTATAGTTATAGTATAACAATGGGAATGAAATAAAACATATATATATCAGTAGTTCTGAACCTTTTATGCTTTACGCACCCCCTGGAAATGTGTATGTAACTGGCGTACCCCTTGTATAGATAGATAAAACTATAGTTATAGTATAACAATGGGAGTGAAATAAAACATATATATCAGTAGTTCTGAACCTTTTATGCTTCACGTACCCCC
The DNA here is from genome assembly GCA_038380435.1 of Ryuthela nishihirai. Taxonomy (NCBI): domain Eukaryota; kingdom Metazoa; phylum Arthropoda; class Arachnida; order Araneae; family Heptathelidae; genus Ryuthela; species Ryuthela nishihirai. Next base: position 111,894,215 of record JAWZYU010000003.1, on the reverse strand, counting down.
TGGAAATGTGTATGTAACTGGCGAACCCCTTGTATAGATGGATAAAACTATAGTTATAGTATAACAATGGGAATAAAATAAAACATATTTATCAGTGGTTTTTCAACCCTTTATGCTTCACGAATCCCCTGGAAATGTGTATGTAACTGGCGTACCCCTTGTATAGATAGATAAAACTATAGTTATAGTATAACAATGGGAATGAAATGAAACATATATATATCAGTAGTTCTGAACCTTTTATGCTTCACGTACCCCCTGGAAATGTGTATGTAACTGGCGTACCCCTTGTATAGATAGATAAAACTATAGTTATAGTATAACAATGGGAATGAAATAAAACATATATATCAGTAGTTCTGAACCTTTTATGCTTCACGTACCCCCTAGAAATGTGTATGTAACTGGCGAACCCCTTGTATAGATGTATAAAACTATAGTTATAGTATAACAATGGGAATAAAATAAAACATATTTATCAGTGGTTTTTCAACCCTTTATGCTTCACGAATCCCCTGGAAATGTGTATGTAACTGGCGTACCCCTTGTATAGATAGATAAAACTATAGTTATAGTATACAATGGGAATGAAATAAAACATATATATCAGTAGTTCTGAACCTTTTATGCTTCACGTACCCCCTGGAAATGTGTATGTAACTGGCGTACCCCTTGTATAGATAGATAAAACTATAGTTATAGTATAACAATGGGAGTGAAATAAAACATATATATCAGTAGTTCTGAACCTTTTATGCTTCACGTACCCCCTAGAAATGTGTATGTAACTGGCGAACCCCTTGTATAGATGGATAAAACTATAGTTATAGTATAACAATGGGAATAAAATAAAACATATTTATCAGTGGTTTTTCAACCCTTTATGCTTCACGAATCCCCTGGAAATGTGTATGTAACTGGCGTACCCCTTGTATAGATAGATAAAACTATAGTTATAGTATAACAATGGGAGTGAAATAAAACATATATATCAGTAGTTCTGAACCTTTTATGCTTCACGTACCCCCTAGAAATGTGTATGTAACTGGCGAAACCCTTGTATAGATGGATAAAACTATAGTTATAGTATAACAATGGGAATAAAATAAAACATATTTATCTGTGGGTTTTCAACCCTTTATGCTTCACGAATCCCCTGGAAATGTGTATGTAACTGGCGTACCCCTTGTATAGATAGATAAAACTATAGTTATAGTATAACAATGGGAATGAAATGAAACATATATATCAGTAGTTCTGAACCTTTTATGCTTCACGTACCCCCTGGAAATGTGTATGTAACTGGCGTACCCCTTGTATAGATAGATAAAACTATAGTTATAGTATAACAATGGGAATGAAATAAAATATATATATATCAGTAGTTCTGAACCTTTTATGCTTCACGTACCCCCTGGAAATGTGTATGTAACTGGCGAACCCCTTGTATAGATGGATAAAACTATAGTTATATTATAACAATGGGAATAAAATAAAACATATTTATCTGTGGGTTTTCAACCCTTTATGCTTCACGAATCCCCTGGAAATGTGTATGTAACTGGCGTACCCCTTTGTATAGATAGATAAAACTATAGTTATAGTATAACAATGGGAATAAAATAAAACATATATATCAGTGGTTCTCAACCTTTTATGCTTCACGTACCCCCTGAAAATGTGTATGTAACTGGCGTACCCCTTGTATAGATAGATAAAACTATTGTTGTAGTATAACAATGGGAATAAAATAAAACATATATATTAGTGGTTCTCAACCTTTTTTGCTTCACGTACTTCCTGGAAACGTGTAGGTAACTGGCGTACCCCTTGGATAAATGGATAAAACTATAGTTATAACATAACAATGGGAATAAAATAAAGCATATATATCAGTGGTTCTCAACGTTTTATGCCACGTACCCCCTGGAAATGTGTATGCAACTGGCGTACCCTTGTATAGATGGCTAAAACTATAGTTATAGTATAACAATTGTTATTTATACTTTGTTACTAGAACTAGGGACTTTTGAGCTCTCACGGCGTACACCAAAAATATTTACCGCGTACCCAACTCTGAGAACCTCTAGCATAACCTAATAAATGTTATAAATGATTGGTATAAAAGGAAATGCAGGTGACTAAATGCTTTTTATCTAAATAAATGACAATTTTTATGACGTCTGTTGCATAATTTACAATTTTATTTGTTAAATTCTGCACAAAAATTGCATTTTTAAAACACGCGTATCAGTACATATTCAAACTTATAGTACTTGTTATTTTGTTATAAATAAAAGCCTTTCCTTGACAAAAGTCGTATAAAGCATGTTGGCATATAGTCTGCACGTATTTAATGGTGATTGACTAATTTGTGCTAAAAATTAAAAAGATTTTATTCCTTTTTTAACTTCCAACCCAAAAAATAGTTTTTCTATTATAAGGTTACTTAGCAGTCTCTACATATCCGCTTAGCATTTCACTTTATTTAATTATTTTAATATTTCCATAGCGAATTTCCTGCGCAGTAATTGGATCACCAGAAAATATCACCACGAACCCACTGTGCATCACAACAGCAGAAATGTACAGTCGCTCAAAAATATCTGAACACTATGGTCGATTACAGAATTCATAAAAAATATCTGGCAACGATTTTTTTTAGAAATTAGTGATCTGGCAACTTTCGTGTCACATGATTACAGAATTCAGGAAAAATATCTGGAGAGTGTACAGCAACTGTACACGCTCCAGTTACCGTTCACAGCAAACTGGAGCGTGTGCAGTAACTGCACACGCTCCAGTTTGCTGTGAACGGTAGCTGCACACGCTCAATATTTCCGTGAGTGAGCCCACACGATCTAGGTCTTTGTGAGCTCACACGATCCAATGTGCTGTGAACATTAACCGCAACCGCTCCAGTTTGCTGTGAACGGTAACTGCACACGTTCAATATTTCCGTGAGTGAGCCCACACGATCTAGGTCTTTGTGAGCTCACACGATCCAATGTGCTGTGAACATAACCGCAACCGCTCCAGTTTGCTGTGAACGGTAACTGCACACGCTCAATATTTCCGTGAGTGAGCCCACACGATCTAGGTCTTTGTGAGCTCACACGATCCAATGTGCTGTGAACATTAACCGCAAGCGCTCCAGTTTGCTGTGAACGGTAACTGCACACCTCAATATTTCCGTGAGTGAGCCCACACGATCTAGGTATTTGTGAGCTCACACGATCTAAGTCTTTGTGATCCAATGTGCTGTGAACATTAACCGTAACCGCTCCAGTTTCCTGTGAACGGTAACTGCACACGCTCAATATTTCCGTGAGTGAGCCCACACGATCTAAGTTTTTGTGAGCTCACACGATCCAATGTGAATTCAGGAAAAATATCTGGAGCGTGTACAGCAACTGTACACGCTCCAGTTGGCGTTCACAGCAAACTGGAGCGTGTGCAGTTACTGCACACCCTCCAGTTTGCTGTGAACGGTAACTGCACACGCTCAATATTTCCGTGAGTGAGCCCACACGATCTAGTATCAAAATAATATGACCACCTACAGTCGCTCAAAAAAGTATCCGAACACAATTTTTCCATGTAGTACCAATGGATTTGGAAAGGCCCCGTCCGTCGGATGGGACGTTAAACCGTGGCCCCTTGTGCGGGAGAGCCATACCTGTGCACGTTAAAGAACACGCTGGATGGCCTTGACGGGAGGCTCCCATCTGTCTCCCAATAGCTGTTCCAATGGGTCCTCTCCCCCAACCTTCTCTGAGCCTTCGGGGTCCTTGTGACCTGGCCATTTAGCCCATTGTGCGCGAATAGATGCCGCTCAGAGGTAAAACAACCCAATCCAATCCTTGATGTAGTCTCTTCTATATTTGTGTGTTGCATATTGCTTTAGTTTCTCTTGCATCACGCATTCCTTAATCCAGTCTTTTTTAATCACTTATTCTACACCGTTTTTTAGCGCATATTCCCTTATCTGTCTTTTTTTACTGTGTATTCTTTTACCGTTTTTTCAGATCGTTTTCAGAAAAAAAACCAGCCAATTCTTCGCTTTTTTTTTTGGCTGTCTCGCCTCTAAACATCGAACTTTTTTATTTTTAGGGGTAAATTAAAAATTGTTTTTGGGTTGTATAGGTAGTGATTGAATATTACGATTCGCACTTTACGAATTTTCCCCCATAACTAGAATCAAGCTCTATAAACGATGCAAAAAGCTCAAAATTGCAAAATCTCAACCTAATACTGTAGAGCAGGGGTGGGCAAATAGCTGCCCGCGGGCCACATTCGGCCCGCTAAGAGTTTTTTGTGGCCCGCCAAGACAGTCAGAAAAATCCGCCTTGAACCGAGATTTCCTTCCCGTGCGCGAACGAAGACTCGTCTCGTATTTTCCACTAGGACGGCCACGTCAATACGCATGCGCAGTGCAGATACGAAAACAATTGCCCACCCCTGCTGTAAGCGATGTAATGTTAGGAATTTGAAATCTTGGTTGTGAATATCATGAAGTTTGCATTGACACCATTATTCACCTTTAACCCCCTCCCCCCCAACTCTCCCCGAGGGAGTGGAAAAAAGCAATTTTTTTCGTTTTAAGAGATTTTTATTTTTAGAAATAAATTGAAATTTCCTTTCGGTTATTGATAAATTATTATGACTCACACTTTTAGAATCTCTCAAAAGCTTTCATTAAGGCCTTTGACGGTGGAAAGTTTTGAAAATTTAAAAAATTTTAAAGAATATTGCCAATGATCTATTTGGGGTAGAAATTTGATATTTTAATGATGGAATGCGAAGATTAAACAAAATTCCCCCTTCCTCCGAAGACGGATGGAAAGACGCAATTCTTTGTTTTGAGTTGTTTTACCTCTGAGCGGCACTTTCTTGCACATCATAGGCTAAAAGGCCAGGTCACAAGGACCCCGAAGGCTCAGAGAAGGTTGGGGGAAGGGACCCACTGGAACAGCTGTTGGGAGACAGATGGTAGCCTCCCGTCAAGGCCATCCAGCATGTTCTTTAACTTACACAGGGTATGGCCCTAACCACACACAGAACCACGGCTTAACGCCCCATCCGACGGACGGCGGTATTTCCAAGCCCATCGGTGTCCCCTACTGACCGTGAGCTGGACGTTTTGCGGAGGGAAATCTCAACGCTGACCCAGCTGAGACTTGAACCTGGGAACTGGATTACGAGCCTGGCGCGCTACCAACTGAGCCACCCTCCCCGCCCATTGTTTTGAGAGATTAATGAAAAATTTTTCATAATTGAATAGCTACGAACGAAATATGATGATTCATGGTTTTCAAGTCCTCCAAATGGTCTCAATTTATCATCGTTAGAGGGCGCTAAATGTAGAAAATGTAAAACGTGAAGTAAAAGTTGCAAACGATATATATTTATGCTAGAAATTCTGGTGATAGAATGTATTGATGAAGAACAGAGTAATTGACACTCATATGTATTTGAATTAAATTATAAGTGGTTTAAAAATTCGACCGATTACACCTTATTTTTATAAATTTGGTACTTAATTTTCAAATTTTCAATAATATTTTAATATGACAATAATAAATAAATATTTTTTTTTATATACACTTGATGATTTTCCTCTTAACCCTAGGAGATAAGAAAATCAAACTTTTTCATTTTAAGGAATAAACGAGATATGCTTTTTCCGTTTTATAGGCCTATAATATATTACTATGTACAGTCGCTCAAAAAAGTATCCGAACACTATGGTTGATTACAGAATTCAGAAAAAAAATCGTTGCCAGATATGTTTTCTGAATTCTGTAATCAACCATAGTGTTCGGATACTTTTTTGAGCGACTGTATCTTTTCTAATCACCCATTTAGTACGAATTGCTAAAGTTAAAGGGCGCAAAATTGGGAAAACGAAAACCTTCATTTTTCTCTGAAAACGAGCATCCCGTATTCGCCAGAGGTGATATGTTAGCCTTCTATTTTAATTATGCAATATTTCCTGATTTAGTTTTTCATTTTTTACACCGCCTATTTTCCCTAATCGATGGCCTTGACGAGAGGCTACCCATCTGTCTCCCAATAGTCATTCCAGTGGGTCCCCTCCCCCAACTTTCTCTGAGCCTTCGGAGTCCTTGTGACCTGGCCATTTAGCCCATGGTGTGCAAAAAAGTGCCACTCAGAGGTAAAAACAACCAACCGAAAACCAATAAATATATCACAGCTAAAGAACCACAGGTACATATACAGGGTGAATCTGAAAAAGTGGGCAAAACTTTACGGGGTGGTAGAACGCAGCTATACGAGCAATATTCGTCATAGAAAGTATGGGCGGAACGCAAACGGCGAGCCGCTAGGTGGCGTTGGAAATGGTATAAAAGGGTCGGTCCTCGCACCCAACGGCATTTCTACCATGGATTGCCGAGAGGATGGCTGGTTATACTAACCACGAAATGGCTTTTGAGCAATTTCTTTGAGCATGTACCTCAATTACATTCCTGTTAATAAAATGTTTTCTGAAGTATCTCCTCTCCTTCTTGTGTTCATTCTTTAAATGTGACAGTGGAAAACTACATTTTAACTTCTCACCGCTTGCGTTCCGACCATGCATTCTATGACGAATATTGCTCGTTTAGCTGCGTTCTACCACCCCGTAAAGTTTTGCCCACTTTTTCAGAATCACCCTGTATACTAAATATAATAGTATCTGCATTTATAATTTTCTTTGAACTCTTTACATGCATGAAACAATCCGTAAAACCATGTGCTTTTTATTTTCCAGGTTCCGTCGACCTCCTGCAGGCGGTGTCAATAGATCAAGAACCTTTAGGTGTACGGCAGACCACCGGATTCTGCGACAACCGAGCATTAAAGCTGGATGATGAAGGCGATCCCGTCTATGGAGTTCCTGATGTGGCTTACAGCGTTTCTCAGACGGCAGTGCTCACTGTGACTACTTCCCAGCTCTTTACAGGTAAAAGCAATAACAAAGGCTCTTATTAATAATATTAGCTGTAAAGTAAGATTTCCAATCCCTATGTGTGCAATGTCCAATTCTGCGATCTTATCATCACCTCCAACCCTTCACAAGTAAACCAAATATCGTAATAATGCTTTTACTAACGTTATTGAGAACTACAGTTTCTAATGTCCGAATCTTATCACTACCTCCCAACTGTTCAGAGTTACACCCAATATCCTAATAAAACTCTCACTAATATTAACTTTAAACTATGGCTTTCATTACAGAGATTTTTTCATTATCTCCCAACTTTTTACAGGTAAACTAATACCCTAGGGGCGGGGGTGGCTCAGTCGGTAGCGCGCCAGGCTCGTAATCTGTAGTTTCCAGGTTCGAGTCCCAGCTGGGTCAGCGTTGAGATTTATCTTCGCAAAAATTCCCCGCCCTGCCCACGGTCAGTAGGGGACACCGATGGACTTGGAAAGGTCGCCGTCCGTCGGATGGGACGTTAAGCCGTGGCTCCGTGTTCAGGAGAGCCATACCCTGTGCACATTAAAGAACACGCTGGATGGCCTTGACGGGAGGCTACCATCTGTCTCCCAACAGCTGTTCCAATGGGTCCCCTCCCCCAACCTTCTCTGAGCCTTCGGGGTCCATGTGATCTGGCCATTTAGCCCATAGTGTGCAAAAAAGTGCCGCTCAGAGGTAAAACAACCCAACTAATACCCTAACAGACCTCTAATATTAGCTGTAAACTAAAGTTTTCAATCCCGGGATTGTATCACTATTTCCCAACTCTTCACAAGTAAACCCAATATCCTAATAAACGCACTTACTAATAATAGCTATAACTAGGGTTTTAATATTTGTACAGTCGCTCAAAAAAGTATCCGAACACTATGGTTGATTACAGAATTCAGAAAAAATATCTGGCAACGATTGTTTTTAGAAATTAGTGATCTGGCAACCTTCGTGTCACGTGATTACAGAATTCAGGAAAAATATCTGGAGCGTGTACAGCAACTGTACACGCTCCAGTTACCGTTTACAGCAAACTGGAGCGTGTGCAGTTACTACATACGCTCAATATTTCCGTGTGTGAGCCCACACGATCTAGGTCTTTGTGAGCTCACACGATCCAATGTGCTGTGAACATTAACCGCAACCGCTCCAGTTTGCTGTGAACGGTAACTGCACACGCTCAATATTTCCGTGAGTGAGCCCACACGATCTAGGTCTTTGTGAGCTCACACGATTCAATGTGCTGTGAACATTAACCGCAACCGCTCCAGTTTGCTGTGAACGGTAACTGCACACGCTCAATATTTCCGTGAGTGAGCCCACACGATCTAGGTCTTTGTGAGCTCACACGATTCAATGTGCTGTGAACATTAACCGCAACCGCTCCAGTTTGCTGTGAACGGTAACTGCATACGCTCAATATTTCCGTGAGTGAGCCCACACGATCTAGGTCTTTGTGAGCTCACACGATCCAATGTGCTGTGAACATTAACCGCAACCGCTCCAGTTTGCTGTGAACGGTAACTGCACATGCTCCATATTCATTGCATTATATATTCATACGCATTATATATATTAAAAAATATCCGAACATTGTGGTTGATTACAGAATTAAGAAAAAATATCTGGCAACGATTTTTTTTAGAAATTAGTGATCTGGCAACCTTTGTGTCACGTGACACAAAGGTTGCCAGATAACTAATTCGCCTATACTTCTCTATACTTCGCCCATATGGGTGAAGCATAGAGAATCACCTGTCTGATGATCATAATCTATGAAATTTTTCTGTGCTTGCAATTTATAACACTTGTTTAATTGTTCGAATCAAAACTATAAATAAAATTTTTGATAATTATTGTCGGTAATGGCCATGTGGTAGCAATGTGTTTTGAAAAGGTTTCTTCACAGCAAAAGTGAAACGAAATTACTATCGTTTATTCTTGATGTACCAGAGGATGAAAATGCCTCTTCAGGTTCACTGTTAAATGTCTGAGGAATCCTGAGTAATTCACCATGGGGAAACTAACATTTCTCACCTCTGGAGTCCTTTATAAAAAATTCATTTAATTTGCTGATTTTTGGAACATCAGCAAATTAAAATGTTGGAAGGAGGAAGTTCTTGAGATAGTTTTGGCATTGAACTATATTTTTTGAACATAATATGCTAAATGCCGTAAGTGGGCTGTCCCGTTCACAAGGATCCCATGGTCTCAGAAAAGCGAATACACTGATCATCTTTTCGAAGACCAATGGAAGCCTTGTCTCAAGGACATCCAGGGTGTTCTTTAACGTGCCTAGGGTATGGCTCTATTCCACATCGATCCACGACTTTACGACAGACAGCATCTGTTGTAAGCGTAAGCTATCCGACGGACAGCGTCCTTTCCACGACCATCAGCGTTCCCTATTCTGAACGAGGGCAGGGTAGGGGTTTAGTGGAGATGGGTGGGACACGAATCTGGGAACTGCAGAATACGAGCTTGGCATGCTATCTACCAAGCCAGCCCCACTCTCCAAAAAACGGGAATTGCACAACGGACCATTGAGCGTAATGAGTCTCTAATGAAACTGAAACCTTTTGATGTGGGATATATCAAGAGCTCCCAACAAATTATGTCCCCTCTTTGGAGTTCCACCGTTAATAATTTTTTGCCTCCATTACCCTTACTAGGGGCAGGGGTGGCTCAGTTGGTAGCACCAGGTTCGTAATCTGCAGTTCCCAGGTTCGAGTACCACCTGGGCAAGCGTTGAGATTTATCTCCGCAAAACTTCCCATCCTCCCCTCGGTCAATAGAGGACAACAACGGGCTTCGAAAGTCCGCCGTCCGTCAAATGGGATGTTAAACCATGGTCCCGTGAGAGAGAGAGAGCCATACCCTGTGCACGTTAAAAACGCGCTCTATGGCCTTGACGAGAGGTTACCATCTATCTCCTAACAGTGGTCCCCTCCTCAACCTTCTCTGACCCCTTGGGGTCCTTGTGACCTGGTTATTTAACCCATTGTGTGCAAAAAAAGTGTCATTCACAGGTACTGATGATAATAATACAACCCAACTATAACCTAGTAAGTCATCCATCGTTTTTAGAAACGAAAATGTTAAACACTTAATTTCCTTTCGAATTTTTTTTAGGTTTATAAAAAAAAAATCAAAAAGCAATGCGATCCCATGCGAAAATGGCGACCAGCAAGGCAAGGCGTGGGTTAATGACTTCCGTCAAGAAGTCGGTTTCTGGAAAGCATAGTTCTAGGTCACCAGCTCTGTCTGCATCACTCTCGCCCCCCCCCCCCCTTCCAAATGCCCTCATCCCAGAACAGCTGACACTGCTGAGACCCAAAACGAGGTAAGGGGGGAAAGGAAATTATTCAAAGGGAAGTCAAATCAGCAGACAGTAGAGTGGATGGAAAAAACAAAATCTGACACCTGTTAGTGGAAGTCGCTCCATATACAGTTCACGGAGGTTTTAGCGGATGCAAGAACAGAAGGAGTGGGATAGAGAGAAGAAAAATCTTGAACGATGGCGTTGACAACATCACGCGATTGCTGAAGCTTTGAAGACTGTTCAAAGATGGCGCACGGCAATAATTAGGATGAAGAATATTTTTCTAGGTTTATAGGAAGCTAATCGGGTTTGTTTTAATACGAATAATTATAAGAAATGAAAAAGTGTTTATAAAGACCCATTGAAGCAGTTTGAAAATATGTATGGTCGGCGGGATTTTATATTTTGAAAAAGTTAGGTTGTTTATCTCGGAGCGGCACTTTTTTTGCACACAATGAGCTAAATGGTCAGGTCACAAGGATCCCGAGGACTTAGAGAAGGTTGGGGGAAGGGGACCAACTGAATAGCTATTAGGAGACAGATGGTAACCTCCCGTCCAGGCTATCCAGCTGTTCTTTAGGTGCACAGGGTATAGCTCTCCAGCACACGGGGTCACGGCTTAACGTCCCATCCGACGAAACGTCTTCCCTTCCAAGCCCATCGTTGTGTCCTATTAACCAAGGTCGAGCAGTTCGGCAGAGATAAATCTCAATGCTGGTCCTCGAACCTGGGAACTGCAGATTACGAGCCTACACGTCAACTGCTGAGCCACCGCCGACCCTACGTAAGTACCACCAAAACCGTAAACACAATCTAATTTTACACGCCGGATGGCCTTGACGGGAGACTACTGTCGCTCAAAAAAGTATCCGAACACTATGGTTGATTACAGAATTCAGAAAAAATATCTGACAACGATTTTTTTAGAAATTAGTGATCTGGCAACCTTCGTGTCACGTGACACGAAGGTTGCCAGATCACTAATTTTTAAAGAAATCGTTGTCAGATATTTTTTCTGAATTCTGTAATCAACCAAAATGTTCGGATACTTTTTAATATATATAATGCGTATGAATATGGAGCGTGTGCAGTTACCGTTCACAGCAAACTGGAGCGTGTGCAGTTACCGTTCACAGCAAACTGGAGCGGTTGCGGTTAATGTTCACAATACATTGGATCGTGTGAGCTCACAAAGACCTAGATCGTGTGGGCCCACTCACAGAAATATGGAGCGTGTGCAGTTACCGTTCACAGCAAACTGGAGCGTGTGCAGTAACTGCACACGCTCCAGTTTGCTGTGAACGGTAACTGGAGCGTGTACAGTTGCTGTACACGCTCCAGATATTTTTCCTGAATTCTGTAATCACGTGACACGAAGGTTGCCAGATCACTAATTTCTAAAAAATATCGTTGTCACCCGATATTTTTTCTGAATTCTGTAATCAACCATAGTGTCCGGATACATTTTTCAGCGACTGTACCATCAGCTGTCCATTAGGTCCCCTCCCTCAACCTTCTCTAAGCCTTCGGGGTGCTTGTAACCTGTCCATTTAGCCCATTATATGCAATAGCGTGCCACTCAGAGGTAAAACAACCCAATCACCTCTCAGTTTAAATTTTCAGTATTAGAGGATATAAAAATCGAAATATGAAAGTCTTCATTCTCTTATAAAATAAGTATTTCATACTCTCATAGTTCATATCACTAATTTTTTTCATACCAGTTTGTTTCCTATGGATTCATATATGCATTTTTTTTTTCGTTGATCTAAGCTATGTTTTAAATGAAGCACACGAAGCTGATTTGAAAACAGAGACAGAAAAAGGAGGACAACTCTTGTGACCTTCATGAGCGGGCGAAGGACGTTATCTGAGACCATCCAATGTAAGACGTGCAGAGTCGGGATGCACAGTTTGAATGAGACGGGGGCAATCTGTCGCCAAAATTTCTTCGAAAGCTGACTGGGTTGTTTCTCACATAAGCGTACTTTTTTTTTCTGTTTGATGGCCTACACTACCAGGTCATAAGGGACGAGAGTTGGCCCAGTCGGTAGAGCGCTACGCTCGTAATCTGCAGTTCCCAGGTTCGAATCCCATCCTTTCCGGCATTGGGATTTATTTCCGCTAAATCCCTGTTATGCTGTTGGGTTGTTTTACCTGTGAGCGGCACTTTTTTGCACACCATGGGCTAAATGGTCAGGTCACATGGACCCCGAAGGCTCAGAGAATGTTGGGGGAGGGGACCCACTGGAAGAGATGTTGGGAGACAGATGGTAGCCTCCCGTCAAGGCCATCCAGCGTGTTCTTTAACGTGCACAGGGTATAGCTCTCTCCACACGGGACCACGGCTTAACGTCCCATCAGACGGATGGCGGCATTTCAAAGCCCATCGGTGTCCCCTACTGACCATGGGCAGGGCGGGGAATTTTGCAGAGATAAATCTCAACGCTGACCCAGCTGGGACTCGAACCTGGGAACTACAGACTGAGCCACCCCCGCCCATATGCTGTCGAGTGGAAAGGGAACGCCGATAGGATTGGAAATGCCGGCGTCCTTCGGATATGACGTTAAGCCATGTGCAGTAGAGTTTTAAAGATCATTCTGAATGGTCTTGACGAAATGATTCCATCTGTCTCCTAACAGCTGTCGAGGGGCGGGGGTGGCTCAGTCGTTAGCGCGCCAGGCTCGTAATCTGTAGTTCCCAGGTTCGAGTCCCAGCTGGGTCAGCGTTGAGATTTATCTCCGCAAAATTCCCCGCCCTGCCCACGGTCAGTAGGGGACACCGATGGGCTTGGAAAGGCCGCCGTCCGTCGGACGGGACGATAAGCCGTGGCCCCGTGTGCGGGAGAGCCATACCCTGTGCACGTTAAAGAACACGCTAGATGGCCTTGACGGGAGGCTACCCTCTGTCTCCCAACAGCTGTTCGAGTGGGTCCCCTCCCCCAACCCTCTCTGAGCCTTAGGGGTCCATGTGACCTGGCCATTTAGCCCATGGTGTGCAAAAAAGTGCTGCTCAGAGGTAAAACAACCCAACCCGATGGGCTTAAAAAAGTCGCCGTCGGGTGGGATGTTAAGCCGTGTCACCGTGTAGAAGAGAGCAATTTGGGTTGTTTTACCTCTGAGCGGCACTTTTTTTGCACACCATGGGCTAAATGGCCAGGTCATAAGGACCCCAGAAGGCTCAGAGAAGGTTGGGGAGGGGACCCACTGGAACAACTGTTGGGAGACAATGGTAGCCTCCCAGCAAGGCCATCTAGCGTGTTCTTTAACGTGCACAGGGTATGGCTCTCCCGCACACGGGGCCACGGCTTAACGTCCCATACGACGGACGTTGGCCTTTCCTAGCTCATCGGTGTCCCCTACTGACCGTGGGCAGGGCGGGGAGTTTTGCGAAGATAAATCTCAACGCTGACACAGCTGGGACTAACAACCTAAACCAAGAACAACCTAACCCCTACCCAAACCCCTACCCAAGAACACGCTGGATAGCCTTGACGGGAGGCTACTATCTGTCTCTAACAGCTGTCAAGTGTCCCTTCCCCCAACTTTCTCTGAGTCCTCGGGGTCCTTGTAACTTAGCCATTTAACCCATTTTATGCTAAAGAGTTCCACTCAGAATTAAAACAACACAACCCATCGGAACAAACCAAGAAATTCCCATTGACATTTGCCACCTAACTGAGTGGAGTGTCTTCAGCATCGGTTCCATTCAGCATCGGTTCCAGTGTGACGACCCCCATGCGACATGTGGAAGATATATCCTGGATTCCAGCGTGACAGCAAAACTCGAGTGGTGGGCATCTGTCAGCAACCTCAACCAGCAAAGCAGTCGCTGTCTTGGATTACAGCTTCGCGGAAACTGGGTCATGGAAAAGTTTTTAAACTCCCTTGAAATGTGCGACCGCCTGATGAAGGAGACTTAATTAGATAATTGCTCGATGTAGGTCTAGGTCTAACAGGGAGCTGCAGAAATCTTCCTAACAAGATAAAGAAGCTCGCTTATCTAGCCATTTGTTACTTCACAAACTATTCGGTTAAAGAGTTGTTTTTATTAGTATTCAAGGCAAGCTATTCTTTTGTTTTGTTTGTGTACACTTAGCGGTCATTTTATTAGCAACATACCATCGTATTACGTCAGATTCAGATCTGAGTAATTTCTTAAAAAAGGGAAGAGGATTAGATTGTTTTATCTCTGAGAGGTACTTTTTTCGCACACAATGGCCTAAATAGAGAGGTCACAAGGACCTCGACGGCTCAGAGAGAGTTGGGGGAAGGGGATCCACTGGATAGCTGTAGGGAGACAGATGGTAGCCTCCTGTCAAGGCAGGGCGGGGGTGGCTCAGTCGGTAGCGCGCCAGGCTCGTAATCTGTAGTTCCCAGGTTCGAGTCCCAGCTGGGTCAGCGTTGAGATTTATCTCCGCAAAATTCCCCGCCCTGCCCACGGTCAGTAGCGGACACGATGGGCTTGGAAAAGCCGCCGTCCGTCGGATGGGACGTTAAGCCGTGGCCCCGTGTGTGGGTGAGCCATACCCTGTGCACGTTAAAGAACACGCTGGATGGCCTTGGCGGGAGGCTACCATCTGTCTCCCAACAGCTGTTCCAGTGGGTCCCCTCCCCCAACCTTCTCTGAGCCTTCGGGGTCCATGTGACCTGGTCATTTAGCCCATGGTGTGCAAAAAAGTGCCGCTCAGAGGTAAAACAACCCAACCCAACCCTGTCAAGGCTATCCAGCGTGTTCTTTAACGTGCATAGGGTATGGCTCTCACGCACATGGGACCACGGCTTAATGTCTCATCTGACGGACGGTGACCTTTTCAAGCCCATCGGCGTCCCCTACTGATCGAAGGCAGAGTGGGGAGTTTTAGCGGAGATAAATAACTAGCCCAGGTGGGACCCGAACCTAGGAACTGCAGATTACGAGCTTGGCACGCTACCGAATGAGATACCCCTACCCAATTTAACGCGGGGTGGCTCAATCAGTAGCGTGACAGATTAATGCAGGCCACCTGGATGCACCGGACTCGGACAGCCTTTGAAAAAAAGGAGGGAAATTAAATATGCATGACGATTTAAGTTTATGAAGTTTAACTACAAGTTATTTGTTTTTAAACAATGTAAAATAAAAATATTATATTTATTGTGAATTTATTGAAATATTTATGCATAGTTTAAATTAATTACATAATTTTTCAAAATAAATAATTACCTCTCAAATTTTGAGATAGATCTTGAAATATGTACAGGCATACTTCGTTTAGGATTCGCAACTGCCTTTCCACTGTAAAAAACTTAGATGCAGGTGT
This sequence comes from Ryuthela nishihirai, assembly GCA_038380435.1. Lineage (NCBI taxonomy): Eukaryota > Metazoa > Arthropoda > Arachnida > Araneae > Heptathelidae > Ryuthela > Ryuthela nishihirai. The sequence goes on along the minus strand of JAWZYU010000003.1, from coordinate 111,878,614 downwards.
TCCATAAGGCTCCTTGTTGGGACTTGCTCTATTCAACTTTTGTACGCACAGATCCATCGGGAGGCTGCCATCTGTCTCCCCACACTGTCTTCCCTCAACCTTTTCTGAGCCTATGGGGTTTTTGTGACCTGTACATTTAGACCATTGTGGGCAAAAAAGTGTCACTCAGAGGGTTGGTTTGATTTACCTCTGAGAGACACTTTTTTGCACACCATGGGCTAAATGGCCAGGTCATAAGGATCTCGAGTGCTCAGAGAAGGCTGGGGTAGGGGACCCACTGTAACAGCTGTTGGCAGACAGCTGGTAGCATCCCGTCAAGGCCATCCAGCGTGTTCTTTAAACGTGGCCCCGTGTGTGGAGAGTATGATCTCCCGCACATGTGCCACGGCTTAACGTCCCATCTGACGGACGGCTGCCTTTCCAAACCCATCGGTGTCCCCTACTGACCGTAGGCAGTGCGGGGAGTTTTGCGGAGATAAATCCCAACGCTAACTCAGCTGGGACTCGAACCTGGGAACCGCAGATTAAGATCCCGGCGCGCTACCGACTGAATCACCCCCCCCACCACCACCACCACCACCACTCAGAGGTAAAACAACCCAACCGTGATCTGACTGACTTCGAAAGGAAGCTCATCGTTGGAGTGCAATGGGAAAGAGCATCCGTAACGGAGATGATAGAAACTCAGGTGATAATCACGGGGCACAATATCCCAAGTGCATGGAGAATGGCAATGCCCTTAGAAAACGTCCGCCAATCGTGGCAAATGCAGGAAGAAAAAGGCTCTCACAGACCGGAACTGACGTCTGTACAGCAAAACAGATATGCTCCTGTTCATCAACTGAGAGAGATGACAGCTAGCAGTACTTAAAAACCCATTTCAGCGTGAGAATTGCAAATTTTGAAATTTTCGAACTGTATTATGATCCATATGAAAAAAAATATATATTAGGTACAGTCGCTCAAAAAAGTATCCAAACACTACGATTGATTACAGAATTCAGAAAAAATATCTGGCAACGATTTTTTTTAGAAATTAGTGATCTGGCAACCTTTGTGTCACGTGACACGAAGGTTGCCAGATTACTAATTTCTAAAAAAATCGTTGTCAGATATTTTTTCTGAATTCTGTAATCAACCAAAATGTTCGGATGCTTTTTAATATATATAATGCGTATGAATATATAATGCAATGAATATGGAGCGTGTGCAGTTACCGTTCACAGCAAACTGGAGCGGTTGCGGAGCGGTTGCGGAGCGGTTGCGTTCACCAGCACATTGGATCGTGTGACCTCGCAAAGACCTAGATCGTGTGCCCGTTCACAGCACATTGGATCGTGTGAGCTCGCAAAGACCTAGATCATGTGCCCGTTCACAGCACATTGGATCGTGTGAGCTCGCAAAGACCTAGATCGTGTGGGCTCACTCACGGAAATATTGAGCGTGTGCAGTTACCGTTCACAGCAAACTGGAGCGGTTGCGGTTAATGTTCACAGCACATTGGATCGTGTGAGCTCACAAAGACCTAGATCGTGAGGGCTCACTCACGGAAATATTGAGCGTGTGCAGTTACCGTTCACAGCAAACTGGAGCGATTGCGGTTAATGTTCACAGCACATTGGATCGTGTGAGCTCACAAAGACCTAGATCGTGTGGGCTCACTCACGGAAATATTGAGCGTGTGCAGTTACCGTTCACAGCAAACTGGAGCGGTTGCGGTTAATGTTCACAGCACATTGGATCGGGTGAGCTCACAAAGACCTAGATCGTGTGAGCTCACTCACGGAAATATTGAGCGTGTGCAGTTACCGTTCACAGCAAACTGGAGCGGTTGCGGTTAATGTTCACAGCACATTGGATCGTGTGAGCTCACTAAGACCTAGATCGTGTGGGCTCACTCACGGAAATATTGAGCGTGTGCAGTTACCGTTCACAGCAAACTGGAGCGGTTGCGGTTAATGTTCACAGCAAACTGGAGCGGTTGCGGTTAATGTTCACAGCACATTGGATCGTGTGAGCTCACAAAGACCTAGATCGTGTGGGCTCACTCACAGAAATATTGAGCGTGTGCAGTTACCGTTCACAGCAAACTGGAGCGTGTGCAGTAACTGCACACGCTCTAGTTTGCTGTGAACGGTAACTGGAGCGTGTACAGTTGCTGTACACGCTCCAGATATTTTTCCTGAATTCTGTAATCACGTGACACGAAGGTTGCCAGATCGCTAATTTCTAAAAAAAATTACTGCCAGATATTTTTTTTGAATTCTGTAATCAACCATAGCGTTCGGATACTTTTTTGAGCGACTGTACGTGACAATTATTGGTCAGGTAGTGTATTTCTGTGTAAAATAACTGATAACATTTTCTGTGTGTAACAGATCAATAACGAACATTAATTCATGTTTCAGGAGGTTTTCCGTATGATTTGTCGATTCTTGCGACAATTAGGCCCGAGCAGAGCAGCGAGTCCTACCTCTTCACAATCTACAACAATATGGGACAAGAGCAGATGGCCATGGGTGTGGGGGACAACGTGACCTTCCTATGCCGAGAAAGCGCTGACCTTCCAACCATGACTGAAGTCTCCTTTCCTGTCGCAATTAATGATGGCAAGTATGTAGGGAACCTTTAGGGGCTAAATATCTATTCTTTTATTCAATCACTGTTCATATTTTCGTCTATAAATGTCACTGTTTTTGAAGATTTACTCTTACCGTTTTACTATTCGTCTGATATGCAAAGGTGGACAAAAATTAAGTTACAGTCGCTCAAAAAAATATCCGAACACTACGGTTGATTACAGAATTCAGAAAAAAATATTTGGCAACGATTTTTTTTAGAAATTAGTAATCTGGCAACCTTGGTTGATTACAGAATTAAAAAAATATCTGACAACGTTTTTTTTTAGAAATTAGTGATCTGGCAACCTCATGTCACGTGACACGAACGTCCAGAGGTCACGTGACACAAAGGTTGCCAGATCACAAATTTCTAAAAAAAATCGTTGCCAGATTTTTTTAAATTCTGTAATCAACCATAGTGTTCGGATATTTTTTAATATATATAATGCGTATGAATATATAATGCAATGAATATGGAGCGTGCGCAGTTACCGTTCACAGCAAACTGGAGCGGTTGCGGTTAATGTTCACAGCACATTGGATCGTGTGAGCTCACAAAGACCTAGATCGTGTGGGCTCACTCACGGAAATATTGAGCGTGTGCAGTTACCGTTCACAGCAAACTGGAGCGGTTGCGGTTAATGTTCACAGCACATTGGATCGTGTGAGCTCACAAAGACCTAGATCGTGTGGGCTCACTCAAGGAAATATTGAGCGAGTGCGGTTACCGTTCACAGCAAACTGGAGCGGTTGCGGTTAATGTTCACAGCACATTGGATCGTGTGAGCTCACAAAGACCTAGATCGTGTGGGCTCACTAACGGAAATATTGAGCGTGTGCAGTTACCGTTCACAGCAAACTGGAGCGGTTGCGGTTAATGTTCACAGCACATTGGATCGTGTGAGCTCACAAAGACCTAGATCGTGTGGGCTCACTCACGGAAACATTGAGCGTGTGCAGTTACCGTTCACAGCACATTGGATCGTGTGAGCTCACAAATACCTAGATCGTGTGGGCTCACTCACGGAAATATTGAGCGTGTGCAGTTACCGTTCTCAGCAAACTGGAGCGGTTGCGGTTAATGTTCACAGCACATTGCATCGTGTGAGCTCACAAAGACCTAGATCGTGTGGGCTCACTCACGGAAATATTGAGCGTGTGTAGTTACCGTTCACAGCAAACTGGAGCGTGTGCAGTAACTGCACACGCTCCAGTTTGCTGTGAACGGCAACTGTACACGCTCCAGATATTTTTCCTGAATTCTGCAATCACGTGACACGAAAGTTGCCAGATAAATAATTTCTAAAAAAAATCGTTGCCAGATATCTTTTCTGAATTCTGTAATCAACCATAATGTTCGGATTTTTTTTTTTGAGCGACTACAACCTAAGTCATGTGAATGGGAAACTAACTTCGATGATCTACAATTTCTAAAATAAGCTTTTTGTGGTAAAATACGATTGAAGATGGTTTTAAAGACCTCAATCAGATTTACTGAAATCTCGATTTTTAGTTGTAACGTTTGATAGCAGAATGTCACTGCTGAAAAGCTTTTGCCAAATTGTCAAATAATTAAAAGAACTACTTGTACATGTTCAAAAATATTCATTTATTTTATGTAATAGATTGAAATGATACTTATTAAAGTTTATTTAAATTTTGAGCTTTAATCTTTAGAAGTTGCCTTTGCTGTCAAAGATTTTAGCTTCCATAAATCTTTAAATGCCTATTAAAATCTTGATATACTGCTGAAATAATCGACATTTATATTATTGCTGAAATATCTATGTTTATATTATTGCTGAAATACATTTTGATAGATTTTATTGAGATTTTTAATTCATCTTCAGTCACATATTTACCATAAAAGTTTAGATTAGGAGTTTTGGAGCTTCGACGTTAGTTTGTCATTGACAAAACATTGGGCAGCAACTTTTGTCTACCAATGTAATAAGTTGCCAGATTTGTATAACAATCTAGTGGATTTTTGGCAAAAAGTTTCCTCGGGGGAGGGGGTCAAAAAAGTTACATGGCGGGGCCAAATTATTTTTACGAAAAGGAATTTAGTATTGAAAATACATGGGAAAAATATTTTTTTCATATCGATAAAAATCACATGATATGCCTCCAAAGATTAAAAGTGACTTTTTTAATATTATGACTTTTGTTCTGACTGAAAAAAATTAAGGCCGAAACTGTAGAAAGTTTCTTTATTTCTCTTCAAGCAGATGTAACGTCAGATCAGTCGGGAAAACGTGAAATAAGATTTATATTTAATTATTGTATTGAACAGCGGTTCTCAACGTCGGGTATGCGGTAAAGATTTTTGGGGTACGCCATGAGAACTAAAAAGTCACTAGATCTAGTAAGAAAGTAAAAATAACCATTGTTACACTATAACTATAGTTTTATCCATCTATACAAGGGGTATGTCAATTACATACACATTTCCAGGGGGTACGTGAAGCATAAAAGGTTGAGAACCACTGATATATATGTTTTATTTTATTCCCAGTGTTATACTATAACTATAGTTTTATCTACCTATACAAGGGGTACGTCAATTACATACACATTTCCAGGGGGTACGTGAAGCATAAAAGGTTGAGAACCACTGATATATATGTTTTATTTTATTCCCATTGTTATACTATAACTATAGTTTTATCTATCTATACAAGGGGTATGTCAATTACATACACATTTCCAGGGGGTACGTGAAGCATAAAAGGTTGAGAACCACTGATATATACGTTTTATTTTATTCCCATTGTTATACTATAACTATAGTTTTATCTATCTATACAAGGGATACGCCAGTTACATACATATTTGCAGAAGGTACGTGAAGCATTAAAGGTTGAGAACCACTGATATATATGCTTTATTTTATTCCCATTGTTATACTATAACAATAGTTTTATCCATCTATACAAGGGGTACGCCAGTTGAATACACATTTCCAGGGGGTACGTGAAGCATAAAAGGTTGAGAACCACTAATATATATATGTTTTATTTTATTCCCATTGTTATACTATAACTGTAGTTTTATCTATCTATACAAGGGGTAGCCAGTTACATACACATTTCCAGGGGGTACGTGAAGCATAAAAGGTTGAGAACTACTGATATATATGTTTTATTTTATTCCCATTTTTATACTATATGTATAGTTTCATCTATCTATACAAGGGGTAGCCAGTTACATACCCATTTTCAGGGGGTACGTGAAGCATAAAAAGTTGAGAACCACTAATATATATGTTTTATTTTATTCCCATTGTTATACTATAACTATAGTTTTATCTATCTATACAAGGGGTACGCCAGTTACATACACATTTCCAGGGGGTGCGTGAAGCATAAAAGGTTGAGAACCACTGATATATATGTTTTATTTTATTCCCATTGTTATACTATAACTATAGTTTTATCTATCTATACAAGGGGTACGCCAGTTACATACACATTTCCAGGGGGTACGTGAAGCATAAAAGGTTGAGAACCACTGATATATATGTTTTATTTTATTCCCATTGTTATACTATAACTGTAGTTTCATCTATCTATACAAGGGGTAGCCAGTTACATACCCATTTTCAGGGGGTACGTGAAGCATAAAAAGTTGAGAACCACTAATATATATATGTTTTATTTTATTCCCATTGTTATACTATAACTATAGTTTTATCTAACTATACAAGGGGTAGCCAGTTACATACACATTTCCAGGGGGTACGTGAAGCATAAAAGGTTGAGAACTACTGATATGTATGTTTTATTTTATTCCCATTGTTATACTATAACTGTAGTTTCATCTATCTATACAAGGGGTAGCCAGTTACATACCCATTTTCAGAGGGTACGTGAAGCATAAAAGGTTGACAACCACTGATATATATGTTTTATTTTATTCCCATTGTTATACTATAACTATAGTTTTATTTATCTATACAAGGGGTACGCCAGTTACATACACATTTCCAGGGAGTAAGCATAAAAGGTTGAGAACCACTGATATAGAAGATAGAATTAATAAACAGTTCATCAGTTTGGTGTCCGGAAATAAATTGAGCAGTTTTGCCCCTATGAAAGTTTTGCCCCTTTGAGCAGTTTATCCCCGATACACTGGCTTGTCTCTCAGATAAAGTTGGTTTCGCTGCATGCAAGAACGAACACTTATAATAACATGTTCCACGTATGGGGTTACAGTAAAGCCAATGTACAGTTAATTATGGATATTAATTTAAATGTTCAAGTGGCTTGATGCCCCAGTACATTTAAGAAATTAAAAAGAAATATTGATGATAGTACAAAAATACAAACATATTTACAGGAATTGCATAATTATTTGATACATATAAACAAAACTACAAGTTGCCCAGACGAAGACAAACATATAATATGAAATATGGTTAAAAAAAACATAGAAAACTTAAGGGGAAGATGAAGAAGGTTTAAGACAACTGAGAGTAATATTAAATGAATGAACAGGGTGGGGGGAAGGATTGCGGATAATCCAGACAAAGGACAAAGATGGGGAGTGGGAATAGGGGTGAGGAGATATTGTTGGTCAAACGTTTCAATATTCTAATAGGAGTGGAGTAATATAGTTTTTGAATTTTGTTTTAGAATTAAAGAAGTGATATCGCTCGGTAGAGAGTTCCAAGTTGAGGTTGCTTGAAATGCAAAAGAAATTTCACCATACTTAGCTTTGAAAATCTTGGGAGTAGAAAACATTTTATTATCAGAGCGAAGGATGTGGCGATGTCGTAATCGAATACATGGTGTAAGAATAGAATGAAGGGGATGAGACTTGTTATAAAAATTGTGTCGTGAATAAGGGTAATAAACCGCAGCTTTCTTCTAGATTCAAGAGTGGGAATTTGGTAGTTGGAACCAATATCAGGTAGTGTTAGAGATTCTCGTTTGTTAAAATAGACTTTGCTGATGATTTTAACAACTTCATTTTGAAATTATTTTGTTCAGTATTTTTTAATAAATCGTTAAAAGCATTCAGCACTTTTAACGGATTCCACAAATAATATTTAGGCGTACTTTAGATTTCTCACTGCAGGACTCTCTGAGCACCGGGGCGGGGGTGGCTCAGTCGGTAGCGCGTCAGGCTAGCAACCTGTAGTTCCCAGGTTCGAGTCCCAGCTGGGTCAGCGTTGAGATTTATCTCCGCAAAATTCCCCGCTCTGCCCACGGTCAGTAGGGGACACCGATGGGCTTGGAAAGGCCGCCGTCCGTCGGATGAGACGTTAAACCGTGGCCCCGTGTGTGGGAGAGCCATACCCTGTGCACATTAAAGAACACGCTGGATGGCCTTGACGGGAGGCTACCATCTGTCTCCCAACAGCTGTTCCAGTGGGTCCCCTACCTCAACCTTCTCTGAGCCTTCGGGGTCCTTGTGACCTGGCCATTTAGCCCATGGTGTGCAAAAAAGTGCCGCTCAGAGGTAAAACAACCCAACCCACCTGCTTGAACCCGTTCAGGCACACTTCACAAAACTCTAGTATGGGTGCAAACTACAACTGATCGAAGCTAAACTTTCACACAATTCCGCCAGAAAGGTTAGCAAACACTTCCAGTAACGATATCCAGTGTTGTCACCCGGCATGAAGAAATTCAAATCAACAGAATTTTAGTGTCAGACCTTGTAGGTTTCGTTACAAAATATTGAACAAATAATAAGTTGAAAATTGTTTCTAATAATTTTGTTATTATTTTTCAGTTAAATCTTAATGTCTTACTATTTAATATAAGTTTGAAGGCATGAATTTGATATTGTTCATAATTTTGTTGAGATTGAAATTTCATTGCTCACGATTGGAAGAACTTTAGAAAACGGTTAAGAAGAAAATGTATATTATAGGGCTATTATTTTTAGAAAAAGAGATAATAATATCGCTTTGTTGTCTGTCCGTCTGTACACAATGAATTATTTTGTTTATGCCGAAAAATAAAAAATTATTTTTGTGTTGGATAGGTATTAATGAAATATTTGCGATTTTATTTTATTCCCATTGTTATACTATAACTGTAGTTTTATCTATCTATACAAGGGGTACGCCAGTTACATACACTTTTCCAGGGGGTACGTGAAGCATAAAAGTTTGAGAACCACTGCTCTAAAGGATAAGGATTAAATTTTGCTTCACAACATACACAACACACACAACACACACAACTTACATACACTTTTCCAGGGGGTACGTGAAGCATAAAAGGTTGAAAACCACTGATATAGATGTTATATTTTATTTCCATTGTTATACTATAACTATAGTTTTATCTATCTATACAAGGGGTACGCCAGTTATATACACATTTCCAAGGGGTGCGTGAAGCATAAAAGTCTGAGAACCACTGATATATATGTTTTATTTTATTCCCATTGTTATACTATAACTATAGTTTTATCTATCTATACAAGGGGTACGCCAGTTACATACACATTTCCAGAGGGTACGTGAAGCATAAAAGGTTGAGAACCACTGATATATATGTTTTATTTTATTCCCATTGTTATACTATAACTATAGTTTTATCTATCTATACAAGGGGTACGTCAGTTGCATACATATTTCCAGAGGGTACGTGAAGCATAAAAGGTTGAGAACCACTGATATATATGTTTCATTTTATTCCCATTGTTATACTATAACTATAGTTTTATCTATCTATACAAGGGGTACGCCAGTTACATACACATTTCCAGGGGGTACGTGAAGCATAAAAGTTTGAGAACCACTGATTTTATACTACTATATTTTCATTTTATTCCCATTGTTATACTATAACTATAGTTTTATCTATCTATACAAGGGGTACGCCAGTTACATACACATTTCCAGGGGGTACGTGAAGCATAAAAGTTTGAAAACCACTAATATATGTATGTTTTATTTTATTCCCATTGTTATAATATAACTATAGTTTTATCTATCTATACAAGGGGTACGCTAGTTACATACAGATTTCCAGGGGGTACGTGAAGCATAAAAGTTTGAGAACCACTGCTCTAAAGGATAAGGATTAAATTTTGCTTCACAACAATATTCAGTTTCACAACAATTCTACTTTTGGTTAACAAATGATTTAAGAATGCAAAAACGTTTCCTCCAATTTTCAGTTTTTATATAGCAGTTTTCTGATCTATCCTGAATCATAGGCCTTTTTCAAAGTCGAGCAATATAGTAGTTGTAGCAGTGTTTCTAATGTTCATTTTCTGCTTGTACATTCGAGACTGAATCCTCCCCGTTAGACGAATCGGCATTAGACGAATCATACCAGACTCATCTGAGGAATTACAGGGCGACGATATCTGTTTCTGAGTGTTTCGTGATAGGTTCGACGGTAGTGTACTTCACTCAAGAAAAGTTTTCACTCTTAGTTAACCCATTAATCCCCAACGTTGCGTAAACGAAACATTCTTGAAATAATAATAAAAAAATATATATTTGCCTACTAATCCAATTTTAAGCCAATGTATGTTTTAAAGGACATAGTCTTTTATGTCCAAGCATAAATATTTATCAATATAAAATAAAAGCCTAATTATTATTCATATTAAAACTATAAGTAAATAGTCTATCTAATCTTTTGCATTTTGACAGGTCTAAAAAAGATATGTAGAAATACTAAATGCCCTAAGAATTTATGAAAATAGCTTCACATATATTTCATTCAAAACAACGTTTCATGTAATTAGAAAATATTTTTTTAGTTTTTACACAGTATGACATTTAGAGTAATGTTGCGTTTACGAAACATTGGAATTGCACAGCATGTGCACATTATGTCTGCCACATGTTTGATGACTCATTTGCGAACGATTCTATTCTTGCGATTTTAGTTCTGATATGAGCGATATCGTCAGTGTTCAGAGATTTGTGAAATTGAACTAAGCTATTCGTCTTGTTAGTATAACAATAACTGCTGTTAGATAATTAGTGAAGTGTAAATTCGGCAGTATAGCTAAAAATATATAGTTCAAGTAAGTATTTATTTGATGTAAATACATTCAATCGTTGTTTTGCTATCTTAGGATATTTCTTTTTACATATGTCATGGGCTCAGTGGTGGGTGAAAAAATAGACCTTTGTCAACTGCAGAGCTAATGGCTATATTAGAAGAGGATGACGATTTGCGACAAGCTGAAAACATTGACGCGGTGTACATACCACCAACGGTTGACGAACTTACAGATGAGGAGGATATTAGTGATGATATATGTGAGAATGAAAACGTTTTGCCAGACGTAGCTGGAAGCTACGAGGTCCATGCAAATTTTCCTGATGAAGCTCAAGATGTCGAAGTAGGCCAACCTACAGCATCAAGTTCCAAGAAACTGAAAACTTCCACTGGAACAGTTGCCAAAACAAAAGCAAAGAAAGTTATTCCGAAATGGAAAAAAGAAAATCCGACTTACAAAAGTTTACCACCAGAAGAACATATTGTGATTGAAGAAATTGAAAACAAAATTAGTGGCGAGTCTCCATGCGATATTTTTCCTTTATATTTTAGTGATGATGTCTGGGAAGGAATTGTTGGTTATTCAAAAAAAAATGCGAATGATCATAATCGACATTCTTTTGAACTAAGCAAGGCAACTCTGAAGCGCTTTTGTGGTATACTTATTTTTACCGGTTACCATACCTTACCAACTACAAAAATGTATTGGTCGAAAGATGAGGACAAAGGTATACCGCTGGTAAGAAATTGCATGACTAGGAATAGATTTCATTCCATCAAACAAAATACACCTATCCCTCGATTTACCCTGAAGATACGTTCCGCACAAAACCGTGTAAATCGAAATCCGTGTAATCGAAATCAAAACCGTGTAAATCGAAACTGAATTATGAACATTTTAGTGTTTTTTTTCGTTTTACACGGTTTTGATTTCGATTACACGGATTTCGATTTACACGGTTTTGTGCGGAACCTATCTTCAGGGTAAATCGAGGGATAGGTGTGTTTACTTATCAGATAATGATCAATTAGATGTAAACGATAAATTTTCCAAATTGAGCCCCATTTTTGACATGATAAATGAAAAAAACATGGAATTCGGTGTATTTTCTCATAACTTGTCTATTGATGAAGAGATGTTACCTTATTTTGGTCGACACTCATGTACAATGTTCATAAAGGGAAAACCGGTAAGGTTTGGCTTAAAACTGTGGTGTCTATGTAGTTCCAATGGATATTTATATAAATTTATACCATATGGCAGAAAGAGTGTGAATACCGAAGAGAACGAGTTAGGTTTAGGAGAAAGAGTTATACTGGATCTTTTGTCCATTGTGCAGCATCCATCTATGCATCGTGTATTTTTTTGATTTCTCCTCGCACAAGTGCCAGCCTCGTAATCTGTAGTTCCCAGGTTCGAGTCTCAGCTTGATCAGCGTTGAGATTTATCTCCGCAAAATTACCCGCTCTGCCCACGGTCAGTAGGGGACACCGATGGGCTTGGAAAGGCCGCCGTCCGTCGGATGGGACTTTAAGCCGTGGCCCCGTGTGCTGGAGAGCCATACCCTGTGCACGTTAAAGAACGCGCTGGATGGCCTTGACGGGAGGCTACCATCTGTCTCCCAACAGCTCTTCCAGTGGGTCCCCCTCCCCCAACCTTCTCTGAGCCTTCGGGGTCCATGTAACCTGGCCATTTAGCCCATGGCGTGCAAAAAAGTGCCGCTCAGAGGTAAAACAACCCAAACAACCCTCGCACAAGTTATTCTGCATACTGAAAATTAAAGGTTTTTATGCCACGGGTACAATTCGTGAGAATCGTACGAGCAATAATATTTTGGAAACAGTAAAGAATATCAAGAAAAAAGAAAGAGGTTCGTATGATTTTTCTTTTGATAAGGAATACGAAGTATTGATGGCAAGATGGAATGATAATTCTGTCGTGATTGTCGCTACAAATAACTGCATTATCGAACCACTGGAATCTGCTAAAAGATGCAATTATAATAGAACAAAAGAGGATTGCTATTGCTCAGCCAAAAGTTGTTGCTGACTACAATCAGCACATGAGTGGAATTGATCTCCATGATAACGGCAGTGCAAACTACAGAATTCGTGTAAGGGGAAAGAAATGGAGGTGGCCGCTTTTTATAAATATGATAGCGTAATTGTGAATGCGCAGAAAATCCATAATATAGGAAATAAGCAGAAAAAGACACAGATAGAATTCAAATCTTATGTAGCTGTTACTCTTATGAAAATAGAAGACAATAATAGTCAAGAAAATGAGGAGATATCAGGGTCTAGTGGACTAAACATTATTTCTCCAAAACGTCATTACCCACCGAAGTACGGTTTGACAATATTGGTCATGTTATAGTTGAACAGGAGAATAAAGCAAGAAGAAGATATCATCATCATCATCATCCTCAAGCAGCCATGGGCTACGGAGGTCCAACCAGACCGTGCAATTTAGTTCTCCAAGCAAGTCTATCCTGAGCTACATCTACTACATCTGGCCATTGCACACCAATTCTAACAAGGTCATTTTGTTTGACATTGTCTGCCCAGCATATCCTGGGTCTCCCCCCCTTTCTGAGGCCTTTAGGCACACTTTTCATAACCCTATTCGCCAATCTATAATTATCCATACGGGCAACATGGCTAAATCAATGGAGTCTCTCTCTGCACAATATGCTGCTTAAAGGAGGTTGCAGACTCCTTTGCCTAACCCCATCATTAGTTACAAAGTCGCACCACCTAATGCCCAAGATAATGCGTAAGCATCTAGAATCAAAAGCATCAAGCTTCCCGTTATTTATGCACAATGGGCTTTATACACAAGTCAAAAAGACCTCGAAGGCTCAGAGAAGGTCGGGGGTAGGAGACCCACTGGACAACTGTTAGGAGACAGATGTAACCTCCTATCAAGGCCATCCAGCGTGTTCTTTAACACACACTGGGTATGGCTCTCATGTGCACAGGCCATGACTTAATGTTCCATGCGACCAACGGAGGCCTTTCCTAGCCAGTGGTTTCCCCCTTTCCCACTGAGGGCAGAACGATGGTAAGCGGTGAAAATTCTCGATGATTACAGAATTCAGAAAAAATATCTGGCAACGATTTTTTTTTCGAAATTAGTGATCTGGCAACCTTCGTGTCACGTGACTACAGAATTCAGGAAAAATATCTGGAGCGTGTACAGCAACTGTACACGCTCCAGTTACCGTTCACAGCAAACTGGAGCATGTGCAGTTACTGCACACGCTCCAGTTTGCTGTGAACGGTAACTGCACACGCTCAATATTTCCGTGAGTAGCCCACCCGATCCAATGTGCTGTGAACATTAACCGCAACCGCTCCAGTTTGCTGTGAACGGTAACTGCACACGCTCAATATTTCCGTGAGTGAGCCCACACGATCTAGGTCTTTGTGAGCTCACACGATCCAATGTGCTGTGAACATTAACCGCAATCGCTCCAGTTTGCTGTGAACGGTAACTGCACACGCTCAATGTTTCCGTGAGTGAGCCCACACGATCTAGGTCTTTGTGAGCTCACACGAGACTACTATAAATAATAATAATAAATACCCCCTCAAGCAGCTGCTTGCCACAGAGGTCTGACAGGAGCCTGTCAGTTTATATGCCACAGTAGGAGATCTGAGAGGATGGCAGGACCTCAGCAGAAAAACGACACACACATCCATGCCTAATTCCTGGGTTCGAACCCAGGTCCCTTAGATCAGTAGCCAAGCGTGCTAACCACTCGGCTACTACTGTCTTAATCTTCTAGGAGTTGCAAATTATGAGCCTTGTGCGCTCCCGACTAAGCCAACTCGCCGCCATATTTTTTTTCTTCTAATTTTAATTTGATGTTGATGAATTATTAATGAGTTTGAGAATGTTTATTCAGTTCTAGTGTTTCCTCTTATGCTCTTTTTAATAATGAAATGTTTCTTGCTTTTCAGGTGGCACAGGATTGCCCTCAGTGTAAAGGGGAATTCGGTGACTTTTATCAATGAATGTGGGCAGCAGCAGACGGAATCTCTAGAGCGAAGTGAAGATGCTTATATCGATGCAACCGGCATCATCTTAATCGGACAACAGTTGGTAGATGGAATTTACTATGAGGTGAGTCGATCCTCATGAAGATTGCTATGTGCTAAGTCGCTCTTCTCGAAAGCTAACTGAGTTGGTCTCTTTATAAAATAATAGCACGATAAGCCGTTCTTCAAGAAAACGAGTAACTTCGTCTCTTTTGAAAAAAATTAAATATGAGCTAAGTCGCTCTTCACGAAAATAAACTAAGTCGGTCTCTTTATAAAATGATACGAGAAGTCGCTCTTCATGAAAACGAACTAAGTAGGTCCCTTTATGAAAAAAAAAATATATATATGAGCTAAGTTGTTCTTAATAAAAACGAACTAAGTGGATCTCTTTATAAAAAATTAATACGAGCTAAATTTATAAGAAAATATTTCAAAAAATAATACTAGCCTCTTTATAAAAAAAATACGAGCTAAAAAATACGAGCATAAATTCGAACTAAGTCGGTCTCTTTATTATTTTTATCGTTTGGTCAGTCTTCATAAAAAATATTAGGAGGTATCATTTTACTAAATGCGATAATTATTTGATGCATTACTCGGGTTAGATCTGAGAGAAAGGCCAAAAGGGGACCATAAAAATTGCAGAAAAATTAAAACTGTCAATTAAAGTTGCAGAAAAGTCTTGTATTGAAATTGCACCTATTCGATACGAAGGAACAGAATTTTATTCTTTTAACGTCGACAAAGTGGAGCAGTAATATCCCATTGGTTCAGAGGCTGTGTGTTCACTCACGGAAAAACTGGATCGTGTGCGACAAAGTGGAGCAGTAATATCCCATTGGTTCCGCTGCTGGTGTTCTGGTTCGAGTCCCGAGCTCGCATGATTTTTATCTTTATGCTGTTAGCTCTAACTGCAGTGAGTTCGGTCTTAGTAAGGCATGTCCTTTTATGAGAAGACCTATACAAGCTAGGAGTGGTTTCTAAGACTCTTCTCTGTTTCATATGTCGCTAATAAATGAATATTAGGAGTACAAAAAAACGGCTCTTTGATCTACAGGGTCGTCTGTATTTTTCCATCATTTCCATTTCTCCCTCTTTAATGAAACTGTCTTAATCTTAATGATGATGTTACTCGAGAATTTTCAATACCTACGAATCATTTCAAGTATTTCTAATTTCAAATAACACGTAATTTCAATCTTAAATGATGGAATTTCTTAAAGTTTGTGATATGAAAAACGAAAAATATTTCGTGGCGTGTAGTTTATACGAGTAGAGTATATATGATATGTACAGTCGCTCAAAAAAGTATCCGAACACTATGGATGATTACAGAATTCAGAAAAAATATCTGGTAACGATTTTTTTAGAAATTAGTGATCTGGCAACCTTCGTGTCACGTGAACGTGTATAATTTTCACGTGTATAATGTCACGTGTATAATGCGTATGAATATATAACGCAATGAATATGGAGCGTGTGCAGTTACCGTTCACAGCAAACTGGAGGGGTTGCGGTTAATGTTCACAGCACATGGATCGTGTGAGCTCACAAAGACAGATCGTGTGGGCTCACTCACGGAAAAACTGGATCGTGTGCAGTAACTGCACACGCTCCAGTTTTCTGTGAACGGTAACTGGAGCGTGTACAGTTGCTGTACACGCTCCAGATATTTTTCCTGAATTCTGTAATCACGTGACACGAAGGTTGCCAGATCACTAATTTCTAAAAAAAATCGTTGCCAGATATTTTTTCTGAATTCTGTAATCAATAATAGTGTTCGGATACTTTTTTGAGCGACTGTACTCATAATTCAAACGTAAGCACCTGCAGATCTAAAAGAAGGTGTTTGCACTCCTGGTATATTTGGGGAGGAGGTTGGATTAGTCGGTAGCGCAGCAGACTCTTATTCTGCAGTTCCCAGGTTCGAATCTCACCTGTGCCCACTAGAACCCCTACCCTGTCCTCGGTCAGTAGGGGATACTAGGGTCTTGGAAAGTCTGCCGTCCCTCGGATGTGACGTAAAGCCGTTGTCCGTGTGATGAGTGGTCACTCTGGATGTCCAATGGATTCACTTTCTCAACCTTCTCTGAATACTCTGGGTCCTTGTGACCTGGCTACTTAGCTCAATCTGTGTAAAAAAGTTTCGCTCAGAGGTAAAACTGCAGAACCCTGATATATTTTTTTCATTTGCAAGATGTAAGACGGGGAAATGTCCGAAAAATTACCCTCGTACTGCATTTAGATATTAATTTAAATATCCTATTTATATTTAGTGTGATTCTTTATTTCACTTTGTTATTATTTTTTCCCCCAGGGTGACATTCAACAGTTGCAAATCGTCCCGAGTCCCGAAGCCGCTTACGAGCAATGCATCGATTACATTCCAGATTGCGACACTCCTTTTCCTTATTCCCATGGACCCGAAGATACAGTGTATCCGGTGTATCCAGGGGTCGGATCTCCTGACCAAGAACCCACAGGAGAAGAGGATAATGAATTCCCTGTGTTTCCTGACAATCCAGTATTCACTAATTACAGTGTCACTGTAAGTAGTAGTTTTTTTCTTTTCCTTTTCGCTCAGCGTTTATTGTTATGATTTCCAAGATTATATTGAGTGACATTGTAGATGATTTAAATGGATTCTAAAGTAATGCAGATGAATTAAACTAAAGGAAGAATGTATCGTCCACTGCAATGCTGGATCTAGGCGGGGGGGGGGGGTGACAAATGGTCCATACCTGCCAACTTTAAAAATGTTAGTAAAGATAATGGAAGCAAAATAAAAATTTAAACTTGTGTTATAGAAATTGAGAGAGGTCAAAAGAAGAAAAATTTTTTAACTTTTTTTGTAGAGAATGTTTATTGCTAATGGGATTTAGCAGTCCCCTTCATGCCAGTTTTGGAAGATAGAATAATAACTGAAACAATAAATTTCACTGTGTACGCGATTCGAACCCACATCTCCCAGATTCATGTCAGATGTTCTAACCACTAAACTATGAATTTCTAGTTAATTTCTCAGCTCAATGTGGCTATAACGCTTCCTGTTCTTTTTCCTCTCATGTGGCGCCATCTATGATCTGGAACTGCAACCTTTTAATACTGTCAGAAGTTATCAAAATTGGATAATCTCTCACTCTAAAGCAGTGGTTCTCAACCTTTTATGCTTCAGGTACTCCCTGGAAATGTGTATGTAACTGGCTTACCCCTTATATAGATAGATAAAACTATACTTATAGTGTAACAATGGGAATAAAATAAAACATATATGTCAGTGGTTCTCAACCTTTTATGCTTCAGGTACTCCCTGGAAATGTGTATGTAACTGGCTTACCCCTTATATAGATAGATAAAACTATAGTTATAGTATAACAATGGGAATGTCAACCTTTTATGCTTCACGTACTCCCTGGAAATGTGTATGTAACTGGCTTACCCCTTATATAGATAGATAAAACTATAGTTATAGTATAACAATGGGAATAAAATAAAACATATATATCAGTGGTTCTCAACCTTATATGCTTCTCGTACTCCCTGGAAATGTGTATGTAACTGGCTTACCCCTTATATAGATAGATAAAACTATAGTTATACTATAACAATGGGAATAAAATAAAACATATATATCAGTGGTTCTCAACCTTTTATGCTTCAGGTACTCCCTGGAAATGTGTATGTAACTGGCTTACCCCTTATATAGATAGATAAAACTATAGTTATAGTATAACAATGAGAATAAAATAAAACATATATATCAGTGGTTCTCAACCTTTTATGCTTCAGGTACTCCCTGGAAATGTGTATGCAACTGGCTTACCCCTTGTATAGACAGATAAAACTATAGTTATAGTATAACAATGGGAATAAAATAAAACATATATATCAGTGGTTCTCAACCTTTTATGCTTCACGTACTCCCTGGAAATGTGTATGTAACTGGCTTACCCCTTATATAGATAGATAAAACTATAGTTATAGTATAACAATGGGAATAAAATAAAACATGTATATCAGTGGTTCTCAACCTTTTATGCTTCACGCACCCCCTGGAAATGTGTATGTAACTGGCATATCCCTTATATAGATAGATAAAACTATAGTTATAGTATAACAATGGGAATAAAATAAAACATGTATATCAGTGGTTCTCAACCTTTTATGCTTCAGGTACTCCCTGGAAATGTGTATGTAACTGGCTACCCCTTGTGTAGATAGATAAAACTACAGTTATAGTATAACAATGGGAATAAAATAAAACATATATATCAGTGGTTCTCAACCTTTTATGCTTCACGTACCTCCTGGAAATGTGTATGTAACTGGCGTACCCCTTGTATAGATAGATAAAATTATAGTTATAGTATAACAGTGGGAATAAAATAAAACTTATATATCAGTGGTTCTCAACCTTTTATGCTTCACGTACCCCCTGGAAATGTGTATGTAACTGGCGTACCCCTTGTATAGATAGATAAAACTATAGTTATAGTATAACAATGGGAATAAAATAAAACATATATATCAGTGGTTCTCAACCTTTTATGCTTCACGTACCCCCTGGAAATGTGTATGTAACTGGCTTACCCCTTATATAGATAGATAAAACTATAGTTATAGTATAACAATGGGAATAAAATAAAACATATATATCAGTGGTTCTCAACCTTTTATGCTTCACGTACCCCCTGGAAATGTGTATGTAACTGGCGTACCCCTTGTATAGATAGATAAAACTATATTTATAGTATAACAATGGCAATAAAATAAAACTTATATATCAGTGGTTCTCAACCTTTTATGCTTCACGTACCCCCTGGAAATGTGTATGTAACTGGCGTACCCCTTGTATAGATAGATAAAATTATAGTTATAGTATAACACTGGGAATAAAATAAAACATATATATCAGTGGTTCTCAACCTTTTATGCTTCACGTACCCCCTGGAAATGTGTATGTAACTGGCTTACCCCTTATATAGATAGATAAAACTATAGTTATAGTATAACAATGGGAATAAAATAAAACATATATATCAGTGGTTCTCAACCTTTTATGCTTCAGGTACTCCCTGGAAATGTGTATGTAACTGGCTTACCCCTTGAATAGATAGATGAAACTATAGTTATAGTATAACAATGGGAATAAAATGAAACAAATATATTTGGTAGTTTTTCAGTCACTATTTTTTATAAGAAAAGTGTACAGTCGCTCAAAAAAATATCCGAACACTAGGTTGATTACAGAATTCAGAAAAAATATCTGTCAAGAATTTTTTTAGGAATTAGTGCTCTGGCAACCTTCGTGTCACGTGACACGAAGGTTGCCAGATCCCTAATTAAAAAAAATCGTTGCCAGATATTTTTTCTCAATTCTGTAATCAACCACAGCGTTCGGATATTTTTTTCAGCGACTGTATCATTTAAAAAACTAATTCTACGGTAGAATAAAAAAAAAACTCTCCTGCTTCAGCGAAAATTGAAAAAAAATAACTTACTCTTTCTCCCTTTAGGAAGAAGAAAGGAACAGAGAGGACAATAACGGATATCATTTCTACAACGTGCAGGTGAGAGCAAAAAGTTATTTTCAGTTTACAAACACTCCTCAATTTATTTGGAAAATCGTATTAAAGCGAACTACAGTCACTCAAAAAATATACGAACACTATGGTTGATTACAGAATTCAGAAAAAATATCTAGCAACGATTTTTTTTTTTAGAAATTAGGGATCTGGCAACCTTCGTGTCACGTGATTACAGAATTCAGGAAAAATATCTGGAGCGTGTACAGCAACTGTTCACGCTCCAGTTACCGTTTACAGCAAACTGGAGCGTGTGCAGTTACTGCACACGCTCCAGTTTGCTGTGAATGGTGACTGCACACGCTCAATATTTCCGTGAGTGAGCCCACACGATCTAGGTCTTTGTGAGCTCACCCGATCCAATGTGCTGTGAACATTAACCGCAACCGCTCCAGTTTGCTGTGAACGGCAACTGCACACGCTCAATATTTCCGTGAATGAGCCCACATGATCTAGGTCTTTGTGAGCTCACACGATCCAATGTGCTGTGAACATTAACCGCAACCGCTCCAGTTTGCTGTGAACGGTAACTGGATCGTGTACAGTTGCTGTACACGCTCCAGATATTTTTCCTGAATTCTGTAATCACGTGACATAAAGGTTGCCAGATCACTAATTTCTAAAAAAAAAATCGTTGCCAGATATTTTTTCTGAATTCTCTAATCAATCCTAGTGTTCGGATATTTTTTTGAGCGACTGTACGTGACCCGTATTAACCTTAAAGTACATGTCGGAGGTCGAATTTCGAATTTTCCCCTATATTTACGACCTGGATTACTCCTTAGATGCATAGTTTTAGAACTCAACCATTTCTGCCTCATAGCTAGAATTAGCGTGATTCAATCAGTCAATCACTCAGATTTGTGTATATGTAATTGACGTTAATAAGCAAATCTGAAACTTTGTGCACAATTTGCATCTATTGCTTTATTCAAAATTAATTGATTACAGAGTCTGGTTTTAAGTGATTATTTTTGTTCTTTTCAGGGACTTCCAGGACCTCGAGGTTATCAAGGTTCTCCGGGATTTGCAGGTCAGAAAGGAGAAAAGGTAAATTAAAAAATACTTTCATTTGGATTTTCTGAATTAGAATAAATTGCGTTTATTTTTGTTTTTAAATTGCATTCATTTTGTTGAAGCTTTTTATGTATGTTTTAATTGCAATGCTATTTATAATACTGGATACAGAATTATCGAATTATTCCAGTGCTGATTGTATACAAGGGATGACAAATAAAACGAGACTACACATAGAGCTTAAGTAATACCTTCTCACCAATCAGGAGCTGGGATGATTCAGTCGGTAGCGCGCCAAACTCGTAATCTGCAGTTTCCAAGCTGGAGTCCTATCTCGGCCAACGTTGAGATTTATTTCTACAAAACTCCCAACCCTGCCCACGGTCAGCAGGGGACACCGATGGGCTTGGATAGGTCTCCCTCCGTCCGATGAGACGTTAAGCCGTGGCCACATGTGCGGGAGAGCCATACCCTGTGCACCTTAAAGAACACGCTGGATGGCCTTCACGGGAGGCTATCGTCTGTCTCCTAACAGCTGTTCCAGTGTGTCCCCATCCCAAACCTTCTCTGAGCTTTCGGGGTTCTTGTGACCTGGCCATTTAGCCCATGGTGTGCAAAAAAAGTGCCGCTCAGAGGTAAAACAACCCAACTCACAAACCTTTCATGAACATTCCGCCAAAAAGCGACTGAGCCACGCCCCCCCCAACCCCCAACGGGGCGGGGGTGGCTCAGTCGGTCGTGCTCCAGGCTCATAATCTAAAGTTCACAAGTTTGAATCCCGCCTGGGTCAGCGTTGAGATTTATCTCCGCAAACCTCCCTGCCCACGGTCAGTAGGGGACACCGATTGGCTTGGAAAGGCAGCCGTCCATTTTCTTTTCCACGAATTTTCTTGCTGGGAGGCTACCATCTGTCTCCCAACAGCTGTCCAGTTGGTCTCCACCCCCCAACCTTCTCTGAGCTCTTGGGGTCCTTGTGAACTGGCCCTTGAGTGCAAAAAAGTGCCGCTTAGAAATAAAACAACCGAACCCAAACGCTCTCACCCAAAAAGGGAGAACAGATTCCTCAAAATAGCAGGAACTAGAACCACCGAAATCAGTATGCAGCGTGTTATCATAATCAAAGGTTCGGCGTTGCAGGGATAATGACAGAAAAAGCATTTTAGTGATTAAATATTTCTTGTTTTAAAACTTCGAATTATGTTCAGCTGTTGTTTTCTTTTGTACTTTTCCAGGGGGATCCAGGCAGAGAAGGAACGAATGGATTAGACGGAAACATTGGACCACCTGGACACATCTTTATGATTCCGGTAAGATTGTATAAATCCAAAATCATTAACACATAACAACAAAAATTAATAATTGGTTCATTTTTTCGTTCTAGTGGAGGAAAGAAAATTGCTGTTTGAAGTTTTTTTTTAATTGTAAAATAGTTATTACTTTTTTTGACTGAATTAATTAATAATAAATGTTTTATTTTTAAGAGGCGAATTTACTACTAGGCGTAACTAGGCCGCCGCTTAGTAACCCAGGGTACTGAGTAGCGCTAAATCGTTTTGAAATATTCGTGTGTTTTGATTATTATTATTATTATCAAAGTAAATATTTCTCATTTTCAAATATTCATTTTTCAAATACCATGAAAAAATTACAAATGTTTCATAATTTTAGAGGTCATTTCAACTACACATCATAGGGCCCCGAAATGTTGCTCCATTTACGTCCCGTACAGTCACTCAAAAAAATATCCGAACACTATGGTTGATTACAGAATTCAGAAAAAATATCTAACAACGATTTTTTTAGAAATTAGTGATTCTGGCAACCTTCGTGTGATATTCATTAATAATAAATGTTTTATTTTTAAGAGGCGAATTTACTACTAGGCGTACTAGGTCGCCGCTTAGTAACCCAGGGTACTGAGGAGCAATCTTCGTGTCACGTGACACGAAGGTTGCCAGATCACTAATTTCTAAAAAAACGTTGCCAGATATTTTTTTGAATTCTCTAATCAACCATAGTGTTCGGATACTTTTTTGAGCCACTGTACCTCTAAATTCGACCCCATTTTTTGTTTTTTTTTGTGGAAGGGATATCGCTTCCATGGGTTGTGGGTACCGTGGGTAATAGTTGCCCATATCACTTCCATGGGTGTGGGTACCATGGGTAACAGTTGCCCATGTCGCTTCCATGGGTGTGGGTACCGTGGGTAACAGTTGCCCATATCGCTTCCATGGGTGTGGGTACCGTGGGTAACAGTTGCCCATATCGCTTCCATGGGTGTGGGTACCGTGGGTAACAGTAGCCCATATCGCTTACATGGGTGTGGTACCGTGGGTAACAGTTTCCCATATCGCTTCCATGGGTGTGGGTTCTGTGGGTGACAGTAGCCCATATCGCTTCCATGGGTGTGGGTACCGTGGGTAACAGTAGCCCATATCGCTTACATGGTTATGGGTACCTGGGTAACAGTTGTCCATATCGCTTCCATGAGTGTGGGTACCGTGGGTAACAGTTGCCCATATCGCTTCCATGGGTGTGGGTACCGTGGGTAACAGTTGCCCATATCGCTTCCATGGGTGTGGGTACCGTGGGTAACAGTTGCCCATATCGCTTCCATGGGTGTGGGTACCGTGGGTAACAGTTGCCCATATCGCTTCCATGGGTGTGGGTTCCGTGGGTAACAGTAGCCCATATCGCTTCCATGGGTGTGGGTACCGTGGGTAACAGTAGCCCATATCGCTTCCATGGGTGTGGATACCGTGGGTAACAGTTGCCCATATCGCTTACATGGGTATGGGTACCGTGGGTAACAGTTGTCCATATTGCTTACATGGGTGTGGGTACCGTGGGTAACAGTTGCCCATATCGCTTACATGGGTATGGGTACCGTGGGTAACAGTTGCCCATATCGCTTCCATGGGTGTGGGTACCGTGGGTAACAGTAGTCTATATCGCTTACATGGGTGTGGGTACCGTGGGTAACAGTTGCCCATATCGCTTCCATGCGTGTGGGTACCGTGGGTAACAGTAGCCTATATCGCTTCCATGGGTGTGGGTACCGTGGGTAACAGTAGTCTATATCGCTTCCATGGGTGTGGGTACCGTGGGTAACAGTTGCCCATATCGCTTACATGGGCATGGGTACCGTGGGTAACAGTTGCCCATATCTCTTACATGGGTGTTGGTACCGTGGGTAACAGTTGCTCATATCGCTTCCACGGGTGTGGGTACCGTGGTTGCCCATATCGCTTACATGGGTATGGGCATCATAAGTCGCTGCATGAGTGCAGGTACCATACATCGCTGCCATTGGTGAGGGTACCACACGTGGATGCAGGGCCGGCGTGAACTTTGGCGGGCCAGGGTTCCAAAATTGTGCGGGATAAAAAAAAAACTCATTTATATGCACTTCTGAATTTTACAACAATAAATTATTTATTATAAGTTCCAAGTGCGGTACATATCTACATACAACTTATAGGAACATCGAGTATTTTATAAATATTACATAATTTTTCTCGCCTTTTTCGCCGCAAAATCTTTAATTACGTAATCAAAATTGACCGATTTCGCTATTTCGGTCAATATTGACTGAAATTTCGTTTTTTACGATGAGCTTTCCGCGGACCGCGGGGCAGGGTTCCGTGGAAAGCGCTGACCCGCTTCGCGCCGGCCCTGCATAGATGTCATTGGTGTGGGTACCACACATCGCTGCCATGAGTGCAGCTATCATATATCGCTGCCATGGGTGCAAGTACAATACATCGCTGCCATGGGTGCAAGTATAATACATCGCTGCCATGGGTGCAGGTATCATACATCGCTGCCATGGGTGCAGGTATCATACATCGCTGTCATGGGTGCAAGTACAATACATCGCTGCCATGAGTGCAAGTACAATACATCGCTGCCATGGGTGCATAAAATACATCGCTGCCATGGGTACATACAATACATCGCTGCCATGGGTGTAGGTATAATACATCGCTGCCATGGTTGCAGGTATCATACATCGCTATCATGGGTGCAAGTACAATACATCGCTGCCATGGGTGCAAGTACAATACATCGCTGCCATGGGTGCATACAATACATCGCTGCCATGGGTGCAAGTATACATCGCTGCCATGGGTTCAAGTATACATCGCTGCCATGGGTGCAGCTATCATATATCGCTGTCATGGGTGCAAGTATACATCGCTGCCATGGGTGCAGCTATCATATATCGCTGTCATGGGTGCAAGTACAATACATCGCTGCTATGGGTGCAAGTATACATCGCTGCCATGGGTGCAAGTACAATACATCGCTGCTATGGGTGCAAGTATACATCGCTGCCATGGGTGCAAGTACAATACATCGCTGCTATGGGTGCAAGTATACATCGCTGCTATGGGTGCAAGTATACATCGCTGCCATGGGTGCAAGTACAATACATTGCTGCCATGAGTGCAGGTATCATACATCACTGCCATGAGTGCAGGTATCATACATCAATGCCATGGGTGCAAGTACAATACATCACTGCCATGGGTGCAAGTACAATACATCGCTGCTATGGGTGCAAGTATACATCGCTGCTATGGGTGCAAGTATACATCGCTGCCATGGGTGCAAGTACAATACATCGCTGCCATGGGTGCAAGTACAATACATCGCTGCCATGAGTGCAGGTATCATACATCACTGCCATGAGTGCAGGTATCATACATCAATGCCATGGGTGCAAGTACAATACATCACTGCCATGGGTGCAAGTATACATCGCTGCCATGGGTGCAAGTACAATACATCGCTGCCATGGGTGTAAGTATAATACATCGCTGCCATGGTTGCAGGTATCATACATCGCTATCATGGGTGCAAGTACAATACATCGCTGCCATGGGTGCAAGTACAATACATCGCTGCCATGGGTGCAAGTATACATCGCTGCCATGGGTTCAAGTATACATCGCTGCCATGGGTGCAGCTATCATATATCGCTGTCATGGGTGCAAGTATACATCGCTGCCATGGGTGCAGCTATCATATATCGCTGTCATGGGTGCAAGTACAATACATCGCTGCTATGGGTGCAAGTATGCATCGCTGCCATGGGTGCAAGTACAATACATCGCTGCTATGGGTGCAAGTATACATCGCTGCCATGGGTGCAAGTACAATACATCGCTGCCATGAGTGCAGGTATCATACATCACTGCCATGAGTGCAGGTATCATACATCAATGCCATGGGTGCAAGTACAATACATCACTGCCATGGGTGCAAGTATACATCGCTGCCATGGGTGCAAGTACAATACATCGCTGCCATGGGTGCATACAATACATCGCTGCCATGAGTGCAAGTATACATCGCTGCCTGGGGTGCAGGTATCATACATCGCTGCCATGGGTGCAAGTATCATACATCGTTGCCATGAGTGCAGGTATCATACATCGCTGTAATGGGTGCAAGTAGAATACATCGCTGCCATGGGTGCATACAATACATCGCTGCCATGGGTGCAAGTATACATCGCTGCCTGGGGTGCAGCTATCATACATCGCTGCCATGGGTGCAAGTGTAACACATCGCTGCCATGGGTACAAGTATCATACATCGCTGCCATGGGTGCAAGTACCATACATCGCTGCCATGGGTGCAAGTACAATACATCGCTGCCATGGGTGCATACAATACATCGCTGCCATGGGTACATACAACACATCGATGCCATGGGTGCAAGTATACATCGCTGCCATGGGTGCAAGCGCAATACATCGCTGCCATGGGTGCAAGTATACATCGCTGCCATGGGTGCAAGTACAATACATCGCTGCCATGAGTGCAGGTATCATACATCGCTGCCATGGGTGCAAGTACAATACATCGCTTCCATGGGTGCAAGTACAATACATCGCTGCCATGAGTGCAGGTATCATACATCGCTGCCATGGGTGCAAGTACAATACATCGCTGCCATTGGTGCAAGTATACATCGCTGCCTGGGGTGCAGGTATCATACATCGCTGCCATGGGTGCAAGTATCATGCATCGCTGCCATGAGTGCAGGTATCATACATCGCTGCCATGGGTGCAAGTACAATACATCGCTGCCATGGGTGCATACAATACATCGCTGCCATGGGTACATAAAATACATCGCTGCCATGGGTGCAAGTATACATCGCTGTCTGGGGTGCAGGTATCATACATCGCTGCCATGGGTGCAAGTATCATACATCGCTGCCATGAGTGCAGGTATCATACATCGCTGCCATGGGTGCAAGTAAAATACATCGCTGCCATGGGTGCATACAATACATCGCTGCCATGGGTACATAAAATACATCGCTGCCATGGGTGCAAGTATACATCGCTGCCTGGGGTGCAGGTATCATACATCGCTGTCATGGGTGCAAGTACAATACATCGCTGCCATGAGTGCAGGTATCATACATCGCTGTCATGGGTGCAAGTATACATCGCTGTCATGGGTGCAAGTACAATACATCGCTGCCATGGGTGCAAGTATACATCGCTGCCATGGGTGCAAGTATAATACATCGCTGCCATGAATGCAGGGATCATACATCGCTGCCATGGGTGCAAGTATAATACATCGCTGCCATGAGTGCAGGTATCATACATCGCTGCCATGGGTGCAAGTACAATAGATCGCTGCCATGGGTGCATGAAATACATCGCTGCCATGGGTGCAAGTACAATACATCGCTTCCATGGGTGCAAGTACAATACATCGCTGCCATGAGTGCAGGTATCATACATCGCTGCCATGGGTGCAAGTACAATACATCGCTGCCATTGGTGCAAGTATACATCGCTGCCTGGGGTGCAGGTATCATACATCGCTGCCATGGGTGCAAGTATCATACATCGCTGCCATGAGTGCAGGTATCATACATCGCTGCCATGGGTGCAAGTAAAATACATCGCTGCCATGGGTGCATACAATACATCGCTGCCATGGGTACATAAAATACATCGCTGCCATGGGTGCAAGTATACATCGCTGCCTGGGGTGCAGGTATCATACATCGCTGTCATGGGTGCAAGTATACATCGCTGCCTGGGGTGCAGGTATCATACATCGCTGTCATGGGTGCAAGTACAATACATCGCTGCCATGAGTGCAGGTATCATACATCGCTGTCATGGGTGCAAGTATACATCGCTGTCATGGGTGCAAGTACAATACATCGCTGCCATGGGTGCAAGTATACATCGCTGCCATGGGTGCAAGTATAATACATCGCTGCCATGAATGCAGGGATCATACATCGCTGCCATGGGTGCAAGTATAGTAGTTTAATCACACCATACCGATCCCCCTTTGCACAGTGCTTTCCCCCCCTATGACGTCATCGACCACGCCCCTATGACGTAACAGGCCACGCCCCCTATGACGTAACAGGACACGCCCCTATGACGTAACATGACGTAATCATTACATAATCATTACGTAACAGGCCACGCCCCCTTTATTAATAATTAATAATTCCTCCCCCTTTATTAAACCCCCTTTCACCCCCTTTTCCCCTCAGTGGCGCCATCTGTTGACAGTGAGAAGTACTATTTTCCCAAAAACCCTTTATTTTCACTCTAATTTCTCGTTTTCGGACCCCCCGGTCGACCTACCTATATTTTAAGCCCTCCCCCTTATTAAAAACCCTCCTGGCGCCATCTGTTGACAGGGAGAAGTACTATTTTCCCAAAAAAAACCTTTATTTTAAGTCTAATTTCTCGTTTTCGGACCCCACGGTCGACCTACCTATATTTTAAGCCCTCCCCCTTATGAAAAACCCTCTGGTTGACCATTTTAAGGCCCCCACTCCTTCACTCGGCTGATGCAAGTCTCAGAATAATTGCATGGAACGATTGACTGGTCTTAGAATAATTGTACAGAAAGGAATGATACAAAATTCCTTAGTAATTAAACACTCATCAAAAATTCCCTTACCTCTATTAAAAATCATCCTACAGTTGAAACTCATTTTTACTCTTACTGTTTCCATAGAGTGAAATTAATAATGGTTTAAATTATTCGTAGGGCATGTTAAATCTGCTTTTAGAACACCCGTCTGCAGTGGAAAAATTTTCAAACTCCGTTAATCAACTCCCTAGTAATTAAGCACTGATTAAAATATTCCTCACCTTTATTAAAATCGGTTTTCTGTAGAGGCGTTTCACCGGAAAAAAAAAAAATTCGTCCCTCGCTGGGTGGATTCCGTCCGACTGTCATGGGTTCCCGGACTATACCTTGTACTTGCTGTGGCTTAGATGCGTGTCGAACGGGTCAGACATTTCAGATTATTTATAACCTAGCATTCTTTATAACTAGCTTTTTCTATGTATTTCTTACACCAAAAACCGATAGTCCTTTCACATTAATATACGTATTTTTATAACCCACGTATTTTAAGTCCGTTTCAGTAACACTTATTTCTTTTAACTCCGTGACTGTCGCTTACTAGATCTATCCACAGTAACTATTTTTAAAAGACTGTCCCGCAGAAAATGCCGATGGGTAAAAAATCTGATTTTATTCGTCGTGATGAAAAATATTGAGGAGTGATAGGATCGACCTAATAGACTCCGTGTTCGGATCCTCACCCCGGACAGCGTTTCACTGACAGATGGTTAAGTCCTACGAAAATAAAAAAATTCCAAACGTGGGATCAAATTGACGAATGAATCTGTGCTGCTTCAGGAGCGCTGTCTTACATCGTGAAAACTCACGGGCACTCTTTATCGTGGATTTCGGACTCGATATTTTCCCCAAGTCCGGAGACGGTTCTCTGCACAACCCTTTATGATAGGTTTCAATGCACCGCATGTAGACTTTTGAAATTATGCGTCCCTAAACCTTCAAGAGTTGAGCGTATTAGTCTCCATCGGGTTGGTGCCGTCAGATATCTGTGTTTCCACGCAGTAACGCAACACCGAAGAAAAATCGTCTCTCCCATCGTTTGCGTGCGAGCGTATGTCTCATCACGCTGATGAAATCGGGTAAAAAATAACTTTTTGTACGAGGTAGAATGTTATAGAAAGTAAGAATGCTAAAAAAACTTTCATCATGAATGCATATTAACGGAGTAGGGGAACATTAGTTTAAAACTTCGACTATAAAAATAATACATTGCTTCACGCACCCTCTCAACTTACCTCCACTAATCCACTGAAAAAATATATACAACGGGGCTGATAGCCAAAATTTAGCAAACGAAACCGCTTAACTGTCATGTATCTCTGATCGCGCCTACTGCTTACAAGAGAGACGACCTTCTAACCCGTTTCGACAACTTGTACACTCATCCCCATGTGATCTGGTGAACCATAGCAACAAGTGGGGTGGTGTGCAAAGGTCAACGGTGGAATGCTGCGTCTTTGAGAAGAGTGGCGGGTCCGTCCGAAAACCTAATGGGAAAGTTAAATAATTACTGTTTCCTCTCGAAATACAGAAGGAATTCTTCTGCTGATAGACGCACTTAAAAATAGGAATCTATGAAATTCAAAGGGAGATTGTTGTTTTTTCCATATTATCGGGATTAATACCGATTCTCTGCCGATGTCCTTTAGGTTATGAAATATAACTGGAACCTTATTAGATCACTTAAAATTGAGTTGACACACCTTATGACCGACTCCTCGGAGAAGTGCTAAATCTATGTGGCAGAATGCTAAAAATAGAATTCATACGTTTCCGTAAAAAACTTTAGTTCCAATATGAGTTAAAAGGTTATGGTTCGACTCAGGAAAAATAGGATTCGACCTCGGACATTAGAAAAGATGTGCACCGTATAATTCCGTGGAAAAATACGAAAATCTTTAGCAATATCCCAGGCGTCTTTTGTTAGGCGATAGTATTAACATCCTTATACGTTCTCACTTCAAGCTTGCTTTCTCTATCATAACCCTCGATGCTTGCGAAAATTATAAAAGATGAACAGAGGTCTGAATGTACAATCTTCGGAGTTCATTTTACTGTAGATGTCTAATTCTGGCAGGATCCCTCTCCATTTTTAAAATTTAGATCTTACACCGACAGTCTTTTCATGTACGTATTTTTTATAACCAACACTTATTTCTTTTAGCCCTAGCGATTACTGGTTGTTTCATTTTTTACTAGAAGAAACCCTACCCCGCAGTAATAGCTCCACAGAAAATAAAAAATGTCGATGGGTAAAAGAAAACAAAATATCTGATGTCATGATGAAAAATATTGAGGACCCCGGACAACTTTTCAATGACAAACGGTTAAGCCCTACGAAATTATTCCAAACGGGGAAGCACACACTTTTATTGACGAATGAATCTTGGATCTGTACTGCTTCAGGAGCGCTGCCTTTACATTGTGAAAACTCGCTCACACCCTTGATCCGTGTTTAAGTACTCGAAATTTTTAAAGTCCAGAGGCGGCCCCCACCATTCCCAATTTACTAGTGAAAAAAAATATTTTTTGTACGAGGTAGAAAGTAAGAATGTTAAAAGTACGTTGCGTAAAAACTTTAGTTCCATCGCTAATACACGTTGATGAGGGTAGGGGGACATTAGTTTTAGCAAATACTTCAACTATAAAAAAAATAAGTCTCACTTGAGCGCATCGCTCCCAACTTGTCTACGCTAATCCGATGAAATTTTATATGCAACGGGAGTGATAGACGAAAATACTTCTTCCCTATGTGCTCTGACCAGCGCCTGAAATGTTCGCCCCCCCACCCTACTGCTTCAACCCTCGTTTCGACACTCCCGCTCTATGTGATCGGCACGACGCTCTGATAACGTACAAAGGCCACTGGAGGAGCGGTGGTCAGCCCCTGTTGAATGCTATCTTTTTTTTTATTTCCAGCCGCAATAATACACCGTTTCTGTGGAACACTGGTGACTTCGCCGCAAAGGGTGATCCACACTAAAAAACAAATCCCATTGACAATGAAGAACTAAAAAAGTCATTAAAACAGTGAATGGACTTATGTACAGAGATTGACAACGGTAATATAGACAGGAACCCATCGCTCACTATCATAGCCCCCGAGAAATTATCAAATCTGTAAAGGTCTGGCCACACAATCTTCTGAGTTAATTCTGGACGGATCACAAGGACTTTTTCTCACATTCGTTAATCAAAATGTCTACACATCAGACTTGTCATTACCCCGACAAACTATCCATAGACTGAGTAAGCATTTAGAATGAAAAATTCAGTTTGCTTCAGTGTCAGAGCTTTAATTTTCAGATGCACTCCACAGATTCGTAAAACACTCATTAGGTATGCGTTCACAAGAGAGTTCACCACGGATTCACCCTCCCAATCTTTCTAATAAATCATACGCCCAAAGTAGATAATTATATTACGAAAATAAAATCGATTTTAAGTGATTCCGTATTCGTAATTTATTAATGCTAAAGAATCACGACGAAAATCTCACAATAGTCTACCCAATACTTTACCATAGCCGATACAATCACAAGTTACGATAGTCAGCATCTGCTCCCATAGACCAGGGACGGGTGAATAGCGACCCGTGGGTCGCATTCGGCCCGCTAAGAGTTTTTTTGTTCTCCGCCAAGACAGAAAAATCCTCCCCGAGCGCGACCGAAGATTCGTCTCGTATTTTCCATTAGGACGGCCACGTCAATATGCATACGAAGTGTATGAAAACAATTGCCCACTCCGGCCATAGACAGTAGGTTAGTTACTTCTAACAAAGTCAAGGTTTGAGATCCATAGTAAGACACGAATGTTACCGAACGCCTATGTCGTGTGAATGATAACTGTTAAGACAGCTAGTTGCATATTTTTTTAAAGATATGTCGAATGCACTCTTACATGAACGAAGCTTCCATTTCCTAAAGTGTGAGGGGGAAAGCGTGAACAGTCAATGCTGACGGCATGAAATATGACTCGAACGAAAGACAATCTGAACAGGTGCTTTTGTTTATAGTATTTCCGTGAAAAGTTGGGGAAGCCAGATGCGACTTAGCTTTGCGTTCACTGACTTCCCGCCTACCCCCTTTGCAATTAGGAAAAAACTCTCGAGAGCAAATTATATCTAAAACCAGTTTCACTTGAGTTTTTTCGTAACCCTCTTGTGTCGTCGAATTAAGATTCAGACACTGAGCTGTCGGGCATAAGGTTAAACTAATTTCTCACCAAGGTACGTTTGCGCACGCTGCAAACACAAGTCTTTCGACAAAAGATAAGATGTTTCTCTACAACATAACACGGAGATGTCTGCTTAGTTATTTTTCCCTATTTCAACACTGTCTATGGAGCATTACGCCTCTACATACCATAACACCTCGCGATTCTAAGCGTTCCCCGAACCGATATTAATCTTATTTTTGTAGTTCAACGGAGTTTTTTGAGCTTGCTCAACCTATGTCAAGGGTTGGACCAGTGCTTGCACCGATGTTATTGCTCGTACTAGCAGAACCGGTACAAGGCGAATGCAAATCGGTTCATATCTCTATTCTTTCGTACACAAATGTTAAAAGATTTCATGTAGCTGCTAAGAAACAGTAAAAAAGTGATTTTCCGCATTTAACCATCTATCGGGTAGAGGAATCCTCAAAACTAAGTAACAATACTAGAAAAATCACTATCCATAACATTTACATTCATGTATTTCTTGTTGCGAGGCATCTGACCGAAACGTTAGCATTCATTACCTCAAAACAGATAAGACCGAATGCGACGTCTTGAAAAACACCGAGAAGGCTAGTAACCACGGTTTAACCATTCATTTTTTAAGTATTAGGACGTTCATGTTACAATTTCTTGCAACAACGTTCATTTCTGGTAAAGATGCATGTCAGCACATTCACTTTACGTGTGTGAACCAGGCATTCAGTTGAGAAGAGTATGTGAATCAGTCACTTCAGAATACTAACACCTTTGCGCGCTCACTGAAACTACCTCCTTCTTGTGTCTCTCCATATACTATTCTTATGAGCACAAAAGATAGGATGTTTCACTACAATCTAACACGGAGATGTCTGTTTAGTTATTTTTTCCTCCTATTTCTACACCAGTGTGGAAGTCTTAGAACAAGTGGTTAGCACACGTTTTTAATATGTATCTTGTTTAGAAATCTGAAAGAACACTGTCTATGGAACATTACCCCCTTGCAAGCTAGTACTAATTACTTCACGATTCTGAGGGACGAAGGTTGTAATCGTTGGCGGATATTTTTCAGAATATGTAATCAACCATAGTGTTCGGATATTTGATCCATAGTAAGACATGAACGTTGTTTACCTCCCATCGACAATCCCTTCTACGGATCGTATGAGAGATAACTGTTACGACAATTAGCAGGGTGAAGTCGTATTTGTTTTTAAAAGCAGAGACACACTAATTACCGACTAGCTAGAGAACGATATATTAACCTGCTAAAGTTTGATTTTAACGATCAGATATACCATCACTTTTTTAGTTCATACTAATATTCCAACTTTTAAAGGAAATATTGTCTCGTTATAAGCGATTACATGCACACTCTATACTTTAAATCTATAGAGACAGCGATCACTAAACATGGAACACATCTGTGAAATATCACAACATTTTTGTTTTTAACGCACGGTCTACTAAGCTAGCTTTGGTTTCATTATGAGTGTGTTTTTTAAGATACTTTTGAAATACTCTGTTAATGAATTCAACCCCCCTTATCTGTTTGTAATTTCAGAGATATTCTGAAAGGTTTTTGTGATCAAAAGCTCCCACGATTTCCGTTTTAAAGGAGCACCACATGCATATTTCGAAAGCACGTCTATACAGGCTCGTAAATATTTGTAGACGTCATCATGTTTACTAAGAGATGGCAAATCTACCAGATCTCGACCAATGGGATGGAGTTACAGGGACACGTCACAGGTTTAAGGTATAAGTATTACCCTTCGACGGGGCTGTAAGGCATTATTTTTTCCAGTATCGACTTGCTATGGCTTGTGCTAAACGTTCCCTGACCGATGGTGATCTTCCTGCGAAGCGACTTGCTGTTAGAGATGATGATAGCCATATGTTTCAACTCGGATCGGATTTGTTTGCGAGCGTTTGTGAATATCGGTCATATCCTAAAGTGCACATACGTGTGTTCCAGAGTGACGACTCGTTAAAACTATATCCTACAAAGGACGGTGTGATGCTATCTGAAGAGCAGTGGCATGGACTGGTTTCGTATGCGTCTACAATCGTCGAAGCGTTCGAAGATGTCGAATACGGCGAGTATGAACTGGACGCTATGGTTTGCCTCGTCGTGCTCAAAGGTGGACACGGCGTGGTCATTAAAAAAAGCATCCCCCGTGACGGAGGACTTGTATTTTCGTCATCGGTTCGGCTCAGCATCGAACAGTGGCATCGGTTGACAGATTTATGCGATCCAATCACCTACAGTTTGATGGCTCTGAAGTTTGAAAACGGTAAATTTTGGAATGCAGTGCGGAAGGTGGAATTAGCGGCAAATCTTCCTCGAAGCCCACCATCTAACGATCGACCCCTTGAACAAGACAGCAGTGATTTCGTAAAGCTTATGGACTGTTTAAAGCGGACTTTGAAAACAGATCTCCGAAAAGAACTGTTTACGCTGCTACGTAAGAACTGTTTCGGGTGTGAAGTGGATCATCCGAGTCAACTTCGCCATTCGTGCCTCACCATAAACGCTGAATCAGCTTACGATTATTTCCCCGAAGTGGTAAGAAACGTTAATCTAACTGATATTGCCGTAAGTTTTGTGGAAGAATCATGTATCGAACTAAATCGTCCTGCTAATGTCGCGTTTATGTCTAAATTGAACTTTGCAACAGTACTAAAAGAGGTGCACGGTGAACTGGTATGTACGAACTAAATATTAATGTGACCTTAATGTAAATAAATATGAATGTCTCTGATATTTTTGTCAATGTGATTTCTTTTGTATAGTTAACGGGGATTTTAAGGTCAGCCTTAGAAGTGTTAATATTGTTCTCTGTATCAAGACCTCGCACAGCTAGCAAGCTATGTTGGGTCGAATGTTTTATATCAGGTGTAAAAGAAAGGGATGGGAAACCAAAGCTAGCTTAGTAGACCGTGCGTTAAAAACAAAAATGTTGTGATATTTCACAGATGTGTTCCATGTTTAGTGATCGCTGTCTCTATAGATTTAAAGTATAGAGTGTGCATGTAATCGCTTATAACGAGACAATATTTCCTTTAAAAGTTGGAATATTAGTATGAACTAAAAAAGTGATGGTATATCTGATCGTTAAAATCAAACTTTAGCAGGTTAATATATCGTTCTCTAGCTAGTCGGTAATTAGTGTGTCTCTGCTTTTAAAAACAAATACGACTTCACCCTGCTAATTGTCGTAACAGTTATCTCTCATACGATCCGTAGAAGGGATTGTCGATGGGAGGTAAACAACGTTCATGTCTTACTATGGATCAAATATCCGAACACTATGGTTGATTACATATTCTGAAAAATATCCGCCAACGATTACAACCTTCGTCCCTCAGAATCGTGAAGTAATTAGTACTAGCTTGCAAGGGGGTAATGTTCCATAGACAGTGTTCTTTCAGATTTCTAAACAAGATACATATTAAAAACGTGTGCTAACCACTTGTTCTAAGACTTCCACACTGGTGTAGAAATAGGAGGAAAAAATAACTAAACAGACATCTCCGTGTTAGATTGTAGTGAAACATCCTATCTTTTGTGCTCATAAGAATAGTATATGGAGAGACACAAGAAGGAGGTAGTTTCAGTGAGCGCGCAAAGGTGTTAGTATTCTGAAGTGACTGATTCACATACTCTTCTCAACTGAATGCCTGGTTCACACACGTAAAGTGAATGTGCTGACATGCATCTTTACCAGAAATGAACGTTGTTGCAAGAAATTGTAACATGAACGTCCTAATACTTAAAAAATGAATGGTTAAACCGTGGTTACTAGCCTTCTCGGTGTTTTTCAAGACGTCGCATTCGGTCTTATCTGTTTTGAGGTAATGAATGCTAACGTTTCGGTCAGATGCCTCGCAACAAGAAATACATGAATGTAAATGTTATGGATAGTGATTTTTCTAGTATTGTTACTTAGTTTTGAGGATTCCTCTACCCGATAGATGGTTAAATGCGGAAAATCACTTTTTTACTGTTTCTTAGCAGCTACATGAAATCTTTTAACATTTGTGTACGAAAGAATAGAGATATGAACCGATTTGCATTCGCCTTGTACCGGTTCTGCTAGTACGAGCAATAACATCGGTGCAAGCACTGGTCCAACCCTTGACATAGGTTGAGCAAGCTCAAAAAACTCCGTTGAACTACAAAAATAAGATTAATATCGGTTCGGGGAACGCTTAGAATCGCGAGGTGTTATGGTATGTAGAGGCGTAATGCTCCATAGACAGTGTTGAAATAGGGAAAAATAACTAAGCAGACATCTCCGTGTTATGTTGTAGAGAAACATCTTATCTTTTGTCGAAAGACTTGTGTTTGCAGCGTGCGCAAACGTACCTTGGTGAGAAATTAGTTTAACCTTATGCCCGACAGCTCAGTGTCTGAATCTTAATTCGACGACACAAGAGGGTTACGAAAAAACTCAAGTGAAACTGGTTTTAGATATAATTTGCTCTCGAGAGTTTTTTCCTAATTGCAAAGGGGGTAGGCGGGAAGTCAGTGAACGCAAAGCTAAGTCGCATCTGGCTTCCCCAACTTTTCACGGAAATACTATAAACAAAAGCACCTGTTCAGATTGTCTTTCGTTCGAGTCATATTTCATGCCGTCAGCATTGACTGTTCACGCTTTCCCCCTCACACTTTAGGAAATGGAAGCTTCGTTCATGTAAGAGTGCATTCGACATATCTTTAAAAAAATATGCAACTAGCTGTCTTAACAGTTATCATTCACACGACATAGGCGTTCGGTAACATTCGTGTCTTACTATGGATCTCAAACCTTGACTTTGTTAGAAGTAACTAACCTACTGTCTATGGCCGGAGTGGGCAATTGTTTTCATACACTTCGTATGCATATTGACGTGGCCGTCCTAATGGAAAATACGAGACGAATCTTCGGTCGCGCTCGGGGAGGATTTTTCTGTCTTGGCGGAGAACAAAAAAACTCTTAGCGGGCCGAATGCGACCCACGGGTCGCTATTCACCCGTCCCTGGTCTATGGGAGCAGATGCTGACTATCGTAACTTGTGATTGTATCGGCTATGGTAAAGTATTGGGTAGACTATTGTGAGATTTTCGTCGTGATTCTTTAGCATTAATAAATTACGAATACGGAATCACTTAAAATCGATTTTATTTTCGTAATATAATTATCTACTTTGGGCGTATGATTTATTAGAAAGATAGGGAAGATGAATCCGTGGTGAACTCTCTTGTGAACGCATACCTAATGAGTGTTTTACGAATCTGTGGAGTGCATCTGAAAATTAAAGCTCTGACACTGAAGCAAACTGAATTTTTCATTCTAAATGCTTACTCAGTCTATGGATAGTTTGTCGGGGTAATGACAAGTCTGATGTGTAGACATTTTGATTAACGAATGTGAGAAAAAGTCATTGTGATCCGTCCAGAATTAACTCAGAAGATTGTGTGGCCAGACCTTTACAGATTTGATAATTTCTCGGGGGCTATGATAGTGAGCGATGGGTTCCTGTCTATATTACCGTTGTCAATCTCTGTACATAAGTCCATTCACTGTTTTAATGACTTTTTTAGTTCTTCATTGTCAATGGGATTTGTTTTTTAGTGTGGATCACCCTTTGCGGCGAAGTCACCAGTGTTCCACAGAAACGGTGTATTATTGCGGCTGGAAATAAAAAAAAAGATAGCATTCAACAGGGGCTGACCACCGCTCCTCCAGTGGCCTTTGTACGTTATCAGAGCGTCGTGCCGATCACATAGAGCGGGAGTGTCGAAACGAGGGTTGAAGCAGTAGGGTGGGGGGGCGAACATTTCAGGCGCTGGTCAGAGCACATAGGGAAGAAGTATTTTCGTCTATCACTCCCGTTGCATATAAAATTTCATCGGATTAGCGTAGACAAGTTGGGAGCGATGCGCTCAAGTGAGACTTATTTTTTTTATAGTTGAAGTATTTGCTAAAACTAATGTCCCCCTACCCTCATCAACGTGTATTAGCGATGGAACTAAAGTTTTTACGCAACGTACTTTTAACATTCTTACTTTCTACCTCGTACAAAAAATATTTTTTTTCACTAGTAAATTGGGAATGGTGGGGGCCGCCTCTGGACTTTAAAAATTTCGAGTACTTAAACACGGATCAAGGGTGTGAGCGAGTTTTCACAATGTAAAGGCAGCGCTCCTGAAGCAGTACAGATCCAAGATTCATTCGTCAATAAAAGTGTGTGCTTCCCCGTTTGGAATAATTTCGTAGGGCTTAACCGTTTGTCATTGAAAAGTTGTCCGGGGTCCTCAATATTTTTCATCATGACATCAGATATTTTGTTTTCTTTTACCCATCGACATTTTTTATTTTCTGTGGAGCTATTACTGCGGGGTAGGGTTTCTTCTAGTAAAAAATGAAACAACCAGTAATCGCTAGGGCTAAAAGAAATAAGTGTTGGTTATAAAAAATACGTACATGAAAAGACTGTCGGTGTAAGATCTAAATTTTAA
Organism: Ryuthela nishihirai; assembly: GCA_038380435.1. NCBI lineage: Eukaryota > Metazoa > Arthropoda > Arachnida > Araneae > Heptathelidae > Ryuthela > Ryuthela nishihirai. The sequence continues at coordinate 111,838,721 of JAWZYU010000003.1, read as the reverse complement.
AAATGGAGAGGGATCCTGCCAGAATTAGACATCTACAGTAAAATGAACTCCGAAGATTGTACATTCAGACCTCTGTTCATCTTTTATAATTTTCGCAAGCATCGAGGGTTATGATAGAGAAAGCAAGCTTGAAGTGAGAACGTATAAGGATGTTAATACTATCGCCTAACAAAAGACGCCTGGGATATTGCTAAAGATTTTCGTATTTTTCCACGGAATTATACGGTGCACATCTTTTCTAATGTCCGAGGTCGAATCCTATTTTTCCTGAGTCGAACCATAACCTTTTAACTCATATTGGAACTAAAGTTTTTTACGGAAACGTATGAATTCTATTTTTAGCATTCTGCCACATAGATTTAGCACTTCTCCGAGGAGTCGGTCATAAGGTGTGTCAACTCAATTTTAAGTGATCTAATAAGGTTCCAGTTATATTTCATAACCTAAAGGACATCGGCAGAGAATCGGTATTAATCCCGATAATATGGAAAAAACAACAATCTCCCTTTGAATTTCATAGATTCCTATTTTTAAGTGCGTCTATCAGCAGAAGAATTCCTTCTGTATTTCGAGAGGAAACAGTAATTATTTAACTTTCCCATTAGGTTTTCGGACGGACCCGCCACTCTTCTCAAAGACGCAGCATTCCACCGTTGACCTTTGCACACCACCCCACTTGTTGCTATGGTTCACCAGATCACATGGGGATGAGTGTACAAGTTGTCGAAACGGGTTAGAAGGTCGTCTCTCTTGTAAGCAGTAGGCGCGATCAGAGATACATGACAGTTAAGCGGTTTCGTTTGCTAAATTTTGGCTATCAGCCCCGTTGCATATATTTTTTCAGTGGATTAGTGGAGGTAAGTTGAGAGGGTGCGTGAAGCAATGTATTATTTTTATAGTCGAAGTTTTAAACTAATGTTCCCCTACTCCGTTAATATGCATTCATGATGAAAGTTTTTTTAGCATTCTTACTTTCTATAACATTCTACCTCGTACAAAAAGTTATTTTTTACCCGATTTCATCAGCGTGATGAGACATACGCTCGCACGCAAACGATGGGAGAGACGATTTTTCTTCGGTGTTGCGTTACTGCGTGGAAACACAGATATCTGACGGCACCAACCCGATGGAGACTAATACGCTCAACTCTTGAAGGTTTAGGGACGCATAATTTCAAAAGTCTACATGCGGTGCATTGAAACCTATCATAAAGGGTTGTGCAGAGAACCGTCTCCGGACTTGGGGAAAATATCGAGTCCGAAATCCACGATAAAGAGTGCCCGTGAGTTTTCACGATGTAAGACAGCGCTCCTGAAGCAGCACAGATTCATTCGTCAATTTGATCCCACGTTTGGAATTTTTTTATTTTCGTAGGACTTAACCATCTGTCAGTGAAACGCTGTCCGGGGTGAGGATCCGAACACGGAGTCTATTAGGTCGATCCTATCACTCCTCAATATTTTTCATCACGACGAATAAAATCAGATTTTTTACCCATCGGCATTTTCTGCGGGACAGTCTTTTAAAAATAGTTACTGTGGATAGATCTAGTAAGCGACAGTCACGGAGTTAAAAGAAATAAGTGTTACTGAAACGGACTTAAAATACGTGGGTTATAAAAATACGTATATTAATGTGAAAGGACTATCGGTTTTTGGTGTAAGAAATACATAGAAAAAGCTAGTTATAAAGAATGCTAGGTTATAAATAATCTGAAATGTCTGACCCGTTCGACACGCATCTAAGCCACAGCAAGTACAAGGTATAGTCCGGGAACCCATGACAGTCGGACGGAATCCACCCAGCGAGGGACGAATTTTTTTTTTTCCGGTGAAACGCCTCTACAGAAAACCGATTTTAATAAAGGTGAGGAATATTTTAATCAGTGCTTAATTACTAGGGAGTTGATTAACGGAGTTTGAAAATTTTTCCACTGCAGACGGGTGTTCTAAAAGCAGATTTAACATGCCCTACGAATAATTTAAACCATTATTAATTTCACTCTATGGAAACAGTAAGAGTAAAAATGAGTTTCAACTGTAGGATGATTTTTAATAGAGGTAAGGGAATTTTTGATGAGTGTTTAATTACTAAGGAATTTTGTATCATTCCTTTCTGTACAATTATTCTAAGACCAGTCAATCGTTCCATGCAATTATTCTGAGACTTGCATCAGCCGAGTGAAGGAGTGGGGGCCTTAAAATGGTCAACCAGAGGGTTTTTCATAAGGGGGAGGGCTTAAAATATAGGTAGGTCGACCGTGGGGTCCGAAAACGAGAAATTAGACTTAAAATAAAGGTTTTTTTGGGGAAAATAGTACTTCTCCCTGTCAACAGATGGCGCCAGGAGGGTTTTTAATAAGGGGGAGGGCTTAAAATATAGGTAGGTCGACCGGGGGGTCCAAAAACGAGAAATTAGAGTGAAAATAAAGGGTTTTTGGGAAAATAGTACTTCTCACTGTCAACAGATGGCGCCACTGAGGGGAAAAGGGGGTGAAAGGGGGTTTAATAAAGGGGGAGGAATTATTAATTATTAATAAAGGGGGCGTGGCCTGTTACGTAATGATTATGTAATGATTACGTCATGTTACGTCATAGGGGCGTGTCCTGTTACGTCATAGGGGGCGTGGCCTGTTACGTCATAGGGCGTGGTCGATGACGTCATAGGGGGGAAAGCACTGTGCAAAGGGGAATCGGTATGGTGTGATTAAACTACTAAGTATAATACATCGCTGCCATGAGTGCAGGTATCATACATCGCTGCCATGGGTGCAAGTACAATAGATCGCTGCCATGGGTGCATGAAATACATCGCTGCCATGGGTGCATACAATACATCGCTGCCATGAGTGCAAGTATACATCGCTGCCTGGGGTGCAGGTATCATACATCGCTGCCATGGGTGCAAGTATCATACATCGTTGCCATGAGTGCAGGTATCATACATCGCTGTAATGGGTGCAAGTAGAATACATCGCTGCCATGGGTGCAAGTATACATCGCTGCCTGGGGTGCAGGTATCATACATCGCTGCCATGGGTGCAAGTACAATACATCGCTGCCATGAGTGCAGGTATCATACATCGCTGTCATGGGTGCAAGTACAATACATCGCTGCCATAGGTTCAAATATACATCGCTGCCATGGGTGCAAGTATACATCGCTGCCTGGGGTGCAGGTATCATACATCGCTGCCATGGGTGCAAGTATAGTACATCGCTGCCATGGGTACAGGTATCATACATCGCTGCCATGGGTGCAAGTACAATACATCGCTGCCATGGGTGCAAGTACAATACATCGCTGCCATGGGTGCATACAATACATCGCTGCCATGGGTACATACAACACATCGATGCCATGGGTGCAAGTATACATCGCTGCCATGGGTGCAAGTACAATACATCGCTGCCATGGGTGCAAGTATACATCGCTGCCATGGGTGCAAGTACAATACATCGCTGCCATGAGTGCAGGTATCATACATCGCTGCCATGGGTGCAAGTACTATACATCGCTGCCATGGGTGCAAGTATACATCGCTGCCTTGGGTGCAAGTACAATACATCGCTGCCATGGGTGCAAGTATCATACATCGCTGCCATGAGTGCAGGTATCATACATCGCTGCCATGGGTGCAAGTACAATATATCGCTGCCATGAGTGCATACAATACATCGCTGCCATGGGTGCAAGTATACATCGCTGCCTGGGGTGCAGGTATCATACATCGCTGCCATGGGTGCAAGTATCATACATCGCTGCCATGAGTGCAGGTATCATACATCGCTGCCATGGGTGCAAGTGCAATATATCGCTGCCATGAGTGCATACAATACATCGCTGCCATGGGTGCAAGTATACATCGCTGCCTGGGGTGCAGGTATCATACATCGCTGCCATGGGTGCAAGTATCATACATCGCTGCCATGAGTGCAGGTATCATACATCGCTGCCATGGGTGCAAGTACAATACATCGCTGCCATGGGTGCATACAATACATCGCTGCCATGGGTACATAAATACATCGCTGCCATGGGTGCAAGTATACATCGCTGCCTGGGGTGCAGGTATCATACATCGCTGTCATGGGTGCAAGTACAATACATCGCTGCCATGAGTGCAGGTATCATACATCGCTGTCATGGGTGCAAGTATACATCGTTGTCATGGGTGCAAGTACAATACATCGCTGCCATGAGTGCAGGTATCATACATCGCTGTCATGGGTGCAAGTATACATCGTTGTCATGGGTGCAAGTACAATACATCGCTGCCATGGGTGCAAGTATAATACATCGCTGCCATGAGTGCAGGTATCATACATCGCTGCCATGGGTGCAAGTACAATACATCGCTGCCATGGGTGCAAGTATACATCGCTGCCATGGGTGCAAGTACAATACATCGCTGCCATGGGTGCATACAATACATCGCTGCCATGGGTGCAAGTATCATACATCGCTGCCATGAGTGCAGGTATCATACATCGCTGTCATGGGTGCAAATACAATACATCGCTGCCATGGGTGCAAGTATACATCGCTGTCATGGGTGCAAGTACAATACATCGCTGCCATGGGTGCAAGTATACATCGCTGCCATGGGTGCAAGTATAATACATCGCTGCCATGGGTGCAAGTATACATCGCTGCCCTGGGTGCAAGTATAATACATCGCTGCCATGAGTGCAGGTATCATACATCGCTGCCATGGGTGCAAGTATAATACATCGCTGCCATGAGTGCAGGTATCATACATCGCTGCCATGGGTGCAAGTACAATACATCGGTGCCATGAGTGCAGGTATCATACATCGCTGCCATGGGTGCAAGTATAATACATCGCTGCCATGAGTGCAGGTATCATACATCGCTGCCATGGGTGCAAGTACAATACATCGCTGCCATGAGTGCAGGTATCATACATCGCTGCCATGGGTGCAAGTACAATACATCGCTGCCATGGGTACAGGTAACATAATCACTGCCATGGAAGCGGTACCTGCAAAAGGTTAAGAATCCTTGCTCTAGCAGAATCATGTTTTGCTAATTTTATTTAGAGTGTTTAATTTCAATTCATTTTCAGAGAAGTCCATTTGCTAGTTTCCTTACATGCTTGAGCATTAATCTGAATGCATTTCTCTTCCAGTATCAACCCCAAGGAGATACTAAAGGACCAGACAATACAGAAGGTTTGAGGCAAATGCTCAGCCAGCACATGGTAAGTGATGGACCGCACTTGATCTTTACAGTTAATTGAATCTCTTTCCAAACAAATTCAGAAATAAAGACCATAGTTCGGATCAGTGCCGGATTGTCCGGTAGACATGTTCCTAGCGACCCACACGAACAGCGATTTGGTGTGTTCAACATCTAGCTTCTGATAACCCAATCATCTGATCTCTTCCAAATTCCATCATCTGTATACAGTCGCTCGAAAAAGTATCCGAACACTATGGTTGATTACAGAATTCAGAAAAAATATCTGGCAACGATTTTTTTTTTAGAAATTAGTGATCTGGCAACCTTCGTGTCACGTGACACGAAGGTTGTCAGATCACTAATTTCTAAAAAGTGAGCGTGTGCAATAACTGCACACGCTCCAGTTTGCTGTGAACGGTAACTGGAGCGTGTACAGTTGCTGTACACACTCCAGATATTTTTCCTGAATTCTGTAATCACGTGACACGAAGGTTGCCAGATCACTAATTTCTAAAAAAAAAAATCGTTGCCAGATATTTTTTCTGAATTCTGTAATCAACCATAGTGTTCGGATACTTTTTCGAGCGACTGTACAACGTCGCTTATTACATACTGAATGCATTGTACACTGGTTATTCACCCGCTTTTTTGTTTACCTGCTGATGTTTTCCTTCGTTTTCATAGATTTATCTCCGCAAACTTCCCCGCCCTGCCCACAGTCAGTAGGGGACACCGATGGGCTTGGAAAGGCCGCCGTCCGTCGGATGGGACGTTAAACCGTGGCCCGTGTGTGGGAGAGCCATACCCTGTGCACGTTAAAGAACACGCTGGATGGCCTTGACGGGAGGCTACCATCTGTCTCTCAACAGCTGTTCCAGTGGGTCCCCTCCCCCAACCTTCTCTGAGCCTTCGGGGTCCTTGTGACCTGTCTATTTAGCCCATTGTTTGCAAAAAAAGTGCCGCTCAGTGGTAAAACAACCCAACCCAGGTTCGAGTCCCACTTGGCCAACGTCTTGTATCGGAATGACTGAAAAAAATTTAAAAAGATGTCATCTGAAACCAAAGGTAGATGGAGATGCTGTAAATGCCGGATCCAAAGGTCTTCAAATATGTTAAGCCTAGAAGCGGAAGGCAATCCTGCGACAGTGCTCCAAGTGGAAAAAAGCGGGCAACACGGAGCGAGGGAACTGCCGACAGGAAGCAGCCAGAACAAAAACCGAGAGATTTTGTGGGTGAACAGATCAGTTACATTCATCTGTGTCAATTGAAAGAAGATATTGTTGCAATTCTGAGGACTGACAATCTTGCAGTTAAGGGTTCGAACTTGGAACTACAGATTACGAGCCTGACGCGCTACCGACTGAGCCACCCCCGCCCCACAGTTAAGGATGAATTGGCACTTATTAAAGCGGAACTAAATGATCGGAAAGAATTACTTGAAGTAAAGAAATCAGCTGACTTCTGCTCTTGTAAAATAGATGATTTTTCTAGAACCATAGACTCGTTTACGAAGACTGTTTCTGACGTTAAAAAAGAAAATGCCATCTTAAGGCAAAAAGTAAATTCGTTGGAAACAAATGTAGCTAGACCGAAAAATGACATTATGGATTTACAGCAAGTGTCCAGAAATATGAATATAGAGATTGTAGGACTGAAAGAAACACCAAACGAAAATTTACCAGAATTAATTAAAACAATTGGCGACAAATTAAAGATAACTGTTGGTGAGAACGAAATTCAAGTCGCACACAGAATGCCATCTGCAAATAAAAATAAACCGAGACCGATCATCGCGCAATTGGATTCGCGACGAAATAGAAATAAATGGGTCGAAGCATTTAAACGAAACAAAAATTTAAACGGAAAAGAGTTGATTGGAGACGATGGTGAAGGACTGGTTTTCGTGTCACGTGATTACAGAATTCAGGAAAAATATCTGGAGCGTGTACAGCAACTGTACACGCTCCAGTTACCGTTCACAGCAACGTGTGCAGTTACTGCACATGCTCCAGTTTGCTGTGAACGGTAACTGCACACGCTCAATATTTCCGTGAGTGAGCCCACACGATCTAGGTCTTTGTGAACTCACACGATCCAATGTGCTGTGAACATTAACCGCAACAGCTCCAGTTTGCTGTGAACGGTAACTGCACACTCTCAATATTTCCGTGAGTGAGCCCACACGATCTAGGTCTTTGTGAGCTCACACGATCCAATGTGCTGTGAACATTAACCGCAACCGCTCCAGTTTGCTGTGAACGGTAACTGCACACGCTCAATATTTCCGTGAGTGAGCCCACACGATCTAGGTCTTTGCGAGCTCACACGATCCAATGTGCTGTGAACATTAACCGCAACCGCTCCAGTTTGCTGTGAACGGTAACTGCACACGCTCAATATTTCCGTGAGTGAGCCCACACGATCTAGGTCTTTGCGAGCTCACACGATCCAATGTGCTGTGAACATTAACCGCAACCGCTCAGTTTGCTGTGAACGGTAACTGCACACGCTCAATATTTCCGTGAGTGAGCCCACACGATCTAGGTCTTTGCGAGCTCACACGATCCAATGTGCTGTGAACATTAACCGCAACCGCTCCAGTTTGCTGTGAACGGTAACTGCACACGCTCAATATTTCCGTGAGTGAGCCCACACGATTCGTCAATGAACATTTAATCCCTGAACTAAAGCATTGTTATATGAAACTAAAAAGTTTCAACGTGCTAATGGATTCAAATACGTGTGGACTAGGGATTGCAAAATATTTTTGCGACGTAGTGATACTAGCCCTGTAATATGTGTTAGATTCTTAGACCTAAATGCTATTCAGGTTTGATAGTTACCGATTGTATTTTTGTATTTAATTCTTTTTCTCTGTGATGTTTGTTGGTAATTTTTCTCTTATTCAGTTAAATATATGTAGTGTTAGAGCACATTTTGATGAATTTTTGACGTACTTGGGGACTTTTCAGGAAAGATCCAGATTAATTATATTGACAGAAATTTGGATCTACTCCTGGGAAGTCTCACTGTACAAAATAGACGGTTACAAGTGCTTCTCATTTTGTAGGATTGATTACAGATCAGGTGGAGTATTAATTTATGTTAGCTGCGACATCGATGCTATACAGTAACCAATCACAATGAATTGCGCAGACATTGCGGTTTCAAAACTTGAAATTGAAAACAAAGAGTGGACATTAATGGCTGTATACAGATCTCCTTCTGAAAATGTATTTAATTTCATTTCCGAATTAAACGGAATCCGAGAATCACTTGATACCCTTAATATTCTCTATCTTGGAGATATTAATATTAACTTATTAAATGACAACACAAACACTGATGAATATCTAGGACTATTAGCAGAAGATGGTGTACTTAATATGATAGAAGAGCCAACCAGAATTACGGAGAACTCGTCTACATGTATTGATCATGTATTTCTTAGAACCAAAGATTTATATAATTGTAATATATTTCTGGATGACATTGGAATTACAGACCACTGCTTAGTTAAGGTTAATTTAGATATTAAAATTGAACAAAAATTAAATATTGATGAAATAAAAATGGTGGATTTAAATAGATTAACGAACTTAATTGCAAATATAAATGGGATGATATATATTATATATTGACGGCTCTGTTAATGCTTCTTTTAAAAATTTAATTGATACGCTAAGCCGTTTAATTGATGATTCAACGAAAATAAAGAAAAAAAGTTTTGAGAAAATTAAACCGTGGATGACAAATGATTTAATAATTTTAATAAATTATCGTAACATTGGGAATAAAGAAATGAAGAAAAATCCTTCAGATATATCGCTTAAACAGTCATTTTCCCGATACAGAAATTTTTTCACTAGTGCCATAAGGGAAACAAAAATACAATACTTTACTAATAAATTTTCCAAAGCAGGTAAAAACCAGAAAAAGCAGTGGAATGTAATAAACGAAATATGTGACAACTTTAAAGAGAAATAAAACTATCCCCGTACAATTAAAAGTAAAAATGAGTTAATTAAATATGACGAAGACCCTTGTAAATTTGCAAATTTGTTCAACGATTATTTTGCCGGAATTGCACGGAATTTGAACAAAGATTTAGTTCAAACAAATGCTGATTGGGAAGGAGACGGAAAATCATCAACTGCGGTAAGTTCTTTCTTCTTAACGCCAACAATAGCTAAAAATATTAGGACTCAAATTTTATTTCTACCAAAAAATAAATCTCCAAGTTTTGATGGCTTAACCGCAGAAATAATTCATCTGTTGGGAGAAAAATTTATCGAAATATGTACTTGTAAATTTATTTAATCTATCCATTGAGCAAGGAATTTTTCCTGATGTTTTGAAAAAAGCTACCATTTTTCCTATTTTTAAAGACGGTGACCCAAAGAAAGTAGGGAATTATAGACCTATTGCATTACTCTCAGTAATATCTAAAACTTTTGAAAAAATAGTGAAAAATAAATTATATGAATATCTGGAAAAGAAATGTTTTCTCAGTAGCAATCAGTTTGGGTTTAGAGAAAAAATGGGTACGGATGATGCATTATTGCAGGTAACAAATACGATTTACACAGCTATGAATAACAGTGATCATGCATTAACAATCTTTCTGGACATTAATAAAGCATTCGATACGGTAAATCATCAAAAATTAATACAAAAATTACAAGCTGCTGGAGTTAGAGGAGTGGCATTGAATTGGTTTCGCAGTTATTTAGCTAACAGAAGGCAAAGAGTAAAAATAAAAGATACATACGGTGCTTGGACTAAAGTTGAATACGGAGTGCCCCAGGGATCTGTTCTGGGTCCCTTATTATTTATTATTTACATTAATGATCTAGATTCCATTAACCTAACAGGTAAATTAACTATTTTTGCTGACGACATTTGCCTGACATATACTGGTTCTGATTCTTCGATTATTTTTAAACAAGCAAATAGTGATCTAGAATTAATTAGAAACTGGACCACGAGTAATTTTTTAACAATTAATCTGACAAAGACAAATGCAGTTTATTTCTACTTAAAGAAAAATAGTTCCGTTACAGATATTTTGCACCGCAATAAATTGAAATATCATGATACGAATTGTTCATCGAAAAGTCACTGTAATTGTCCTCAAATTCCTTTTGTGCCGTCAGTGAAATATTTAGGTATTTGGATTGATGCAGGCCTAACTTGGAAAGTGCATGTAACATGGGTTAAAAGAAAGGTCATCCGTAATCTGGCCCGCTTATATCTTGTAAGACATTTAGTTTCATTTAAATTTATGTGTACACTATATTATGCATTAATCCATTCTCAATTAACATATAGTATAAAGTCCTGGGGAGGCATGTATTTCAATAATTTTAAACAACTTTTAGTGTTGCAAAAGAGATTTTTTCGCTTATTAACTAAGAGCCCAAAAACGCAGCCTTCATTACCTTTGTTTCAAGAAGCAGGAATTTTGCCTTTACGCTATGATTATTTTTTCGAAATTATTAAATACTTTTACTTTAGAAATGATAGCATTAAAACTGATACGAATAATTACCAATTACGACGAGATAAAAACATAAATTATATAATTTCTTCATTACATAAGGAAACTTTTAGGCACTATTATTTGTACTTAGCACCGAAATTCCTTTCCTCTCTCCCGGTCAGCATGAAAAATATCACAAATTTTCCTTCGTTTTCTAAAGTTCTCAAAAACTACATTTTGAAACTCGATCATGTGGAAACTTTTTTGCATTAAACTACTAGAACTGTTTATGTAACATAAATATTAAATGTTTCTTCCTTTCTGACTTTCTCACTTCTGGATTTTTAGAAATTTTTTGTTTCGAGTTGTTTTCGTTTTTTTGTGTATTATATATTCAATGTGACGACTGATGTTTTCAATTGAAACTGTTTCTGTATGCAGATCTTACGTACGAGCTTACTCTTGTGAAACCTCAAAAGATTTTGTATACTGTAAAACATTATCTGAAAAAAAAAAAATTATCTATCTATCTAAAACTACCAGTCCTTCAGTCAGTAGAGGAACCAATGGGTTAGGAAACACTGCCGTCCATTAGATGAGACTTTAAGCCGTGGCTCCGTGTGCGGGAGAGCCATACCCTGTGCACGTTAAAGAACACACTGGATGATCTTGACGGGAGGCTACCATCTGTGTCCCAACAGCTGTTCCAGTGGGTTCTCTCCCCCAACCTTCTCTGAGCCTTCGGGGTCCATGTGACCTGGCCATTTAGCCCATGGTGTGCAGAAAAGTGCCACTCAGAAATAAAACAACCCAATCCAGAAGGTGGTGAACGTTATCAGCATCTGATGTAATTGTAATGAAACTCGTTTCTTGCATTTATATCTCAGGTAAGTTTTAAAATATATGGTACGCAGTACTGGATTGTGTTTTAAATGGTACACCCTGTGCTTTTAGTATTTTTTCGTTATTTCTTTCTGATATTTTTTTTTGTTTCGTTTATTTTATATCATGCTTTGTACTTTTTCCCCTGATTAATATCATTTTTCCCCCTTTTTTTACAGCTAGCCATGCGGGGAGCACCTGGGCCTGTAGGACTAACAGGTTTATCAGGACCCGTGGTATGTTAACTATTTTTATATAAATATATATTTTTTTTAATTTTCGATGCTTAGACTTTTTAGCATCTTTTGTCCCGATATGGAAGTCTGGTTAAGAACTTTGTTGCAAATGAATTTTAAGTTTATTTCAATTGATTTTATAAATATTGATATGAATTCAAAGAGATGAAAACTTTGCGTGAGTTCATAAATTATATTCATAATATATGTACATTAAACTGAAATATGAATGAAGTAAATTATTTCAAAGACACAAATATTATACAAATTAATCAATCTTATCTAAACACAAGTATTTCTATTCCTCTTAGTGTAAAGTCAAACCATAAAAAGGACGTTTTACTATTTGTAACTAATACTCAATGCTTAAACCACAATGCTGTCAATATTCAGTTCCTATGACAAAATAGAATCTATTACTTTGCAACATCCAACAAACAATCCAAATTATATTGAATTCGATTTGTTTTAGTACCTTAATAATGCTTTATACCTTATAGATGCGAAATATCTAAAGTCGATCTCTCCTGATAGGGGCCGGGGTGGCTCAGTCGGTAGCGCGCCAGGCTCGTAATCTGTAGTTCCCAGGTTCGAGTCCCAGCTGGGTCAGCGTTGAGATTTATCTCCGCAAAATTCCCCGCCCTGCCCACGGTCAGTAGGGGTTGGTTTACCTCTGAGCGGCACTTTTTGCACACCATGGGCTAAATGGCCAGGTCACATGGACCCCGAAGGCTCAGAGAAGGTTGGGGGAGGGGACCCATTGGAACAGCTGTTGGGAGACAGATGGTAGCCTCCCGTCAAGGCCATCCAGCGTGTTCTTTAAAGTGCACAGGGTATGGCTCTCCCGCACACGGGGCCACGGCTTAACGTCCCATCCGACGGACGGCGGCCTTTCCAAGCCCATCGGTGTCCCCTACTGACCGTGGGCAGGGCGGGGAATTTTGCGGAGATAAATCTCAACGCTGACCCAGCTGGGACTCGAACCTGGGAACTACAGATTACGAGCCTGGCGCGCTACCGACTGAGCCACCCCCGCCCCGGGTCAGTAGGGGACACCGATTAGTTTGGAAAGGCCACCGTCCGTCGGATGGGACGTTAAGCCGTGGCCCCGTGTGCGGGAGAGAGCCATACCCTGTGCACGTTAAAGAACACGCTGGATGGCCTTGACGGGAGACTACCATCTGTCTCCCAACAGCTGTTCCAGTGGGTCCCTTCCCCCAACCTTCTCTGAGCCTTCGGGGTCCATGTGACTTGGCCATTTAGCCCATGGTGTGCAAAAAAGTGCCGCTCAGAGGTTAACCAACCCAACCCAACTCTCCTGATAGAGGACTCAAAAGTAATTTTACTATTGATTCTCTTTCACCCCCGGAACCACACTCATCTTGAATCAAATTTTAACAGTCTTCTTACGTAGTATCACACAACACTAACTTAATACACTAATCTTTATTTCTTCGTACTCCACTACTCCTTTTCGTTTCCCTTCCACAATTCTTCCTATTCAAAGCATTATCGTTGTAATCAGTTGATAACGTAATTGTCACGCTGAAGCAGGCGAGCCTTCATGACACATCTGTCATAAGCCCAATGTAGCACGTTCATCTGTCGTAACAATATTTAAACTTGTTTACAGTGACCTTCAGGGCTGGGGTTGGGGTCAAAATCTGCAGTTCCCAGATTCGAGTTCCACCTATACCAGCTTCGAGATTTTCTTCCGCTAAAACCCCCACGTTGCCCTTGATGACAAAGGGGACATCGATGGGCTTCGAAAGGCCGCCGTCCGTCGTATGGGACGTTAAGCCGTGACCCCATATGCAGGAGAACCATACCCTTTGCACATTAAAGAACATACTGGATGGCCTTGACGGGAGGCTTCCATCTGTCTCCTAACAGCTGTCCAGTGGGTTCCCTCCCCCAATATTCTCTGAGTCCTCGGGGTCCTTGTGACCTGGCCATTTGGCCCATTGTGTGTAAAAAAGTTCTGCTCAGAGGTAAAACAATCCAACCCAAGTTCGTGGCTCTTTTTCTGTGGAGATATCTCAGAGAAAGATTCTACCTCAAAAACCCACGAAGTCTGGAGGAACTTAAAATAACATTGAGTAGACTGTTACCAGTAGTAAACAACAAAGTCTTCAAAAAGTTGCCATAAACACTGTAAAAATATAGTTAAAAAATTTAAAAAATAGCCATTCTCCTAGCGGCAATAAAATATAGAAAATAAAACCGAAGCATATCGATGGTGTAATCGATCGCTGATTTCGTATTCACTTCAAAGGAAGACAGGGCGCTGGAAATCTTATCGAGTAGGTCAATCGTCCTCCTATCTTCCATTGAAATGGGTTGGGTTGTTTTACTTCTGAGCGACACTTTTTTTGCACACCATGGGCTAAATGGCCAGGTCACATGGACCCCGAAAGCTCAGAGAAGGTTGGGGGAGGGGACCCACTGGAACAGCTGTTGGGAGACAGATGGTAGCCTCCCGTCAAGGCCATCCAGCGTGTTCTTTAACGTGCACAGGGTATAGCTCTTCCGCACACGGGGCCACGGCTTAACGTCCCATCCGACGGACGGTGGCCTTTCCAAGCCCATCGGTGTCCCCTACTGACCGTGGGCAGGGAATTTTGCGGAGATAAATCTCAACGCTGACCCAGCTGGGAACTACAGATTACGAGCCTGGCGCGCTACCGACTGAGCCACACCCATTGAAATGAATACGAATTCAGTGGCTGATTGCACCATCGATATGCTTTAGGTTTATTTTCTACTTTTTAGGGTCGCATAAGAAGATAGGTATTTTTTAATTTTTTAATTTATATTTTTTTTATTGTCACTACAAACACCTACAGTCGCTCAAAAAAATATTCGAACACTATGGTTGATTACAGAATTCAAAAAAAAAATATCTGGCAACGATTGTTTTTAGAAATTAGTGATCTGGCAACCTTCGTGTCACGTGATTACAGAATTCAGGAAAAATATCTGGAGCGTGTACAGTTGCTGTACACGCTCCAGTTGCACACGCTCAATATTTCCGTGAGTGATCCCACACGATCTAGGTCTTTGTGAGCTCACACGATCCAATGTGCTGTGAACATTAACCTCTGGCAACGATTTTTTTTAGAAATTAGTGATCTGGCAACCTTCGTGTCACGTGACACGAAAGTTGCCAGATTACTAATTTCTAAAAAAAATCGTTGCCAGATATTTTTTCTGAATTCCGTAATCAACCATAGTGTTCGGATACTTTTTTCAGCGATTGTACACCGCATACTTTATTATATTATTCTGACGAACTCATTTTCTTTATTTAGGGTCCTCCAGGCATCCATGGTCCAAAAGGAGAACCCGGAGAACCTGGAGAAGAGGTGAGGACTTTGGATTTATTGTTGTTTAGCTTATATTTTGAAGAAAAAATACAAAATATAATACTGATCTAGTGAGAGACAATATAAAGATATAAAGTATATTAAAAAAAACATCGAAATAATATATGCTTACGCTCCAAAAAATAAATCAGTTTTTTTTAATTCTTTCTATAAAGAAATTTGAGTGTTGAATACTATTATATCAATTGTACCAAAGTTACTCTTTTTGAAGAAAATAATCCAGATATTTCTCCTGATGATTTTCACAGGGCCCAAGAGGTCTTCGGGGCATGATGGGACTACCAGGTAGAGCAGGTCGTAGGGTAAGTTGAGTAAGTAGAAGTTAATTTAAAATAGCAGACTCTGTGAAAAAAATATTCCTATGTTTTAAAGCGCAGAAAAAAAATACACAGTTTTCCACATTGTTCATGGGACTGGAAATTGGTCAGGTTGTCTTAGTTGGTATCACGCCACACTCGTAATCAGCGGTTCTCAGGTTCGAGTCCCAGTTGTGTGCTAGAGTTCAGATTTATCACTGATGACCCTAATCCTGCCCCCAGTGAAAAGAAAAACACAGATGGGCTTGGAAAGACCACCATTCTTCGGATGGGACGTTAAGTCTTGTACAGTCGCTCAAAAAAGTATCCGAACACTATGGTTCATTAGAGAATTCAGAAAAAATATCTGGCAACGATTTTTTTTTTTAGAAATTAGCGATCTGGCAACCTTCGTGTCACTGACAGCCTTCGTGTCACGTGACACGAAGGTTGCCAGATCGCTAATTTCTAAAAAAAAATCGTTGCCAGATATTTTTTCTGAATTCTCTAATGAACCATAGTGTTCGGATACTTTTTTGAGCGACTGTACAGGAGAGCCATTCCCTGTGCGCTTTGAAGAACACGCTGGATGCCAGGGGTGGCGGTGATCTCAGTCGGTGGTTCGCCAGGCTCGTAATCTAAAATTCCCTTCTTCGAGTTCCAGCTGGGCCAACGTTGAGATTTATGTCCGCAAAACTTTCCATCCTCCCGTCGGTCAATAGAGGAACTGAAACACTGCCGTCCGTCAGATGGGATGTTAAGCCGTGGCTCTGTGTGCGAGAGAGAGCCATACCCTCTGCATGTTAAAAACACACTGGATGGTCTTGACGGGAGGCTACTATCTGTCTCCTAGAAGAGGTTCAGTGGGTCCCCTCCTCAACGTTCTCTGAGCCCTTGGGGTCCTTGTGATCTGCTATTTAACCCATTGTGCGCAAAGAATGCTCCACTCAAAGGTACAACAATATAATTGTTTTATCACATGACTTAACCGGAACAGTTTGTCCCACAA
Source organism: Ryuthela nishihirai (assembly GCA_038380435.1). NCBI lineage: Eukaryota > Metazoa > Arthropoda > Arachnida > Araneae > Heptathelidae > Ryuthela > Ryuthela nishihirai. Next base: position 111,822,224 of record JAWZYU010000003.1, on the reverse strand, counting down.
CTTTTACTAACAAAGGTTTAACAGATATTTGCATTTATGTGACGTTAATACGACGACAAATGGTCTATTCCCATAAATTGTTTTGTTCAGTATGAAAAGAATTTCCGGCATACAAGGGATGGATCAAAGACTCGAAAAGAGAGTTTACGTGTTATTTAAAAAAAAAGTTTCAGAAGAGCTGCCCTGAAGTAAAATTATTGAAATAATCTGTACATGATTTTCGATTTTACCTCTGAAAAATCAAACCAACATTTAAAAAGTTGCTCATTGAAAAAAGTATTCCTACTACACAGAGTCGAAAAGTGAGTTGGGTTGTTTTACCTCTGAACGGCACTTTTTTGCACACCATGGGCTAAATGGCCAGGTCACATGGGCCCCGTAGGCTCAGAGAAGGTTGGGGGAGGGGACCCACTGGAACAGCTGTTGGGAGACAGATGGTAGCCTCCCGTCAAGGCATCCAGCGTATTCTTTAACGTGCACAGGGTATGATTCTCCCGCACATGGGGCCACGGCTTAACGTCCCATCCGACGGACGGCGGCCTTTCCAAGCCCATCGGTGTCCCCTACTAACCGTGGGCAGGGCGGGGAATTTTGCGGAGATAAATCTCAACGCTGACCCAGCTGGGACTCGAACCTGGGAACTACAGATTACGAGCCTGGCGCGCTACCGACTGAGCCACCCCCGCCCCCGAAAAGTGAGTTAAGGGAGATTGACAGTATATATACATTAAGAGAGGCCCTAAGAGAACTTAATAGCGACATTTTAGTAATTGAAGGGGCTTGCTCTAATTTGAACTCAATATCAAAGTGCTATGAACTCAAAATATTATTATCATTATGTTATTCTGCTAGAATAGTAATTTTTAAAACTAATTACTTAAGATTTATCTGAAATTCTATTTTAAGTATGGAAACAGAAAAATGTATTTAGTTAAGATTCGAAAAAAAATTCTAAGATCTCTTGAGGTAAAAACAGTGAGATTTTTTGAAGTTCTTGAACAGAAAAAAGAAATTATCGGTTGGAACGGCGAAAAGAACAAGTCAGTTGAGGTTGCAAAAGAAAAAATCTTTGGAGTTGGTAAAAACAAATCATTTCGGGGAGGTAAAAAAATTGTTTTTCTCTTGTGGAGACTAAAAAGGAGAGTTCCTTCGGTTCGCAAAAAGTTCGCTTGGGCGTTGATAAAAGTAAATTCGCTTGGGCGTTGATAAAAGTAAATTCGCTTGGGCGTTGATAAAAGTAAATTCGCTTGGAGCGGCAGAAAGTAAGTTCACTCTGGAGTGGCAAAAAGTAAATTACTTTTGTGGGGAGGGGCGACAAGCTCGCTCTGGGGTAGCAAAAGCTAAAATTCGCCTCGGGGAGGCAGGAAGTATTTTCTCTTGGAGGCGACAAAAGATATGTTTGCTCCTGGGGTAGCGAAAAGCAAGTTGAATTGAGGGTTAGCAAAAGCGAGTTCGTTTCGGGTTGGATAAAAGCAAGTTGAATTGAGGGTTAGCAAAAGCGAGTTCGTTTCGGGATGGATAAAAGCAAGTTGAATTGAGGGTTACGAAAAGCGAGTTCGCTTCTGGGTGGCGAAGAGCAAGTTCAATTGGGGTTAGGAAAAGCGAGGTCGTTTCGAGTGGCGAAAAAGCAAATTGAACTGGGGTTACGAAAAGCGAGTTCGCTTCTGGGTGGCGAAAAGCAAGTTCAATTGAGGGTTAGAAAAAGCATGTTCGTTCCGGGGTGGCGAAAATGAATTTCAATTGAGGGTTAGCAAAAATGAGTTCGTTCCGGGGTGGCGAAAATCAATTTCAATTGAGGGTTAGCAAAAATGAGTTCGTTTCGGGGTGGCGAAAATCAATTTCAGTTGGGGTTAGGAAAAGCGAGTTAGTTTTGGGTGGCGAAAAGCAAGTTGAATTGAGGGTTATGAAAAGCGAGTTCGCTTCTGGGTGGCGAAGAGCAAGTTCAATTGGGGATTAGGAAAAGCGAGGTCGTTTCGAGGTGGTGAAAAAGCAAGTTGAATTGGAGGTTAAGAAAAGCGAGCTCGTTTCGGGGTGGTGTAAAGCAAGTTGAATTGAGGGTTAGCAAAAGCGAGCTTGTTTCGGGGTGGCTAAAGCAAGTTGAATTGAGGGTTAGCAAAAGCGAGTTCGTTTGGGGGTGGCGAAAGGCAAGTTCAATTGAGGGTTAGGAAAAAATGAATTCGTTTCGGGGGTGGTAAAAATAAGTTATTTTGAGATGGCGAAAAGCAAGTTCTATCGGAGGTAGCAAAAAGTTCTCTTGGAGGTGGCACAAAGAGAGTTCTTTTTTTTTGACTCATTAAAGTGATTAATGGATGATTGCAACATAAATTTTTTATTCCTTTTTCAAAGAAGCTAAAATTACGAAACCGTTGCTAAAAAAGTGATTGCTTTTGAATTATCCGTTTCTTTGTTTGTTTCTCAGGGCGGAGGAGGAAAAGACGGCGAAAGAGGATCACACGGACCCGTCGGGTTAAAGGTATGTTTTAGTTTTTGTTATTTTCCATTGCCTTTCAATTTAATATGGGACTGCTGTCATTAGCCATAATAATGTTTTGTTTTTTATGAAAGTGAATTTAACGATATAAAAATTGGTACAATAATAGAAATACCTTTCGCTATATATTTCTGTTTTTCATTGTTTTACATCTATCGTTTTCATTAATTCAAATATTTGAAAAACATTGCTATCGGGGAGTAAAAATTAGTATTTACTTTGATGGCCATATAAAATATAATAATTTATTACAAATAAAAGGCCGTCATCACACTTTGCCAAATGTCTCCAACGGTTTGCCAAATGTCTCCAACGGTTGGCAAATCAAACTTCGCCCAGCGGTGCCAAAGTTCGCCAAATCAAACTTAGCCTAGGGGCATCAAAGTTCGCTAAATCAAACATTGCCTGTAGGTGCCAACGGTTGCCAAATCAAACTTTGGCTTGGGATGCTAAATCAAACTTTGTTCAGGGAAGACCATGTTCGCCAAATCAAACTTAGCCTAGGGGCACCAAAGTTCACTAAATCAAACATTGCCTGTAGGTGCCAACGATTGCCAAATCAAACTTTGCCTTGGGATGCTAAATCAAACTTTGTTCAGAGAAGACCAAGTTCGCCAAATCAAGCCTAGGGGCACCAAAGTTCACTAAATCAAACATTGCCTGTAGGTGCCAACGATTGCCAAATCAAACTTTGCCTTGGGATGCTAAATCAAACTTTGTTCAGGGAAGAGCATGTTCGCCAAATCAAACTTTTCCTATAGGCACCAACTATTGGGAAATCACACTTTGCCCATGGGCGCCAAAATTCGCCAAATCAGACGTTGTCTATAGGTACCAACGATGGCCAAATCAAACTTTGCCTTGGGATGCTAAATCAAACTTTGTTCAGGGAAGACCAAGTTCGCCAAATCAAACTTTTCCTATATGCACCAACTATTGGAAAATCAAACTTTGCCCAGGGGCGTCAAAGTTCGCCAAATAAAACGTTGACATAAGTGCCAGTGGTTGCCCAATCAAACATCTCAAGAGCACCAAATGAAACTTCGCCTATAGGCGCCTACGACTGTCAAATCAAACTTTGCCTATAGGTGACTACGACTGCTAAATCAAACTTTGGCTTCAGGCGTCAAACTTCGCCAACGGTTACCAAATCAAACTTTGCCTAGATGCGCCAAATCAAACTTTGTGTAGAGCCGGCAATTTTATAAGGCTGGCCTGGAAAAGTCAGCGAAATAAAGAACAAGTATCTTGAGCAAAATTTAAAAATTTTCAACAGAGCAATTTTGACATATCCTGTATAAGATTTCTTTCGTTAGTTTATTTCGGGTTTTATGGCGCGTTCCTGTATAAGATTCTTGAATACAAACAGAGTCAAATATAATAATCACTATTTTCTCGTATCTTAAAAAACTCATAAAAGAAAATATAAAAACTTTTCCTTTTGTTTTCAGGGAGAAGTTGGACTACCTGGCATGCCCGGACTACCTGGGGAAAAAGGAGACAGGGTAAGAATAAATCAAAAGTCTTATCTTTAATTATTTTAATCTCATTTATTATCTATTAATATCATTTATTATAATTAATTATGTGCTGTTTGTGGCATTATTTACTTAGATGTGTATTTTACGCGTTATTTATTGTATTTATTATTACAAAAACTATTAATCAAACAACAACGACAAAAATAAAAATATGAATATTGTTTCTCCTTGAAATATTGATTTTTAACATATAAATATTTTTGATACTTTGGAGGACTCTTTATGTTTTTATTGTATAACAGGTTCAGTCAGTTTATTAAAAATTCATTTTTTTTTTCAGGGATTCCCTGGAATGCAAGGAGAGTCCGGATTACCAGGTCATGATGGACCTCAGGTAAGAGAACTCGAATTTTAAAACAGACATACAGTCACTCAAAAAAAATATCCGAACACTATGGTTGATTTCAGAATTCAGAAAAAAATCTGGCAGCGATTTTTTTTTTAGAAATTAGTGATCTGGCAACCTTCGTGTTACGTGATTACAGAATTCAGGAAAATAACTGGAGCTTGTACGGCAACTGTACACGCTCCAGTTACCGTTCACAGCAAACTGGAGCGTGTGCAGTTGCTGCACACGTTCCAGTTTGCTGTGAACGGTAACTGCACACGCTCCATATTCATTGCATTATATATTCATACGCATTATATATATTAAAAAATATCCGAACACTATAATTGATTTCAGAATTCATAAAAAAATCTGGCAACAATTTTTTTTTAGAAATTAGTGATCTGGCAACCTTCGTGTCGTGACACGAAGGTTGCCAGATCACGCATATATATAAGATAAGGGATAACTATTCCAATAATTATGGTAAACTAGACCTTCAATAAGATTATTGCAAGCAAAAAAAGGGAAGTCAGCGTTTCTCAAACGTGGGTCGCGAACCCCTTAGAGGGGGATATATAAACATTAGAAGGTCTAAATTTAGGGGACCTATAAACTGAACTGTAATTTTGCGTTTTCTAACTGATAAGTATTGAAAAAAATAATGGGTAGTAGTGACTGATCGCTATACACATTTGTACTTCATTTATTTTTGATCAAATTTCGCTTCAATATTTGTAAAATATATCCTTTGCAGAAAAGGGTCTAGACAAAACCTTAGTGAAGGGGGGAAGGGTCTAAGTCATATGATTGGGTCGTAAAGGTCTAGAATGCCATTGAGTAGGTATTTTTTTTTTTCTTGCCATTTTCGTGACATTTCGAAAATATTTCTCTGAATTTTACGTAATTATTAGGTTTACTGTTCTATTGTTCTATCGTGGCTATTAAATGTCTCATTGTTGGGGAAGGGGAGGGGGCATTTCCCTTTCTTAATCTCACCCCTTCCTAAATCTGACCTTGATTCGTTATGCATAAAATGTGTTCATTGATGGTAAATCTGCAGATCCCTCACCCGCCAGATCTGAATTCTCTCTATGACGGATTACTGAAGTCTATTATTTCTCACTGATTCTTTGGAATGTTGTATAAATGAAAAAAAAAAAAATTCTTGTTTCACGAATAAACGTGTTTACAAGTTATTTGCATAAATTGATTAATCTTAGTAGCAAAAGTCCGTTTTTTGTGCTTCTTATTTTGTTTATAATTAACACAGAAGAAATACAATTTAGAGACTTCCTTTCGAAACTAACTGTAGCTGGAAAAGAATTTGATAAATGCGATATCAATTATTACTCTTTTTGTTTTTAATCAAAATATGGTCATTTAATTCAGTAAATGGTGGAAGTGTGATATTGAAATTAATTACTGAATCATATAATAATTATTCAAAGCTTATAATATTTCAGTTGTTAATATTATCTTCTTCCTTCCTAGGGTGATGAGGGGCCTCCAGGACTTCCTGGGATACCAGGTGATATGGTAAGTGTCATTTTCTTTTTCACTTGCAGTTTTTTAATTCGAATTCTACCATTGAGGGATATAATAACAATAATAATTTCCATTTTAAAAATAATATTTTCAATAATAATTATTATTATTATTAATTAATTAAATTAATTTTTCATTATAATAATAATAATATTTTCCATTATAATAATATAAGCACACACCACATATATATAAGGGATAACTATTCCAATAATTATGGTAAACTAGACCTTCAATAAGATTATTGCAAGCAAAAAAAAAAGGAAGTCAGCGTTTCTCAAACGTTGGTCGCGAACCCCTTAGAGGGGGATCGCAGCTGAATACAGATGAATGTGTATTGTATGAAAAAAACACTATTTCGTTCATTGTAAAAGGGGGGGGGGTTACAGCTTAATATCTTATAAACACTTGCTTCGGTAACTAAATCAAAAGCTATAAGTCCCATTTCCTGCTCTGTTACGGCTCTCCGACGAGAGGGAGAACGACAACAGCACTTCCTACGCGACACAAAGCTACTTCTCTCAAGTCCTCCTCTGCTCCCCTTACTCTGCAGTATTTCCAGCTACCTCTAATCCTCTCTCTCCCCCTCGGTTCTTCATTCGACCGTTCCAAGCACCTTAGTCTATTAGAACTTTCTGGTGCTGCACCCTAGACTCGACTAATCTGTTGCGAAGATATTCTTACCTCAGTTCACTTTTTCCAATAGTAAAGGAATGTATGGGGTAAATTAGATTAAGGGTTTAGAGTGACAAATTCCATCAAGAGTGAAAGGGAGCTGCGAATAATTTTATCAATGGTAGAGAGGGGGGGGGGGGGATGTGCAAAACTTTCTGCCAACATCAAGGGGGGCAACGACTGGAAAAAGTTTGCGAACCCCTGAAGAAAGTGCAATAGTGTATCTATGGGTTTCATACACATATTTTAATTTTTAATATTTGGGAAGGGAAATCCCTAGTTGATCCATTTTAATGTTAATTATGAATATTATCCGTGGGTAGTCTCGCATGTGATCATCAATACCTGGATAGAATCCGTTGAAATATCTTTAACTTACCTTTAAACATATTTTTCATTAAAAATAAGGGACGGGGTGGCTCAGTGGGTAGCGCGCCAGGCTCGTAATCTGCAGTTCCCAGGTTCGAGTCCCAGTGCGTCAGCGTTGAGATTTATCTCCGCAATAACTCTCCGCCTTTCCCACGGTCAGTAGGGGACACCGATGTCCTTGGAAAGACCGCCGTCCGTCGTATGGGACGTTAAGCTGTGGTTCCGTGTTCGGGAGAGCCATACCCTGTGCACGTTAAAGAACACGCTGGATGGCCCTGACGGGAGGCTACCATCTGTCTCCCAACAGCTATTCCAGTGGGTCCCCTCCCCCAACCTTCTCTGAGCCTTCGGGGTCCATGTGACCTGGCCTTTTAGCCCATTGTGTGCAAAAAAGTGCCGCTCAGAGGTAAATCAACCAACCAACCATTAAAAATAATATCAAAGAAGTTATTAAGCTCTGAATGTGATTTTTCTATTGAGCTAACATGGAACTGTTTCCATTTTCCTGTCCAGTACCTGTACATAATCATTGTTTACAATTGACAAAGAAATATCAATCTAACTTTTAAATTTATGTGCCACTCATAATCCTTAATCCTATAAACAGAAAATCTACTCCGAGATCTACTATGAGACGAAAATAAGGGAAAAAAATAAACAGCTAAAAAAAAATTTCACTCATTCATTCAGTTTTGAGCCTTGTTTTATTTCTGTGTGAATTTACGCTGTTTAATTTGATTCTAATTTCAGGGTCCAAGAGGCTTCATTGGTCCAAGAGGTTTTCCAGGCTTACCAGGACCACCAGTAAGTATCGTCCTTTCTTATGACTTTCTGTTTAAATATGGAATTGCAAATTTTAAATGGATGACACTGAACGTGAGTATAATAAGTATATTTACAATACAAATAACAATACAATGCAAATTATTACAAAAATATGGATGAAATAGCTTATAAACAAACTAACTGCTATCGTACATAAATTAATAACCCTTTTTCTACAGAGCATACAAGACCAGCTCTGCCTGTTCTACTGGGGCAGGGGTGGCTCAGTCGGTAGCGCGCCAGGCTCGTAATCTGTAGTTCCCAGGTTCGAGTCCCAGCTGGGTCAGCGTTGAGATTTATCTCCGCAAAATTCCCCGCCCTTCCCACGGTCAGTAGGGGACACCGATGGGCTTGGAAAGGCCGCCGTCCGTCGGATGGGACTTTAAGCCGTGGCCCCGTGTGCGGGAGAGCCATACCCTGTGCACGTTAAAGAACACGCTGGATGGCCTTGACGGGAGGCTACCATCTGTCTCCCAACAGCGGTTCCAGTGGGTCCCCTCCCCCAACCTTCTCTGAGCCTTCGGGGTCCATGTGACCTGGCCATTTAGCCCATGGTGTGCAAAAAAGTGCCGCTCAGAGGTAAAACAACCCAACACAATTGCTGGGACTCAATACTGAGGCTCCTCCCCAATAAATTGGTTCAACTTCAGCCTTTACTTAAAAATAACAATTATTTATTGAACCTTCCAAACATGCTTGATAGAACAAGGACATATGCTCAATTACATAGCATTACAACAACACCAGCTTACTATGCCTGTTCAGCTGTATTCACAGAGCCCAATGCCGTTATTACCAGTCGGCATTTCCCAGCTTTACAATTTTTCGTCTGCACGCGTTCGTTCCTCGACTGGCTCTCTCTTCCTCGTTGCCAACCCTTTCTCTTCCTCGTTGCCAACCCTTTCTCTTTCTCTCTCCGCCCGACCATCTGGGAAGTCCGCTAGCCTCCGGGTCGCTTGTCAGCGGACGCGAGCGTTTTGGGTGACCTCCGTCCCTCCAGGCACTGCTACTTCAATTAACTCTCCAGATGCTGGGACAGAGGGCCTCCCACGTAGCATATGCCTTTTTGGTGAAATTCAAAATAATATACAAAACATGAACAAAAAAAATATCTAAAAAGGCCTCTAGCCTGACACCTCCCTGCCAGAAGTCAGTAGTTAGTCCTGTTAACTGCTGACTAAAAAGTCAAGTTGAACGCTGAAAATTAGAGTTCATTTTCGCGTAAATCTTAGAGTTCAATGCCATAAAATTCAGAGTTCGAAGGCGCTTTATGAATTCTATAAATTCTCTGCGAATTGGCACATCTTTCGCACATCTATGTACACTACACTTAAATATAAAATAACTTCTAGGTATATCCCGGTGCACTGAGTCTAAATGTTGTCTTTTTCTTCAAACAAAAAAAAACCTTGTGACTGAAGTAGTTGTCCGAGAGTAAACAGTTTATAAATTAATTCTCTCCTTAATAACTGTCCTTGACGAGGTATGCCGTACTGGCGGTGTTCATTCATTCACAGGTGACATCCCATGTGAAAGGCTATGCACACCTTTCGTGACTACCTAGATATCACCTTCCCGTACGTACCCTCTGATTCTACACGCTGAAAGTCGTCGACATTGGCGTCGGCCTGACCATTTAAATTTGTAAAAGGTGTTAGTGTACCCTCCCTTAGACAATTTGGCTCATCAGTGACTTCGAGTCTAGACAATGCATCTACATGTTTGAGCTGGGAACCCGGACGATGCTCAATGGATACCTGATATTGCTGAAGAGCTAAAGACCATCTCTGCAGCTTCGAACTTTGTGGACTCGCCGTTGTTAGATAAGTTAAAGGATTATGATCGGAGATAACCTTCACTGGAACACCAAATAACCACGATTCAAACTTTTTTAATCCAAAGATAATTGCGTAAGCTTCTTTATGAACGGTTTCCCACCTTCTTTGTGTGTCTGTCAATTTCTGGCTGGCATAAGCAACAGGTTTGATATTATTCTTGTCATCTGTCTGGGCGAGGCACACCCCGACTGCATAATTAGATGCGTCAGCATACATTATGTAGGGTTCCCCATGCTTTGGTACATCCAATACTGGAGCGGTACATAACCTTTCCTTCAGGGTCTGAAATGCTTTATTCGCTTCGGCTGTCCAGATAAATAGCTCGGGAGCCGTTTTCCTAGTTAAGTCTGTTAGAGGCTTTGCTATTTCCGCGAACCTGGCAATATAATCCTTATAGTACCCGAACAGCCCTAAAGCTCCACGGATTTCTTTCTTCGTCTTGGGGGTCTGCAAACGATGTATAGCTCCAAGTTTTTCCAGGTCCGGTTTATGGGTGCCTGACCCCACTATATGTCCTAGATATTTCACCGTATTTTGGGCAAAACAGCATTTTGCTAAGTTTCCTGTAAGCCCTGCGTTTTCTAATTCCATTAGCACCTCTCTCAGATGCCTCATATGATCTGCCCAGGTTTCGGAATAAATGGCTACATCATCTAGATACGTTACCGAATAATCCTGATGCCCAGCTAATATGGAATTCATTATTCGTTGAAAGCAGAAAGCCGCTCCAATCAAACCAAACGGAAGAACCTTCCATTGGTACTGAGCCTTGTGAGTAGAAAAAGCAGTTAGCGGTCTGCTTCCAGCTCTATCTGCCAGTACCCACGTAACAGGTCTATCGTAGAGATGTAATTAGCAGCGCCTACCTTGTATAATAGATCAGGTACATGGGCCATGGGAAAGGCATCAGGTACTGTGTAACCATTCACCATTCTAAAATCACAGCATAACCGCATGGTCCCATCTTTTTTTTGCAACACACACAATGGGATGCGTGAACTCGCTCTGTGCTGGCTCTATCATATCTGCTTCCAGCAATTCATTTACCTGTCTTTCTACCTGTTCTCGCATCGCATGTGGTACCTTGTACCTGTGTAGTGTCTTCAAATGATAGCCCTCTTTTAATCTAATGCTATGCTGCCCTTGCTTGCATCTGCCTGGAAGATTTGAAAAAAACCTCGAAAACTCGTCCAATAGCTCATGCAGTTCCTTTGCTTGCTCTGCTGACAGGTTCGGAAAAGCATAATTCATCGTCTGTAGCCCGACCTTGCTCCCTCTTTCTTGTGCTATTGCTCTAGGCATTTCTTTTATTTGTCCAAATTCGTATCTTCATCAAAGATCACTCCTACCACATTACAACGAGCTTTTAATTCTCTCAACCTATTCGCATGAACAAGTCTGGTTGCCCCGTCTGGTAACCTTACCTCATAACTGTGCGGAAATATGCATCGCACTACTGTTGCTGGGGCTATCCACCTGGCATACAGCTTGTTATTTGAGTCTGCCGTTAAAACTATCACCTGATCTCCTTCTTTAAACTCCTTAACCCGAGCGCTCCTATTGTAATAATATGCATATTTCCTTTGATTCTCTTCTGCTAGATCCTTAACCTGTGCTGCTGCTATTTCTAGCCTGATCTTTAATTCTTGAAGATATTGAGCAGCAGTAACTGGAATACCCACAGGCATGACTTGCTCGTCCGTCCAGCTATTCTTTAGAATTGAGAGTGGCCCTGTTGGTTGTCTCACATACATCAACTGAAATGGAGATATACCGGTAGTACTATTGGGTACCTCCCGGTACGCCCACAGTAAAAATGGCACGGCCTTGTGCCACTGCCTGGGTTCCTCTCTAATGACGTGGTGTAGCATATTTTTCAAAATCTGATTAAATCTCTCTACTAAACCATTACTTTGAGGATATCCCGGAGTAGAAAATCGAGGTGAAGCTCCAATTCTCTTTTCCATTTCTTGAGTTAATTCTGCCGTAAAATTTGTCCCTCTATCTGTTGCGATAACCGAAGGTATGCCTATCCGCTGAAATATTTCTAACAGAGCATCGCAGGTGTTCTTTGCTGTAAGCGAAGTTAGGCATACCGCCTCAGGCCATCTAGTATGCTGATCAATCAGACACAATATGAACCTGTGCCCTTTTGCAGATGGTGGGTCTATCGGACCAATAGCATCAAGATTTACCCTTTCAAAAGGTAATTTCGGGCGCGCTATAGGTGTGATGGGGATTCCATCCTGCTTCTTGACCTTTTCCCTTAACTGACACTTCAGACAGGAGTCGCAAAACTTTCTAACATCCTTGCATGAAGGCCAAAAGAATGAATATCTAATCCGCTCCTGACTCTTTTTAGTACCTAAATGACCACCAAATACGGACTCGTGTGCCAGTTCTAAAATCTTTTGACGTCTTTCAAATGGTACTACAAGCTGACTCACAGACTCTCCTAATACCTTGTCCTTATGGTATAGCAAATCGTCCAAATAAAAATAGTTATTCTTCTTCTCTTTTGCTTCATTATGGGCTATTCTAAGTGAGGGGTCATTCCTCTGTTGAATCTTAAACAGTCTCACATCACTAGTAGCGAGAGGATTTATTTCTTCGGGAGTTTCTCTTTTCGCTCCTACCTCCTCAGGCTCCTCATCTCGTCCCTCACCTTCCTGTTGGTCGGCCTCTTGATTAACAGCTTGTACCTTAGGCTGTATAGTCCTTGGTACGTTTTCCTTTTCCTCTAAAAGATCACAATTGTTTCTGCACTTCACAGCACTTCTTCTTGTAGTCCATCAACTACTGCGCATAATACGTTTACTTTTCCACCCCTGGCCTTGGGCGAATCAGTCTCTTCTATTAGGCTCAAAGCAAGCTCCTTTACCTCTGCTCGTTTCGTCTCTTCAAAGGGCCCACGTACTATTATGTGGCTCTTCACCAAATGTTTTTCTTCCTCTAGCATGCCTTTTCTGACCACCGTTATCTCCGCCCCTGAATCGACCACTGCTTGCGCCGTTTTCTCGCCGCATCTAACTCTAACCAGCTTATAATCAGCAGGAATCGTCCTCTCCCACTTCGACCTTTTCTCCCTCCTGAGAACTTCACCTTAAGGTATTTTAACTCTGGCTATCATTGCCTCGCTGTTCTGTTTTACCGCCTGTGAATCAACTTCCCTCACCCGATTCACCTTTGCATGATGATTACTAGCACCGGACTCTCTTGATCGAACTGGGCAAACACGCATCAAATGCTCCTGTGATCCGCACTTATGGCATCTTCTTATCAACCCTTGCGAACCCTTATTGCTGGGATAATTATCCGAGATATTGCGCCTGAATCGACTGTCTGTCCTAAGATTCTCCCTTCGCTGGAAATTATTACCACGGGTATCTCCTATTCGCTGTGGCCATCCATTCACTTTAGTAAAGCTTTTTGTCTGTTTTCTGTCCTCTCTCACACTCACTGAGTGTATCTCTGCCCACGTTGCTATTTCGTCTGCTTTTGCCCATGATTCCGCCTCTTTCTGCACTACGTAAGCATGAGTGCCTTGAGGAAGGCTATCACGAAATTTATCCGACACTATCAGGTCCATAAGCTCCTCAAATTTTGTCACCTTCGTACTGCGAACGTAGTAATCCCAGCTATTTCTGAGTCTCGAGGCTAACTGATTATATGACTCATTCGGTTCTTTCGTGAGAGTTTCAAACTTTCTCTTGTACGCAGAGGGAGTGAGCTTAAACTCTTTTAATACAGCCTCTTTAACTTCCTTATAATTAGCAAAATCCTCTGCCCTTAATTTTCGAAAAACGTGATTTGCATATTTACCGTCTAAAAAAGAAATGATGACTTTGCCTTGAAACTCCTCTGGTACTATATCTTAAATCCCCTTTCCGCTGTCTCAAAGAGATTTATCACCTCTTCTGGGCTTTTAGGGCTTCCAGCTAACACATTTCCCAATAATTTTATATAATTAGCCAGCCGCGCATCTGCTGGATTACTAGAAACTGCCACCGTTCGCACATCACCCCTCTCCTCGTTTGCATTCCTCATTTGCAGTTCCAGCATTCTATACTCATGCTCTCTCTCCTTTTCTCTTTCTCTTTCTGCCGCCTCTCTCTCTTCCCTTCTCAGCTGCATCTCTAACCTCATCCTCTCTAATTCAAAATCATCTCCAATCCTTTCCTTAGCTCTCTGCTTTCTGGTCCCGCTCCGCAGCATATCCGTATCGTTGTCATTGCCGTAATCCCTCAACCCTCTCATGTCTTCCGCAGCATCAGACTCTCTGTCTATTGTCACCTCCTCGCTTCTCCGGGCTCTCCCTGAAAGGGATAGCCCGGAGAAGAAATCTGGGGATAGCACGCAGGGGATTGCAATCTGGGGATAGCACGCAGGGGACGCACAATTTCTGGGGATAGCACGCAGGGTGAGCCTGCGTGCTATCCCCAGAAAGGGATAGCACGCAGGCTCACCCTGCGTGCTATCCCTTTCTGTGTCTGTGTAGCCTCGCCTTAACTCATCCCTTTCCCTATCGCGACCGCTCCTAAGCTCCATTTTAGCTCGTACAGGCCTCTGCCGTATCTAACTACTCACCCCTAGAGTAAGAGGATACTTACCTCCGATGTGACGACAGGAACGAACCGCTTCGTCAGTCTGCCACCTGAAGCACACAGTCGGAACACTCTTGGCAGTATCAGCCTTGCGTTGGTCAGCTCCCAGTGAATGTTGAACTTTTCCGTCACCTTCACAGCTTTTTCCACAGTTCGAACGTGATGCACGACTCTTCAGGTACCTTCACAGCTATTCTATCGCCTGAAGCACACCGCAGGACACTCTTGGCAGTATCAGCCTTGTTCTGGTCAGCTCACAATGGATGTCGGAACTCTTCCGTCACCTTCGCAGCTTTCTTTCACCTCCGTTGCGTACTGGCGGCTGCGCCACTTCGTGATGTTGCTTCTTCGTTTGTTTGTCTATTGGGACCACTTAGGAATGTCCCCTCGGTTCGATCGCAATACGCGACGGGTAAAGAGTTTTTCAGATAAAATCAACGGTTTTATCACACTTGCTGGGACTCAATACTGAGGCTCTTCCCCAATAAATTGGTTCAACTTCAGCCTTTACTTAAAAATAACAATTATTTATTGAACCTTCCAAACATGCTTGATAGAACAAGGACAAATGCTCAATTACATAGCATTACAACAACACCAGCTTACTATGCCTGTTCAGCTGTATTCACAGAGCCCAATGCCGTTATTACCAGTCGGCATTTCCCAGCTTTAAAATTTTGCGTCTTTTCGCGTTCGTCCTACGACTGGCTCTGTTCCTCGCTGTTGCCAACCCTTTCTCTTTCTCTCTCCGCCCGACCATCTGGGAAGTCCGCTAGCCTCCAGGTCGCTTGTCAGCGGACGCGAGCATTTTGGGTGACATCCGTACCTCCGGGCACTGCTACTTCAATTAACTCTCCAGATGCTGGGACAGAGGGCCTCCCATGTAGCATATGGTTTTTGGTGAAATTCGAAATAATATACAAAACATGAACAAAAAAAGTATCTAAAAAGGCCTCTAGCCTGACAGTTGGGTTGTTTTACCTATGAGCGGCACTTTTTTGCACACCATGGGCTAAATGGCCATGGTCACATGGGCTCCGAAGGCTCAGAGAAGGTTGGGAAGGGGACCCACTGGAAGAGCTGTTGGGAGACAGATGGTAGCCTCCCGTCAAGGCCATCCAGCGTGTTCTTTAACATGCACAGGGTATGGCTCTCCTGCACACGGGGCCACGGTTTAACGTCCCATCCGACGGACGGCGGCCTTTCCAAGCCCATCGGTGTCCCCTACTGACCGTGGGCAGGGCGGGGAATTTTGCGGAGATAAATCTCAACGCTGACCCAACTGGGACTCGAACCTGGGAACTACAGATTACGAGCCTGGCGCGCTACCGACTGAGCCACCCCTGCCCCAATTAATCTTAGTAGCAAGTAGATTACACCAATGTATAAAATAGAAGTACCATTCAATAAAGCAAAGCACGTTTACGTAAATTAGGGATACACAGATGCACTATTAATAAAATTAAATTTCTCACATAAATTTTAGCTTTCTAACTTTCTATTGGAAAACCGCTAATCCCCACTATGCGCTTGGTGAGAAAGGGGACACCGATGAGCTTGGAAAGGACTCCGTCCATCGGATGGGATGTTAAGCCGTGGTTCACGTGCGGAGAGCTATACCCCGTGAATGTTAAAGAACACGTTGGATGGCTTTGACGGGACCCATCTGTCTCCTAACAACTGTCTAGTGGGTTCCTTTCCCCCATGGGGGTGGCTCAGTCGGTAGTGTGCCAGGCTCGAAATCTGCAGTTCCCAGTTTGAGTCCCACCTGGGCTAGCATTGAGATTTATCTCCGCAAAACTCGTCACACTGTCCTCAGTCAGTAGGGAACACCAATGGGCTTGAAAAGGCCATCGTCCGTGTATGGGACATTAAGCCGTGGTTCTGTGTGCTGGAGAGTCACACCCTGTGCAAGTTAAAGAACACGTTGGATGGCCTTGACGGGAGGCTACTATCCGTCTTCTCACAGATGTTCTTTGGGTCACCTTCTCCCAACCTTCTCTGAGCCTTAAGGGTCTTTGGAACCTGGCCATTTAGCCCATTTTTGGCAAAATAATGCCTCTCGAGGTGAAACCCAACCCAAATCTCTTCCCAAACCTTCTCTGGATCCTTGTAACCTGGTCATTTAACTCATTGTGTTCAAGGAAGTGCCGCTCAGAGGTAAAACAACACAAATCTACTACAAATTTTTAGACAAGCACAGCCGACTTGTACAAACTAACAATCCACCTGCTTGGCTGATTCAAACGCATCTGTCTGATTTTAAATCACAGACAAAACCTGAGGGATCATACATTTCTCACTAGTACATTAATAAAATTCTTCGTCCTTGAAAAGCCTCCCAAGTCCAAGTACAAAAATAGAAAAGCCTCCCAAATCCAAGTACAAAAGTAGAAAAGCCAAATTGAAGAATGATGCACGCGCTGTTCGAATCACAGAACTGGACATACGTTGTTTTTTTAATAATTACTGCCAGGAATGGCCAAGTTATAGTAATACATTGTGTATGTTGTTTCTAATGTCAGAAACTATGGTATATACACTATGTTGCAAAAAGTGTCCGGACACTTTCATGTTAACGAATAGCCGCGTTCAAATCTACATAACTTTGAAAATAAGCTTTTTACCGAAAAAAGTCACTAGACATAAGTTGAAGATCTCGGTCAGAGCTCTCTAAATCTCTATTTTCTATAATATTAATTAAATATTTAAAAAGTTATGGAAGCTATAATATTTAACAACAGATGTTATCACACACCACACTTCGAAAACATTTCCCCCAAAAATTGATGAAAACTTCAATAATCCTAAAACAAAATTCAAATATCGCATTTATATTGCGAACAACTTGTTATAACAGTTGTGATTTAACTTTTTGAAGCAAATTTTCAAAACTAACAAAAGTTTCACCTAAATGTTTCAACTTCCATAACTCTTTAAATATTCAATTAATATTATAGAAAATAGAGATTTAGAGAGCTCTGACCGAGATCTTCAATTTAGGTCTAGTGACTTTTTTCCGTAAAAAGTTTGTTTTCAAAGTTAGGTAGATTTGAATGTGACTATTCGTTCACTTAACATGAAATTGTCCGGATACTTTTTGCAATATATGTAGTGTATATTTTTGGCATGAAAGATAGCTTAAAAGAGTCATTTAAAGTTTTGCTATTTTCCAACTTTAGCTTCATCTAATGGTGGAATTAAAACTATTGTAAGTTCCTAATGATTCTTTAGTAAGTAGGCTAACCCAAAAAAGAAATTTTAACTTCCGCTTTGAGCGATTTAATCCTTATAGACCAGTGTCTTGCAAACTGTGTGCCGCGGCACAGTAGTGTGCCGCGAGAGATTTTCAAATTGACACTAGATATTCCAAAGATTTAATTTTGACTTGACTTGTGTTATCGACGTGCTTTAATAAAAATCTTTCAGATTTTATCAACTGGGATCTTGTAAGTATTTATCAAGCTTTTTCCAAATTTTGGTATTAATTTTTGATTATTTCAAGCCATAGAATGGACAAATATTTAAAACAAACACCGAGTTATGAATTAAAGAACGAGAGCAAATCTTCAAGTAAAACCAGGCTGATGACTTCAACAAAGCGCAAATGTAACGACGATTATATAGAGTTTGCTTTTATTCTTTTTTTAGGTGTGCCGCGGAAAAAAAATTAGATTCAGTGTGCCGCAGAGTAAAAAAGTTTGCGAGACACTGTTATAGACGAACAGCAAAGCAAAAACAACTGATCTTTTTTTTTTCTTTTTTTGGAAAACGAGATAAAAAGCATAGAGCAAGATACTTCTTTTATGCCCTTCTGACCATACATACTTCTGATGTCAGACGTAGAATTGAAATTTAGAAACAGTAAGATACACTTAAAAACTGGGTGACAGAAACTGTATTAAAATTAAATGTTTGAAAAGAATTTCATTATTCATATCTATTCACTTTCAGGGTATTCCAGGATCAGAAGGTGTTGCAGGCCCTAAAGGAAAAGAAGTAAGTACATAAATATTAATAAATGGGAACCTTCCACGTAATTTGAAGTAGTTCCTAATGCTTCTTCTTCGCAATTTTGTACAGTCGCTCAAAAAAGTATCCGAACACTATGGTTAATTACAGAATTCAGAAAAAAATATCTGGCAACGATTTTTTTAGAAATTAGTGATCTGGCAACCTTCGTGTCACGTGACACGAAGGTTGCCAGATCACTAATTTCTAAAAAAATCGTTGCCAGGTATTTTTTCTGAATTCTGTAATCAACCATAATGTTCGGATATTTATTTGAGCGACTGTACATACATAAATATTAATAAATTAATTGTATGTACATAAATATTAATAAATTAATTGTGTATACATAAATATTGATAAATATTCATAAAACTCGTAAAGCTACAAAGACAATTGATAAAACTGTTTTTTCAGGGCCCACCAGGACAACCAGGGCAGCCTGGACAAAGTGGACCAGCAGGACCAATGGTTAGTAGGTGACCTCTCGTAACTAGTGATGAATGCAAACATTTAGTGCAAAGTGGATCGAGTATTATTTGCTGTCAATTATAGTATAAAGAATTAAAGAGTATTTTCGATTAATAAAAAGTTTAACCTGGAGGCATTTTTTCAGCAAAAATATTTCTTGAATTCTCTGTTTACAAGCAATCTGTGCCTTTCCTATTGATTGACTGTGTAAAGAAAGTTTCATGGAAGCCAATTCTCAGCCCATCGATTGCAACTTCCGTCCCACGTGATGAAACCTTTAGAGTGCAGAGCAGTAAATCTGCGAGTCGGATGATGCACTGAGTACCGGATGATCAGTTGTGTGTGACCTTTGAGAGCTCGTAAAAGTGACGGATCAGACCTCAGATAAGATCAGCGTACAGTGTTACAGTTTGTAGGTGCAAAAGGCAATCAATGGCGAAGATCATTGGAGACAGTTTCTATATTGGAGTGACCAAGCGAAGAGCCACTAAACGGGGTGGTGGTGGCTGAGTCGGCATCGCGCGAGGCTCGAAATTTATAGTTCCCAGATTCGAGTGTTACTTGGAAAAGCATTGAAATTTATCTCCGTAAAACTCCCTGACATGACTTTGGTCAGTGGGAAACACTAATGGGCTTGGAAAGGCCGCCGTCCGTCATATGGGACGTTAGGCCGTGAATCCGTATACGGGAGAGACATACCCTGTTCACGTTAAGAACATCTGGATGACATTGATCAGAGGCTACCACCTGTTTCCTAACAGCTGTCTAGTGGGTCTTTTCAGTCTCCCCTTCAACCTTCTCTGAGCCCTCAGGTTCTTGTGACCTGGCCTTTAACCCATTGTGTGCAAAAAAGTGCCACTCAGAGGTAAAACAATCCAATCCAAGACACTAGAATAAAAAAACTATATTAGGAAAGAACCGCTGGAAAAGTTCTATATTTAAAAAACAGAAATATACATTTCTAATGAATAATGAATTAGAAAAAAAAACTATATTTTTAAAAAATCAGGAAAATGATTAAAAAACAAAAAATATATTATTTTAAAAAGGACTATGAATTATCAAAATCATTTAGTTATGCACTTTAAAATGTTGGTCAAAAAATTTGGAAGAAATAATTCGGGTTCATTATAGTGATGAATTGTTTTATGAGCCGCATGCGACCGGGAGTTGGGTTGGGTTACCTCTGAGCGGCACTTTTTTGCACACCATGGGCTAAATGGCCAGGTCACATGGACTACGAAGGCTCAAAGAAGGTTGGGGGAGGGGACCCACTGGAACAGCTGTTGGGAGACAGATGGTAGCCTCCCGTCAAGGCCATCCAGCGTGTTCTTTAACGTGCACAGGGTATGGCTCTCCCACACACGGGGCCACGGCTTAACGTCCCATCCGACGGACGGCGGCCTTTCCAAGCCCAGCGGTGTCCCCTACTGACCGTGGGCAGGGCGGGGAATTTTGCGGAGATAAATCTCAACGCTGACCCAGCTGGGACTCGAACCTGGGAACTACAGATTACGAGCCTGGCGCGCTACCGACTGAGCCACCCCCGCCCCAACCGGGAGTTAGATAGGCCTCTATTCGAATGCTTGCGTACCCAAAACAATAGTGGAACACTGTATGCAACTATTCAGAATAAGCTTCCAGGGAAGCTCAATCACCGAATCAACCTCTTTGATGACGACACACCTCCTCAAACAGTGAACACCATCAAAATTTGTTACGTAGGATGGTGATGGTAGTGTTTAAACATCCTCATGATAGTACAGTCGCTCAAAAAAGTATCCGAACACTATGGTCGATTGTACTCTTTGTTGCTGCACAACACAGCAACCACGGCAATCCCCGTTCCGTTCCGTCTCAAGACACTATCAAGTTGAATGGAAAGCCGCGACTATCTACTGTCGGGGGCAAGGCTACACCATATAGATGCATCTCATCCCCGACATCCTATGGCGAGCAGTCCTATGAAAGGAAAGCTCATCTATCGGTCAAAACCTGAAATTTACTTTGTTCCCTGGTTAGCCATGAACAAGGATATGTAGGTCCAAGGTCGCTCGGCACCCGGGGTGGAGACTCTTAGTGGGACTCAGACTTTGAAAAGGGCCCTTGCCTATTAGGGGACCAATCCGTTCGGCAGGGCCCTTGAACTGCTCCACTGAGAGACTGATTTTGAGGTCTTGGCACCGTCCAACCGGGCCACTTAACCAGTCAGCGATGCCTTCGACCTCAGTTGGTCTTGGCTCTTCCAACCGGGGCCCATACCGGTCAGCAGAGTCTTCGACCAGATGCAGGCCCACAACCCCCCCCCCCCCCATCACCACGGCAAGATGGTCCCCTATCGGGGGGGGGACTATAGTTGATTACAAAATTCAGAAAAAATATCTGGCAACGATTTTTTTTTACAAATTAGTGATCTGGCAACCTTCGTGTCACGTGACACAAAGATTGCCAGATCACTAATCTCTAAAAATATCGTTGCCAGATATTTTTTCCGAATTCTGTAATCAACCATAGTGTTCGGATATTTTTTTGAGCGACTGTACAGATATGATTTCTTCATCTTTGGATCTCTGAAGAACACATTCGAAGGATGCTGATTGAGGTGCATCAGGTTGTGCACTTTTGGTTTTCTCCGTTAAAGGTATCCTGTGTTTGGTGATACATTGAAACTTACGTCTGAACATTTATGGTGACTTTCTGTGCTTGAGCCAAATATATCACGGGCAATGGACCTCAGAAGGGAATGCCAGGCTCGTAATCTGCAGTTACCTGGGTCGAGTCCCAGCTGGGCCAACGTTGAGATTTATTTGAGCAAAACTTTGTGTCCTCGGTCAGTAGGGGATATTGATGCGCTTGGTAAAGAGTCCTCTGTCAGATGGAACGTTAAGCCATGTCTTCGTTACAGGAGAGCCATACCCCTGTGCACGTTAAAGAACACACTGGATGGCCTTGACAGGAAGCTTACCATCTGTCTTCTGACAGCTGTTCCAGTGGCTTACGTCTCGTAAAGCTGTGGCATATGAGCCAGAGCTTTACGAGATGTAAGCCATTGGACAGCTAGAGACATAAGGTTGGGGGAGGAGTGTGTTTCCTCCCCCAACTTTTTCTGAGGCCTAGGGGTCCTTGTGACCTGGATATTTAGGCCTTTGTGTGCAAAAAAACTGACGCTCAGAGGTAACAACAGCAACCCAACCTCAGAAAGGTTGCTGTTTCAACCTTCCATCTCTGGGGCGGCGGTGGCTCAGTCGGTAGCGCGCCAGGCTCGTAATCTGTAGTTCCCAGGTTCGAGTCCCAGCTGGGTCAGCGTTGAGATTTATCTCCGCAAAATTCCCCGCCCTGCCCACGGTCAGTAGGGGACACCGATGGGCTTTGAAAGGACGCCGTCCGTCGGATGGGACGTTAAGCCGTGGCCCCGTTTGCGGGAGAGCCATACCCTGTGCACGTTAAAGAACACGCTGGATGGCCTTGACGGGAGGCTACCATCTGTCTCCCAACAGCTGTTCCAGTGGGTCCCCTCCCCCAACCTTCTCAGAGCCTTCGGGGTCCATGTGACCTGGCCATTTAGCCCATGGAGTGCAAAAAGTGCCGCTCAGAGGTAAAACAACTCAACCCAACAAAAAATTTAGGCCTTTGTGTGCAAAAAACTGATACTCAGAGGTAACAACAGCAACCCAACCTCAGAAAGGTTGCTGTTTCAACCTTCCATCTAATTTGGAGTAGTTCCTAATGCGTCTTCTTGGCAGTTTTGCAACATACCACACCTGAGCTCACAGTAGAAGTCTAAAGCTTTTAATGAAGACACGGTAATCTTCAAAGGTTTGTGAAGTTCTGATTTTCCGATTAAAGTCAGTCCAAATTTCTTGCGGGGTTTCTTACTTAAAAGAAGCGTCTCTGCGAGCAACACTCCCACACTGAAAAGAAGACATTTGCTATAAAGGAGCTGCAATTGATACAAATGACACGAATATCCATAAAAAGTGAAGCGTCCTGCAGATATGCCAGTAAGGACCATTTCTAGCACGTTATAATTTGACTGTTATTCGGCAGTTATTATTATTATTCGAACTATAATATTTACAGTTGTGGAAAATAAAGAACATTTAGACAAAGCATATAGCGTTTATCTGGATTATAATATCGATGAAGAAAAGACCAAAAGCGCCTCCTAAAGTGTCCAAAACGGACGCGACTAATCCCATTTTAACAATATATTTCATCTAAGAAATCTCAAGATTTTAGAAACTTAAGAATTACGTTCATATTCTGCGATTAAATAATAACCAATAACTGCCAAATTATAACGGGCTAGAAATAATTTGGTAAATTGTGATGGGTATGTTGAGGTATGTTGGCAACATTTTCTACTGCAACTGATAAATCGAATTATGGATTTATGAACGATAATATGGGTCTGCTGTGTTAGAGTGCATTTGACATTTTTTAAATTATTATACATTGAGATAGAGAAGGCATTTGTGTAATACCATCCGCATTTTAAAATAAATTCAGTACTTTAACCCTTTCACGACTAAGGGAAACATTTTTCCCCATTTTAAAATTGGTGATTGTCGTATTTAATTATAACCTTATCTCCATTTTTTGTACAGAATGTCAAAATAGAACGTATGCTGAACGCAATTGCGTAAACGGGAACGTTTAGAAAACAAAAACAAGAACTGTCAGGACGCATAATATATGTCCTATGTGCAATGTCCATCTTTGCCCCACTACCAAAAGAAATTGCTTCGCAGAATATCATAATTAGCACATCATTTTGTACAGTAATTTTATTTCATAATTTTGTATTATTTTAGTTAGCATTTTGTTCTAATAAACCAATAAATAAAAGACATTGCATAATAAGCCTAACTATAATTTGTGTTACCTATATAGTCCATTGGGAAAAATATTTCCCATAAAATTCCAAAAAAACTACACATTGTTATGTATTTTTCTTATGTTTTTTATTTATTTTACGTCTAAACAAACTAAAATAAACAGTTACATACTAATATTTACTCTTAGAAACCTTATGGTCCTGAAAGGGTTAAATCCAAAGGTAGAAATAGCCCGTAGAACTTATTTCGTAGACTTCCAATGTCACCATTAATAGTGAATATATTATGTACGTGTTTAAATACCCATTTTATCAGCTTCGATGTGACCTTTTCTCTCTTGTAGGGTCCACCTGGGCCACAAGGGCCATTAGGACCACAAGGGCCAGCAGTAAGTATCACATTCGAATAATAATATATGTAAAAATAAATAATAATTCTATGGATGTGTGTGTCAGGTCAAAATCGTGAGTAGTGTATATAATGAGAGTTCTGCCATAATGTCAAAATATAAGGACTCCTATGTTAACCTATGAGAACATTTGCTGGAAATAATATAAAATTAATTTTTTGTTTTTTTATTGCATCTCAAATTCTGTTGTAAGTTATTCTATAGGTTATCATGTGATTCCCTATACCAGTGGTTCTCAACCTTTTATGCTTCACATACCGTTTGGAATTGTGTATGTAACTGGCGTACCCCTTGTATAGATAGATAAAACTATAGTTATAGTATAACAATGGGAATAAAATTAAACATATATATCAGTGGTTCTCAACCTTTTATGCTTCACGTACCCCCTGGAAATGTTTATGTAACTGGCGTACCCCTTGTATAGATAGATAGATAAAACTATAGTTATAGTATAACAATGGGAATGAAATAAAACATATATATCAGTGGTTCTCAACCTTTTATGCTTCACGTACCCCCTAGAAATTTGTATGTAACTGGCGTACCCCTTGTATAGATAGGTAAAACTATAGTTATAGTATAACAATGGGAATGAAATAAAACATATGTATCAGTGGTTCTCAACCTTTTATGCTTCACGTACCCCCTGGAAATGTGTATATAACTGGCGTACCCCTTGTATAGATAGATAAAACTATATTTATAGTATAACAATGGGAATAAAATAAAACATATATCTCAGTGGTTCTCAACATTTTATGCTTCACGTACTCCCTGGAAATGTATATATAACTGGTGTACTCCTTGTATAGATAGATAAAACTATACTTATAGTATAACAATGGGAATAAAATAAAATATATATATATCAGTGGTTCTCAGTCTTTTATGCTTCACTTACCCCCTGGAAATGTGTATGTAACTGGCGTACCCCTTGTATAGATAGATAAAACTATAGTTATAGTATAACAATGGGAATAAAATTAAACATATATATATTAAATTTTGTATTTATAAATTACATATATCGATGAACACAAAAAATGATATTTTTGCACAACAGTGTTGCCAACTTCGCGACTTTGTTACTAGATCTAGTGACTTTTGAGCTCTCACGGCATACCCCAAAAAATTTTACCGCATACCCCACGTTGAGAACCCCTGTCCAATACATTAACATTTTGCCAGAGCTTTCATTATACACACTATTATCATGATAAAAAAAAGCAATTATATTTATTAAAGGCAAATTACTGAAAGTAAAGTTTATTTAGGACTAAATACGCTAGAAACTTCCTGGCCATTGAACTACTATTGAATAAAATCATTATAAATGTTACGAACGAGTAATTAAATGAAAAATAATATTTAAAAAAATCAAAAATTGAATCTTTTAACTTTAATTACTAAATGCCGATTAAATGGCCGAAATCATGATGAAGCGAAATTATTTATTTTAATTTCTTTAATTATTTTTTGTTACAATATAAGAATTTTTTTAAATTTTGACCGGGCTCAGACCCTTTAGAGCCAGAAGTGGTTTCTGTGCTGCTTGAACCCAGTCCGGGCAAGATCAGATCTCTAATTAAATACAAAGACAAAATAAATCAAAATTTAAGTTTAAGTAATTGGCAGTATTAGTCCATATTTTATGCGAAAATTCTATTGCTAGAACTATTATTATTCTGCCTGGTGACTTAAAAGCTTTGTAATAAAATCCTCTTAATCCTTGCAGTACACTCGCTCAAATAAATATCCGAACACTGTGGTTGATTACAGAATTCACGAAACAGCAAACTGGAGCGTGTGCAGTTACTGCACACGCTCCAGTTTGCTGTGAACGGTAACTGCACACGCTCAATATTTCCGTGAGTGAGCCCACACGATCTAGGTCTTTGTGAGCTCGCACGATCCAATGTGCTGTGAACATTAACCGCAACCGCTCCAGTTGTTGTGAACGGTAACTGCACACGCTCAATATTTCCGTGAGTGAGCCCACACGATCTAGGTCTTTGTGAGCTCACACGATCCAATGTGCTGTGAACATTAACCGCAACCGCTCCAGTTTGCTGTGAACGGTAACTGCACACGCTCAATATTTCCGTGAGTGAGCCCACACGATCTAGGTCTTTGTGAGCTCACACGATCCAATGTGCTGTGAACATTAACCGCAACCGCTCCAGTATCCTGTGAACGGTAACTGCACACGCTCCATATTCATTGCATTATATATTCATACGCATTATATATATTAAAAAATATCCGAACACTGTGGCTGATTACAGAATTCAGAAAAGATATCTGACAACGATTTTTTTTAGAAATTAGTGTCCGTCCAATCTTCGTGTCACGTGACACGAAGGTTGCCAGATCACTAATTTCTAAAAAAAATCGTTGTCAGATATTTTTTCTGAATTCTGTAATTAACCACAGTGTTCGGATACTTTTTTGAGCGACTGTACCGAATTAATTTCTTCCTTTAAATTTATTCATGGCAACAATTATTTTCAGTAACCGCTGATGTCTGTGGGATTTTTAAGATTTTCAATCCAATCTGCAAGGATTTTGGTTTATTCCAATGGGTTCATACAGAGCTTATAATCTTCCCTTAGGTTACATAAGGGGAAGGTCATACAAAGTTTGGTACCCATAATTTTCTAAGGGGCTGAGTGCATAGCCGGAAAGACAAATGCAGAAATAGTCTATGCTCTGCCCTACCAAAAATATTGGAATTTTTGCGTTATACCAGTGGAAATCTATCTTCGAAGCTCTATTAACTTCTAAAATATACATTTAATGGAAAAATGTGATTTAAAAATCATACTCGAATCTATTTAAATATCGATTTTTCGACAACTTTGTTCAGTAGTTAAGGGGCCATGGAAGCTGGAATTATACTTTAGCTCAAATTACTAAAAACTTAAATAATAAGTATTGTTTCAAAACATTTAAAATACTAAATGTTCATTTTTGAAGTTTGGGTAATATTTCTTTCAATATTAGACGATTTGTACAAAATAATTTATTCTTAAATATTTAGCTTCCATAACTCTTTAAATACTGAACGAATATTATTGAAAATCGAGATCTAAATCGATATGATTATGATCTTTACTTTTTCTTTAGTCCCATTTTTTCGTTTAATGCATATTAACAGTTTTGTATTAATAGATTATTAGAAAATTAATTAGATTATTTATTCACATTATTTAACAAGACTTATTAGTATATTACTAGTTTACATTTAACGTATTTAAGAGCTTTATTGATTAAATATAATATATGTTAGATTCCCTTATAGGCACATAGGGATTGAAAAGGTTAATTCTCAGCTTTCAAAATAACCAATGGTAAAAATAATAATATTGTATGTTATTTATTGTAACAGACCAAGTTCATATTCCGCGATTAAAGTTTGTGATTCTTTCAGGGTCCAAGAGGAAAGCCAGGACTTCCAGGGTTATCAGGAGCTGATGGAGCACCTGTAAGTAAATGCCATTTGTTTATAAAACACGATTCGGTATAAAAATTAAGTCTATGCTAACACTGAGCAAAAATATTAAATTTCTAGTTTTGTTTTAATGCTCTTTATTTTACACAACTGTAAATATTATAGAAAATTTTATATATATAAAGATAAAAAAAATAAAATTAATTTTTGCATGTTCTTTTAATATATGCATTTGTAATACTGAGTATGACTTTTTCCCATCATAATTTACCAAAATAAATGGAGCGGGTTGGACTCGTAATCTGCTAATTTCCAGGTTAGGGTCAGAAATTCAGATTTAGCTACTCCTCACCACCACGCCCTCTATGAGAAAGAGAACGCCTCTAGTTTAAAGGCTTCTGTTCATCGTATCGGACAGGGGTGGGGAACCCTTGGCACGCCAACGACTTTTTTCAGGCACACAACCCAGGGCTCATCTTAAAAAATAATTAAATAAATAAATATCCAGCATCTTCGCTGAGTTGTATATTTTAACATAATAGAATGCAATTTTATTAAGTAGAGCGATCCCAAATAAAAATGCAATAAAGAAACAAACACTATCAACTGTTTTAGTCATAATAAGTAACAAGAAAATGAAACCAACATCCTATTTCCAAGCCATCTATCTCCGCGATATACTGACGTACGAGTTTTGTCCCCTTCAGTTGTTGCATGATTCGTCAGGCATTCGGACATGGCGTGAGTCCTTTACTATCATTTTGTATATTTTTTTCGTGTTTCGTAAAGAATTTATCGGTTTTCTAAAGTGAGTATATATGTGAATTTGGATTTAATTAAATCGTAAGTCATTAAAATATGGATTGGAAGTATTTATTGTCAATTAATATGTTTAATTTATTAGATATAAATGCAAATTTTCTTTACATTGGCATAAACATAAGTTATTGTTAAAGCTATGTGAAATGTATTATCAATATTCAAGATTATGAAGTATTATCTGCACGTGATTAGATGGAATGCGTATTGTTCCCAAAATTTTGGCTGGCACGTGAGAAAATTTTGCATAAAAGATTTGGCGATTTTGGCACGCACACTTAAAAAAGTTGCCCACCCCTGGTATAGAACGTTAAAGCCATACTCTATGCACGTTAATTCACTAGATGGCCTTGACGGGAGGCTTCATCTGTCTCCTAATGGCTATTCAGTGGACTCCCTTCCCTAACCTTTGCTGAGCAATTGTAGCCTGGCCATTTAATCCACTGTGTGCAAAAAAAACAGTGTCGCTTAAACCCAACCCCAAGCAAATAAGTAAATGTCCATCTGCAATTTGGATTAAAAATTCCAAATGTAAAACGTTTGGGTACTTACGTATTAACGCCACCGCTGGCGTTAATACGTAAGTACCCAAATCTATTACAAAATAATGTTACATTAATGTTCATTTTTACTGCTGAACTGAAATTTGAGATATCTACTGTATATATATGTTACCGCTAAAGCTCGAAAGCCGTTAATGTGCACATTACCTAGCTAATCTGCAGATTAACTGATTTGCTCCGTTAAAGTGCGGAATCAAAAGTTTTCTGCATTTTACCTAGGTAATGTGCACATTAACGACTTCCGTATCGTTAAAGTTCAAAAGTAAAAAAAAAAAGACTATTTCTAGTGTCCGAGAGTAGAGTTGAAACCAGGTCATCCCTCTGTCAACATGAATCAGTCGTCCGAATTATAAAAAACGCCCCCAAAATGAGCAGGCCAAGTGAGAACGAATCACTTTACTGATTCGTTCTCACTTGGCCTCCGCTCATCCGGAGCGTTTTTTATAATGCGGACGAGTGAATCACGTGACACAAAGATTCATATTCAAGAGACTCACCACTTTACGGATTCGTTCTTACTTGGCCTTCGCACATTAGGGCAATTCCAAATGCCATTTTAGTAATCCCTGTTGTAACAAATGATTTTATTGCGTCTATATAAATAACATTTTGTATGCTGTATAATTCAGTTTTACACTTTAACTGTCTATCATTAGTTATTTCATAGAATACCTAGTTATTTCATAGAATAACTAGTTAAAGTGTGGAATTATTAATTTATTACACGCTGCGGTGGCGTTAATACGTAAGTACCAACGTTTGAAATAGCTTAATAAATTTTTTTTTTCGGAAACAGAAATAACAAATATCATCAAAACTAATACCTGCCTAGTTTCCTGCATTAGCATTTCCTGCATTAGCAACAACTCTAGAAACGTAAAAATACGAACATAAATCGGTTTTTTTGCTCTGTACGAAACTTGCCTTGATAAGGACCAGAATTTTTATCTTCTATATTTTTATTGCTACTATATATATTGAAGTGAAAAAAATCCTTCGCTTGAAAAAAGCATCATAAATTATGTTTCAGTAAAGATACTCTACATAGCAAATAAGTTAATTAACTTAATGAAGGTTTACAAAGCAAGGATGCATTACAAAACTACAAATCGAGTTTACGAGATCAGCCATTTTGCTCTGTTCTGGCGTTGCCAGTATCAAAAAGTTAATACTCATCTTTAAACTTGATACTTATATAGGTAGAGGTTGGCCATCTCAAAATTGGACGCCATGTTTTGTCGTCGCTCAGATTGTTTAGTGTGCATAGCTGAATGGTATTGCACGGTACTTATGGATTCCGGAAAAGGGTAGGGTAATATTTGATACAGATTTCAGTGATCACGGTTGGAAGCACTTTAGAAAACGGCTAAAAAAAGAAAAAGTAAATTTTACGGCTTTTTTCTATAAGAAAAAAAGATATAATTTCAGTTTGTTGTCTGTCCTTCTGTAGACATCGAAATTTTTTGTTTATACAGAAAAAAAATTCTTTTTGTGTTAAATAGGTATTAATGATATATTATGATTTGCATTTTTGAATATCCTAAAAGTTATAACTGCGCCCTCTAACGGTGCAAAAAGTTGAAAATTGGAAAATATCAAACGAATATTCCAAGATGTAGTTATGTTAGAAGTTTGAAATTTTGGTGTTGAAATGTGAAGGTTACGATTTTGACATTGACAACAATCACTTGACCCTTTAGACCCAGGGGGGGAGGTGAATACAACTTTTTTTGTTTTAACAGAAAATTGTATGTTATTAAAGATAAATTAAAAATTCTTTTTTGGTTGGACAATCATCATCATCATCATCATCCTCAAGCAGCCATGGGCTACGGAGGTCCAACCAGACCGCACAGTTTAATTCTCCAAGCATATCTGTCCTGAGCTACATCTGCTGCATCCGGCCACTGTACACCAATTCTAACAAGGTCCTGTTTGACATTGTCAGCCCACCGCATCCTAGGTCTCCCCCTCCTTCTGATGCCTCTAGGCACACTCTTCATAACCCTATTCGCCAATCTATAATTATCCATACGGGCAACATGGCCAAACCAGCGGAGTCTCTCTCTGCACAATATATTCTAACAGAACTAGCCCATTTACTGTTAATTAATATATAATCAATCATATTCCTATGCAGCCCATCAGGTGAAACCCACGTGTATTTATGTATGTCGCGGTGTTTGTAATATATGTTAGTTATTCTGAAACCATTGAGTTTACTTACCTGTAGGAGACGTTGCCCATTTGCCATTGCAGCTACCAATACCAAAAGGGCCTATTACTCCTCCCCAAAGGTCAGAGTCGGTACCAACTTCGGCATTGAAGTCACCAAGAACAAGGGTAATATCTCCTTTCTTGACAGAATTCGAAATATCCTGAAGTTGTCCGTAAAACCTATCCTCATCCTCATCAGAATCCTCAGTGGGGGCATAACAGCAGATAACATTCAAGTCTTTAATGCTTGTCTGAAATTTTGCTGTAAGAAACCTTTCATTAATGCACTCATATCCTAGAAGAGCATCACTAGCATGTCTGCTGAGCAGCAGACCCATGCCTTGGTGATGCTTTCCATCCTCCCTCCCTGTAAAAAGGAATTTAAAGTTATTTTTAAGTATCTCACCTTTACCTGTCCATCTGGTCTCTTGCAAGCCTAGAATATCTAGGTTATAGCGCTGGAATTCCTGCATGAGGACATCAAGAGAATAATCTCTATGTAATGTCCTCACGTTCCACGTTTCTGCAGAGAGAAAATGATTAGTAGGATTTTTAAAGAAATTAGGTTTATTGAGATTGGTAGGGCCAACAATATCAAACAGCCCCCTGATCGCAGGCAGGGGGCAAAGACCTGTTCCTCCTCCGCTAAAGGCTGAAGTCACCGATGCTGGTAGGAACTTCAGGCACCACCTTTTCAAGTGGACTTTTTCAAGAGCCATATGGCCTGCCTGAGACACATTACTCCAGTTTAGGCTTGACGATGCCCAACTAGCTAAGTAAGGTTCAGGTACCTGCGATGACCTCTGATTAGGATTATCCACCAGCTGATATAAGGTATCCCATGCCTCTGTTCACTTAAAGCTGGCAACCCAGAAGCAAACAGAAAACACAGCAGCAGACTCTCCCTCAACAGAGGCCCACCAGTGCAGCAAGTCCAGGATCCATAATCAAGCTCAAATCCATAAACAAGTCCAGTCTAGTAGGTATAAATGGTCAGCACTAGGACCCTGTGAAGTTGACCACTCCTCAGCAGGGTTGAAAGAAACGAAAAAAGTGGCCATAGATGACCAGATCAGTAGGCCATACTGAACTGGCAGCCCTCCCCTTCCGTTCCCTTCCAAAAGAGAATATCTCTTTTGAAAGGTACTAACGGCCTGCACCACGAGAAGGCGGGGTCGGACATTAGGTGCTAGACCTGGCCGGTTCTGTGCATCATCACTAGGGATTGGATCATATTCCTATGCAGATATAATATTGATTGGATCACAGCTCTCCTATGCAGATATTTATTGCATGCAGATATTCCGATGCAGATTTCCTATGCAGATTTGCATGCAGATATTCCTATGCAGATATTGATTGGATCACAGCTCTCCTTCCAGTTTACGCCTAGCTACCATTTACAGGCTGGTTGGACAGGTATTGATGAAATATTACAATTTGCATTTTACGAATTTCCCAAAAGCTATAATTGCGCCCTCTAACGGTGGAAAAAATCGAAAAATACCAAAAATTTAAAACGAATATTGCAAACGATATTTATGCTAGAAATTTAAAATTTTGGTGGTGGAATATGACAGTCATGAAAATTCCATTGACAACAATGAGTTGACTTTAAGCCCAAGGTAGGTAAGAAACGGAATGGTTTTTTGTAAGAGATAATTAGAAATCTCTTTTTTAATTTATTACTAATGAATTGAAATTCGCATTTTCAAAGGTAGTTTTAATTTATATCACTAGAGATCACTAAACATCGAAACTGCAAAACTTTTAACGAATCTTTCAAGTGATCTGTTTATGGTAGGAATTTCGGCGTGTAGAATTCTGTTATGGTAGAAATTCTACTGAGAGTGATGATCTGCCCACTATTTTCAGACGAGCGAGAGAAAGGCAACTTTTTAACTTTAAGAACTAAAAGACAAATACTTTTTTATATTTTATAATTACTAATAAAATACTACTACTCACATTTCCCCCATCATACATTAAAAATATGTAAATAACCCCTCAAGCAGCTGCTTGTACAGAGGTCTGACAGGAGCCTGTCAGTTTTTATGCCATAGTAGAGGGTCCATGAGGATGGCGGGACCTCATCAGGAAAACAACACGAACATCCATAATTAAAACTTTTAAGGTGTGAAAAAGTAAGCAAAGGAAGAACTTCATTCTTTTTGAAAATGAGATTCCCATATGCGCCAGAGGCGATATGCTTTCTTCTAGTTATTTTACATTTCAGTACAGTCTAACAGTGGAATTTCGAACTACTATATAATTGAGAAAATAAACTATTGATATTTTATTAGTACCTGTAATGTGCAAAAAAAGTTTTTCATTTATCTCTTAAAGCAGAAAATATGCATTTTACCAACGCGACAAATCATTACTATTAGGGTAAACCACTTGACCATTACACTCGATGACCAAAAATTTAAGTTTCTAGCAAAAATAGTTTTTAATTTGCAATATTTATTTAAAGATTTGGTATTTTCCAGCTTTTTTCGGCCGCTAGAGGTCGCCTTTCGAGTTTTTTATACCGTATTTAGCACTCTCTAGCATTGGAAACTCCACTGAAGGGGATTCGAAAAATGTAAATATTAATATTTTTGTGTAAAACAATTTCGCCGACATACGGGATTCGAACCCGCATCTCTCCAGCAACATGTCAGAGTATTTTAACCTGTTCAACTAACGCCGACTTTTTTCACAAAAGACATTTATTGATTTATAAACGTTTAAACGTCTACAGGTAACGCTGAGGTTATCAAATATTGTTTAAATCATTACTATTTTGTTAGTGCCTGTAAAACAAAAAAAAATTGTATATTGTTTTGTTGTTCTCTTAAAAAAAGTTTCATTTTCGCACCCCTTTTTAGCTAAGACGGCAAAACCTTATTGCCATTGTAAACCTTCTGACCATAACACTCTACTACCAAAATTTCGTATTTCCGGTGTAAATAGTTTGTTTGTAATATTCGTTTTAAATTTTAGCATTTTCCGTCTTTTCCCATCGCTAGAGGGCGCTATTAAAGCTATTGAAAGTTTTCAAAATTGCTAATCGCAATATATGTTCCACACCTATCCAACCCCAAAAGAATTTTTCATTTAGCTCTAAAAGCAAAAAAAAAAAATTGATTGTCTATAGACAGGTGGAAAGATAGATGGATAGACAACAGTTAACAGAGAGACGGACAGATAGACGAACAAATATTGGCATAGGCCCTCAATGGCATAGGCAGATGAGAAAGTGAAAACATTAGCTCGTTTTCAAACGAACCTTAAAAGAAATTATCTGTTGGTTTTTAGTTAGCTCATTTCCCTTTTGCAGCCGATTGCCGTCTTCTGATGGAGTTTCTCGGAAAAAAATATTCAGTAATTTATTTCTTTGAGTGAAATTTTTGCACCCAATTGCAGCGCAGTGAAACATTCATAAAATGCGACAGCTTTTATAGACAAAAAAAGATAGAAATGTATAAAATTATAAGAACTGAGAAGTTTTAACTTGGTATCATACTAACTCATAAGCTTTCGTCTCACGGTACGACAAAACATGGCGCCCATAAACCACGTGACTCAATCAGCCAATGACAGTGAATCACCGAGATGGCCAGCCTCTAACTATACAGGACCTCTAATACGTATTTAAAATTAATTATTGCTAATTTTTATTAATTTCCATTCCAGGGATTGTCTGGAGAACCAGGAATTCCCGGATCTAAAGGAGATTCTGTAAGTAATTAATCACATATCGTATATATAATATTAATGTAAAAAATTTTTCTTTTTAATTCTAGCAAGAACAATATTTTAATGTGTGACTTTAGGAATGACAATTTAATAACGCTTTATTCACAACATCAAATTTGAAAATGTTACAGTTTGTTTTACTAAATTTGCATTTAGAATACTGTTTTGTATACGTTTTATACTTTGAATATAATGTTAAATTATACCCATTGTTAAAGTTTAGGATTTAAAGTATTTATAAATGATTAACATCTGTTGTTTGTTTGCCACGTAGGGTGGACCTGGACCTCAAGGGCCAATGGGATTTCCAGGACAGCGAGGCGTTAAAGTAAGGGGAGAAATACTTTTTCATTTATCTTTTGTTATCATTTATATTTTGCATTTATCTTGTATTTTTAATTACTTTAGCGAATAAAATGATACGATATCTAGGTTTGATATGGGTGTAATGTTTAAATCAATGCCTTACTCTTTGGTAGCCTTCAAGCTATATAAGGAATTGCGTTTACTTTTAAGCTTGAATAATTATTAAAATATGGTTGGAACTTTCCTAGATATTTGGACTCACCCTTGTGGTCCAAACAACGTAGTTTACTTTGTCTATAACGAAGCACAATCTTGCGAATGTCAGTGCCAATTCAGGCTTAGAATATTAGATAAAAGCTGTTTCATAGAAGTTATTTATGACCTCCAATTTTAAATTTGAATATTTTATTACTTCGTGACCAATTTCCGGATTTCAGCGAAGTGATCAGCCGAGTTATAGCGGGCTTAATATTTTCCAACTTTTATAATGTTGCGGAACACTTGGTACAGTCACTCAAAAAAGTATCGAACACTATGGTTGATTGCAGAATTCAGAAAAAATATCTGGCAACGATTTTTTTTAGAAATTAGCGATCTGACAACTTTCGTGTCACGTGACAAGAAGGTTGCCAGATATTTTTTCTGAATTCTGTAATCATCTATAGTGTTCGGATACCTTTTTGAGCGACCGTACCAATCTTTTAAGTTAAGACCCATCTGCTTTGATCTCTGTCTCTCTTTCTTTTGCGCATACATTTTTTTTGGGGGGGGAGGTTTGGCTGAGTCGGTAGCGCGCCAAGCTCGTAATCTGTATTTCCCCAGGTTCGAATCCCAGCTGCATTGGGGCGGGGGTGACTCAGTCGGTAGCGCGCCAGGCTCGTAATCTATAGTTCCCAGGTTCGTGTCCCAGCTGGGTCAGCGTTGAGATTTATCTCCGCCAAATTCCCCGCCCTGCCCACGGTCAGTAGGGGACACCGATGGGCTTGGAAAGGCCGCCGTCCGTCGGATGGGGCGTTAAGCCGTGGACCAGGGTGCGGGAGAGACATACCCTGTGCACGTTAAAGAACACGCTGGATGGCCTTGACGGGAGGCTACCATCTGTCTCCCAACAGCTGTTCCAGTGGGTCCCCTCCCCCAACCTTCTCTGAGCCTTCGGGGTCCTGTGACCTGGCCATTTAGCCCATGCTGTGTGCAAAAAAGTGCCGCTCAGAGGTAAAACAACCCAACCCAACCCAGCTGCATTAACTCCCCTAACTCCCCGATATCTCCATCGAATCCCAACTGCATTAACTCCCCGATATCTCCATTGGCCACAAAGGAGACACCGATGGATTTGGAAAAGCAGCCATCAGTCAGATGGGACACCGATGGGTTTGGAGCAGCAGCCAGTAATCAGATGGGACATTAAGCAGTGCCCTCGTGTGCAAGAGAGCCATACCCTGTCCATGTTAAAGAATATGATACATGAATTTGACGGGAGGCTACCAACTGTTTCCTAACAGTTGTACAGTCGCTCAAAAAAAGTATCCGAACACTCTGAATTTTGTAATCAACCATAGTGTTCGGATACTTTTTTCAGCGACTGTACTGTGGGACCTTTTTCTGACGGACTCTGAACTTTGGGATCCTTGCTATTTGATCATTTAGTCCATTGTGCGAACAAACGAAGAGCCGGATCTTGGGGGCAAGATGGCCAAACCTCTCCCATTGTTTCAGAATCCTTGTGTAAGGTTTGTATTCCTTGTGAAAGTCTTTATATGTTGTATTTCTTGTGTAAGTGTTTATGTATTGTAGGAGTAACCAACACGTCAAAAGCTTACAAGTTATCTCCGTCCTTTTAAAAAAAATTAACAAACTTTGTTCACCATATTTTGTAATATTTTTAATCGATACTGAATGTTTTTCCTTTTTTCCACGTAGGGTGATCAAGGAGTTCGAGGTCCAGCAGGCGAAAAAGGTGAGAAGGTAAGAATCTGTTGGAAATATGATTACTAATTTCATTTCATTTAATATTTAAACCTTCATCTCAAAATGCACTTTAAAAGTTCGGAGAAAGATTATATAACGTTACTGTTTTACACTAATTTCATGTTGACTTTGCTGCTATAAAGAAACAGTAGTTGCACTTCCTGAAATCCTTAATAGGATCGAATGAAAACTTGGTACCCTAAAATTTCTGAGTTTTTAATTTCATTGCATTGTGATTTTCACGCACAAGACCACGAAAATAATATACAGTGATATATGCAGTGATTTAGTCGATGCTATTTGGTGTCTGTTGCAAAAAAAAACACCTATTTTTAGATGGTATCTGTTGCAAAAAACCATCTATTTTTAGATGGTATCTGTTTCAAAAAAACATCTATTTTAGATAAGTATCTGTTGCAAATAAACATCTACTTTTAGATGGTATCTGTTGCAAAAAACCATCTATTTTTAGATGGTATCTGTTGCAAAAGACCATCTATTCTTAGGTGTCCAAATTGAAAAGAAAATGAGATTTTAAGTATTTTTAAAAGTGCTTGAGATTTATGCTTTGCTCCATCATTGAAAAATGAATAATTTGTATGTAGAAAT
The DNA here is from genome assembly GCA_038380435.1 of Ryuthela nishihirai. NCBI lineage: Eukaryota > Metazoa > Arthropoda > Arachnida > Araneae > Heptathelidae > Ryuthela > Ryuthela nishihirai. The sequence goes on along the minus strand of JAWZYU010000003.1, from coordinate 111,784,596 downwards.
TAATACATAGTTTTAAATAATATATACATATACTATATAAAACTTTGTCTATTTATATATTATATTTAATTTTATGTAAAAAAAATTAATTTTGGTGTATAAAATTATACATAACTATAGGGCGAGTAAAAAGTCTCTGTTCATCCGCAAAGTACAATGAACCTGCACTGTGTTGGAAGTAGAAAGTGACTCAGGATGTTCCAAATCTCTGCTAAAAAGATAAAACGAGTAAATTGATGCTTATAAGTCCAGTGAAGCGAATTCCAAAACTTATTGCAACCGTAAATACATTCACTATAATTACCATTATAACCTGCTTCTAACAAGTGCACATGGACTTTTTGCTCACATTGTATATATATAAAAAATTATATGTAGTTTTTATAGACTACACTTATACACTCTTTCACGGAATGTCGACTCTATTTCACGTTTATGACTTACTTCCTTACTGATCTCCCATTTCGTCATTTGTCTGAAAAAGTTAAATGTTGTGATTGTTATGAACACTTTTTAAATGACAAATCTGTTCAGCATGTGTTAAGATGCGAAGAACAAGATTATTTCGTAACAATAAATTGATTTTTCATTTTTTTTATATCAGGGTTCCCGTGGATCTGATGGGCAAAAAGGAGACTACGGGCCAAAAGGAGATCCGGGCCTTTTAGGACCTGATGGAGCACTAGGTATAGAAGGACCAGAAGGACCCAAGGTATAAAGAGACGCCTTTCCATGCTTTATTCATCACTACCATATGAAGAAAATATATCTTTTGTGTTCATAGTAAATACAAATGCAAAAATTATTTTTTTCAGAAGTATTAACTAATGTTGAAGTCTATTTCTACAGGTAATCTGTGTATTTACTATGAATTAATATTTTATAATAAACGCTTTTCTATTTATTTTCTCATCAACATCTAAATCAAAAGCAACAATTGGAAAAAAAGTTGCCTCTTCCGAAGTATAGATGGCGCCGGATCCGCCACATCTCGGTGAAGAATATATAAGGTCTTATTCTGAAAGATTTTTTTTTGTCTGATGCGTGGTGTAATGGTAGCGCCCTCTGGCATGAATTCTGGAGAGTTTCAGAAGTATTAACTAAAATCTTTTGTGTTTAGCGAAAAGTTTTCAATGTCCAAAAGTTCGTACTGTAGAAAAGGAAACAATTAATCACTGAATTATTCAGGCACATATATTTATAATATGAGCACGAGGCTAATTTTTTTTTTATCGAATTACGAATTATCGAGGATTTTGAATAATCCAGGTACTTTTGTATGAAATTTGTTTGTCCGGTCTTAAAATTAAAAGAAAATTCCAGTTGTTCTGAAATTTCGATTTAACTGAATAATAATTTAACTTGTGCCAGCGAAAAATAAGATTTTATTTTAGAGCCCAAAAGAGTTTATTTTTAGATTTACTTGTGAAAATAATTAATGTTTTTATTTTACAGTTTTTCCTACATTGTTAATGGAATTAAAATATTGTTTTTTAGGGTTTTGAAGGACCACGAGGAGAAATGGGGCCACCCGGACCGAACGGAGAAAAGGTATTTCAGATTGAACCATAATTCAAAAATACTATTAAAAAATTATATTTTGGTAGAACGTGTACTTCGGTTGTTAGTACGATGCATGAACATGATTAGTTATACAGTCGCTCAAAAAAATATCCGAACACTATGGTTGATTACAGAATTCAGAAAAAATATCTGGCAACAATTTTTTTTAGAAATTGGTGATCTGGCTGATTTGCCAGATATTTTTTCTGATTTCTGTAATCAACCATAGTGTTCGGATTTTTTTTGAGAAAATTTGAGTGTATTTGCTTCTTTGATTTAACTAGACAGTTTATCAACATTTATTAATAATATTTAGATTTCTCCATATTATTTTAAATGGTGTATTAACCATGATTGTTATTAAGCTATTATAACATGAAAAAACTACATGAATACAATAAACACAAAATGTACAACATATTTTCAAATACAACACATTCCAATGCAACACTGTACAAAGACCAGAAAAATAATTAAAGCACAAAACCAAGCAAACTATTAATAAGTCATAACATATGAATAGGGTATGACTTTTTTCGGCTTTAACCGATTTCACTCCGAATTTTATCCCCCCCTGAACAACAAATTAAATATTCGGATTAAACGCAAAAATTTGCGGGAAAGAATATGCATTTCAAAAAGTTTGTTGCTGTTGTTTTCTTCTTATAAGGAAAAAATAAATTATTTATTTACATATATTATATTTTTGAATTGCTACAGATTGTTATTTGTTTTTAAAATGCTATAAATTAATTTTATATTATTATATATTTTTTTTTATTATAATAGCAAATAAAATATCCGATACATTTATATATCGAATATTTTATTTGCTATTATAATATATAAAAATATTTATAAATATATTATTTCATATTTATTTCATATTTCTTTTACGCTACAGGGATTACAAGTCTGTAGCTGAAGATATGATCACAATTTGTAAATCTAGTTCCATTTATAACCGTTCGTGGCGTATCAAATTTCCCAAAACGTGTAGAGTTAACATTCTGTATCTATCACTCTGTGGTATGAGGAATCAGGACAGGCATGATAGAACTTTTAGGTTATTTCAGTCCTATGTGTTCGAACGCATAGGACTGAAAAAACCGACTATAAGATAAAAAGATTATTTATTTATATTTATTGATTTATTTTTGAGTAAAGATATTTATTTGGGTCCAAGTAACAATAGTACAGTAGCTTAAAAAAGTATCCGAACACTATAGTCGATTACAAAATTCAGAAAAAATTTCTGGCAACGATTTTTTTTTTTGGAAATTAGTGATCTGGCAACCTTCCTGTCACGTGACACGACACGAAGGTTGCCGGATCACTAATTTCTAAAAAAAATCGTTGCCAGATATTTTTTCTGAATTCTGTAATCAACCATAATGTTCGGATATTTTTTGAGCGACTGTACTGTGGTCCAAATATTGTTAGATCAACCAAACTAATCTGGGACCGAAATATTTAAAGAAAAAAAAAACTCTTATAAAGTGATTTGATGACATTTCAAAATTAATTGAGTATTTATTAAGAACACATAAAAAATGATTTTTCTCTTGTTTCAAACACTTTATCGAAATTCTTTACAAATATAAATATAATAAAAATTACCTTAATTAAATCGCCTTTTAATATTTATTCTCTTTTAAACGTTTCCACAGGGTAAAATTGGCATTCCTGGTTTTCCCGGATATCCTGGCCATCCAGGACCAAAAGTAAGTATTAGTTACATTCAGAATTCCAGAAATTTTCGAAAATCTCTAATGCAGGAGTTTCCAAACTGTGGAGCATTGAATCTTTTACAGAAGTCCCCGACTTACAAGGGTGCTTTTTTTCTATTTTTTTTCCTACTTTGGGGCTTCTATTTCTACGGTCATTGGCACACAATATTCAGGGCTTATACACTGGCCGAAATATTAAGAACACGCGAAGTTTAATTCGCGAAGTATTGTGAAACATGCCAATGTACAGTCGCTCAAAAAAAAATATCCGAACACTATGGTTGATTACAGAATTCAGAAAAAATATCTGGCAACGACATTTTTAGAAATTAGCGATCTGACAACCTTTGTGTCACGTGACACGAAGGTTACCATATCACTAATTTCTAAAAAAATCGTTGCCAGATATTTTTCTGAATTCTGTAATTAACCATAGTGTTGGGATAATTTTTTGAGCGACTGTATCATTCCCCTTACTATTTGAATCGATCGCCAATAACGATTTACATCCTTTGAAACGTATGAAAACCTCTTATTTCTTCGTTGTACTAAAATGATGTCATGAACTTTTTTGCTGAATAAATCAGTTTCGTCCTGTGAACTATTTCTAGAATTCTATGGTTGCAAATAATCTGTGCCTTTACTATTGATTGATTCTTGCATTATTAACATTGCATTATAATACTTGCATTATATTCATGAATGCTAATCAAATTGTTTTTCATCATTTTTGACAAAGATGAAAGTGCCCGTTCCCGATCATAGATGGCGCCACGAGGAAGAAAATTTGTTAGATTTAAAGCGATAATTAGTTGAAAAGTGAACAAGCCACTGATAGTTTAGTGATTAGAACGCATCTCAGGTATTAACCCTTTCACGACTAAGGGAAACATTTTTCCCATTTTAAAAATGGTGATTGTCGTATTTAATTATAACCTTATCTGCATTTTTTATACAGAATGTCAAAATATAATGTATGCCGAAAGCAATTACGTAAACGGGAACGCTTAGAAAACAAAAACAGAACTGTCAGGACACATAATATATGTCCTATGTGCAATGTCCATCTTTGCCTCACTACCAAAAGAAATTGCTTCGCAGAATATCATAATTAGCACATCATTTTGTATAGTAATTTTATTTCATAATTTTGTATTATTTTAGTTAACATTTTGTTCTAATAAACCAATAAATAAAAGACATTGCATAATAAGCCTAACTATAATTTGTGTACCTTTATAGTCCATTGGGAAAAATATTTCCCATAAAATTCCGAAAAAACTACACATTGTTATGTATTTTTCTTATGATTTTTATTTATTTTACGTCTAAACAAACTAAAATAAACAGTTACATACTAATATTTACTCTTAGAAACCTTATGGTCCTGAAAGGGTTAAGGAGTGTGGATCGGTGTCCTATCACTCCAGGCGAAACTCTCAATTTTCAACAAATATATTTGTTCAATTGTTTGTTTACAGATGGTTCTCATATTCCCTTTCAAACGCATTAGTTGAGCTGTATTATTTTTCTATGTCTAATATTGTGTATATATTTTTTCAGGGTGAAAAAGGATTTTGGGGCAAATCTGGAAAGAAAGGTGAAAAAGGAGATAGAGTAAGTGCACGATTATATTTTTTTTAAAAGTTTACTACTTAACAAAAGCACTTCATGCGCAATTAATAAGTATCTAAAAGATTCAAGTTTAAAAGTATCCGAGATTATTAACACTTAAATATTAAGATAATGTTAGTGTCATCACCTTAATATCATTAAATAATTGATGTCATCGCAGGGTAATTTCCTCTAGTCAAACCGTACTATATTTATATAGAATTACAATCAACAACAATTAACTATGTTATTTCAAAAAGTCCACTTTGATAATCAGCGAAATCAAAGCTTCTCGATTTCTCCTAAATTAGAATATTAATTGCTGCTGCATGGTGCTTTGACAAATGCTCATGCGAGCTAATATACAGTCGCTCAAAAAAGTATCCGAACACTACGGTTGATTACATAATTCAGAAAAAATATCTGGCAACTTTTTTTTAGAAATTGGTGATCTGGCAACCTTCGTGTCACGTGACACGAAGGCTGTCAGATCTGCCTAGTGTTCGGATATTTTTTGAGCGACTGTACTTTAATGGATGGCTTGTGAATGAACTGAGTATCAGATTATGCTTTTACAAGTGACAATATGATTGCTATTTTGTGCAATTCGTGAAACTTAGCAAATGTCAATGCAAATTTGCTATTGTAACACTTAGCAAATGCTGATGCTCGTACATGCAAATTTCTGATCTTTTTCAAATTAACGGATCATATAAAATTACAGCGGAGTCATATAAGAAATTCTTAACAAGCCATTGTCATAATTGTGAACTCTGATCAGGAAAATTTTTGTAATTTGAAATTGACAGTTTCTTACGGAAAATTATTTGTTTCATGTTTTTCCTGTATGGAATTTTTATGTAAATTTTTATAGAAATAGTAATATATTTTTTTTTTTCATTTTATAGCATTGCTAGTTGATGCTTTTCTTTCATATTTTTTTAATTTCTTATCTAACACTACCAGTAGTATTATTTGCGAATATAACATATTAATTTCTCTCTGTTACAAGATGATATTAGCTAATGCTTGGCAATTGGTTTATAGAAAAGTTTCTGTGTTTGCAGGTAACTGAAGGATGTTATTTAAAATCAAATAGAGCAAATTAGCTCACTAGCTGTCTTCCTTAATAGGTTTATATGTCTCGATCGGCACCCTTTGAATATTGGAAACAATTAAATTTCTCGAAAAGAACACTTAAGGGTAATCATTATCAATGAATTGAGTAATGTGTAAAATACTGAAAAAATACACAACCAGATTTATGATTAACGACACATAATGAAGAAATGCGATAGTTATTAAGACATGAAGTGGGTGTCATTTAAGAGAAGTTTCAATTTCATCTAACAGTAAGCTAAAAAGAACCTGATCTGTAATACTTCATTTCTTAGTTTTCCAGGTTTTTCTCTACTGTAGAGTTGATTTTATTTATAAAGGAGCTCTATATTTCTTTTTTCTCTAATCTTCCTCTTGACTTTGTACTTCTATGCTGTTTTCCTATACACCCTACTTCTATGCAATTATCTTCTCGACTCTACTTCAGTGCAATCTTCCTCTTGACTCTCTACTTCAATGCTATCTTCCTCTTGACTCTCTACTTCAATGCTATTTTTCTCTCGTCTCTACTTCAATGTAATTTACCTCTTGACTCTATATTTGTAATCTTCCTCTTAACTAAGCTTTTATGCAACTTCCCTTGACTATACTTCTATGTAACTTCATCTCAACTATACCTCTATGTAACTTCCTCTCGAATATATTTCTACGCAATTTTTCTCTCGGATATATTTCTACGCATTTTTTCTCTCGGATATATTTCTACGCAATTTTTCTCTCGGATATAGTTCTACGCAATTTTTCTCTCGGATATATTTCTATGCAATTTTTCTCTCGGATATATTTCTATGCAATTTTTCTCTCTGATATATTTCTATGCAATTTTTCTCTCGGATATATTTCTACGCAATTTTTCTCTTGGATATATTTCTACGCAATTTTTCTCTTGGATATATTTCTACGCAATTTTTCTCTCGGATATATTTCTACGCAATTTTTCTCTTGGATATATTTCTACGCAATTTTTCTCTCGGATATATTTCTACGCAATTTTTCTCTCGGATATATTTCTATGCAATTTTTCTCTCTGATATATTTCTATGCAATTTTTCTCTCGGATATATTTCTACGCAATTTTTCTCTTGGATATATTTCTACGCAATTTTTCTCTTGGATATATTTCTACGCATTTTTTCTCTCGGATATATTTCTACGCAATTTTTCTCTCGGATATAGTTCTACGCAATTTTTCTCTCGGATATATTTCTATGCAATTTTTCTCTCGGATATATTTCTATGCAATTTTTCTCTCTGATATATTTCTATGCAATTTTTCTCTCGGATATATTTCTACGCAATTTTTCTCTTGGATATATTTCTACGCAATTTTTCTCTTGGATATATTTCTACGCAATTTTTCTCTCGGATATATTTCTACGCAATTTTTCTCTCGGATATATTTCTACGCAATTTTTCTCTCGGATATATTTCTACGCAATATTTCTTTCGGATATATTTCTACGCAATTTTTCTCTCGGATATATTTCTACGCAATTTTTCTCTCGGATATATTTCTACGCAATTTTTCTCTCGGATATATTTCTACGCAATTTTTCTCTCAGATATAATTCTACGCAATTTTTCCCTCGGATATATTTCTACGCAATTTTTCTCTCGGATATATTTCTACGCAATTTTTCTCTCGGATATATTTCTACGCAATTTTTCTCTCAGATATAATTCTACGCAATTTTTCTCTCTGATATATTTCTACGCAATTTTTCTCTCGGATATATTTCTACGCAATTTTTCTCTCCATGCTTGTAATCTTCCTCTCGATAACACTTCAATGTAATATTCCTCTCTACTTCTATGCAATCTTACTCTCGATTTATATGCAATCTTACTTTCGACTTATATGCAATCTACCTCTCAACCAGCTACTTCTAGGGGTGGGAGTGGCTCAGTCGGTAACGTGCCAGGCTCGTAATCTGCAGTTCCCAGGTTCGATCTCAGATGGGCCAGAGTTGAGATTTATCTCCGCAAAACTTGCCGCCCTGGGATTGGAACCGACCGATGGGTTTGGAAAAGTAGCCATCCTTTGGATGGAACGTTAAGCCTTGTACGGAAGGACCATATCCTGTGCCCGTAGGGGCGGGGGTGGCTCAGTCGGTAGCGCGCCAGGCTCTGTAGTTCCCAGGTTCGAGTCCCAGCTGGGTCAGCGTTGAGATTTATCTCCGCAAAATTCCCCGCCCTGCCCGCTGTCATTAGGGGACACCGATGAGCTTGGAAAGGCCGCCGTCTGTCGGATGGGACGTTAAACCGTGGTCCCGTGTGAGAGAGAGCCGTGTTAAAGATCACGCTGGATGGCCTTGACGGGAGGCTACCATCTGTCTCACAACAGCTGTTCCAGTAGGTCCCCTCCCCCAAACTTCCCTGAGCCTTCGGGGTCCATATGACCTGGCCATTTAGCCCATGGTGTGCAAAAATATGCCGCTCAGAGGTAAAACAACCAACAACCAAAAAAATCCTGTGCCCGTCAAAGAACACGATGTATGATCTTGATGGGAGGCTACCATCTGTCTCCCAATAGCTGTCCAGTGAGTCCCCTCAACCTTCTCGGGGTCTTTGTGACGTGTCATTTTGCCCATTATGTGCAAAAAAGTGCCACTCAGAGGTAAAACAATCCAACAACAACCCAGCTACTTCTATGTAATCTTCCTCTAAACTCTGTACTTCTTTGCAGTCTTCCTCTCCGCTCTACCACTACTTAACCTTCCTCTAGATTCTCTACTTCTCTTTAATCATCTTCTCGATTTTCTACTTCTAGGTATTTTTCTTTTCGACTTTACTTCTATGTATTCTTACTCACAGATCTTCATCTACTGCGTATTAAACTGACAGTCTCCTGTCAGACTTCTGCAACAAACGGCTGCTTTGGGAGTAATTTATTATTTTATTTCTTTATTATGAAATTATTGCTCGTTGCTTCTTCCGTTTCTTGTGAAATCTGTAAAAAATGCAATATTTATTGAAGACTATGAAATTGGAAGATGGTTCTGTAAGTAGATTTAACTTAAAATATAAAGTAAAAGATTAAAAATTACATCTGAAAGCAGAATTTTATCTTTTTTTCCAGGGACATCCAGGTTTAATAGGTGAAAGAGGACCACAAGGACCGAGGGTAAGTGTTATGCAAAATTTCATGAAGATAAATTTGAAAACAAAATAGGAATTAATTTAAATAGTGTTTTAAGAACGTGATGCATAAATGATATAATTGTTGCTCACTTTGCAGTCTTGCAATATATGCCTGATATATTTCTGCCATCTTATGGTGGGGCGGGGGGTGGGCTCAGTCGGTAGCGTGCCAGGCTCGTAATCTGCTAGTTCCCAGGTTCGAGTCCCAGCTGGGTCAGCGTTGAGATTTATCTCCGCAAAATTCCCCGCCCTGCCCACGGTCAGTAGGGGACACCGATGGGCTTGGAAAGGCCGCCGCACGTCGGATGAGACGTTAAGTGGTGGCCCCGTGTCATGGATACCTCTACATCATTCATGTCTGTTTGATTTTTTGAGAAATTAGAATATCATCATGGCATCAGCAAAAAACTGCAGTTTCTTTCTTCAGTTATCTTTGTATCACATTTATTTCATTTTGAAAAACTCCTTGAACAAATGACAGAAAAATGAGTTTAAGTTTAATAATATCAGGTGTACAGTCGCTCAAAAAAATATCCGAACACTGTGGTTGATTACAGAATTGAGAAAAATATCTGGCAACGATTTTTTTAGATATCAATGAAATTAGTGCTCTTAGAATTTTAGACCTAATTTTCTAAAAAAAAAATTAGTGATCTTAATTTTTTAATTAATAAAATTAGTGATCCGGTGTTTCGTGTCACGTGACACAAATGTTGTCAGATCACTAATTTCTAAAAAAAAAATTGCCAGATATTTTTTCTGAATTCTGTAATCAACCATAGTGTTCGGATATTTTTTTTTGAGTGACTGTACGAAACATTAACTTTTTTTAAAAAGGAATGTAAATGTTGGTACTTTTTTTTACGTTTTCTTTTATTGTAGGAAATATTTCATTTACTTTTTTTGATTATTAGGAAAAAACATTTTCATGCGCATTTCCAATAATAAGTACTTTTTTTTATTTTCGGGCACCTCTAGTTGTATTATGGTAGGATGTATGCATGATTCCTTATTTACAATTCGACTCATTAATAAATATTTGTTTCTTGAAGCATTGATATTTTTGCTCCTCCCTTGGAAAAGTTTCTGCCGGCGCCCATGGGCACGGCATATTGCGAGAACTTTTTTTATGACGAAAAGAATAATTCCGGAAAAGCCTGTGCCTGCTTCCGGTCTGTCTCAACACATAGTTCTCAATGGCAGACTTTTTCTGGGTCAAGGTAATCCCTTGCAGCTGCCGCCCTCTCTCCCTCATTGTGGGGAACTACTGTTACGTCACCCGCTTCTGAGAGTGTTTAAATGAATTTTCAAACGAGATTTGTGCAGAGGAAGTTTATCCAGAGTGAGAAAAAAGTGAATAGGTTTACACAGCAAGTTCTATCGTACAGTCGCTCGAAAAAAACGATCCGAACACTACGGTTGATTACAGAATTCAGAAACAATATCTGGGAACGATTTTTTTTAGAAATTATTGATCTGGTAACCTTCGTGTCACGTGATTACAGAATTCAGAAAAAATATCTGGGAACGATTTATTTTTTAGAAATTAGTGATCTGGTAACCTTCGTGTCACGTGATTACAGAATTCAGAAAAAAATATCTGGGAACGATTTTTTTTTAGAAATTAGTGATCTGGTAACCTTCGTGTCACGTGATTACAGAATTCAGGAAAAATATCTGGAGCGTGTACAGCAACTGTACACGCTCCAGTTGCCGTTCACAGCAAACTGTAGCGTGTGCAGTTACTGCACACGCTCCAGTTTGCTGTGAACGGTAACTGCACACGCTCAACATTTCTGTGAGTGGGCCCACACGATCCAGGATTTTGCTAGCTCGCACGATCCAATGTGCTGTGAACATTAACCGCAACCGCTCCAGTTTGCTCTGAACGGTAACTGCACACGCTCAATATTTCCGTGAGTGAGCCCACACGATCTAGGTCTTTGTGAGCTCACACGATCCAATGTGCTGTGAACATTAACCGCAACCGCTCCAGTTTGCTGTGAACGGTAACTGCACAAGCTCAATATTTCCGTGAGTGAGCCCACACGATCTAGGTCTTTGTGAGCTCACACGATCCAATGTGCTGTGAACATTAACCGCAACCGCTCCAGTTTGCTGTGAACGGTAACTGCACACGCTCAATATTTCCGTGAGTGAGCCCACACGATCTAGGTCTTTGTGAGCTCACACGATCCAATGTGCTGTGAACATTAACCGCAACCGCTCCAGTTTGCTGTGAACGGTAACTGCACACGCTCCATATTCATTGCATTATATATTCATACGCATTATATATATTAAAAAATATCTGGTAACGATTTTTTTTTAGAAATTAGTGATCTGGCAACCTTGACACAAAGGTTGCCAGATCACTAATTTCTAAAAATAAAATCGTTGCCAGATATTTTTTCTGAATTCTGTAATCAACCATAGTGTTTGAATATTTTTTGAGCGACTGTACTTCGCCTGCAAGCAGCACACTCTTGTATTTCTTCTATTTGGGCACTTTTTCATAGGACAGTGTTCCGTAACTTGAATTACCAAATTTTTATTTTGTTAAAACATTTTGGTGTGAACTACACGTGTTCCACATGTGTAGCGTTGTCCCTAGGTTCCCTCCCTGAGAAAAATTCTTAAAAAATTGTCTCACCCAAAACTCAAATTTTGAGAATAGTTTCGTATTAAACTGACTAAAAATATTAACATTTTAAGTAAAATGTGACTAAAGCGACTAAAAAATATGAACATTATTAAAATTTAATCACACGTACATTGTACAATATATAATTTATTGTTCAAAAATTGGTATTGTTTGCGTAATATAACAATGCTTATATTGCATTTTAAACTTATACTTTTAGGAAGTTTTGACAACAGATATTTTTTCTGAATTCTGTAATCGACCATAGTGTTCGGATATTTTTTTGAGCGACTGTACCATTTATCACAATATAATATGAATTTTTTTCATTGCAGCATGTCAGTTTTTTTTTTGCAACTTTTTGAGATGTTCGTGCTTTAGACCAGTGTCTCGCAAACTGTGTGCCGCGAGAGATTCCAAGTGTGCAGCGAGAGATTTTCAAATTGACACTTTTTCAAATTTTTTCATTTCAAATTCCAAAGATTTCATTTTGACTTGACTTGTGTTATCGACGTGCTTTAATAAAAATCTTTCAGATTTTATCAGCTGGGATCTTGTAAGTATTTATCAAACTTTTTCCAAATTTTGGTATAAATTTTTGATTATTTCAAGCCATAGAATGGACAAATATTTAAAACAAACACCGAGTTATGAATTAAAGAACGAGAGCAAATCTTCAAGTAAAACCAGGCTGATGACTTCAACAAAGCGCAAATATAATGACGATTATATAGAGTTTGCTTGTATTCTTTTTTAGGTGTGCCGCGGAAAAAAAATTAGATTCAGTGTGCCGCGGAAAAAAATTAGATTCAGTGTGCCGCGGAAAAAAATTAGATTCAGTGTGCCGCAGAGTAAAAACGTTTGCGAGACACTGCTTTAGACCAAAGAGTCAAGTCATAAGCACACATTGAAAATTTAATATTTTGATTGAAAATTTCACCTGAATCATATAAATACGTTTATGTTAAAAAGATACGGTCGGCGAGGGGCGGAGGTTGGTTCAGTCGGCAACGCTCCAGGCTCCTAATATTTAGTTTCCAGGTTCGAGTCCCATCTGTAGCTGCGTTGAAATTTATCTCCATAAAACGTGCCACCCTGATCTCGTTCAGAAAGGGAATACCGATGAGTGTCGTTCATCGAATGACACGTTGAGTCGTGGCCATGTATGCAGAAGAGTCATTTCTTCTGCACTTTAAAGAACATGCTGGATGGCTTTGACAGTAGTTTTCCAGCAGTCCTCTAATAGCAGTCCAGTGAATCATCTTTCCTTAACCAACTCTGAATACTTGGGATCCCTGTGACCTGGACATTTAGCCCATTGTGTGAAAAAAAAGCGACGCTCAGAGGCAGACCCGGATCTAGAAAGAAATCGAGGGAGTGGATCAAGAAACACAATCGAGCCGGGAAAAATGCAAAATTAGGAGGGGGGCGGGGACTAAGACTAGATTTCCAATGCAGTATAGCATTTCCCCTTCCATTTTAAAGGTCTTTAAAAAATTTCTTCAAAAATGTTAATAATTAAGTTAAATAAATTTTTGCTCCTTTTACCCTTAGTAGCATTTTGAAAGGGAGCTCCCTTGTCCCTCCTTTTTCAAAATCTAGGGAGGCTATACATGCTCTTTTTACCCTTAGTTGCATTTTGAAAGGGAGCTCCCTTGTCCCTCCTTTTTCAAAATCTAGGGAGGCTATACTTGCTCCTTTTAGCATTTTGAGAGTAAAAAATGTTAATAATTAAGTTAAATAAATTTTTGCTCCTTTTACCCTTAGTAGCATTTTGAAAGGGAGCTCCCTTGTCCCTCCTTTTTCAAAATCTAGGGAGGCTATACATGCTCTTTTTACCCTTAGTAGCATTTTGAGAGGGAGCTCCCTTGTCTCTCCTTTTTCAAAATCTAGGGAGGCTATACATGCTCCTTTTACCCTTAGTAGCATTTTGAAAGGGAGCTCCCTTGTCCCTCCTTTTTCAAAATCTAGGGAGGCTATACTCAAACGTATATACTCATATATACTCCAAAAGTTATACAATCAAGACGAAAACCAATCCAATTAAACAGTTCCAGTTTTGTGTAATATGTAATATTTCATCTTAATAATTCAGAAGTGATTTGTTTCCCATTAATGATGTTCTATGATGTTTCATTTGAATAATTCAGATTGTGATTTCTTTCCTTCAGGGTAACAGAGGGGTCAGAGGTCGTCAAGGGAAAACTGGACCTCCAGGTGATAAGGTAAGTTCGTCTCATTTTGCCAAATTCTTCTTATCCTGTGGGTGTCACTTACGACGAGACCCCTTACTAAACCGAATGTCATTTTTATACTCTAATGTAGGGGTTCTCAACGTGGGGTACGTGTATTCCCAAGGGGTACGCGGTAAAAGTTTTCGGGATACGCCTTGAGAGCTCAAAAGTCGCTAGATCTACCAACAAGTCCATTTCACTGATTACCCAGCAAAATGTTTATAATTTTATAAGATGTGTTAAATTGTTTATGTCATTTTTTGTGTTTATCGATATATGAAATTTATGAATACAAAACTTAATGTGTATAAATATATATGTTTTATTTTATACCCATTGTTATACTATAACTATGGTTTTATCTATCTATACAAGGGGTACGCCAGTTGCATACACATTTTCAGGGGGTACGTGAAGCATAAAATGTTGAGAACCACTGATATATATGTTTTATTTAATTCCCATTGTTATACTATAACTATAGTTTTATCTATCTATACAAGGGATACGCCAGTTACATACACATTTCCAGGGGGTACGTGAAGCATAAAAGGTTGAGAACCACTGTTTTATATGTTTCATTTTATTCCCATTGTTATACTATATATATAGTTTTATCTATCTATACAAGGGGTACGCCAGTTACATACACATTTCCAGGGGGTACGTGAAGCATAAAAGGTTGAGAACCACTGTTTTATATGTTTCATTTTATTCCCATTGTTATACTATAACTATGGTTTTATCTATCTATACAAAGGGTACGCCAATTACATACACATTTCCAGGGGATACGTGAAGCATAAAAGATTGAGAACCACTGATATATATGTTTTATTTAATTCCCATTGTTATACTATAACTATAGTTTTATCTATCTATACAAGGGATACGCCAGTTACATACACATTTCCAGGGGGTACGTGAAGCATGAAAGGTTGAGAACCACTGTTTTATATGTTTCATTTTATTCCCATTGTTATACTATATATATAGTTTTATCTATCTATACAAGGGGTACGCCAGTTACATACACATTTCCAGGGGGTACGTGAAGCATAAAAGGTTGAGAACCACTGTTTTATATGTTTCATTTTATTCCCATTGTTATACTATAACTATGGTTTTATCTATCTATACAAGGGGTGAGCCGTCCCATGGCCGAGTGGTTAGCGCGCTTGGCTACTGATCTAAGGGACCTGGGTTCGAGCCCCGGGTAAGGCATGGCTGTTTGCGTCGTTTTTCTGCTGAGGGCCTGCCATCTTCTCAGACTTCTACTATGGCATATAAACTGACAGGCTCCTGTCAGACCTCTGTGGCAAGCAGCTGCTTGAGGGGGTATTTATTTATTTTTATTATTTATTTATACAAGGGGTACGCCAGTTACATACACATTTTCAGGGGGTACGTGAAGCATAAAATGTTGAGAACCACTGATATATATGTTTTATTTAATTCCCATTGTTATACTATAACTATAGTTTTATCTATCTATACAAGGGATACGCCAGTTACATACACATTTCCGGGGGGTACGTGAAGCATAAAAGGTTGAGAACCACTGATATATATGTTTTATTTTATTCCCATTGTTATACTATAACTATGGTTTTATCTATCTATACAAGGGGTACGCCAGTTACATACACATTGCCAGGGGGTACGTGAAGCATAAAATGTTGAGAACCACTGATATATATATGTTTTATTTAATTCCCATTGTTATACTATAACTGTAGTTTTATCTATCTATACAAGGGGTACGCCAGTTTCATAGACATTTCCAGGGGGTACGTGTAGCATGAAAGGTTGAAAACCACTGATTATGTGTTTTATTTTATTCCCATTTTAGTTTTATCTATCTACATCATTTAGTTTTATCTATCTACACAAGGGGTGCGCCAGTTACATACACATTTCCAGGGGGTACGTGAAGCATAAAAGGTTGAGAACCACTGATATATATGTTTTATTTTATTCCCATTGTTATACTATAACTATGGTTTTATCTATCTATACAAGGGGTACGCCAGTTACATACACATTTCCAGGGGGTACGTGAAACATAAAAGGCTGAGAACCACTGCTCTAAGGAATGTTGATTTATGGCACATAAAAGTACTACACTCTTTTCACAGAATGAACAGTTACAACTCTAAAATTGTTCCTGTGATTAAGGAATGGGTGCTTGAAATATAAAAATTGTTAAAAATCGTAGCGGTTAAATATTTTATTGTATATACTTTACTTTAGAAATATGCAATGGGGTAAAAATTATCAGAATCAGGCGGGGATCTAGAAAAAAATAAAGGGGGGGGGAGAGGGAAAGAAACTGTACTTCTATTGCAGTGTACAGTCGCTCATAAAGTATCCAAACACTATGGTTGTATAGAGAATTCAGAAAAAATATCTGGCAACTATATTTTTTAGAAATTAGTGATCTGGCAACCTTCGTGTACGTACATAAAGGTTGCCAGATCACTAATTACTAAAAAAAATCGTTGCCAGATATTTTTTCTGAATTCTATATCAACCATAAGGTTCGGATTTTTTTTGAGCAACTGTAGCATATTCCCCTTCGTTTCAGAGGTTTTACAAAAATTTCTTGAGAAATTTAATGAAATATACATTAATAATATTTTTCCTCCGTTTCCCTTATTAGCATTCTGAAGGGGTGGGCATGGCACCCTTGCCCCCTTCTAAATCTAGTGCTGATTATAGAGATAATATATAATCTTCAATAATAAGTAATTTTTAAATTAAAATAATACCTAATAACATATCAAGAACTTATTCATATTTAATATTTAGTATTAAATTTTATTACATTTATTATTTCCATTATCTAAATTATAAATTTATTTATTTCTGATGCCAATGAGTGTTTACATAGAAATTATTTACGATTAATTAAAATCTTTATAGTATTTTTTTTTAAAAACTATGGTGTATCACATTTTTGTTTTTCTCCAGTATGAAGCATTGTTTTGTTTTGTATATTCTTGTTTCGTTTTTTGAGACCATATTCTCTTTAGTATTCTTAATTCATCTTCTCACTTTTCAGGGCAGCACAGGTGAACCTGGTCCTGCTGGACTTCAAGGGGAGAGAGGTCTTCAAGGCATCCAAGGACAGAGAGGATTTGCAGGACCACCTGGTCCACCAGTGAGAACTAAATACTAAGATTAAATGTAGTACTTATCTCAGGATCTGTAATATCCTGAGATAGATCTGTAGTCTCAACAAGTCTGAAACTTCTTTCTGGGGAGGCTTCTTAAGTAAATCGCTGCGATTTCAAGTTGAGAAAGAAAAATAGGGGGGGAAACAATTTTTCCCTTCGTTTTATCAATAAGGAAACATGTGGGAGTTAAATTCAATTCTTTAAAAGTTATCTAAAAATGTATTTTCTTCCAAACGAAAAAAGAAGTTTCATGACATATGGGAATTAATATATTCTCAACAGGTTCAGGATTAGTTTCGAGGGAGGCTGGGGTGAAGTTCGAGAATTTTGTTTTGGAGGGGCCGAGAAAATTCAGTTTCGGTGGTGGGGAGTCTGAGAATAAGACTTGAGTAGGATTTGCCAATTACTAAAATATTCCGCCGGACAGGAAAGGTTAAAATGATATTTGATACGGAATGAGGTTTTATAGTTGTTGTTTTTTTTTTAATCTATTTTTAGTGTTGGACATAAAATATGGGGCTAAAATAAAATTAACAAATTAACTGCTAAAATAAAACATGGGGCTAAAATAAATTTATTATTTTGGATTTCAAAGCAAATACACAAGTTTTGGATTTAATATAAGATGACTGTATTTTCTAGGGGGATTCTCCCTCCACCAAAAACTCTGAAAAACCAGAGTTTTCGATAGGGGGGTCGAATTTTCTGGACCTCCCCCATCCTTCCAAAAAAATTCTAGTTCGTCCCGTGAATCGAATTATCTTTACCAGAATTGTTACTTTTGAAACTAATGAGATTTCACTTTTTAACATTCTTTTTTTAAATTCATTCAGCTTTTTTTTATTATAGAACCCTCCCTGACCTTCCTTTATTAGATTTCCCTGACCTCCCCTCTTCCCCCCAAAACTCTAGTTCGTTCTCTGAATATTGACTTATCTTTACCTGAATTGTTCCTTTTGAAACTAATGAGGTTTCACTTTTTAAAATTCTTTATTTTTCATTCATTCATTTTTTTTATTAGAGAACCCTCCACCGAAAACTATGGAAAACTGAAATTTTCGATGGAGGGGGGCGGTCCGTTTTCCCGGACCTCCCCCACATTCCCCTCAAAAACTCTAGTTCGTTCCCTGAATCTTGACTTACCTTTATCTCAATTCTTCCTTTTGAAACTAATGAGGTTACACTTTTTAACATTCTTTTCTTTAAATTCATTCAACTTTTTTTTTATTAGAGAACCTTCCCCCGAAAACTATGGAAACCAGAATTTTCGATGGAGGGGGTCCGTTTTAACGGACCTCCCCCCCACCATTCCCCTCAAAAACTCTAGTTCTTTCCCTGAATCTTGACTTATCCTTACCTGAATTGTTCCTTTTGAAACTAATGAGGTTTCACTTTTCAACATCCTTTTTTTTTATATTCATTCAAACTTTTTTTATTAGAGAACCCCCCCCCCCCACCGAAAACTCTGGAAAATCAGAGTTTTCGATGGACGGGGGGGGGATCCGATTTCCCGAACCTCCCCTCTTCCCCCCAAAACTCTAGTTCGTTCCCTGAATCTTGACTTATCTTTACCTCAATTCTTCCTTTTGAAACTAATGAGGTTTCACTTTTTAACATTCTTTTTTTAAAATTCATTCAACTTTTTTTTATTAGAGAACCCTCCCCCGAAAACTATGGAAAACCAGAATTTTCGATGGAGGGGGTCCGTTTTCCCGGACCTCCCCCCCCATTCCCCTCAAAAACTCTAGTTCTTTCCCTGAATCTTGACTTATCCTTACCTGAATTGTTCCTTTTGAAACTAATGAGGTTTCACTTTTCAACATCCTTTTTTTTTATATTCATTCAACCTTTTTTTTATTAGAGAACCCCCCCACCCCCACCGAAAACTCTGGAAAATCAGAGTTTTCGATGGACGGGGGGGGGGGGATCCGATTTCCCGGACCTCCCCTCTTCCCCCAAAACTCTAGTTCGTTCCCTGAATCTTGACTTATCTTTACCTCAATTCTTCCTTTGGAAACTAATAAGGTTTCACTTTTTAACATTCCTTTTTTAAAATTCATTCAACTTTTTTTTTTATTAGAGAACCTTCCCCCGAAAACTATGGAAAACCAGAATTTTCGATGGAGGGGGTCCGTTTTCCCGGACCTCCCCCCCCCAATTCCCCTCAAAAACTCTAGTTCTTTCCCTGAATCTTGACTTATCCTTACCTCAATTGTTCCTTTTGAAACTAATGAGGTTTAACTTTTCAACATCCTTTTTTTTTTTATATTCATTCAACCTTTTTTTATTAGAGAACCCCCCCCCCCCCACCGAAAACTCTGGAAAATCAGAGTTTTCGATTGAGGGGGGGGGGGGGTCCGATTTCCCGGACCTTCCCTCTTCCCCCCAAAACTCTAGTTCGTTCCCTGAATCATGACTTATCTTTACCTCAATTCTTCCTTTTGAAACTAATGAGGTTTCACTTTTTAACATTCTTTTCTTTAAATTCATTCAACTTTTTTTTTTATTAGAGAACCCTTCCCCGAAAACTATGGAAAACCAGAATTTTCGATGGAGGGGGTCCGTTTTCCCGGACCTCCCCCCCCCCCATTCCCCTCAAAAACTCTAGTTCTTTCCCTGAATCTTGACTTATCCTTACCTGAATTGTTCCTTTTGAAACTAATGAGGTTTCACTTTTCAACATCCTTTTTTTTATATTCATTCAACCTTTTTTTATTAGAGAACCCCCCCCCCCCCACCGAAAACTCTGGAAAATCAGAGTTTTCGATGGACGGGGGGGGGATCCGATTTCCCGGACCTCCCCTCTTCCCCCCAAAACTCTAGTTCGTTCCCTGAATCTTGACTTATCTTTACCTCAATTCTTCCTTTTGAAACTAATGAGGTTTCACTTTTTAACATTCTTTTTTTAAAATTCATTCAACTTTTTTTTTTATTAGAGAACCCTCCACCGAAAACTATGGAAAACCAAAATTTTCGAAATTTATATATTTCCTCTACCGAAAACTCTGGGAAATCAGAGTTTTCGAAGGAGGGGGGGGGGGGGGTGCGATTTCCCGGACATTCCCTCTTCCCCCAAAAACTCTAGTTCGTTCCCTGAATCTTGACTTATCTTTACCTGAATTGTTCCTTTTGAAACTAATGAGGTTTCACTTTTTAACATTCTTTTTTTATTCATTCAACTTTTTTTTTATTAAAGAACCCTCCACCGAAAACTATGGAAAACCAGAATTTTCAATGGAGGGGGAGGGATCTGTTTTCGGACCAACACAACACACACACACCCTTCCCCCCAAAACTCTAGTTCGTTACCTGAATCTTGACTTATCTTTATCTGAATTGTTCCTTTTGAAACTAATGAGGTTTCACTTTTTAACATTCTTTTTTTAAATTCATTCAGCTTTTTTTTTTACTAGGTTATGTCAACAGTAGCTCGACACAGAACTCAGTCACTTCTTAAATAAGCTTTTACTGAAAAAAATTCGACTGAAGATAATTTAAAGATTGCAATTAGATGTTTTCAAATCTCGATTTACAACAATATAGGTGTAGTGTTTAAAGAGTTATGGAAGCTGAAACGTTTAGAAAGTTAGTTAGTCATTCAAAAAGTCATTCACAATTGGGTAAAACTTAACTAATTATGAAGTAAACTACTGAAAATACTCTTAAACGTGTTAATAAAATTTAGTACAGCGATTATTGTTTTCGATTTAATTTGTTTTCAATAACTATTATTATTAATGCTTATATTAACTATTTAATAAACATATGTTGCTAAAATGAAGATTTATAAGAGTTGATTGTGATCTTTACTTAGCTACCGTCTCACTTGTCCATAAAAAACGTATTTAAGAATCTCTTTAGTTGGGATTTGATTCCCTTTGTTACAGTCGCTCAAAAAAGTATCCGAACACTATGGTTGATTATAGAATTCAGAAAAAATATTTAACAACGATTTTTTTAGAAATTATTGATCTGGCAACCTTCGTGTCACGTGACACGAAGGTTGCCAGATCAATAATTTCTAAAAAAAAACGTTGCCAGATATTTTTTCTGAATTCTGTAATCAACCATAGTGTTCGGATACTTTTTTAAGCGACTGTACAAGATGGATTTTTTTTTCCTAAGTGTACACTGAGCGCATTCGTAGATGCAATTATCCTGATTCATCAAAACTCAGCATTAAAGTGTTTAAGATAGATTCAATATCTTCTTAGTGAAAGTAATATAGAAGAGCTTACGACAATATCTTTGACTACTTCATCGGCAGATTGAAAAATGCAGTCGTTTCTTTAACTTTACAGTAATCTCAATATGCATTTACAACGAAATATTCTCGCGAAGTTTGTTGTTCCTCTTATTAACATGACTATTAATAAACAGAGGGATATTTTTTATTTCTTGTAATAAAGGGTGGCAGAGGAAAAGACGGTATTGCAGGGATGGCTGGAGAACGTGGACCTCCGGTGAGTTCATATTTTGCTTTGTTTATTCAATTTCTCATTATTGGTTTGCACCTTTATATACTTTTTATTGTACATTGCTCGTAACGTTTTATATTTATTAGCATCTATTGTATTTAATATTATATATTTATTAGTATATATTGTATTTAACGCTTCTTTTATTAGTATATATTGCAATTAATGTTATATATTTATTAGTATATAATGTATTTAATATTATACATTCATTAGTATATAATGTATTTAATGCTACATATTTATTAGCATATATTGTATTTAATGCTATATATGTTTTAGTATATAATGTTATTATTTATTAATATATAATATTATATATTTATTAGTTTATAATGTAATATATTTATTGGTATGTAATGTTATATTTTTATTAGTATATAATGTTATATATTAATTAATATGTAATGTTATATATTTATTAATTTATAATTTTATGGATTATTAGTATATAATGTTATATATTTATTAGTATATAATATTATATATTTATCTTGCTATTATATACTAATAAATTATTTTTAGATAGATCATTTTATTTGGCATGATAAGTATTGCGTACATCATACATTATTCTTAAATACTAAAAAAAAGTGGTGAGAATAAAGTGAATCGTGCTAAATATATTTTTTATTCTAGGGCGAGCCTGGACCTCCCGGACCACCAGGACCACCTGGAGTTGTTGGGCCTCAGGTAACATAGTCGTCATTTAATATTGACTACCATGTAGCTTTCGATGTTAAAGAACCCAATATACACTTAAGAAGTTTTCTTACAGTATTTCAGGCAGGCCATCTTGTAATACGAATTCATAGATCTCTCATAGAAGTCGAAAATTTATTTAACTTTGATGGTATTCATCTGTGAGGACGACCAGATAAGGATTTACATTTAGAGTCCATTAAAAGGAAATCAATGCGAATAGAATCCTGCGAAAGTGGAACATATTATTTAAGGTCGTAAATGGGACGTCAAGAAAAATATATCTTCAGCTATTGATCATTGTTTCGCTCTATTGATCATCATTTCAGCATTTTATAATTATCAACGTCCATGATTACAGAAATTTAAGAGTGCATCCTGTTACCCATTTCTTACTAATTAATGCTTTTTCTAAAATCAGGTTGTTGCTGAATTTGACGCTCAAAGAGAACATGAATCTAGTTCTCATCCAAAATGTGCGTTCGACGATTTCTGGATCAAAATGTGCAACGACGATTTCTGGATCAAAATGTGCACTCGGCAATTTCTGGATCAAAATGAGCACTCGAACGATTTCTGGATCAAAATGTACACTCGACGATTTCTGGATCAAAATTTGTATTCGACGATTTCTGGATCAAAATGTGTATTCGACGTTTTCTGGATCAAAATGTGCACTCGACGATTTCTGGATCAAAATGTGCATTCGACGATTTCCGGAACAAAATGTACACTCCACGATTTCTGGATCAAAATGTGCAGTCGACGACTTCTGGAACAAAATGTACACTCGTCATTTTACTGTCCAAAATTCGCACCGAATTTTTCTCGATCAAAATGTGCATTCGATAATTTCTGGATCAAAATGTGCACTCGACGACTTTTGGAACAAAATGTGCATTCATCATTTTACTGTCTAAAATTCGCACCCAACTTTTTTTCTGGATTAAATGTGCACTCGTTATTTTACTGTTCAAATTTCGTACCCTGCTTTATGTGGATCGAAATGTGCACTGGACGATTTCCGGATATTAGTCTTTCTGTACCGGATCTCGTCTTCTTCCCATATCATCTCTTTATTGTCAGATTTATACTTTCTTTCTGCTGAGGTCTCACTATACCTCCCAGATCTCCTCTCCATATAAAACTGACAGACTCCTGTCAGATAGATATTTGTGGCAAAATGGGCTTCTGAGAAGTAATTTGCTTTTATATTATATACTTAACACTATTAAAATATTGTCAGCTTTGGCTAATAATTATTTCTGTAAACAAATTTTAATTTTGTAGGGCATGTTTATTAAAAGGTCTACAATAAAGAGACATGATATCTATGTTTTTATATGAGAATAAATAGGTAGATAAAAATATTTAATTATAATATAATTATGAAAATTTAGTGAGAATACAAATATCTAAGATATTAATGAGAACATAAAAATGCGGATAAACGTATATTAGTTTAAGGAATTTATAATGCCAAAGCCATTTGTTTCATTTATTCCTTTCATAATATAATAAAAGTATAATAATCGTTTTTTTTTTAAAGAGTAAATAATGGGAAAAGAAAGCTTCATTTCTTTATATCATTAAACTTTATGTTAATTCGGTAAGTTTTGTACCACATACATGCTTCGTGACATATATATATTTATTAATGAAATTTATTTTACCTCTTTCAGGGTCCTGCTGGTGAAGCTGGTCCTTCTGGCGATATTGGACCTCCAGGTATTCCTGTAGGTGCTTTTCAGTAAATCTGCCATTTTTTGAAACTGATCCCGTGTTCTTATTTAGAATTTTATAATATGTTTCAAACATTAACGCTTAAAACTTTGCTCACTAAACCCAGCAGTTTCATCAGTTACTCTCTACGAAATAGTACACATAACAAAATGAATAAATGCATAAATGCTAAGCAATACACACATACAATATATTGGAGCGGTGATCAATTACTCTAGTCGGCTATACCGACTAGAGTAAAGGTCTTCTTTTCTCTGTCTTCGGTGATAAAGGGGACACTGATGATCTTGCAAAGGAAGCCGTGGTTCTGAGTGCAGGAGAGTCATACCGTGTTCGCGTATAACAAGCTGAATGGCTACGTCCACACTTGTGCGCTTTCATCTTCAACTTCACTTTGAATTTTCAATTCCGCTTTTCAACACCGAGTAATTTAGCGTATGCCTTAGATGGAATGCGTTGGACGCATGCCTCCAACTGTCTACACCTGTGCGTTAAATACTTTTCAAATTCTCACCAGTGTAGACGTGTTGCAATGGACGTAACTGATGCTGCTTTGTTAGCGGGCATAAGAATGAATGAACATGAATTACTTTACGTCGGCTGAAGGTTCCATATCACGTCAAAACAAGTACTTGTAGAGTTATATAACAGAGGTAGAATATATATAGTGAAACATTTAGTAAAAATATTACAAATGAAGGCTTTATTTTTATTTTTTGTAATAATATTATTATTTCGTTAATAATAATTTTATAACAAATATTTTATTTTGTTCTATAACGAATATATTCATTAATAATAATTTATAAAGGCCAATGTTTGTTCTGACTACATGGTGAACAAAAAACATAAGCTCAATAATTACAAAAACAGAACGAAACCTTCCAGACAAACTACGAAGTTGCACGGAATGTTGAACAAAAAAACACTGCTGGTGGAAGCATGTGCGCTACTGCGTGCGTCACTGAAAACAGCGCTGTTCAACTGATTTGAGACATGCCTTGGCGCACGTAAAAGGCACAAGTGCGGACATAGCCAATGGCTTGACGGAGGTTACCATCTGTCTCTTAACAGTTATCCAGTGGGTCCCCATTCTCAACCTTTCCTGAACCTTTAGGGAACTTGTGACCTTAGCATTTAGCCCACTGTTGCAAAAAAAACGTACAGTCGCTCAAAAAAATATGCGACACTATGGTAGATTACAGAATTAAGAAAAAATGTCGGGCAACGATTGTTTTAGAAATTAGTGGTCTGGCAACCTTTGTGTTACGTAACACAATCAACCATAGTGTTCGAATATTTTTTGAGCGACTGTACACTCAGAGGTATAAGAACCCAACTCAATTTCACATCTTTGCAGACAATGGCACACAATAACAGCATCAAGGTATTAGACTAATTTTCCCACGTTCGTTCGAATACCACTGTGTGCACGTGTTCAGACTTTCTATGCTAAATCTGTTCTATTCTCAGGGTGAAAATGTGCATCGATCAGCTGGTAAAGTCCGCTGTCCATTGGATGAGTTCATAACCCATTTGCCCCATGTAGAAAAAATCCGATTGTTCCATGAGGAAAACTCTACCTGTGCAAGTCAAAGAATACACTGGATGGCTTTGACGAGAGGAATTCATCTGTCTCCTAACAGCCGTCTAACGGATTTTCTTCCACTACCAAGCTGTGATCCAATGGGATCTTTGTCACCATTCATTTTATCAAGTAGTTCCCAAAGCTTTTTGAGCCCAGCGCCCTCTTTACCCTTTTTAACGACCCCATTTACTCTTTTTAACCTTTTGTTCGTTCTTCACAGAATTAAAAACAGTTTTTTCTTGTATAACGGTAGTTGAAATAATATTTATCATGTACAGTCGCTCAAAAAAGTATCCGAACAATACGGTTGATTACAAAATTCAGAAAAAATATCTGGCAACGACTTTTTTTTAAAAATTAGTGATCTGGCAACCTTCGTGTCACGCGATTACAGAATTCAGGAAAAATATCTGGAGCGTGTACAGCAACTGTACACGCTCCAGTTACTGTTCACAGCAAACTGGAGCGTGTGCAGTTACTGCACACACTCCAGTTTGCTGTGAACGGTAACTGCACACGCTCAATATTTCAGTGAGTGAGCCCACACGATCTAGGTCTTTGTGAGCTCACACGATCCAATGTGCTGTGAACGGTAACTGCACACGCTCAATATTTCCGTGAGTGAGCCGACACGATCTAGGTCTTTGTGAGCTCACACGATCCAATGTGCTGTGAACATTAACCGCAATCGCTCCAGTTTGCTGTGAACGGTAACTGCACACGCTCCATATTTCCGTGAGTTAGCCCACACGATCTAGGTCTTTGTGAGCTCACACGATCCAATGTGCTGTGAACATTAACCGCAACCGCTCCAGTTTGCTGTGAACGGTAACTGCACACGCTCAATATTTCCGTGAGTGAGCCCACACGATCTAGGTCTTTGTGAGCTCACATGATCCAATGTGCTGTGAACATAAACCGCAACCTCTCCAATTTGCTGTGAACGGTAACTTCACAGCAAACTTAGGAATTAGTGATCTGGCAACCTGAAAAATAACCGAACACTACGGTTGATTACAGAATTCAGAAAAAACATCTGGCAACGATTTTTTTAGAAATTAGTGATCTGGCAACCTTCGTGTCACGTGACACGAAGGTTGAAGGATACTTTTTTGAGCGACTGTACACAAATTTGTCAGTATTTTGATGCTGTATCCATGAATTTCTACTCTTTTGCTGTCGAAACAAAACATGAATTTTATTGAATAGAATATCGAATAGTCCATAAAATATTATAATGCATATTTATATTATTTTATGAACTATTCGATTTTCTATTTTATTTTTCCCTAAAAGTGAAGACCTCCCCTTCCAAAAAAAAAAAACTGTCTGAACCCATTGTTCGATGGTCAGTCCAAAATTATTGGCATAATTTTTATCACAGATCAATATTCATTCTTCAACATTGTTACTTGTTCAATATATGGGTACGTCATCAAGGTACATTATACTCTTTTTCTACATAATCATCATCACTCTTTCACGGTAACATCCCCCCCACCCGAATATTAGAGTAGCCGGAACGGACGTAAACAATATACACAGTCGTATCAGAATAATATGACCACTTATCATAATATATGTATTATACGACTGTGTGTAATATACATTACACGTATTTTTCAGGAAATTCTTCACAAAACAGTAAAACGTAAGAAAACGTTTTATGCCTGAACAGTGGTACAGTCGCTCAAAATAAAAAAAGTATCCGAACACTATGGTTGATTACAGAATTCAGAAAAAATATCTGGCAACGATTTTTTTAGAAATTAGTGATCTGGCAACCTTCGTGTCACGTGATTACAGAATTCAGGAAAAATATCTGGAGCGTGTACAGCAACTGTACACGCTCCAGTTACCGTTCACAGCAAACTGGAGCGTGTGCAGTTACTGCACACGCTCCAGTTTGCTGTGAACGGTAACTGCACACGCTCAATATTTCCGTGAGTAAGCCCACACGATCCAGGTCTTTGTGAGCTCACACGATCCAATGTGCTGTGAACATTAACCGCAACCGCTCCAGTTTGCTGTGAACGGTAACTGCACACGCTCCATATTCATTGCATTATATATTCATACGCATTATAATATTAAAAAATATCCGAACATTTTGGTTGATTACAGAATTCCGAAAAAATATCTGGCAACGATTTTTTTTTAGAAATCAATGATCTGGCAACCTTGACATGAAGGGTGCCAGATCACTAATTTCTAAACAAAAAAATATTTAAAAAAAATCGTTGCCAGATATTTTTTCGGAATTCTGTAATCAACCATAGTATTCGGATGCTTTTTTTTAATATATATAATGCGTATGAATATATAATGCAATGAATATGGAGCGTGTGCAGTTACCGTTCACAGCAAACTGGAGCGGTTGCGGTTATGTTCACTGCACATTGGATCGTGTGAGCTCGCAAAAAACTGGATCGTGTGGGCCCACTCAGAAATATTGAGCGTGTGCAGTTACCATTCACAGCAAACTGGAGCGTGTGCAGTTACTGTACACGCTCCGGTTTGCTGTGAACGGTAACTGGAGAGTGTACAGTTGCTGTACACGCTCCACATATTTTTTCAGAATTCTGTAATCAACCATAGTGTTCGGATACTTTTTTCTACGACTGTACTCTGATGAAGGATTATTGTTTATTTTTTCTCAATTTATAAATATACATGTGAAGATATAAATATCATTCTTACTATTATAACACAGACACAATTATTAATTTCAGGGAGTTCCAGGAGAGGCCGGACTACCAGGTGCTGCTGGAAAAGAAGGACCCGCAGTAAGTGGATTCAAAAATTTTATTCAAACAAGCTTTAAATAAATTAAGTGTTGCATTACATGTCTTATAATGATTGTTTTATTATTCCTTAATAGCAACACATTTAGGTATATCAGTGACGTAATGGCCCCGTGTGCGGGAGAGCCATAACTCTGTGCACGTTAAAGAACACGCTGGATGGGCTTGACGGGAGGCTGCCATCTGTCTCCCAACAGATGTTCCAGTGGGTCTCCTCTCCCAACCTTCTCTGAGCCTTCGGGGTTCTTGTGACCTGGCCATTTAGCCCATGGTGTGCAAAAAAGTGCCGCTTAGAGGTAAAACAACCCAACGTTAAAGAACACGCTGGATGGCCTTGACGGGAGGCTGCCATCTGTCTCCCAACAGATGTTCCAGTGGGTCTCCTCTCCCAACCTTCTCTGAGCCTTCGGGGTTCTTGTGACCTGGCCATTTAGCCCATGGTGTGCAAAAAAGTGCCGCTTAGAGGTAAAACAACCCAACGTTAAAGAACACGCTGGATGGCCTTGACGGGAGGCTGCCATCTGTCTCCCAACAGATGTTCCAGTGGGTCTCCTCTCCCAACCTTCTCTGAGCCTTCGGGGTTCTTGTGACCTGGCCATTTAGCCCATGGTGTGCAAAAAAGTGTCGCTTAGAGGTAAAACAACACAACGTTAAAGAATATGCTGGATGGTCTTGACGGGAGGCTGCCATCTGTCTTCCAACAGATGTTCCAGTGGGTCTCCTCTCCCAACCTTCTCTGAGCCTTCGGGGTTCTTGTGACCTGGCCATTTACCCATGGTGTGCAAAAAAGTGCCGCTTAGAGGTAAAACAACCCAACGTTAAAGAACACGCTGGATGGCCTTGACGGGAGGCTGCTATCTGTCTTCCAACAATGTTCCAGTGGGTCTCCTCTCCCAACCTTCTCTGAGCATTCGGGGTCCTTGTGACCTGGCCATTTAGCCCATGCTGTGCAAAAGAGTGCCGCTTAGAGGTAAAACAACCCAACGTTGAAGAACACGCTGGATGGCCTTGACGGGAGGCTGCTATCTGTCTTCCAACAATGTTCCAGTGGGTCTCCTCTCCCAACCTTCTCTGAGCATTCGGGGTCCTTGTGACCTGGCCATTTAGCCCATGGTGTGTAAAAAAGTGCCGCTTAGAGGTAAAACAACGCAACGTTAAAGAACACGCTGGATGGCCTTGACGGGAGGCTGCCATCTGTCTTCCAACAGATGTTCCAGTGGGTCTCCTCTCCCAACCTTCTCTGAGCCTTCGGGGTTCTTGTGACCTGGCCATTTAGCCCATGGTGTGCAAAAAAGTGCCGCTTAGAGGTAAAACAACCCAACGTTAAAGAACACGCTGGATGGCCTTGACGCGAGGCTGCCATCTGTCTTCCAGCAGATGTTCCAGTGGGTCTCCTCTCCCAACCTTCTCTGAGCCTTCGGGGTCCTTGTGACCTGGCCATTCAGCCCATGGTGTGCAAAAAAGTGCCGCTTAGAGGTAAAACAACGCAACGTTAAAGAACACGCTGGATGGCCTTGACGGGAGGCTGCCATCTGTCTTCCAACAGATGTTCCAATGGGTCTCCTCTCCCAACGTTCTCTGAGCCTTCGGGGTCCTTGTGACCTGGCCATTTAGCCCATTGTGTGCAAAAAAGTGCCGCTTAGAGGTAAAACAACCCAACGTTAAAGAACACGCTGGATGGCCTTGACGCGAGGCTGCCATCTGTCTTCCAGCAGATGTTCCAGTGGGTCTCCTCTCCCAACCTTCTCTGAGCCTTCGGGGTCCTTGTGACCTGGCCATTCAGCCCATGGTGTGCAAAAAAGTGCCGCTTAGAGGTAAAACAACGCAACGTTAAAGAACACGCTGGATGGCCTTGACGGGAGGCTGCCATCTGTCTTCCAACAGATGTTCCAATGGGTCTCCTCTCCCAACGTTCTCTGAGCCTTCGGGGTCCTTGTGACCTGGCCATTTAGCCCATTGTGTGCAAAAAAGTGCCGCTTAGAGGTAAAACAACCCAACGTTAAAGAACACGCTGGATGGCCTTGACGGGAGGCTACCATCTGTCTCCCAACAGATGTTCCAGTGGGTCTCCTTTCCTAACCTTCTCTGAGCCTTCGTGGTCCTTGTGACCTGGTCATTTAGCCCATGGTGTGCAAAAAAGTGCCGCTTAGAGTTAAAACAACCCAATGTTAAAGAACACGCTGGATGGCCTTGACGGGAGGCTGCCATCTGTCTCCCAACAGATGTTCCAGTGGGTCGCCTCCCGCAAACTTCTCTGAGCCTTCGTTGCCATTTAGCCCATGCTGTGCAAAAAAGTGCCGCTCAGAGGTAAAACAACCCAATCCAGTGACGTACGCAGGGGGATGTTCACGGGGTGTGATCCCTCTTAAAATAATGTATGTGTTTTTCAGTAAGATAAATGAAAGAATGAAAAATTTCTTCAAAATTTAAAAGCTTTAAGTTTTTATTACTTGTATTAATAAAACTTATTACCTTAAATATTTCCCGTTTGGATTGATATCACTTTAAATTTCTAACATATATTCTAATTTTTAGAAACCCCCCCCCCCCATAAGAAAATCCTACGTACTATACTGACACATACACATATATATACATATATAGGATTGATTAATAATATATTAATTAATACCTCTTAAATTTACATAAGTCACCTCCTTTAAATTTGACTGCATTTTGATAATATTAGGATGTAAGCTTAGTAAATTATACAATGTAGAGATTTTATATCCCATCAATTATATAATAGTTTAGCAAATAATCAGTACACTGTCTCTACCTGAAATGGTTAGCATGTTTAACTACTAATTCGCATAACCGTGATTAAACCGATTTTTAAAAAGTGAGAAATAATCGTAGTAAATAAATGGTAAAAATATCGAAGCAATATTTAAAAGTAAAAAAAAATAACACTAGATGAGGAAAAAAACATCAAAGCACTATTAAAAAGCACAAAATAATAAATAAATGCTAAATACGTAGAACCACTGCCGAAAATTGCTATTAAAGGCACAAAATAATAACAGATAAATGATAAACTCGTGAAACCACTACAAATAGAAACGCTACTACAATGCACAAGATAACAATAGATAAATGATAAGTATATGAAACTACTAGTACAAGAGAAGAAATAATAATAGTACGAAAAGGGTAAAAACATCGAATACCAATAAATACTATGACACAATAATAATATATAATTGGTTAAAACTTCAAAACACTACTTAAAAATTCCAAATAATAAAAAATTGTAAATTTTAAACCACCATTAAAACGCATGAATTTTAGCAGCAGATAAGCAGTAAAAAAAAACATTAAACCACTACTCTAAATTATTAAATAATATTAGTATATAAAATGCTAAAATCATAAAAACCACTGCTAAAAAATTACAAATTATTAATAATAGATAAATAATAAAAAAATTTAATCACTGTTAAAAGAGCAGGAAATAATAGTAGAAGATAAAGAGTTGAAAATGCATGGAACCACAAGTAAAGAGCAAATAGTAAATGAATCATAAAAAAAGAAATACCAAAAAACTATGAAATATTAGCGGTGTAAAAAAAGAGTGAAAATATAATGTCATTCTTTATTAAAAAAATAATATCTAAGCATTCTTCACATTTTCTAGGGACCTGCTGGACCTCCAGGTGAGAAAGGTCCTTCCGGTGCTGTCGGACCTCCTGGATTTCCTGGTGACAGAGGATTGCCTGGACCAGCTGTAAGTCTTTTCTCTAAATTCATTTTAAAGCGACCAGTTATTAAATGCCACTCAGCAATAAATAAAATGGTATTTTGGTTTCTCAATGAAAATGATTAATTCTCACGAATTTTTCATTCTTATTACGAAAATGCCCTTGAAATGTTTTTTTACCATCCAAATTTGAAAAATATACAGTTGCTCAAAAAAATATCCGAACACTATGACTGATTGCAGAATTCAGAAAAAATATCTGGCAACGTTTTTTTTTTAGAAATTAGTGATCTGACAACCTTCGTGTCACGTGATTACAGAATTCAGGAAAAATATCTGGAGCGTGTACAGCAACTGTACGGAAATACTGTGCGTGTGCAGTTACTGCACACGCTCCAGTTTGCTGTGAATGGTAACTACACACGCTCAATATTTCCGTGAGTGAGCCCACATGATCCAGGTCTTTGTGAGCTCACACGATCCAATGTGCTGTGAACATTAACCGCAACCGCTCAAGTTTGCTGTGAACGGTAACTGCACACGCTCAATATTTCCGTGAGTGAGCCAACACGATTCAATGTGCTGTGAACATTAACCGCAACCGCTCCAGTTTGCTGTGAACGGTAACTGCACACGCTCAATATTTCCGTGAGTGAGCCCACACGATCCAATGTGCTGTGAACATTAACCGCAACCGCTCCAGTTTGCTGTGAACGGTAACTGCACACGCTCCATATTCATTGCATTATATATTCATACGCATTATATATATTCAAAAATATCCGAACACTGTGGTTGATTACAGAATTCAGGAAAAATATCTGGCAACTTTTTTTTAGAAATTATTGATCTGACAACCTTCGTGTCACGTGACACGTGATCAATAATTTCTAAAAATATCGTTGCCAGATTTTTTTTCCTGAATTCTGTAATCAACCATACTGTTCGGATATTTTTTTGAGCGACTGTATTTTAAAATTTACGTAACACCTCAATGGTTCTATTGCTATATTAATATCAAAAACAATTTCAAATTAATTTTTCTTTTTTCTGATCACTTATGTTTCCAGGTAACGTTTCCCTGTCTAGCAGTAGTCAGCCATAATTATTGGATTCCATTGTCCTGCTGGCCGGGGCGGGGGTGGCTCAGTCGGTAGCGCGCCAGGCTCGTAATCTGTAGTTCCCAGGTACGAGTCCCAGCTGGGTCAGCGTTGAGATTTATCTCCGCAAGATTCCCCGCCCTGCCCACGGTCAGTAGGGGACACCGATGGGCTTGAAAAGGCTGCCGTCCGTCGGATGGGACGTTAAGCCGTGGCCCCGTGTGCGGGAGAGCCATACCCTGTGCACGTTAAAGAACACGCTGGATGGCCTTGACGGGAGGCTACCATCTGTCTTCCAACAGCTGTTCCAGTGGGTCCCCTCCCCCAACCTTCTCTGAGCCTTCGGGATCCATGTTACCTGGCCATTTAGCCCATGGTGTGCAAAAATGTGCCGCTCAGAGGTAAAACAACCCAAACAACAACCCTGCTGGCCGAGAAGTTAGCGTGCTTGTCTACTGATCAAATGGACCTGATTTTCGAGCCCTAGATAAGGCATGGATGCTTTCTTCACATATAATCTGTATGGCGTATAAACTGACAGACTGCTGGCAGACTTCTGCAGCAAGCAGCTGCTTGAAGGATAATTTGTTTCATTTGCCTTAAATGGGGCAGGGCTTAACTCAGTCGGTAGCAAACCAGATTCACAATCTGCAGTTTCCAAGCTCGTGCTAGCTTTGAAATTTATCTCCATTAAACCCCCAGCCTGCCTTCGTTAAGAAAGGTCCGATAAGTCGATCAGAGAGTCATCGATGGGCTTCGAATCGCCTTCGTTCTTCGAATGGAACATTAAACTGTGGTTCCGTGTATATGAGAGCCATACCCAGCTCACTTTAAAGCATATATTGAATTGCCTGACGAAAGACTGACCATTTGTCTCCCAACTGCTCTGAATTTTTGAGGTCCTTGTGTCTTGAAGAACTGACCAATGTAATAATATTATTTAAAAAATAATCAATGGAATATTATTATTATTTAAATGAGGAGAAAAATCTTAGGAATTTAAAAATATAATAATACATAAATGTACATTGTATTTATTTTCAACATGGGTTGTTCTTTCTTTCTACAGGGTATCCCAGGATTGAAAGGTGACGTCGGACTTCCAGGTGCTCCTGGACCTACAGTAAGTAGTTGTCAATTTTTTTTTAGTTGATTATTCATGTCAGATAAGTTCTAAATTAATTTAGACTGTCTCCTCCCTCTCCCAAGACAACCAACTTAGACTTGTGTCATACAATCTACATTTAGGTGATATCCCTTGTTCCCTCCTTTGGCATACCAAGACAACCAACGTAGATGACATAATTTTGGTATCCTATACTGTATATGTTCACACTCCTTTGTAATGACTTTTATGTATAGCGATGTTCACCCTTGTATACAGTGTCTTTCATCTCTAATGATCTTCTCTAGTGTTTGAAGTCTTTTTAGCCTGTAAAAATGTTCACACTTTTTTCATGAATCCTCCGCCTACAGAAATGTTCACACTTCTTTGCAGTGCCTTTCTGTAGGAATGTTCACACTTGTTTGCAGAATCTTTCGCTTACAGAATGTTCATACTTCTTTGCAGTGCCTTTCTGTAGGAATGTTCACACTTGTTTGCAGAATCTTCCGCTTACAGAAATGTTCATACTTCTTTGCAGTGCCTTTCTGTAGGAATGTTCACATTTGTTTGCAGAATCTTTCGCTTACAGAAATGTTCATACTTCTTTGCAGTGCCTTTCTGTAGGAATGTTCACACTTGTTTGCAGAATCTTCCGCTTGCGGAAATGTTCATACTTCTTTGCAGTGCCTTTCTGTAGGAATGTTCACACTTGTTTGCAGAATCTTCCGCTTGCAGAAATGTTCATACTTCTTTGCAGTGCCTTTCTGTAGGAATGTTCACATTTGTTTGCAGAATCTTTCGCTTACAGAAATGTTCATACTTCTTTGCAGTGCCTTTCTGTAGGAATGTTCACACTTGGTTGCAGAATCTTCCGCTTACAGAAATGTTCATACTTCTTTGCAGTGCCTTTCTGTAGGAATGTTCACACTTGTTTGCAGAATCTTCCGCTTACAGAAATGTTCATACTTCTTTGCAGTGCCTTTCTGTAGGAATGTTCACACTTGTTTGCAGAATCTTTCGCTTACAGAAATGTTCATACTTCTTTGCAGTGCCTTTCTGTAGGAACGTTCACACTTGGTTGCAGAATCTTCCGCTTACAGAAATGTTCATACTTCTTTGCAGTGCCTTTCTGTAGGAATGTTCACACTTGTTTGCAGAATCTTCCGCTTACAGAAATGTTCATACTTCTTTGCAGTGCCTTTCTGTAGGAATGTTCACACTTGTTTGCAGAATCTTCCACTTACAGAAACGCTCGCACTTGTTTCACAGTGTTTTCATCTATAGGAATGTTCACGCTTTGCAGAATCTTCCACCTACAGAAATGCTCACACATGTTTCACAGTGTCTTTCGCCTCGAGTAGGTGTTCTCAACGTGGGATACGCCATGAGATGTCAAAAGTCACTAGATCTAGTAACAAAGTCTCTAAGTTAGCAACACTGCTACTGATTAATTTCTGAGAACTTAGTGAGGAAGCGCAGCGCTGTAGTTCATGTCTGTACACGTTTGTCACACCTCCTTTGCCTACCTAAGAGCCGAACCTACACGAACAGCTGATCACACAGTCGAAACATCCATTCTAAGTGAATCTTACTGTTTTATGTATTTTCTGTGTTTAAAGTTATTTTTAGTCTTCAGTTTACTGTGAAGTTAAATGAATGTGTTTCTAAAGTGTCTTGAAACATGGATAAATGGATAATTAAGAAGAAAAGTAACGTGGAACCGGAGCGATTGCTTTTACATCTACGACTACGTCATCATCCCATGTGAGTAAAGAGGTGGATTCAGAAGTAACTAAAAGAACGTTAAATGTTAAACAATCAAGCGATAAAAAAATTTAAAAACGTAAATCTCGTGAATCATATTTACAATTTGGCTTTACATGGACAGGAAATTTAATACAACCAAATCCACAGTGCGTTGTTTGCTCTGAAGTCCTGTCACAAAATTCTATGAAACCGTTTCTTTTACGGCGACACTTTGAAACGAAACATGAGCATTTAAAAATAAGCCCTTAAGCTATTTTTAACATCTTCTGGAAGACTTGAGTAATAGAAAAACCGTAATTAAGCATTTTTCTGTGGTAGAAGAAAATGAAAGTGCACTTAAAGCATCTTACAAAGTAAGCCTTCAAATTGCCAAAGCCGGAAAGGCTCACACAATAGTCGAGTCACTCATTCTTCCAGCAGCGGAAGAAATTGCTTCTGGTATGTTCGGTCAAAAAGAGGCAAACCTTGTCAGAACCATTCCTTTGTCAAACGACACAGTTTCCAGGAGAATTAAAGATATGGCCTGATACATTAAGGACCAACTCACTCAAGCTATTTAATGTAGCCCGTGGTTTGCCATTCAAGTGGATGAGTCGACGGACGTAACTGGGCTAGCTCAATTACTTGTTTTTGTGCGTGGAAAATTCCTGGATGCAATATTTGAAGATATTTTATTTTGTAAGCCTCTCAAAACTTCTACTACGAGTGAGGATATTTTTAATATGATTGATTCATTTTTTGCCGAAAACAACCTTGAATGGAAAAATTGCATTTCTGTATGTACTAACGGAGCAAAAGCAATGAGTGGTTATATCACAAGACTAGCAGGTCGTATAAAACAAGTTGCACCAGAATGTTCACTCAATGTTGTCTTCACCGTGAAGCACTGATAGCTAAATTTCTCCCTGGTGATTTGAAAAGAGTTCTGGATGAAAAGCTACAAATGGTTAATTTCATCAAAACCCGCCCATTGAAGTCTCGACTTTTTTCAATTATATGTGAAGAAATGGGTAGCCTGCATAAGAGATTGCTGCTTCACACAGAAGTACGTTGGTTGTCACGAGCAAATGTTCTTTGCCGTTTATTTGAACTCAATGAAGTCGGCCTTTTTTTCATGGACCACGAGTTTCGACTTTCTTTGAGACTACAAGACTTAGAACGGCTTCTACGGTTGGCATATTTAGCTGATATTTTTGGAAAAATTAATATTTTGAACTTATCATTGCAAGGAGACAACGTTGATGTGTTCCTATGTTGAGAAGAAAACAGAGGCCATGAAAAAATAAATTTCTCTCTGGGAAAGCGGAATTAAAAGAACAGCTGTGACCAGTTTCAGCGACTAGATTCATTTCTTAAAGAAAATGAGCAAACGATTGAAGACTTTGTGAAGACATCAGACAACAAAAAATCGTTCACTTAAGCACTCTTAAAACTCTTATAAAGGCAGTATTTTCCACCCCCCTGATGAAACGCAAGAATGGATTCGAGACCCTTTCACATTTGATTTGGAAAAATGTAAGCTTCAATTGTCCAATAAAGAAGAGTTGATTGAGATATCTTATGAAAATAGTTTAAAAAGCATTCATTCCAAAATGCCATTGATTAGTTTTTGGATTGGAGAAGGAATATCCGTCTTTGTCAAGAATTGCAGTCAAATATTTGTTACCTTTCACAACAACTTATTTATATGAAACTGGTTTTTCATCTTTAACTGCTTTAAAAAATAAATATAGGAACAGGCTGGATGTTGATGATGACTTGCGACTCTACCTTAGCAAGATAACCCCAACCATTGATGAACTGTGCAAGCGTAAACAAGCGCAATCATTTCACTGATTACCCAGTAAAATGTTTATAATTTTATAAGATTTGTTAAATTGTTTATGTCATTTTTTGTGTTTATCGATATATGTAATTTATGAATACAAAATTTAATGTGTATATATATATATGTTCTATTTTATTCCCACTGTTATGCTATAACTATAGTTTTATCTATCTATACAATGGGTACGCCAGTTACATACATATTTCTAGGGGTTACGTGAAGCATGAAAAGTTGAAAACCACTGATATAAAGCAGTGGTTCTCAACCTTTTATGCTTCACGTACCCCCTGGAAATGTGTATGTAATAACTGGCGTACTCCATGTATGGATAGATAAAACTATAATTATATATAACAATGGGAATAAAACTTTGTTATTAGATCTAGTCACTTTTGAGCTCTCACTATGTACCCCAAAACATTTTACCGCGTACCCCACGTTGAGAACCCCTAATCTAGAGGAACGTTCACCCGCCATTGCACTGTCTTTTGTGTGCAGAAAATTTACTCTCCGGAGTAGTTATCATACTGAACTGCGGATCAAAAGAGATATTTTGTTGCTTTTGTTCAGGATCAAAGAGGTCTGAGTTCGAGCTCCATCTAAAGAACGGATATTTCTTTTCTTACGTTTTCTTTTTGCTGATGTTTCGATTACTTCATAGACCTTGTCCATTGGAAATTATTCTGATATGCTCGGATAGGCAACTCCTTCTATAAAGAAATATAAGTTGTTTTAAATAGCTTTTATTAATTCATAAAACATGCATAAAATTTAAAGCTTTATTGGATTGGAAAATAAAATATCTCGCGCAACAGAGTGTTCTGGCATATCAAGAACGAAATCTTTTTCAACCGTATCTTGCTTCCAGCATTCAGAAGAGGGTTTTCAGCTAGGTTTTGCACAGTGGCGGCTCGTAGCTAAAATTAGTAGGGGAGCTGCTCCAGAAGATTTTTAGCCTTTGTTTTAAAATTGTGTAAAACTACCTTCAACCAGCACGCCAGGGTCGGCACTGCGGGAACGACAGTGCTCTCTCTCCCTTGCAGCCTCGCGTGTAGCTTCCTATGTGCGCATGCGCACAACAGTCAAACACCTCGCCGCTATTACTGTGAAGCGCACAGTTCCATACAAAGATTTTTGTATCTTTTTCATAAACTGGGGGATGGCTACTGACATTAAGCTTAAGGATTATATATTGTACAAGTATAAAGAAAGAATTAAATAAAAAAAGGACTCATTATATTAAATGTTATCGATAATATCAAGTTGAAATTGGGGGTGCTGCAGTTCACAGTGCCTATACGCGAGCCGCCCGCCACTGGTCTTGCATGTATTGCATACTGTATGAGTACTTTTTGGTTGAGAAATGTGAAGAAGCGAGTTCATATATATCAACCTAGTATGTTATTTTGTTATAAGCGAGGCATTCTGTAATAAAGTGTTTGTTTTAACAAGAAAGAAAAACAAGTTGAAGACAGGACATAATTATCGTCCAGGCATTTAGCATTTAGTAACAGGAGATTCACTACAAACAGGGTTCGTTACAACCAATTTGCAGCGGTAAATGAAATAAATTGCAGCACGGTAAAATAATCTGCAATTTACCATAATATTTTACCACATGTAACACATCTTATTCATTTTAATCGATTATTTTTTTTGCTCAAATTAATGTTTAATTTTATTGTTAATATTTAGGATACGTTTTACATAAAAAAAAATTTGTTTCTTGGAATAAATTTACTTTTTATTATTTTAGGGTGAAAAAGGTGCCATGGGATTGCCAGGCGATCCAGGTCCACCAGGTGAAAAGGTTTGTGATTTTTATTTCTCATTTTTATCATTAAGTTCATTCAAATAAAAATGTCTATATTCAATTGTGAAAATAAAAAAACGATGAATTACAGTCGCTCAAAAAAAAAAGTATCAGAACACTGTGGTTGATTACAGAATTCAGAAAAAATATCTGGCAACGATTTTTGAGAAATTAGTGATCTGGCAAACTTCGTGTCATGTGATTACAGAATTCAGGAAAAATATCTGGAGCGTGTACAGCAACTGTACACGCTCCAGTTACCGTTCACAGCAGTAACTGCACACGCTCAATATTTCCGTGAGTGAGCCCACACGATCTAGGTCTTTGTGAGCTCACACGATCCAATGTGCTGTGAACATTAATCGCAACCGCTCCAGTTTGCTGTGAACGGTAACTGCACACGCTCCGTATTCATTGCATTATATATTCATACGCATTATATATATTAAAAAGTATCCGAACACTAGGGTTGATTACAGAATTCAGAAAAAAATATCTGGCAACGATTTTTTTTTAATATATTTTTTTTGTTTAGAAATTAGTGATTTTTTGTTTAGAAATTAGTGAATTAGTGTCACGTGACACGAAGGTTGCCAGATCATTAATTTCTAAAAAAAATCGTTGCCAGATATTTTTTCTGAATTCTGTAATCAACCATAGTGTTCGGATATTTTTTTTGAGAGACTGTACATACGTCGAATTCACATTGACCTTATTGTGTGTTTGCAGATGGAAAGAGAGCCATCCGTCGGAGGATCGTTAAGCCGTGGTTCCGCGTGCAGAAGAGCCATATCCTGTGCACGTTAAAGAGCACTCTGGATGGTCTTGACGGGAGACTTCCATCTATCTGCTAAGAGCTGTCCAGTGGTCCCCTTCCCAACATTCTTTGAGACCTTGGGTGCATCGGACCTGGTCATTTAGCCCATTGTGTGCAAACCAAGTGATGTTTAGAGCTTAAACAACCCAGCTCAAGCTTTAGAATTTTCACTCGCGACGTAATGTTATAGAGAACTATATTTATCTGAACTAACTTTTCAGTTATTCCATAATAATTTAGGATCAGCTGCAAATCATTTTGATCAAGAGAGTGAAAAACTTTCTTGAAATCTACAAAGCTAGAAATTATAGTCTTTTTAAACATTGTACTGTAATAGTATTTTTAATACAACAGCTTCTGTGTTTTCTTATTATGAAGCAATATTTATTTATTTATTTAAAGTTTTAACATAAAAATGTATTTTTCAGGGGAGAGATGGACCACCAGGACCACACGGACCATCAGGACCAAAAGGTGATAAGGTAAAAAATATTATTTTCAATAATTCTGAGGAAATTTTCATTTTCTGACACTTATGAGTAAATTTTCGTTTTCTCACAATTCTGAGCAGTTTTTTCGCATTTTTGATAATTTTTGAGCAAATTTCCTTTTTTAACAGTTTTGAACAAATTTTCATTTTCTAACAATTTTGAACAAAATTTCATTTTCTAAGAATTTTGAACAAATTTTCATTTTCTTTTACAATTTTGAGTAATTTTTTTAAGAATTCTGAGCAAATTTTCATTTTTTAACAATTCTGAACAAATTTTCATTTCTTAACAATTCTGAACAAAATTTCGTTTTCTAAGAATTTCGGAGCAAATTTTCATTTTCTACAAATTCTTAACAAATTTTAATTTTCTACAAATTCTTAACAAATTTTAATTTTCTACCAATTCTGAACAAATTTTCATTTTTTAATAATTCTGAGCAGATTTTCATTTTCTAACAATTCTGATCAAATTTTCATTTTCTAACAATTCTGAACAGATTTTCATTTTCTAACAATTCTAAGCAAATTTTAATTTTCTAACAAATCGGAATTAAATTTTTCATTTTCATCGTTTTTTATTTTTTCTTTTCCACACAACTTAATTCTTTTCTTTCTTTCTTAGGGTGATTCCGGACTGCCTGGTTTGATGGGAAGAGACGGATTGCCAGGTTCACGGGTAAGTGATGCAATACTGATCGACACCTATTCCATACGATTTCCCATCCCCACGTATAAGCAGTGAACCCAATTGTTGTAAATTTTATTTTCGTGGAATGTTATTATTTTTTCTTAGCTGAAGATAGCAGATGTTTTGCGGTTCATTTACCGGCAACCCCCGTTTAACAAGGTTACTTTTCCCTATTCTTTTTTGAGTAAAAGGTCTTCAAAAAAATCTTAAAATCGTGTGCATAGATAGATAAATGCGCGTAAACATTTGGTGTATCGGTCCTGATGGACCGATACACCAAATACCGATACACCAAACCGATACTTTTTAAAAAGTTTTATTTACAATAATCTAAAATTTTCGAGAAGTCATAGTC
Source organism: Ryuthela nishihirai (assembly GCA_038380435.1). NCBI lineage: Eukaryota > Metazoa > Arthropoda > Arachnida > Araneae > Heptathelidae > Ryuthela > Ryuthela nishihirai. The sequence goes on along the minus strand of JAWZYU010000003.1, from coordinate 111,742,391 downwards.
ACAGATAACGCAATAGAAATTTGATAATTCTCTTAAACCATTCATTCTTTATTAAATTATAAAATGTAAAATTAACTAATTGATCATACATATAGTAATTTGCAAAATTATTTATATATTTATATATTATTTTAATAAAAACTTTAAATTATGATCCTTTTTGTTAAAATAAAAAAATCTATTTTAATACAAAGAAAAGATTAATAAAATATATATAAAAAAACAGCAAACGAAAAATATTCCATTTGATGCGATCTCCACGAAATGCTCCGGTTAAACGAGGGTTGCCTATACTTAAATAATCCACGTAGAACATAAATAAAGGTAAAGACTATGGATGCCAAAAAAGCAGAATGAAGCAAAGTTTTAAAGAAAAACATTGAAAATGACAACAATAATTTGAAAATAAAAATTTTTATTGCTTAAGACATTTCTAATTATGTAATTTTCATCCGAAGACGGCATAATAATACTTTCACTTTTTACTCAATTTAGAGCAGTTGGCAAAATTCGAAGCCACTTAGTAAAAACAGGTGAGTTGGCAAAATCTTAGGGAGTTGGCACAATTCGGGACTGACTTGGCAAAATCTTGGGGAGTTGGCAAAATTCAGGTGAGATGTAAAAATGAGGATTTTTTTCTGTAAAATTATGGCGTTAGCAAAATCTAGGAACAGTTGGCAAAATTCGGAGTGACTTGGCAAAATCGTAGGGAGTTGGCAAAATTCAGGTGAGATGTGGAGGTGAAATTCTTTCTTCGATTTTAGTCAACTATCCTGAATTTCACTAACCCAATCCCAATTTTCACAACTCGCCTATATTTCACCAAGTGCATTCGAATTTTGCCAACTACTCTAGATTTTGCCAACTCGACGTAATTTTACAGAAAAAATCGCACTTTTTACATCTTCCCTGAATTTGCCAAGCCACTTCGAATTTTATCAACTCTAATTGCACAAGAAAGGCACAATTTTCCCTGTATTTTACCAAGTAGCTTCCAATTTTGCCAACTCCCCTAGACTTTGCCAAGAGTTCTTTGTTTTTCCAACTCTCCTTAATTTCACAAAACCAATCCCAATTTTTACAACTCACCTGTACTTTATCAAGTGGCTTCCAATTTTGCCAACTCCCCTAGATTTTGCCAAGAGTTCATGGTTTTTCCAACTCTCCTTTTTTTCACAAAACCAATCCCAATTTTTAGAACTCACCTGTACGTTATCAAGTGGTTTCCAGTTTTGCCAACTTCCCTAGATTTTGCAAAGTTTTCTCGATTTTATCAACTGTCCTTAATTTCACAAAAACAATCCCAATTTTCACAAATCGCCCGTATTTTACCAAGTGGATTCGAATTTTGCCAACTCTCCTAGATATTGTGAGCTGCCTCGATTTTGCCAACACGCCATAATTTTACAGAAAAAAGATTGCAATTTTTACATCTCACCTGAATTTTGCCAACTCCCTACGATTTTGCCAAGTCACTCCGAATTTTGCCAACTGTTCCTAGATTTTGCTAACTCGCCATAATTTTACAGAAAAAAATCCTCATTTTTACATCTCACATGAATTTTACCAACTCCCCACGATTTTGCCAAGTCACTCCGAATTTTGCCAACTGCCTAAGATTTTGCCAACTCGCCTGTTTTTACTAAGTGGCTTCGAATTTTGCCAACTGCTCTAAATTTTGCCGTCTCTCCATTTTCCAAACTGCCTTAGATTTGCCAAGTTGCCTCGATTTTGACAACTCCCCTTAATTCTCCCCCCCCCCCCCCCAAAAAAAAAAAATTGGGGAGTTTGAAAGTTTGAAGTGATTTGGCAAATTTAGGAGAGATGTAAAGACTGGGATTAGTTTAGTGAAATTAAGGAGATTTTACCAAATCAAGGCAAAAATTCATACTGATATGCTACAATTCAGACGAAATGTAAATATTGGAATTATTTCTGAGAAATTATGGCTAGTTGGCAAAATTGGAATTGGAAGTCAAATGGCAAAAGCAAAATGTAGGAGAGATTTAAAGACTAAAAATTGGCTGAATTGAACCCCCCACCATCACCACCACCACGGAGCTGTCGACATTCCACAGTCTCTTGTTGAATAGTGTAGTACAGAGGTTCCCAAACTTATTTGTCCTACCGCCCCCTTTTCAGAAAAAAAATTACTCAGCGCCCCCCTGGACCTTCTTTAAGCGAACAAACAGAAAGATGCAGTGACAAATTTGCGTTCTTTTATGTATCTATATTTCTACCTACGTCTACAACATGGTAAAGAAAAATGTTGTTGTAAATAAGACACCTTGAAGCTTGAAATTGTAAAACTATTTATTAAAATCAACCATTCGCATTACACACAGAAAATTAAGATAACGAAGGATAATTTTTTGTGTTTATTTGGAAAATAAAGTAATCACTAAGACTTTAACTTTATTTTACACAACAGATGAAACATGTACGAACGGTTTTTCTTTATGCTTCCGCCGCAACCACAATTGTACCCGAGGCTACTACCGACCCCCGGGATCCTTCCAGCGCCCGCCAGTTAATTGTCAAATAATGCAACGGAATATATAAAAGATGTGATCGATTTCGTCCTCACTATTAGGACTTCGTCAGATATACAATGACTAGAAATTACATCATAAAACATAGGTGAATTTCAAAATTCTAACTTCTGCTTCAAATTATAGTTCTACAGTCGCTCAAAAAAATATCCGAACACTATGGTTGATTGCAGAATTCAGAAAAAATATCTGGCAACGATTTTTTTTTCGAAATTAGTGATCTGGCAACCTTCGTGTCACGTGGTTGCCAGATCACTAATTCGAAAAAAAATCGTTGCCAGATATTTTTTCTGAATTCTGTAATCAACCATAGTGTTCGGATACTTTTTTGAGCGACTGTACTTTATTTTTTAATTTCAGAAATAATTTTAAAACATTCGTAAATATTTTAATAAAATCATAAGAAATAAATTATTTTATTCTGGTTAAAGATAAAATGGTCGTAGTTAGCCTTTAGATACTGTATGTTAAAATCACCTAAATCTTGAATCATGTTTAATTTGCCTCCTTTTCTCAATGTCTATTCTGGCCCAGGTATATCAAGATGGTTGTAGCGCCCCCTGCCCTATCCATCCCCCCCGCTTCATTCACTCACTGACTCAGTCATTCACAATTACCTATTTATTTATATTTTTACGGGACGGGGGTGGCTCAGTCGGTAGCGCGCCAGGCTCGGAATCTGTAGTTTCCAGGTTCGAGTCCTAGCTGGGTCAGCGTTGAGATTTATCTCCGCAAAATTCCCCGCCCTGCCCACGGTCAGTAGGGGACACCGATGGGCTTGGAAAGGCAGCTGTCCGTCGGATGGGACGTTAAGCCGTGGCCCCGTGTGCGGGAGAGCCATATCCTGTGCACGTTAAAGAACACGCTGTATGGCCTTGACGGGAGGCTACCATCTGTATCCCAAAAGCAGATTTCAGTGGGTCCCCTCCCCCAACCTTCTCTGAGCCTTCGGGGTCCATGTGACCTGGCCATTTAGCCCATGGTGTGCAAAAAAGTGCCGCTCAGAGTTAAAACAACCCAACGTTAAAGAACACGCTGGATGGCCTTGACGGGAGGCTACCATCTGTCTCCCAACAGCTGTTCCAGTTGGTTCCCTCCCCCAACCTTCTCTGAGCCTTCGGGGTCCATGTGACCTGGCCATTTAGCCCATGGTGTGCAAAAAAGTGCCGCTCAGAGGTAAAGCAAATCAAAAAATTTATATTTTTATTCATTTATATTTTTATTTATTTATTTATTTCATTGCACATGTATCTGAAAAACGCCATATTATTCGTTAAAGTGTAGATGGATGTAATTTTTTGTCTCAAATCGCATTTACACCTAGATTAATCTGAAGTTTCTTTTTTCCAGGGCTTACCTGGACCACCAGGTCCTGCTGGCTCTCCAGGGGAAGATGGCGATAAAGTGAGTATTTCCATCTCTGTTTTGCTTCTTTTATGGATAAATATTATTTAAGGGAAATTAAGAGAAGTAGACGAAACTGAAATTCTTCATTTCTTGTGGAGGAAAAATTACAACTCTTTCAAAATTATTATTCTGTCGATTTCAAGAGTCGTTTCTAACACTTTGGAAAACTTCGGAGACATTATTTTCTTTTCAACACAAATGCTTTAAAATGAAACTCATTAAAAAAGAATACTTCTTTTAACCCTTTCACGACTAAGGGAAACATTTTTCCCATTTTAAAATTGGTGATTGTCGTATTTAATTATAACCTTATCTGCATTTTAATACAGAATGTCAAAATAGAACGTATGCCGAACGAAATTACGTAAACGGGAACGTTTAGTCCATGTCCATCTTTGCAATAATGTTGCATCTGTGCAATGTCCATCTTTGCTTCACAACCAAAAGAAATTGCTTCGCAGAATATCATAATTAGCACATCATTTTGTATAGTAATTTTATTTCATAATTTTGTATTATTTTAGTTAACATTTTGTTATAATAAATCAATAAATGAAAGACATTGCATAATAAGCCTAACTATAATTTGTGTTACCTTTATAGTCCATTGGGAAAAATATTTCCCATAAAATTCGAAAAAAACTACACATGGTTACGTATTTTTCTTATGATTTTTATTTATTTTACGTCTAAACAAACTAAAATAAACAGTTACATACTAATATTTACTCTTAGAAACCTTATGGTCCTGAAAGGGTTAAATCAGTGATTGTCAATTTTTCTTCTCACGGAACATTAAAAATTTAAGTTTACGACACTGCAGAAGATTCGCACATGCGTAGTTCTTCAATAATAGCTATTTCTAAGGAGTCTGTAAACGCTGAGCTATTCTGTTCACGTTTTGACGTCTAATGAGATTAGTGCATGCTCCGTACGTGTTATGGGCATGTTTTGTGTTTATTTTGGTTTTAACATCAAAATTTAATAAGGATAAGTTTTTGATTAAATGCAAAAAGTTAAATGAAGAATCAGTGACAGAACCTAACACCAATTACGAGGCACACCTGGAAAATCTCGATGTCTGATGTGCCGTGGCACACACTTTCAGAACCACTGGCCGAAACTGATATTTACGAATTGAAATTCCAGATCAAGGGTTTCAAACATAGGCTCGCGAAGCCATTTTATGTGACCCAAAATTAATACGCTCTTAAAAGTGAACTAATATATTTTTTTTATTTCTCAAGAAATTAATATCTACTGAAAACGAAATTTTTCAGTTTTTTGTAAAACTACAAAAATAGTTCTTAGAGGGTTTAAAATTAAATGACTCAAATTGAAGCCTTTAGCTGCCATTTCGTCAACAGGTCAAAGTGTGAGGCCCATGCTTTGAATTTGTTGTTTTTTTTTATTTCCTTCTAATTACAGCTAAGCTGAATTAGCTTTGTGTGCTGCAACAGATAGAAATATATACTTCGGTATAAAAAGTTGCAAATTTGAAGAGGAACAAAAGTAAATATCAATAGAAACAAATGTAGATTTAAAGAGAAACAAAAACATAAATATCAGTAAAAATTAGCTTTGAATAGAATAGAAAAATATAGCTAGAAAAAAAAATGGAAACCAAAGTAGATGTAAATATCAATAGAAAATGGCATCTTTGAATTCAAACAAATGTAACTCTCTTTAACCAAATGTAGATTTTAACAGGAACAAATGTAAATATCAATAGAAAAATCTAGCTTTGAATGAAAACAAATGTAAGTATCAATATTAGCCAATGTAGATGCGAATAGGAACAGTGTAAATATCAACAGAAAAGTGTACCTTTGAACTTAAAAAAAGGTAAATATCAATAGAAACAAAAGTATATTTGAATAGGAACAAATGTAAATATCAGTACAAACAAATGTGGCTTTCAATCGAAACAATATCAATATCAATAGAAACAAATATACATTCGAATAGGAACAAGTGTAAATATTAATAGGAAAATTTACCTTTGAATAGAAATAAATGTACAGTCGCTCAAAAAAGTATCCGAACACTATGGTTGATTACTGAATTCAGAAAAAATACATGGCAACGATTTTTTTAGAAATTAGTGATTTGGCAACCTTCATGTCACGTGACACGAAGGTTGCCAGATCATTGATTTTTAAAAAAATCGTTGCCAGATATTTTTTCTGAATTCTGTAATCAACCATAGTGTTCGGATATTTTTTTGAGCGACTGTAACTATCAATAGAAAGAAATGTAGATTTGAATAAGAACAAATATAAATGTCAATAGGAAATCCAAATTTCAATAGGAACAAATGTAAGTTTCAGTGTAAACAAATGTAGATTTTAATGGAAACTAATGCGAATTTCAAAAAACAAATGTAAAGGTTTTGTTTGACTGCAAAAAGAAAGGCTTAAGAACGAATCTCTAAATTAATCTATTATATTGTTTCTAATTATGTTTAATTTAAATATAACAGATAAAGGTCCGCAGTTACGCTAAATATTACGATTTGAATCTTTACGTATGCTTGGAGAATTAAACTGCGTGGTCTGGTTGGACCTCCGTAGCCCATGGCTGCTTGAGGATGATGATGATGATGATGCTTTGAAAAGTCTGTGTAGTGAAGCAGTAATATTTATATATCTATTTATTTTAGGGTGACAGTGGACCTCCGGGACAGAAAGGATTGAAGGGATCCAAAGGAGATAATGTAAGTCATTTCTTACTTTTATATATAACTTTTATATATAACTTCTTGAGTGTATTTTCTTCCCACTGCCGCATCTTGAAAAATAAATCAAAGCATCTGACATGCATAGCCGTCCCGTGGCCGAGTGGTTAGCGCGCTTGGCTACTGATCTAAGCGACCTGGGTTCGAGCTCCGGGTAAGGCATGGCTGTTTGTGTCGTTTTTCTGCTGAGGTCCTGCCATCCTATCAGACCTTCTACTGTGGCATATAAACTGGCAGGCTCCTGTCAGACCTCTGTGGCAAGCAGCTGCTTGAGGGGGTATTTATTTTATTTATTTATGTGACATGCAAAAAGTGTTGTAGTTAAATGATGATATATTGGATCAAGGAGGATGGGGGTGGCTCAGTCGGTAGCGCGCCAGGCTCGCAATCGGTAGTTCGAGTCCCAGCTGGGCCAGCGTTGAGATTTATTTCCGCAAAATTCCCTGCCCTGCCAACGGTCATTAGGGGACACCGATGGGCTTGGAAAGGCCGCCGTCCGTCGGATGGGACGTTAAGCCGTGACCCCGTGTGCGGGAGAGCCATACCCTGTGCACGATAAAGAACACGCTGGATGGCCTTGACGGGAGGCTACCATCTGTCTCCCAACAGCTGTTCCAGTGGGTCCCCTCCCCCAACCTTCTCTGAGCCTACGGGGTCCATGTGACCTGGCCATTTAGCCTATGGTGTGCAAAAAAGTGCCACTCAGAGGTAAAACAACCCAACTCAAGGAATGTGGAGGCAGAAATTTGAGCGGCAACTGACGGTGTTTGTGGCACACCAGACTCATAATCTGATGTTATAAGGCTCGAGTCCCCACCATGCTTGTTGTGATATTTTCTCTGTTAGCCCCCACTCTGCTTTCGCTGAGAGAGGGGGCAACCGATGAGTTTGGAATGTATCTGTACAAACATGACAGATGAGACGTTAAGTCGTGTTCCATGTGCAGAAGAGCAATAGCCTTTTAAAACGCTAAATAATACACTGGAGGCTCTTGAAAGAAGACTCCACCTGTCTCCTAGCAATAGTCCAGTAGATTACCTTCCCTTAACCTTTTCTCTGAACCCTTGGGGTCCATGTGACATGGCTACTTAGCCTATCGTGTGCGAAAAAAGTGCCGCTCAGAGACAAGCCTGGATCTAGAAAAAACTAGAGGGGGGGGGGGCAAGTCAAGTGACGCAATGGAGGCATAAAAAAAGGAAAAAGGAGGTGTGGAGACTCTTAATATTCATTGCAATGTGATATTTTTCCTGTTTTACAGTCGCTCAAAAAAGTATCCGAACACTGTGGATGATTACAGAATTCAGAAAAGACATCTGGAAACGATTTTTTTAGAAATTAGTGATCTGGCAGCCTTCGTGTCACGTGACACGAAGGTTGCCAGATCACTAATTTCTAAAAAAAAAATCGTTGCCAGATGTCTTTTCTGAATTCTGTAATCATCCACAGTGTTCGGATACTTTTTTTGAGCCACTGTACAAGTCTGTAAAAATTGTTTTGAAAAATATGTGAAATATGCATAAGTTTAATAATATTTTGCCTCCATTATCCTTACTAGCAGTCTCAAGGAGGGAAGGCATCATCCTTTGCCCCCCTTAGATCCCCCCCCCCCGCTCAGAGGTAAAGCTAAGCAACCCAATCAAAAAATAAATTGAATTTGTTTGCCGAAAATGAGAATTAATATTTTTCCTATTTGTTTTCGCTTAAATATCTTTTTTCTTTTTGAATTCAATATGTTATTGTTTTTTACTTCGTTCAGTGCAAAATTAATATGGTCCATATAGTAACAATGCACTCTATTAGTGTTTATGAAGTGTAAAAATGTTTAATTTTTGGCCGTTTCAATGGTTATTTCCTTTGCAGGGTCCACCTGGTCCACCCGGACCTCAAGGCCAAAGAGGAGAACCGGGACCTGCAGTAAGTAACTTTATTTTCTTTACACATTTTTTAAGCTGTATTATCTTAATGGGAGAGAAGATGTAAATTTTACAGAGTTTTGAGATACTTTAATTTGTTAATTTCATAGTCATAAAAAATTTGGTAGCGCGCCAGGTTCGTAATCTGTAGTTCCCAGGTTCGAGTCCCAGTTGAGATTTATCCGCAAAAATTCCCCCCCCCCCTGCTCACGGTCAGTAGGGGACACCGATGGGCTTGGAAAGGCCGCCGTCCGTCGGATGGGACGTTAAGCCGTGGCCCCGTGTGCGGGAGAGCCATACCCTGTGCACGTTAAAGAACACGCTGGATGGCCTTGACCGGAGGCTACCATCTGTCTCCCAACAGCTGTTCCAGTGGGTCCCCTCTCCCAACCTTCTCTGAGCCTTCGGGGTCCATGTGACCTGGCCATTTAGCCCATGGTGTGCAAAAAAGTGCCGCTCAGAGATAAAACTACCCAACCCAACCCATAAAAATTTTTTGAAAAAGAATATTTTTGTGTTGTTGAAATTCACAGGTAAAATACCTCTAAAATACGTTCAGTTCAGGGCTGCTGTCCTATTCAGATGTTATAACGAATGTCGTTTTTTCGTTTCAAATATACTGGAACTATTTCAAAACTACTGGGACACTTGACTATTTTGGGATTAGTCATTTGCATAATTTTTTATTAGATAAATTTAAATGAGATCTTCAAGTTATTTACAGTCGCGCAGAAAAGTATCCGAACTCTATGGTTGATTACAGAATTCAGAAAAAAATATCTGGCAAAGATTTTTTTAGAAATTAATGATCTTCGTGTCACGTGATTACAGAATTCATTAAAAATGTCTGGAGCGTGTACAGCAGCTGTACACGCTCCAGTTGCAAACTGGAGCGTGTGCAGTTACTGCACACGCTCCAGTTTGCTGTGCACACGCTCAATATTTCCGTGAGTGAGCCCACATGATCTAGGTCTTTGTGAGCTCACACGATCCAATGTACTGTGAACATTAACCGCAACCGCTCCAGTTTGCTATGAACGGTAACTGCACACGCTCCATATTATATTAGTGATCTGGCAACCTTCGTGTCACGTGACACGAAGGTTGCCAGATCACTAATTTCTAAAAGAAAATCGTTGCCAGATATTTTTGCTGAATTCTGTAATCAACCATAGTGTTCGGATATTTATTTGAGCGACTGTATCTCATAAACGTTGTGCAAACGTTGTTTCATAACCTAAATCAAAACTTGTGTCACTGTAACGTGTTCTAAGTTATTTATCTTAATATTGGCTTAAAAGTAACTTTTTTTCTTTAACTAACCTTTTGTCCTTCATTAAAATGTTTTGTTATCTTCAAGTTTTGCAACTTCAATATACTATTAAAATGAATTTCATTCCAAAGTGCACTTTTAGCTTCAATAGCTAATAAAAATGAATTCCATTACAAATTGCAATTTTAGCTTTAAAATACTAATACAAATTATTATTTTTCCTCAAAAGAATTCTTGTTTTCATGTGTTGCACCTATAACATGAATTTAATTACTTTATTTAAAAGATCTAAACTAGCTTTCATAGACTAAAATATTTTTATTTCTTTTTAAGAAACTGGATTATTATATTTATTTTTGCAGCTTCAGTATGTTAATAAAAGTAAATATTTTATTTAAAAATAATATTAAAATTTAATGTTTCGAAATTCCAGTATCAGATAAATATTTTATTTTTAAAAAGTGTATTATTAGCTTCATGTTTTACAGATTCAATTTCATGCAATAAGAGTAATTATTATTTCTTTTAAAAGTGTTATTAATATAATGGTTTGAAGCTTTAATACATAAAATATGTAGCTGTAGATGTAATAATGTTGCAGTTTATATGTTGCAGTAAATATATTGCAGTTTCAAAGTTGTAATGTCAATTATTATTTTCTTTTCCATTTTTAAGGGACCTGATGGCGAAAGAGGAATGGCTGGTCCACAAGGACCAAGGGGGCCTAAGGTATGAGTGATAATATTCCTAACGTACATCTTGTATTTTTTTCAAATCCCAGTTTTATAGGGAATAAAGAATGTCATTCCATTGATATCTAATTCATTCAACTAAATGTTGACTTATAAATCCACAATTGCGCTCTTCACGTCGAGTTCATATTTCAGATATTTCTGTGATTTTGACTATTTTTAGAATAAATCAATCGATCAAAGAGGCAGATCTGAGTTACGGGACAACATAGCAACCCAGCTAATCATTTAATTGCAACCGACCAAGAGATTCAGATAAAACCCAAATTACTTAATTGCAACAAGCCAAGGAATTCAAATACAACCCAACTAATCATATAATTGCAATCGACCAAGAGATTCAAATGCAATCCAACTAATCAATTAATTGCAACAAACCAAGGAATTCAAATACAACTCAAATAATCATTTAATTGGAACATACCAAGGGATTCAATCACAACCAAACTAATAATTTATTTGCAACAAACCAAGGGATTCAAATACAACTCAAATAATCCTTTAATTACAACAAACCAAGGGATTCAAACACAACCAAACTAATAATTTAATTGCAACAAACCAAGGGATTCAAATACAACTCAAATAATCATTTAATTGGAACAAACCAAGGGATTCAATCACAACCAAACTAATAATTTAATTGCAACAAACCAAGGGATTCAAATACAACTCAAATAATCCTTTAATTACAACAAACCAAGGGATTCAAACACAACCAAACTAATAATTTAATTGCAACAAACCAAGGAATTCAAATACAACTCAAATAATCCTTTAATTACAACAAACCAAGGGATTCAAACACAACCAAACTAATAATTTAATTGCAACAAACCAAGGAATTCAAATGCAACTCAAATAATCATTTAATTGGAACAAACCAAGGGATTCAATCACAACCAAACTAATAATTTATTGCAACAAACCAAGGGATTCAGATACAACTCAAATAATCCTTTAATTACAACAAACCAAGGGATTCAAACACAACCAAACTAATAATTTAATTGCAACAAACCAAGGAATTCAAATACAACTCAAATAATCATTTAATTGGAACAAACCAAAGGATTCAATCACAACCAAACTAATAATTTAATTGCAACAAACCAAGGAATTCAAATACAACTCAAATAATCATTTAATTGGAACAAACCAAGGGATTCAAACACAACCAAACTAATAATTTAATTGCAACAAACCAAGGAATTCAAATACAACTCAAATAATCATTTAATTGGAACAAACCAAGGGATTCAATCACAACCAAACTAATAATTTAATTGCAACAAACCAAGGGATTCAAATACAACTCAAATAATCCTTTAATTACAACAAACCAAGGGATTCAAACACAACCAAACTAATAATTTAATTGCAACAAACCAAGGAATTCAAATACAACTCAAATAATCATTTAATTGGAACAAACCAAGGGATTCAAACACAACCAAACTAATAATTTAATTGCAACAAACCAAGGAATTCAAATACAACTCAAATAATCATTTAATTGGAACAAACCAAGGGATTCAAACACAACCAAACTAATAATTTAATTGCAACAAACCAAGGAATTCAAATACAACTCAAATAATCATTTAATTGGAACAAACCAAGGGATTCAATCACAACCAAACTAATAATTTAATTGCAACAAACCAAGGGATTCAAATACAACTCAAATAATCCTTTAATTACAACAAACCAAGGGATTCAAACACAACCAAACTAATAATTTAATTGCAACAAACCAAGGAATTCAAATACAACTCAAATAATCCTTTAATTACAACAAACCAAGGGATTCAAACACAACCAAACTAATAATTTAATTGCAACAAACCAAGGAATTCAAATGCAACTCAAATAATCATTTAATTGGAACAAACCAAGGGATTCAATCACAAACAAACTAATAATTTATTGCAACAAACCAAGGGATTCAGATACAACTCAAATAATCCTTTAATTACAACAAATCAAGGGATTCAAACACAACCAAACTAATAATTTAATTGCAACAAACCAAGGAATTCAAATACAACTCAAATAATCATTTAATTGGAACAAACCAAAGGATTCAATCACAACCAAACTAATAATTTAATTGCAACAAACCAAGGAATTCAAATACAACTCAAATAATCATTTAATTGGAACAAACCAAGGGATTCAAACACAACCAAACTAATAATTTAATTGCAACAAACCAAGGAATTCAAATACAACTCAAATAATCATTTAATTGGAACAAACCAAGGGATTCAATCACAACCAAACTAATAATTTAATTGCAACAAACCAAGGGATTCAAATACAACTCAAATAATCCTTTAATTACAACAAACCAAGGGATTCAAACACAACCAAACTAATAATTTAATTGCAACAAACCAAGGAATTCAAATACAACTCAAATAATCATTTAATTGGAACAAACCAAGGGATTCAAACACAACCAAACTAATAATTTAATTGCAACAAACCAAGGAATTCAAATACAACTCAAATAATCATTTAATTGGAACAAACCAAGGGATTCAATCACAACCAAACTAATAATTTAATTGCAACAAACCAAGGGATTCAATCACAACCAAACTAATAATTTAATTGCAACAAACCAAGGGATTCAAATACAACTCAAATAATCCTTTAATTACAACAAACCAAGGGATTCAAACACAACCAAACTAATAATTTAATTGCAACAAACCAAGGAATTCAAATACAACTCAAATAATCATTTAATTAGAACAAACCAAGGGATTCAAACACAACCAAACTAATAATTTAATTGCAACAAACCAAGGAATTCAAATACAACTCAAATAATCATTTAATTGGAACAAACCAAGGGATTCAATCACAACCAAACTAATAATTTAATTGCAACATACCAAGGAATTCAAATACAACTCAAATAATCATTTAATTGGAACAAACCAAGGGATTCAAACACAACCAAACTAATAATTTAATTGCAACAAACCAAGGAATTCAAATACAACTCAAATAATCATTTAATTGGAACAAACCAAGGGATTCAATCACAACCAAACTAATAATTTAATTGCAACAAACCAAGGAATTCAAATACAACTCAAATAATCATTTAATTGGAACAAACCAAGGGATTCAATCACAACCAAACTAATAATTTAATTGCAACAAACCAAGGGATTCAAATACAACTCAAATAATCCTTTAATTACAACAAACCAAGGGATTCAAACACAACCAAACAAATAATTTAATTGCAACAAACCAAGGAATTCAAATACAACTCAAATAATCATTTAATTGGAACAAACCAAGGGATTCAAACACAACCAAACTAATAATTTAATTGCAACAAACCAAGGAATTCAAATACAACTCAAATAATCATTTAATTGGAACAAACCAAGGGATTCAAACACAACCAAACTAATAATTTAATTGCAACAAACCAAGGAATTCAAATACAACTCAAATAATCATTTAATTGGAACAAACCAAGGGATTCAATCACAACCAAACTAATAATTTAATTGCAAGAAACCAAGGAATTCAAATACAACTCAAATAATCATTTAATTGGAACAAACCAAGGGATTCAAACACAACCAAACTAATAATTTAATTGCAACAAACCAAGGAATTCAAATACAACTCAAATAATCATTTAATTGGAACAAACCAAGGGATTCAATCACAACCAAACTAATAATTTATTGCAACAAACCAAGGGATTCAAATACAACTCAAATAATCCTTTAATTACAACATACCAAGGGATTCAAACACAACCAAACTAATAATTTATTGCAACAAACCAAGGGATTCAAATACAACTCAAATAATCCTTTAATTACAACATACCAAGGGATTCAAACACAACCAAACTAATAATTTATTGCAACAAACCAAGGGATTCAAATACAACTCAAATAATCATTTAATTACAACAAACCAAGGGATTCAAACACAACCAAACTAATAATTTAATTGCAACAAACCAAGGGATTCAAATACAACTCAAATAATCCTTTAATTACAACAAACCAAAGAAATCAAATACAACAGGACAAGACTCTTAAAGAAAACTGTAAGACGGAATCCAATCACTTAAAAGGATTATTACAATTCGGCGCATCACAAGATGATACAAATTTTATTTACTGATTAGATATTTTTAATGCTGATATCTTTAAATAGCATCCTCTCATACTATTCATGCAAATTCTATTCATAATTAGAAGTCCACGAGTGAATCAAATAATAGTTGGGAAAGTGTAAAAATCACATTAGCTGAAGGAAAAGTTAGCCGCTAGTGGTGTTGTTAACAGCACCCCTGATATGTAAATTGCTAAGCGTGGGTTCGAATTCCACTCAGGAGAAAATAAATTTTTTCAACTCTTTCATGAGTCCCATGTCCTATGGACATCTCCCGTTATTTTACTGTTAATTGTTACTGTGTTAATGTATAGTTTCAGAGTCGTTTTTGTACCACGTACTTTCTTATTCAGCTTTATTTTTTGGTGAAATCAATCTTTTAATCTACTTTTTTGGTGTAATGTACCGCTTAATCTAGTTTTCTGTAATGTACCTCTTAATTTATCTAGTTTTCTGTAATGTACCTTTTAATTAATCTAGTTTTTTTATGCAAACTACCTCTTAATTTACATAAATTAAGCCTAATTTGATATATATATATATTAATAATATATATGAATATTAATTTTCCATAAATTAAGGAAAACTCAGAAAAATTATGATAAACAAAAACTATATGAACGATTTTAATGAAATTTGATGAAAACATGAATTGCAATGCTAGTTTCAGAACAGCATAAAATATTTTATACTAGAAACATTTTTCGTCAAAAACAAACACTTACAGGAACTTGTCCAAAATGAGGTGTCAGAATGTAATGGGCAAAGTACTTTAAAAAGGAGTGTGGTCACCCCTTACAGCAATGCAGGCACGACAGCGATGTTCCATGCTGTTTATGATGTTGTGAATCAGCTCAGTAGGGAGCAACGACCATTGTTCCTTTAAAGCAGTAATAAGCTCCCCCTTTGTTTCGTTTGGCGGGTTGAGGGCAGCAACACGTCTCCCTAGAGTATCCCACACATGCTCAATCGGATTTACATCGGGAGATGGAGCTGGCCACTCCATGTGCATAATGGTCTCCTCTTGAAGGTATTGTTCCACTAGTCGAGCTATGCTCTAGTATCCGAACACTATGGTCGATTACAGAATTCAGAAAAAATATCTGGCAACGATTTTTTTTAGAAATTAGTGATCTGGCAACCTTCGTGTCACGTGATTACAGAATTCAGGAAAAATATCTGGAGCGTGTGCAGCAACTGTACACGCTCCAGTAGCAGTTCACAGCAAACTGGAGCGTGTGCAGTAACTGCACACGCTCAATATTTCCGTCTTGAGCGTTTCGTCTTGTAAGATGAATGTTTCACCTATTGCACTAGCGTAAGTACGTACATAAGGGTCCAGGATGTCATCTCTATACCTCTGAGCATTGAGGTTCCCAACACATAGAGGTCTGTGCGTCCATCTAAGGAAATGCCACCCCAAACACACAAACTATCTCCGCCGTAACTGTCTCTTTGACGGATGTTACTGGGATGATAGCGGGTACCTCGTTCTCCCCATATCAACCAATGTCCAGAATCACTCTGGAAGCAATATCTGGACTCATTGGTGAAGAGTACTGACCTCCATTGCTCTTCTGTCCAGTTAACATGCATGTGTGCCCAATTCAACCGCTCTCTCCTGTGACGTGACGTGAGGGATATGCAAATTACTGGCCTTCTAGCGTACAGACCTCCTTCATGAAGTCTTCTACACACAGAAGAAACTGATACAACCCTCCCAGTGTCTGCTGCAAGAGAGGTTCGTAGCTGAGGGAGTAGACGTCTTGCTCCTTCGTGCTGTTAATCGCAGATATAGGTCTTGTACAGCGGTCTAGCCCTCCCTCGGGTAAACCTACGAGACGCAAAATCGGTGCTAAGAAAATGATTCCACAGTCTATGGACCACAAAAGGACTCACATTCAGCCATCGTGCCATGTCTGCCTGACTTTGGCCTACTTCGAGCCGGCCAACAGCTCTCCACCGCAGTTCATTTGACAAATGATGTCTCGAAGTCATTCCTACAAAACGTCTATTTCTAATTTCTTTACCCACATTTACAACACAAAATAACGATCCACTCTAAAACACCCATTTTTATGCCGCTATTCAACTACGCAAATTGACGCAACCTAGACTAATTTGCATACGATATGCTCACTCGGCATTACTTTAGTGGTTATATGAACAAGTTTGTTGAAGGTCCCAAATTTTTGGCGAATTATCGCGATTTCTCTCATTTTTTCTTAATTTATGGAAACCAGTGTAGTTTTTTTTATGCAATCTATCTCTTAATCCAGTTTTTTGGCGTACCTCTTAAACACAATAAATTTTTTTGTTGTAACTTATGCCTTAATCCGTTTTTTCATGTAATATACATCTCAATCTAGTTTTATCCTGTGACATACCTCTTAATTCAGTTTTCAACGTTACGTTTCCTTTCATCCATTATCTTGGTGTAACGTACCTCATAATCCAGTTTTGTTTTGGTGTAATCTACCTCTTAATCTAGTTTTTTTTTTTTTGTAATGTACCGTTAATCCAGTTTTTTCTTGCAATCTACTTCTTAGGCATAATTCAGTATTTTGGTGTAATCTACCTCTTATTCCAGATTTTTGGTATAACGTATATCTTAATTCATATTTTCCCTGTAATATATATCTTAATCTAGTTTTTTTTTTTTGTAATGTACCCTTAATCCAGTTTTTTCTTGCAATCTACTTCTTACGCATAATTCAGTATTTTGGTGTAATCTACCTCTTATTCCAGATTTTTGGTATAACGTATATCTTAATTCATATTTTCCCTGTAATATATATCTTAATCTAGTTTTTTTTTTTTTGTAATGTACCCTTAATCCAGTTTTTTCTTGCAATCTACTTCTTACGCATAATTCAGTATTTTGGTGTAATCTACCTCTTATTCCAGATTTTTGGTATAACGTATATCTTAATTCATATTTTCCCTGTAATATATATCTTAATCTAGTTTTTTTTTTTGTAATGTACCCTTAATCCAGTTTTTTCTTGCAATCTACTTCTTACGCATAATTCAGTATTTTGGTGTAATCTACCTCTTATTCCAGATTTTTGGTATAACGTATATCTTAATTCATATTTTCCCTGTAATATATATCTTAATCTAGTTTTTTTTTTTTGTAATGTACCCTTAATCCAGTTTTTTCTTGCAATCTACTTCTTACGCATAATTCAGTATTTTGGTGTAATCTACCTCTTATTCCAGATTTTTGGTATAACGTATATCTTAATTCATATTTTCCCTGTAATATATATCTTAATCTAGTTTTTTTTTTGTAATGTACCCTTAATCCAGTTTTTTCTTGCAATCTACTTCTTACGCATAATTCAGTATTTTGGTGTAATCTACCTCTTATTCCAGATTTTTGGTATAACGTATATCTTAATTCATATTTTCCCTGTAATATATATCTTAATCTAGTTTTTTTTTTGTAATGTACCCTTAATCCAGTTTTTTCTTGCAATCTACATCTTACGCATAATTCAGTATTTTGGTGTTCTACCTCTTATTCCAGATTTTTGGTATAACGTATATCTTAATTCATATTTTCCCTGTAATATATATCTTAATCTAGTTTTTTTTTTTTTGTAATGTACCCTTAATCCAGTTTTTTCTTGCAATCTACTTCTTACGCATAATTCAGTATTTTGGTGTAATCTACCTCTTATTCCAGATTTTTGGTATAACGTATATCTTAATTCATATTTTCCCTGTAATATATATCTTAATCTAGTTTTTTTTTTGTAATGTACCCTTAATCCAGTTTTTTCTTGCAATCTACTTCTTACGCATAATTCAGTATTTTGGTGTAATCTACCTCTTATTCCAGATTTTTGGTATAACGTATATCTTAATTCATATTTTCCCTGTAATATATATCTTAATCTAGTTTTTTTTTTGTAATGTACCCTTAATCCAGTTTTTTCTTGCAATCTACTTCTTACGCATAATTCAGTATTTTGGTGTAATCTACCTCTTATTCCAGATTTTTGGTATAACGTATATCTTAATTCATATTTTCCCTGTAATATATATCTTAATCTAGTTTTTTTTTTGTAATGTACCCTTAATCCAGTTTTTTCTTGCAATCTACTTCTTACGCATAAATCAGTATTTTGGTGTAATCTACCTCTTATTCCAGATTTTTGGTATAACGTATATCTTAATTCATATTTTCCCTGTAATATATATCTTAATCTAGTTTTTTTTTTTGTAATGTACCCTTAATCCAGTTTTTTCTTGCAATCTACTTCTTACGCATAATTCAGTATTTTGGTGTAATCTACCTCTTATTCCAGATTTTTGGTATAACGTATATCTTAATTCATATTTTCCCTGTAATATATATCTTAATCTAGTTTTTTTTTTTTGTAATGTACCCTTAATCCAGTTTTTTCTTGCAATCTACTTCTTACGCATAATTCAGTATTTTGGTGTAATCTACCTCTTATTCCAGATTTTTGGTATAACGTATATCTTAATTCATATTTTCCCTGTAATATATATCTTAATCTAGTTTTTTTTTTTGTAATGTACCCTTAATCCAGTTTTTTCTTGCAATCTACTTCTTACGCATAAATCAGTATTTTGGTGTAATCTACCTCTTATTCCAGATTTTTGGTATAACGTATATCTTAATTCATATTTTCCCTGTAATATATATCTTAATCTAGTTTTTTTTTTTTGTAATGTACCCTTAATCCAGTTTTTTCTTGCAATCTACTTCTTACGCATAATTCAGTATTTTGGTGTAATCTACCTCTTATTCCAGATTTTTGGTATAACGTATATCTTAATTCATATTTTCCCTGTAATATATATCTTAATCTAGTTTTTTTTTTTTGTAATGTACCCTTAATCCAGTTTTTTCTTGCAATCTACTTCTTACGCATAATTCAGTATTTTGGTGTAATCTACCTCTTATTCCAGATTTTTGGTATAAGGTATATCTTAATTCATATTTTCCCTGTAATATATATCTTAATCTAGTTTTTTTTTTTTGTAATGTACCCTTAATCCAGTTTTTTCTTGCAATCTACTTCTTACGCATAATTCAGTATTTTGGTGTAATCTACCTCTTATTCCAGATTTTTGGTATAAGGTATATCTTAATTCATATTTTCCCTGTAATATATATCTTAATCTAGTTTTTTTTTTTGTAATGTACCCTTAATCCAGTTTTTTCTTGCAATCTACTTCTTACGCATAATTCAGTATTTTGGTGTAATCTACCTCTTATTCCAGATTTTTGGTATAACGTATATCTTAATTCATATTTTCCCTGTAATATATATCTTAATCTAGTTTTTTTTTTGTAATGTACCCTTAATCCAGTTTTTTCTTGCAATCTACTTCTTACGCATAATTCAGTATTTTGGTGTAATCTACCTCTTATTCCAGATTTTTGGTATAACGTGTATCTTAATTCATATTTTCCCTGTAATATATATCTTAATCTAGTTTTTTTTTTTTGTAATGTACCCTTAATCCAGTTTTTTCTTGCAATCTACTTCTTACGCATAATTCAGTATATTGGTGTAATCTACCTCTTATTCCAGATTTTTGGTATAACGTATATCTTAATTCATATTTTCCCTGTAATATATATCTTAATCTAGTTTTTTTTTTTGTAATGTACCCTTAATCCAGTTTTTTCTTGCAATCTACTTCTTACGCATAATTCAGTATTTTGGTGTAATCTACCTCTTATTCCAGATTTTTGATGTAACGTATATCTTAATTTATATTTTCCCTGTAATATATATCTTAATCTAGTTTTTTCCTGTGACATACCTCTTAGTCCAGGGGTGGGCAAATAGCTGCCCGCGGGCCACATTCGGCCCGCTAAGAGTTTTTTGTGGCCCGCCAAGACAGTCAGAAAAATCCGCTTTGAACCGAGATTTCCTTCCCGTGCGCGACCGAAGATTCGTCTCGTATTTTCCACTAGGACGGCCACGTCAATACGCATGCGCAGTGTAGATGCGAAAACAATTGCCCACCCCTGTCTTAGTCCAATATTTTTTAATATAACCTTTTACTTAATCAGTTTTTGGTGTAACATCCCTTAATCCATTTTTTGGTGTAATCCACTAACTCTCAAACATTTTTAGGTTGTGTCTCTCTTTATGAACGAAATCAAGCAAAATCAAAATACGATCTCAGTGCACTCCATAGTTCTGTTTCATGTACATATATCGCTGCCTTATCTTTGCCTTCCAAGATGACTCTAGATTTGAATCCATCTAGTTCAGATTCATTATGTGTTTTCTTTTATTAAAGAAATCAATAGTACGCTTACTAATGTAACATTCAATTTAATGTGATATTTTTTTAGGGAGAAGATGGACCTCTCGGACCACCTGGACCTTCTGGACCTGCTGGTTTACAGGTAATTTAGCCATTAAAATCATACCTTTTACCATATTAGTACAGTCGCTCAAAAAGTATCCGAACACTATATTTGATTACAGAATTAGAAATTAGTTTACAGAATTAGAATTAGAAATTAGTGATCTGGCAACCTTCGTGTCACGTGACACGAAGGTTGCCAGATCACTAATTTCTAAAAAAATCCGTTGCCAGATATTTTTTCTGAATTCTGTAATCAACCATAGTGTTCGGATACTTTTTTCAGCGACTGTACAGACGTACTTAACACGGACAATAATGCAGAAACATTTTATAGAATGTCTGCATAAATAGCCGTAAAAGTTTCTGTTTTACTATTCATTTTTTAATTGTAGCGCCTTAAAAAGTTTATTCATTGCTGCCCATAGTAAACCTGTTTTTGTATGTAAATAGTTTTCATTTATAAACCTTTCTTCACAGCTCCCCATCTTCAACCGTTTCGTATTATATATATAAAATATTTCTGCTATCATCATAATGTTTCTGACACTTTCTTGGCAGGGTCTTCCAGGCCCTCGAGGCCCTAAAGGAGACAGAGGCGATCCTGGCAAAATGGGACCACCAGGACCAGCTGGACAACCTGGAGAACCAGGACCTCCGGGATCAAAGGTTAGCATTGAATGACTTCTATAATATTAGTTTTTATGTGTCTCTTAATCTCGCATGAACAATACATATTAGTGAGCGTGACTTATTTCTATATATTCTTTATTTTAGATGTCTTTAAAATGTAATTTCTTTATTTCCAAGGAAATTACAGTCGCTCAAAAAAGTATCCGAACACTATGGTTGATTGCAGAATTCAGAAAAAATATCTGGCAACTTTTTTTTTTTAGAAATTAGTGATCTCGCAACCTCCGTGTCACGAATTGCCAGATCACTAATTTCTAAAAAAGAAAAACGTTGCCAGATATTTTCTTCTGCATTCTGCAATCAACCATAGCGTTCGGATACTTTTTGAGCGACTCTACCAGTTTTGCTTAATAAATAGGTACACAACAAAACAACAGGTGACTTGATTGCGTCTCTGTGTTAATTTCGATTTGGACGTAATTTCACGATATCCATGTACAGAATGAAAACCGTATAACATCCTCAGAAGAGGTAATAATAGTCCGTCAGGTAATGGAGATGTCATCGAGCCTAGATCTCGCTTTGATTCCTGAGAAGGGATAATAGTAACTCCTAAGATGGGGGATAGTTGATCTGCACTAGTTCTCGCTTTGATTCCTGAGAAGAGATAATAGTAACCCCTAAGATGGGGGATATTTGGTCTGCACTAGATCTCGCTTTGATTCCTGAGAAGAGATAATAGTAACCCCTAAGGTGGGGGATATTTGGTCTGCACAAGATCTCGCTTTGATTCCTGAGAAGAGATAATAGTAACCCCTAAGATGATGGATATTTGGTCTGCACTAAATCTCGCTTTGATTCCTGAGAAGAGATAATGGTAACCCCTAAGATGGGGGATATTTGGTCTGCACTAATCCTCGCTTTGACTCCTGAGAACAGATAATGGTAACCCCTAAGATGGGGGATATTTGGTCTGCACTAGATCTCGCTTTGATTCCTGAGAAGAGATAATAGTAACCCCTAAGATGGGGGATATTTGGTCTGCACTAGATCTCGCTTTGATTCCTGAGAAGAGATAATAGTAACCCCAAAGATAGGGGATATTTGGTCTGCACTAGATCTCGCTTTGATTCCTGAGAAGAGATAATAGTAACCCCTAAGATGATGGATATTTGGTCTGCACTAAATCTCGCTTTGATTCCTGAGAAGAGATAATGGTAACCCCTAAGATGGGGGATATTTGGTCTGCAAAAAATCTCGCTTTGACTCCTGAGAAGAGATAATGGTAACCCCTAAGGTGGGGGATATTTGGTCTGCACTAGATCTCGCTTTGATTCCTGAGAAGAGATCATAGTAACCCCTAAGATGGGGGATATTTGTTCTGCACTAGATCTCGCTTTCATTCCTGAGAAGAGATAATGGTAACCCCTAAGATGGGGGATATTTGGTCTGCACTAGATCTCGCTTTCATTCCTGAGAAGAGATAATAGTAACCCCTAAGATGGGGGATATTTGGTCTGCACTAGATCTCGGTTTGATTCCTGAGAAGAGATAATGGTAACCCCTAAGATGGGGGATATTTGGTCTGCACTAAATCTCGCTTTGATTCCTGAGAAGAGATAATGGTAACCCCTAAGATGGGGGATATTTGGTCTGCACTAGATCTCGCTTTGATTCCTGAGAAGAGATAATAGTAACCCCTAAGATGGGGGATATTTGGTCTGCACTAGATCTCGCTTTGATTCCTGAGAAGAGATAATGGTAACCCCTAAGATGGGGGATATTTGGTCTACACTAAATCTCGCTTTGATTCCTGAGAAGAGATAATAGTAACCCCTAAGATGGGGGATATTTGGTCTGCATTAGATCTCGCTTTGATTCCTGAGAAGAGATAATGGTAACCCCTAAGATGGGGGATATTTGGTCTACACTAAATCTCGCTTTGATTCCTGAGAAGAGATAATGGTAACCCCTAAGATGGAGGATATTTGGTCTACACTAAATCTCGCTTTGATTCCTGAGAAGAGATAATAGTAACCCCTAAGATGGGGGATATTTGGTCTGCACTAGATCTCGCTTTGATTCCTGAGAAGAGATAATGGTAACCCCTAAGATGGGGGATATTTGGTCTACACTAAATCTCGCTTTGATTCCTGAGAAGAGATAATGGTAACCCCTAAGATGGGGGATATTTTGTCTACACTAAATCTCGCTTTGATTCCTGAGAAGAGATAATGGTAACCCCTAAGATGGGGGATATTTGGTCTGCACTAAATCTCGCTTTGATTCCTGAGAAGAGATAATGGTAACCCCTAAGATGGGGGATATTTGGTCTGCACTAAATCTCGCTTTGACTCCTGAGAAGAGATAATGGTAACCCCTAAGATGGGGGATATTTGGTCTGCACTAGATCTCGCTTTGATTCCTGAGAAGAGATAATAGTAACCCCAAAGATAGGGGATATTTTGTCTGCACTATATCTCGCTTTGATTCCTGAGAAGAGATAATAGTAACCCCTAAGATGGGGGATATTTGGTCTGCACTAGATCTCGTTTTCATTCCTGAGAAGAGATAATAGTAACCCCTAAGAGGGGGGATATTTGGTCTGCACTAGATCTCGCTTTGATTCCTGAGAAGAGATAAAAGTAACCCCTAAGATGGGGGATATTTGGTCTGCACTAGATCTCGCTTTGATTCCTGAGAAGAGATAATGGTAACCCCTAAGATGGGGAATATTTGGTCTGCGCTAGATCTCGCTTTCATTCCTGAGAAGAGATAATAGTAACCCCTAAGATGGGGGATATTTGGTCTGCACCAGATCTCGCTTTGATTCCTGAGAAGAGATAATGGTAACCCCTAAGATGGGGGATATTTGGTCTGCACTAGATCTCGCTTTGATTCCTGAGAAGAGATAATGGTAACCCCTAAGATGGGGGATATTTGGTCTGCACTAGATCTCGCTTTGATTCCTGAGAAGAGATAATAGTAACCCCTAAGATGGGGGATATTTGGTCTGCACTAGATCTCGCTTTGATTCCTGAGAAGAGATAAAAGTAACCCCTAAGATGGGGGATATTTGGTCTGCACTAGATCTCGCTTTGATTCCTGAGAAGAGATAATGGTAACCCCTAAGATGGGGAATATTTGGTCTGCACTAGATCTCGCTTTCATTCCTGAGAAGAGATAATAGTAACCCCTAAGATGGGGGATATTTGGTCTGCACTAGATCTCGGTTTGATTCCTGAGAAGAGATAATGGTAACCCCTAAGATGGGGGATATTTGGTCTGCACTAAATCTCGCTTTGATTCCTGAGAAGAGATAATGGTAACCCCTAAGATGGGGGATATTTGGTCTGCACTAGATCTCGCTTTGATTCCTGAGAAGAGATAATGGTAACCCCTAAGATGGGGGATATTTGGTCTGCACTAATTCTCGCTTTGATTCCTGAGAAGAGATAATGGTAACCCCTAAGATGGAGGATATTTGGTCTGCACTAGATCCCTCTTTGATTCCTGAGAAGAGATAATGGTAACCCCTAAGATGGGGGATATTTGGTCTGCACTAGATCTCGCTTTGATTCCTGAGAAGAGATAATATTAACCCCAAAGATAGGGGATATTTGGTCTGCACTAGATCTCGCTTTGATTCCTGAGAAGAGATAATAGTAACCTCTAAGATGATGGATATTTAGTGTGCACTAAATCTCGCTTTGATTCCTGAGAAAAGATAATGGTAACCCCTAAGATGGAGGATATGTGGTCTGCACTAAATCTCGCTTTGACTCCTGAGAAGAGATAATGGTAACCCCTAAGATGGGGGATATTTGGTCTGCACTAGATCTCGCTTTGATTCCTGAGAAGAGATAATAGTAACCCCAAAGATAGGGGATATTTTGTCTGCACTATATCTCGCTTTGATTCCTGAGAAGAGATAATAGTAACCCCTAAGATGGGGGATATTTGGTCTGCACTAGATCTCGTTTTCATTCCTGAGAAGAGATAATAGTAACCCCTAAGAGGGGGGATATTTGGTCTGCACTAGATCTCGCTTTGATTCCTGAGAAGAGATAAAAGTAACCCCTAAGATGGGGGATATTTGGTCTGCACTAGATCTCGCTTTGATTCCTGAGAAGAGATAATGGTAACCCCTAAGATGGGGAATATTTGGTCTGCGCTAGATCTCGCTTTCATTCCTGAGAAGAGATAATAGTAACCCCTAAGATGGGGGATATTTGGTCTGCACCAGATCTCGCTTTGATTCCTGAGAAGAGATAATGGTAACCCCTAAGATGGGGGATATTTGGTCTGCACTAGATCTCGCTTTGATTCCTGAGAAGAGATAATGGTAACCCCTAAGATGGGGGATATTTGGTCTGCACTAGATCTCGCTTTGATTCCTGAGAAGAGATAATAGTAACCCCTAAGATGGGGGATATTTGGTCTGCACTAGATCTCGCTTTGATTCCTGAGAAGAGATAAAAGTAACCCCTAAGATGGGGGATATTTGGTCTGCACTAGATCTCGCTTTGATTCCTGAGAAGAGATAATGGTAACCCCTAAGATGGGGAATATTTGGTCTGCACTAGATCTCGCTTTCATTCCTGAGAAGAGATAATAGTAACCCCTAAGATGGGGGATATTTGGTCTGCACTAGATCTCGGTTTGATTCCTGAGAAGAGATAATGGTAACCCCTAAGATGGGGGATATTTGGTCTGCACTAAATCTCGCTTTGATTCCTGAGAAGAGATAATGGTAACCCCTAAGATGGGGGATATTTGGTCTGCACTAGATCTCGCTTTGATTCCTGAGAAGAGATAATGGTAACCCCTAAGATGGGGGATATTTGGTCTGCACTAATTCTCGCTTTGATTCCTGAGAAGAGATAATGGTAACCCCTAAGATGGAGGATATTTGGTCTGCACTAGATCCCTCTTTGATTCCTGAGAAGAGATAATGGTAACCCCTAAGATGGGGGATATTTGGTCTGCACTAGATCTCGCTTTGATTCCTGAGAAGAGATAATATTAACCCCAAAGATAGGGGATATTTGGTCTGCACTAGATCTCGCTTTGATTCCTGAGAAGAGATAATAGTAACCTCTAAGATGATGGATATTTAGTGTGCACTAAATCTCGCTTTGATTCCTGAGAAAAGATAATGGTAACCCCTAAGATGGAGGATATGTGGTCTGCACTAGATCCCGCTTTGATTCCTGAGAAGAGATAATAGTAACCCCTAAGATGGGAGATATTTGGTCTGCACTAGATCTCGCTTTGATTCCTGAGAAGAGATAATAGTAACCCCTAAGATGGGAGATATTTGGTCTGCACTAAATCTCGCTTTGATTATTGAGAAGAGATAATAGTAACCCCTAAGATGGGGGATATTTGGTCTGCACTAGATCCCGCTTTGATTCCTGAGAAGAGATAATAGTAACCCCTAAGATGGGGGATATTTGGTCTGCACTAGATCCCGCTTTGATTCCTGAGAAGAGATAATGGTAACCCCTAAGATGGGGGATATTTGGTCTGCACTAGATCTCGCTTTGATTCCTGAGAAGAGATAATAGTAACCCCTAAGATGGGGGATATTTGGTCTGCACTAGATCTCGCTTTGATTCCTGAGAAGAGATAAAAGTAACCCCTAAGATGGGGGATATTTGGTCTGCACTAGATCTCGCTTTGATTCCTGAGAAGAGATAATGGTAACCCCTAAGATGGGGAATATTTGGTCTGTACTAGATCTCGCTTTGATTCCTGAGAAGAGATAATAGTAACCCCTAAGATGGGGGATATTTGGTCTGCACTAGATCCCGCTTTGATTCCTGAGAAGAGATAATAGTAACCCCTAAGATGGGAGATATTTGGTCTGCACTAGATCTCGCTTTGATTCCTGAGAAGAGATAATAGTAACCCCTAAGATGGGAGATATTTGGTCTGCACTAAATCTCGCTTTGATTATTGAGAAGAGATAATAGTAACCCCTAAGATGGGGGATATTTGGTCTGCACTAGATCCCGCTTTGATTCATGAGAAGAGATAATAGTAACCCCTAAGATGGGGGATATTTGGTCTGCACTAGATCCCGCTTTGATTCCTGAGAAGAGATAATGGTAACCCCTAAGATGGGGGATATTTGGTCTGCACTAGATCTCGCTTTGATTCCTGAGAAGAGATAATAGTAACCCCTAAGATGGGGGATATTTGGTCTGCACTAGATCTCGCTTTGATTCCTGAGAAGAGATAAAAGTAACCCCTAAGATGGGGGATATTTGGTCTGCACTAGATCTCGCTTTGATTCCTGAGAAGAGATAATGGTAACCCCTAAGATGGGGAATATTTGGTCTGCACTAGATCTCGCTTTGATTCCTGAGAAGAGATAATAGTAACCCCTAAGATGGGGGATATTTGGTCTGCACTAGATCCCGCTTTGATTCCTGAGAAGAGATAATAGTAACCCCTAAGATGGGAGATATTTGGTCTGCACTAAATCTCGCTTTGATTATTGAGAAGAGATAATAGTAACCCCTAAGATGGGGGATATTTGTTCTGCACTAGATCTCGCTTTGATTCCTGAGAAGAGATAATAGTAACCCCTAAGATGGGGGATATTTGGTCTGCACTAGATCCCGCTTTGATTCCTGAGAAGAGATAATGGTAACCCCTAAGATGGGGGATATTTGGTCTGCACTAGATCTCGCTTTGATTCCTGAGAAGAGATAATAGTAACCCCTAAGATGGGGGATATTTGGTCTGCACTAGATCTCGCTTTGATTCCTGAGAAGAGATAAAATTAACCCCTAAGATGGGGGATATTTGGTCTGCACTAGATCTCGCTTTGATTCCTGAGAAGAGATAATGGTAACCCCTAAGATGGGGAATATTTGGTCTGCACTAGATCTCGCTTTCATTCCTGAGAAGAGATAATAGTAACCCCTAAGATGGGGGATAATTGGTCTGCACTAGATCTCGGTTTGATTCCTGAGAAGAGATAATGGTAACCCCTAAGATGGGGGATATTTGGTCTGCACTAAATCTCGCTTTGATTCCTGAGAAGAGATAATGGTAACCCCTAAGATGGGGGATATTTGGTCTGCACTAGATCTCGCTTTGATTCCTGAGAAGAGATAATGGTAACCCCTAAGATGGGGGATATTTGGTCTGCACTAATTCTCGCTTTGATTCCTGAGAAGATATAATGGTAACCCCTAAGATGGAGGATATTTGGTCTGCACTAGATCCCTCTTTGATTCCTGAGAAGAGATAATGGTAACCCCTAAGATGGGGGATATTTGGTCTGCACTAGATCTCGCTTTGATTCCTGAGAAGAGATAATATTAACCCCAAAGATAGGGGATATTTGGTCTGCACTAGATCTCGCTTTGATTCCTGAGAAGAGATAATAGTAACCTCTAAGATGATGGATATTTAGTGTGCACTAAATCTCGCTTTGATTCCTGAGAAAAGATAATGGTAACCCCTAAGATGGAGGATATGTGGTCTGCACTAGATCCCGCTTTGATTCCTGAGAAGAGATAATAGTAACCCCTAAGATGGGAGATATTTGTTCTGCACTAGATCTCGCTTTGATTATTGAGAAGAGATAATAGTAACCCCTAAGATGGGAGATATTTGTTCTGCACTAAATCTCGGTTTGATTCCTGAGAAGAGATAATAGTAACCCCTAAGATGGGAGATATTTGGTCTGCACTAAATCTCGCTTTGATTATTGAGAAGAGATAATAGTAACCCCTAAGATGGGGGATATTTGGTCTGCACTAGATCTCGCTTTGATTCCTGAGAAGAGATAATAGTAACCCCTAAGATGGGGGATATTTGGTCTGCACTAGATCCCGCTTTGATTCCTGAGAAGAGATAATAATAACCCCTAAGATGGAGGATATTTGGTCTGCACTAGATCCCGCTTTGATTCCTGAGAAGAGATAATAGTAACCCCTAAGATGGGGGATATTTGGTCTGCACTAGATCTCGCTTTGATTCCTGAGAAGAGATAATAGTAACCCCTAAGATGGGGATATTTTGTCTGCACTAGATCTCGCTTTGATTCCTGAGAAGAGATAATAGTAACCCCTAAGATGGGAGATATTTAGTCTGCACTAGATCTCGCTTTGATTCCTGAGAAGAGATAATAGTATCTTCTAAGATGGGGGATATTTGGTCTGCACTAGATCTCGCTTTGATTCCTGAGAAGAGATAATAGTAACTTCTAAGGTGGGGGATATTTGGTCTGCACTAGATCTCGCTTTGATTCCTGAGAAGAGATAATAGTAACCCCTAAGATGGGGGATATTTGGTCTGCACTAGATCTCGCTTTGATTCCTGAGAAGAGATAATAGTAACCCCTAAGATGGGGATATTTGGTCTGCACTAGATCTCGCTTTGATTCCTGAGAAGAGATAATGGTAACCCCTAAGATGGGGAATATTTGGTCTGCACTAGATCTCGCTTTGATTCCTGAGAAGAGATAATAGTAACTTCTAAGATGGGGGATATTTGGTCTGCACTATATCTCGCTTTGATTCCTGAGAAGAGATAATAGTAACTTCTAAGGTGGGGGATATTTGGTCTGCACTAGATCTCGCTTTGATTCCTGAGAAGAGATAATAGTAACCCCTAAGATGGGGATATTTGGTCTGCACTAGATCTCGCTTTGATTCCTGAGAAGAGATAATAGTAACCCCTAAGGTGGGGGATATTTGGTCTGCACTAGATCTCGCTTTGATTCCTGAGAAGTGATAATAATAACTCCTAAGATGGGGGATATTTGGTCTGCACTAGATCTCGCTTTGATTCCTGAGAAGTGATAATAGTAACCCCTAAGATGTGGGATATTTGGTCTGCACTAGATCTCACTTTGATTCCTGAGAAGAGATAATAATAACCCCTAAGATGGGGGATATTTGGTCTGCACTAGATCTCGCTTTGACTTGGATAACGAAATTATATTTCTCGTGAGTTTATTAATTATTATCGGGGTGGATCGACTGGTAGGTTATCGTTGACATTTTTATTCCAAGAAGCAAATTTGGTCATCTTTGAAGTTGGGGTGAACTTTAGAATAAAAAAATATAAGTATCAGAAACGAGAATGATCTATGTAGCCATTAAAGTGTACTCTAAAAAAGAATCACACAAATACATCCTCCAGATCAAATGGTTGGTAGAATCACAGATCTTCGGTTCACCTAGCTCATAAATCATTTTAAAAAGATCATTCAGTGTTTTAATAGTCAATTCAAAATGCTCAGTCAATATAGCATTCCGAAAATGTTACATTCAGTGTTTTAATAGTCAATTCAAAATGCTCAGACAATATAGCATTCCGAAAATGTTACATTCAGTGTTTTAATAGTCAATTCAAAATGCTCAGTCAATAAAGAATTCCGAAAATGTTACATTCAGTGTTCCAATAAACAACTCAAATTTCCGGTGAACAAATCTTTCTAAAATGGACATTAAGTGGTCTGCTAATCAGTTCAAATTGATCGGTTAATATACCATTGTAAAGAACATATATTAAGAGATTTAATTGCATAGTCAAAACTTTTCGTAAATCATCCTAAAAAGCAGCTACTGAAATTTTGTATGCTAATTTAATATTCAGAAAGTATAGTGATGATACTGTCTCTAAACAGACATTAATTTTTCATTTCCTTGATGCAGAGATAAGGTTCCGGGGAGATCAGTGTTAAATTGCGTTTCCTCTTTTATTTGCTTGATTTTTTGAGCTTTTATTGATCTTTTTTTATTCTTTTATTTTTAGTTCTGTAACGGACGCTTTATTTAAAAAAAAACTAATTACAAATTACAGATTTTATTAAAAAAGTTACATAAATGCATAAATAATTGAGCTTATTACATCCAAATAGTTAAGCTCATTTATCTATGTACGCGATTTTAAGATATTTTAAAGACATGTTATTGGGGGGAAAAAGGGGAGGGTGATATTCTGTCTGCTTAGAATGGATTCGCAGATTCAGAAGACACGTAGTTTGCGTTATGGCGAATCCGCATTATACAGGGGTTATCTGTAGTACACTCGCTCAAATAAATATCCGAACACTATGGTCGATTACAGAATTCAGAAAAAATATCTGGCAACGATTTTTTTAGAAATTAGTGATGGCAACCTTCGTGTCACGTGACAAAGGTTGCCAAATCACTAATTTCTAAAAAAAGTTGCCAGATATTTTTTCTGAATTCTGTAATCGACCATAGTGTTCGGATACTTTTTTGAGCTACTGTACTAAATGAGAAGTAAAATTTTAAAAACGAAATTTACCAGGAAAAAAAATATTTGTCAATAATTATAAATAAGTGTCATTTTTTTATAATTCGCACCGAAGTAATTTCTTTTAATCGATTTTTATTAATTATTAATTTTTATCGCATCAGGGTGGAGAAGGAATGTCAGGTCCTCCTGGGCCAGAAGGCAAACAAGGACCAAAAGGCGAAGATGGTGTGCCAGGTACTCCGGGACCTCCTGGAAAAGATGGAGAACATGTAAGTGATTTTTCTCTTCCTAGATTTATAGATTTCCCTTATATACTTCCTTTGCATACTTCCCTTTAATTTCTGAAAAGTGCGTTTGCCATTCACTTTTTTCCACAAATTAAGGAACAATCTGAAAACGCGTTGCTTTGGGTTGTTGGGTTGTTTTACCTCTGAGCGGCACTTTTTTGCACACCATGGGCTAAATGGCCAGGTCACATGGATCCCGAAGGCTCAGAGAAGGTTGTGGGGAAGGACCCACTGGAAAAGCTGTTGGGAGACAGATGGTAGCTTCCCGTCAAGGCCATCCAACGTGTTCTTTAACGTGCACAAGGTATGGCTCTCCCGAACACATTGCCACGGCTTAAATTTTTCTAGAAATTAGTGATCTGGCAACCTTCGTGTCACGTGATTACAGAATTCAGGAAAAATATCTGGCAAGAATTTTTTTAGAAATTAGTGATCTGGCAACCTTCGTGTCACGTGATTACAGAATTCAGGAAAAATATCTGGAGCGTGTACAGCAATTGTACACGACCAGTTTGCTGTGAACGGTAACTGCACACGCTCAATATTTCCGTGAGTGAGCCCACATGATCCAATATGCTGTGAACATTAACCGCAACCGCTCCAGTTTGCTGTGAACGGTAACTGCACACGCTCAATATTTCCGTGAATGAGCCCACACGATCTAGTATCAAAATAATATGACCACCTACAGTCGCTCAAAAAAGTATCCGAACACTAGGGTTGATTAGAGAATTCAGAAAAAATATCTGGCAACGATTTTTTTTAGAAATTAGTGATCTGGCAACCTTCGTGTCACGTGATGGATCCGTCAGATGGGATATTAAGTCGTGGCCCCATGTGTGAGAGAGTCATACCCTGTGCACGTTAAAGAATACGCGGATGGCCTTGACGGAAGGCTACCATCTATCTCCAAACAGCTGTTCCAGTGGGTCCCCTCCCCCAACCTTCTCTGAGCCATCGGGGTCCATATGACCTAGCCATTTACCCCATTATGTGCAAAAAAGTGCCGCTCAAAGGTAAAACAACCCAACCTCCAAAAATCTTGTATAAAAAAAATCTTGAATTCAGAGGTCTATTATCAATATACCATATACCTGAGAGCAAGGGGGCGGGGGTGGCTCAGTCGGTAGCGCGCCAGGCTCGTAATCTGTAGTTCCCAGGTTCGAGTCCCAGCTGGGTCAGCGTTGAGATTTATCTCCGCAAAATTTCCCCGCCCTGGCCACGGTCAGTAGGGGACACCGATGGGCTTGAAAAGGCTGCCGTCCGTCGGATGGGACGTTAAGCCGTGGCCCCGTGTGCGGGAGAGCCATACCCTGTGCACGTTAAAGAACATGTTGGATGGCCTTGACGGGAGGCTACCATCTGTCTCCCAACAGCTGTTCCAGTGGGTCCCCTCCCCCAACCTTCTCTGAGCCTTCGGGGTCCATGTGACCTGGCCATTTAGCCCATGGTATGCAAAAAAGTGCCGCTCAGAGGTAAAACAATCCAATCCAACCTGAGAGTAAAAGATTGATGACTGGGAATATTTCGTCCCATAGATATCAGAAATATGATATCCGGTGTCGAGCTGAAGGTCAAATAGAAGTCAGAGTACAATATACATATGTTGATTAAATTTTTATTATTCAGATCTCCAGCTGTCCTGGCGTCCGAATAGTTAGTGTTAATACAAGAGGAACAACTTCCTCAGATGTTTAATTTTCTCTGTTAGCTACTAATGAAAAGAACCTGGGTTCAAGCCCCCATGGATGTACGTTTTGTCTTTCTGCTGAGGTCTCGCCTTCCCCACAAATAATCTACTACGGCGTATTAAGTTGATGGGTTCTTGTCAGACCTCTGTGGCAAGCAGCTGCTTAAGGAGTTATTTATTTATTTATTAATAAAATTCTCATTCAGTACAAATCACTTTCTTCTACCAATAGGGACCACGTGGCCCTCCTGGACCAAAAGGAGAAGACGGAAAGATGGGACTACAAGGTCCTCCAGGACCACGAGGACCACCTGGACCTGCTGGTCCGAAAGGACTACCTGTAAGTAAATGCATAAAGATGTTTATGTTACTATATGCATGCTTTTATATATATATCTGTTATCCCTTAAATGTTTGAGGCAATTAAATGATAAACAATATATATTTGCATTTAACTAACGCATTTCTCCACAATATTCATCAATTTATTTTCAATAAATGTAACTATGACAAGTAATTCTTAAAAAATATGTTTTTATCATTTTACGCAACTTAATTTGCATTTTTTCAATATTTTTTTCTTTACCCTCTCGGAACATAACTTGTATGTAGCATAATTGAAGATTAATTCTCGAAAAAACTTTTTATTTCATTTTTAGGGTAATCCTGGATTTCCTGGACCCTCTGGTGAACCTGGAGTATCTGGACCTAAAGTATATATATGTTTTTTTTATATTAAACTTCTTTATATTTCGTCAATGTTTTTTACCAATGATAATGTCATCAAAAGTCGATTGTAAAACAAAGGGATTTTCTTTTCAGTAACTTTAAAATTATTGTCATTCTAATTAATATCGTACAGTCGCTCAAAAAATTATCCGAACACTACGGTTGATTACAGAATTCAGAAAAAATATCTGGCAACGATTTTTTTCAGAAATTTTTAGCAACCTTCGTGTCACGTGACACGAAGGTTGCTAAAAATTTTCTAAAAAAAATCTAAATTAATTTTCTAAAAAAAATATCGTTGCCAGATATTTTTTCTGAATTCTGTAATCAACCGTAGTGTTCGGATAATTTTTTGAGCGACTGTATCCGAACACTACGGTTGATTACAGAATTCAGAAAAAATATCTGGCAACGATTTTTTTTTTTTTTTTAAGAAATTTTTTTTAGCAACCTTCGTCTCATGTGACACGAAGGTTGCTAAAAATTTTCTAAAAAAAAATCGTTGCCAGATATTTTTCCTGAATTCTGTAATCAACCGTAGTGTTCGGATACTTTTTTGAGCGACTGTACGTTGTCGTACGGTATTAATTAAAATGACAAATAACTGTATTTTATAGTTCTTTGAAAGTTAACCTGCAATCAATGTTACATTTTGTATCTAACTGCTTTTTCGTAAAAGTACAGCTTCAATGTTAATATTTTACTTCCTCTTCTAGGGTGATCAAGGTAAGGATGGTAACGATGGCAACACTGGAGAGCCAGGACCTCCTGTAAGTGGACAACTTCTGATGTAATTTAAGTAATCAGTAATTTAATATCAAAAGAGTAATTTAATCAATTCAAAAAGATAGAAACCCAGGCTCGTAATATCAAGTTTCCGTGTTCAAGTCCCATATGGACTGGCTCAGCTGGGAGGACATCAGGCTCGTAGTCTGTACTTCCCAGGTTCGAGACTCATCTGGGCCAGCATTCAGATTGATCTCTGCTAAACCCCTTGGTCATAGGGGACACCTATGGGTCCCGTCCATCAGAAGGGCGGGGGTGGCTCAGTCGGTAGCGCGCCAGGCTCGTAATCTGTAGTTCCCAGGTTCGAGTCCCAGCTGGGTCAGCGTTGAGATTTATCTCCCCAAAATTCCCCGCCCTGCCCACGGTCAGTAGGGGACACCGATGGGCTTGGAAAGGCCGCCGTCCGTCGGATGGGACGTTAAGCCGTTGCCCCGTGTGCGGGAGAGCCAAACCCTGTGCATGTTAAAGAACATGCTGGATGGCCTTGACGGGAGGCTACCATCTGTCTCCGAACAGCTGTTCCAGTGGGTCCCCTCCCCCAACCTTCTCTGAGCCTTCGGGGTCCTTGTGGCCTGGCCATTTAGCCCATGGTGTGCAAAAAAGTGCCGCTCAGAGGTAAAACAACACAACCCAACCCGTCCATCAGATGGAACGTAAAATCGTGGTTCTGTGTGAAGGAGATTCTTGCACGTTAAAGAACACACTTGATGACCTTGACGAGAGGTTTCGATCTGTCTCCCAACAGCTGTCCAGTAGGTTCCCTTCCCCAAACTTTCTCTGAGCCCTTAGGGTACTTGTGACCTGGTCATTTAGCCCATTGTGTGCGAAACAACGCCACTAAGAGGTTAAGGAAACATCATCCCAAATGTGCTTGCTTTCAGATTCTTTCCGCTAAGTTTGCCTCTGCTCTTGATGAGAAAGTATTTATCGATGTACAGTCGCTGACAAAAATATCCGAACACTATGGTTGATTACAGAATTCAGAAAAAATATCTGGCAACGATTTTTTTTTAGAAATTAGTGAACCGGCAACCTTCGTGTCAGTGACACGAAGGTTACAGAATTCAGAAAAAATATCGTTGCCAGATATTTTTTCTGAATTCTGTAATCAACCATAGTGTTCGGATACTTTTTTGGGCCACTGTACTAAGATCTGTCCATTGTATCTCTCTAGTTCTGAGCCCTTAGTATGTTTATGATGTACTAAGTTAAAATGTAAACATTTCCATGTTTACATTTTTCCATGTTAAGTAAGGGGAGAGTCAAATTCGAAGATCAATCATTTCTACAATAAACATTTTAAAATGTAAACATTTCCATGTTTACATTTTTCCATGTTAAGTAAGGGGAGAGTAAAATTCGAAGATCAATCATTTCTACAAAAAACATTTTACTGAGAGAGAGGAATAGATATACATAATATCCGTTTAATAATTGAAGGGTTCTAGAAGTTTGAATATTGAACGACAGTCGGGTGATCAGAGATGTCAGTCAGAAGAATTTACCTAAGAAGTTAATTGAAACTATTTAAAAAAAGCTTTATTTCAAACTGTTTAATGACATAGGTGTATGTTTTAGAATTTTCTGCAACCAATTCTTTCAGCAATTGTCAGTTTTGCATAAGTTTCTTAGGACTGACTTTGATGCTGTTAAATATTGAAGCTTCCGCAGCTCTTTGAATACCTTACGAATATTGTTGAAAATCGAGATTTAGATAGATTCGACCCCCGTCCCTTATTTTGAACGCTACGAGTGCACGAAGTACAGTCGCTCAAGTATATATTTTATAAAAACAATATCCGAACATTATGGTTGATTACAGAATTCAGAAAAAATATCTGGAAACGATTTTTTTTAGAAATTAGTGATCTGGCACGTGACACGAAGGTTGCCAGATCACTAATTTATTTAAAAAATTAATCTATTTAAAATATTTTTTTGAGCGACTGTACCATGAAGCATGCGAGTGACGTAAACTTTCTTACTGACATAGAAGTATTCTACCTCACTCTGAAGTCGTATGAAAGCCGTAAACTGGATATTAAAATAAAAATAAATAAATACCCCCTCAAGCAGCTGCTTGCCACAGAGGTCTGACAGGAGCCTGTCAGTTTATATGCCACAGTAGAAGGTCTGAAAGGTTGGCAGAACCTCAGAAAAACGACACATACATCCATGCCTTACCCGGGGCTCGAACCCAGCTCCCTTAGATTTGCAGCCAAGCGCGCTAACCACTCGGTCACGTGACGGCAACTTGATATTAGTTGTTCTGATTCATAATTATTTGGCTAGGCAGTGTATTTCAAAACATCCAATTTTTTTTGCACTGAAGAATTTGTAATTAAGTTAATATAAAATCAATGATACGAAGTATTCATAATAATTAATTTAAGTGAATTATTTATAATTCAGTAGAAAAGCCTTTATTTAAGTATTAAATTCTTTTAAAAATAAATTTTGTAATTTTTATCGTTTAGGGTCCACCGGGAGAAGCTGGTAAAATGGGTTTGGCTGGTGCTCCTGGAAAACCGGTAAGTTCTTCGTTCATTAAAAAAATATTATCTCACAATGTATTTGTTACCGCTAAAGCTCGAAAGCCGTTAATGTGCACATTACCTAGCTAATCTGCAGATTAACTGATTTGCTCCGTTAACGTGCGGAATCAAGAGTTTTCCGCATTTTACCTAGGTAATGTGCACATTAACGGCTTCCGTATCGTTAAAGTTCAAAAGTTTGTTTCTCTCATAGTGGTGAATCTCTTGAATATGAATCTTCGTGTCACGTGATTCACTCGTCCGCATTATAAAAAACGCCCCGGATGAGCGGAGGCCAAGTTAGAACGAATCGGTAAAGTGATTCATTCTTGATAACGAATCACTAAAATGATTCGTTCTCACTTGGCCTGCTCATTTTGGGGGCGTTTTTTATAATTCGGACGACTGATTCATGTTGACAGAGGGATAACCCTGGTTTCAACTCTACTCTCGGACACTAGATAAATAACATTATGTTAATTTAAGCGTACCGAAACGTTCCTGTTGTTCCAGCAAAGATCTTATTTTCACTTTAACGAGTGCCTAGTAGGTAATGTGCAGATTATCCAGGTAATTTGCAGATTACCTAGGTAATTTGAGAAATGAAATAATTTTCCGCACGTTAGCGGATCACCCTAGTTAATCTGCACAATACCTAGATAATCTGTAGAATAACTGATTTCTGCACTTTAGCGGTAACATATACAAGGTTGCTCTAAAACTTTTTGCAAAAAAATTCATTTTAGTACAAAATTTTTATATTAAGAATTTGACATTCACAATCATTTCACAGATTGGGTAAAACAGGTCTGGCAGAAAAAAAAAACACTGGCAGATCATAAAACAAATACTAAGTGTACATATAATATATATAAAATATATATCATAAATCCAGAAACTAGCCGGATTTTAGAAAATTTTGGTTTTTTGAAAGTGCTGTTTAACTTTTTGTATCTTATATACTGTATTCCACAACATGTACCAACATGTATTGGTCTGTTGACATTGGGATGTGTCAAGACACGTCCAATTCGGTTAGTATCTGCAAATCAGTTCTAGAATTCATGAATCTTGATGAGAAGGATTGCGCTCATTGTTCATAGAGGAATTAGGTTCAAAAATTAAAAAATGTTCACTTTTAGAAAAGTGTCGAATTTTTGATAATTCCGGAATTTCAACCGCCAGATTTATGCGTGTCACGTGACACGAAGGTTGCCAGATTCACTAATTTCTGAAGAAAAATCTTTGCCAGATATTTTTCCTGAATTATGTAATCAACCATAGTGTTCGGATATTTTTTGAGCTACTGTACTCTATACTGAATCTGCTTCATTTCTCCCTATTTTTGATCAAACATTTTAGTTGCATTACTAAACGATTTTGCCAATTCGTAGTACTCCTAAAAATGAATATTTTGCTTTTTTAATCGTTGCCAGATATTTTTTCCGAATTCTGTAATCAACCACAGTGTTCGGATATTTTTTAATATATATAATGCGTATGAATATATAATGCAATGAATATGGAGCGTGTGCGGTTACCGTTCACAGCAAACTGGAGCGGTTGCGGTTAATGTTCACAGCACATTGGATCGTGTGAGCTCACAAAGACCTAGATCGTGTGGGCTCACTCACGGAAATATTGAGCGTGTGCAGTTACCGTTCACAGCAAACTGGAGCGTGTGCACTGACTGCACACGCTCCAGTTTGCTGTGAACGGTAACTGGAGCGTGTACAGTTGCTGTACACGCTCCAAATTTTTTTTCCTGTGAACGTCAATATATTTTCATGATTCATGAAAAATAAAGTTTTTTTTTTTAATTTATTTCTCGACAGAAAAGTATGTTTTCTCGTTTTTGAGTAGAAAACTTTTTTCTGCGGCTCCTTAAGAATGTAGTTTGTTTTTTCCTTCTAGTGTCTCTTGCCTCTTTAAATTCGTATTGGACACTCCTGTTTTAAAATTTACTTTAAAGAATTCAGTTTATATGCATATATATGAAGAGCTCCATCGATTAATAATGGTTTACCATTCCAGGGTCCTCCAGGGCCTGCAGGCAAACAAGGCGACATTGGATTGACAGGGGAGAAAGGTGACAGAGGAACTGTTGGACCACCTGGAGATCAAGGACCACTTGGCGCTTCGGTAAGTTGGTAATGAGTTCTAATCTGTTATATATTTCTCCTAAACGGTGGGGGGCGGGGGGGCTCAGTCGGTAGCGCGCCAGGCTCGTAATCTGTAATTCTCAGGTTCGAGTCCCAGCTGGGTCAGCGTTGAGATTTATCTCAGCAAAATTCCCCGCCCTGCCCACGGTCTGTAGGGGACACCGATGGGCTTGGAAAGGCCGCCGTCCGTCGGATGGGACGTTAAGCCGTGGACCCGTGTGCGGGAGAGCCATACCCTGTGCACGTTAAAGAACACGCTGGATGGCCTTGACGGGAGGCTACCATCTGTCTCCCAACAGCTGTTCCAGTGGATCCCCTCCCCCAACATTCTCTGAGCCTTTGGGATCCCTGTGACCTAACCATTTAGCCCATAGTGTGCAAAAAAGTGCCGCTCAGAGGTAAAACAACCCAACGTTAAAGAACACGCTGGATGGCCTTGACGGGAGGTTACCATCTGTCTCCCAACAGCTGTTCCAGTGGGTCCCCTCCCCCAACATTCTCTGAGCCTTTGGGGTTCCTGTGACCTGGCCATTTAGCCCATAGTGTGCAAAAAAGTGCCGCTCAGAGGTAAAACAACCCAACGTTAAAGAACACGCTGGATGGCCTTGACGGGTGGCTACCATCTGTCTCCTAACAGCTGTTCCAATGGGTCCCCTCCCCCAACATTCTCTGAGCCTTTGGGGTCCCTGTGACCTGGCCATTTAGCATATAGTGTGCAAAAAAGTGCCGCTCAGAGGTAAAACAACCCAACAACCCTAAACGGTGAGAGCTTGGACCGCCAAATGTCTGTCTACGGCTTCATCTCACCGTAACTTATTCACTCTAAACTTTTTCACCCCATAAAATTAAGGTTGGTCGCGAAAAATCTGTCCATTGAACGAACGACTCCATTTATAAATCTCAGCTCTCCATTCATAAGAAAGGCGACTGCAGCGCCCCTAGAGATTTTGGACACTTGCAGCGTGTTCAATCCCGATACACCGCAGCTAGGAACCCGTACTGTTAATCGTTTTCGAAAATACTAAGTGGCGGCTGCCACACCAAATTCGGGACCGATCGGGAAAGAACCTGAAGAATTATGGGAAGCCGAAAACTTCTGCCACTAGTGAAGTCACACCAGACGTAACTTTGTCCTTGCAATAATTTTTCGGATCACGTATGCCTTTTCTCCCTGTAATTATTCGAATTATGCACACTTTTTTCCTCTCTGTAGCTATGCATATTTTTCTCCCTGCAATAATTCGGACCATGCGCATCTTTTAAAATTTTCTTCCTGTAATTATTCGAGTTATGCACACTTTTTCTCCCTGTAATTATTCGATTTATGCACACTTTTTCACCCTGTAATTATTCGAGTTATGCACACTTTTTCACCCTGTAATTATTCGAGTTATGCACACTTTTTCACCCTGTAATTATTCGAGTTATGCACACTTTTTCACCCTGTAATTATTCGAATTATGCACACTTTTTTCCTCTCTGTAGCTATGCATATTTTTCTCCCTGTAATAATTCGGACCATGCGCATCTTTTAAAATTTTCTTCCTGTAATTATTCGAGTTATGCACACTTTTTCTCCCTGTTATTATTCGAGTTATGCACACTTTTTCTCCCTGTAATTATTCGATTTATGCACACTTTTTCACCCTGTAATTATTCGAGTTATGCACACTTTTTCACCCTGTAATTATTCGATTTATGCACACTTTTCCACCCTGTAATTATTCGAGTTATGCACACTTTTTCTCCCTGTAATTATTCGAATTATGCACACTTTTTTCCTCTCTGTAGCTATGCATATTTTTCTCCCTGTAATAATTCGGACCATGCGCATCTTTTAAAATTTTCTCCCTGTAATTATTCGAGTTATGCACACTTTTTCTCCCTGTAATTATTCGATTTATGCACACTTTTTCACCCTGTAATTATTCGAATTATGCACACTTTTTCTCCCTGCAATTATTCGAGTTATGCACACTTTTTCACCCTGTAATTATTCGAGTTATGCACATTTTTTCACCCTGTAATTATTCTAGTTATGCACACTTTTCACCCTGTAATTATTCTAGTTATGCACATTTTTTCACCCTGTAATTATTCGATTTATGCACACTTTTTCACCCTGTAATTATTCGAGTTATGCACACTTTTTCTCCCTGTAATTATTCGATTTATGCACACTTTTTCTCCTGTAATTATTCTAGTTATGCACACTTTTTCTCCCTGTAATTATTCGAGTTAGGTACACTTTTTCTCTCTGTAATTATTCGAGTTATGCACACTTTTTCTCCCTGTAATTATTCGATTTATGCACACTTTTTTCTCCCTGTAATTATTCGAGTTATGCACACTTTTTCTCCCTGCAATCATTCGATTTATGCACACTTTTTCACCCTGTAATTATTCGAGTTGTGCACACTTTTTCTCCCTGTAATTATTCGAGCTATGCACACTTTTCCACCCTGTAATTATTCTAGTTATGCACACTTTTTAACCCTGTAATTATTCGTGTTATGCACACTCTTTCTCCCTGTAATTATTCGAGTTATGCACACTCTTTCTCCCTGTAATTATTTGAATTATGCAATTTCTTTCTACCTGCAATTATTCGAATTATGCACACCTTTTCTCCCTGTAATCATTCGGATCATGTTCACTTTGTCTCTGTAATTATTCAGATCATGTCCATTTTTTTCCATT
This sequence comes from Ryuthela nishihirai, assembly GCA_038380435.1. Lineage (NCBI taxonomy): Eukaryota > Metazoa > Arthropoda > Arachnida > Araneae > Heptathelidae > Ryuthela > Ryuthela nishihirai. The sequence goes on along the minus strand of JAWZYU010000003.1, from coordinate 111,699,452 downwards.
ATATCTGGAATGGCGGTAAGAAGATTTCTTTAATTGTTTTAATTATATCGAGTATGAAAAACTAATCAGGAAAATCTGCATTTTTGTATTCAATATATTCGTAAACTATAAATGTATTATGTTTCCCCCTGTAATATATTCAGTGGAAAGCAACTTTTTATAAAAATTTTCAGCTCTTTATACGAACTATCACTGAAGCATTTCTTCAAACTTTTCCTTCCGTATTTTTCTTTTTTCTGAAGTATTTTCTTCAGAGTTTTCTTTGTTTATCGTATTAATTTTCTTTCAAGAATTAAATGCGACAAATATTTTTTACTTATAAATATACTTTTTAATCTAAAATTTATTATGACAAAGCTGCTTGAACTCTCATCCTAATAATATATTATATTTTGTAAACTTCAAACAAAAAAAATGATTGACATATATATATATTTTTCTATTGTAGGGTCTACCTGGACCTGCTGGCCCCCCTGGGCTAAGAGGATCTCCTGGACCTGCGGTAAGAAGAGATCATTTATTGCTGTAATCATATCTAGTACAAAAAACTAACATAGGGCGGGGGTGGCTCTGTCGGTAGCGCGCCAGGCTCGTAATCTGTAGTTCCCAGGTTCGAGTCCCAACTGGGTCAGCGTTGAGATTTATCTCCGCAAAATTCCCCGCCTTGCCCACTGTCAGTAGGGGACACCGATGGGCTTGGAAAGGCCGCCGTCCGTCGGATGGGACGTTAAGCCGTGGCTCCGTGTGCGGGAGAGACATACCCTGTGCACGTTAAAGAACACGCTGGATGGCCTTGACGGGAGGCTACCATCTGTCTCCCAACAGCTGTTCCAGTGGATCCCCTCCCCCAACCTTCTCTGAGCCTTCGGGGTCCATGTGACCTGGCCATTTAGCCCATGGTGTGCAAAAAACTGCCGCTGAGAGGTAAAACAACGCAACAAAAAACTAATAACCAGGGAAGTCTGCGGAAATATTTGAGGGAGAGATAATGAGGGTTGTAGGTAAGGAGGGAGGGGGAAGGCATTTTATACACCCCCTTTCCTCACACAAATAATTATCTCAGAATCTTAATCCCCCTAAATTTTTTTAACAACAAGCTTAGAAATTTCGTAATAAAATCGTGTTTTTTAATACCTATAACTGATATAGTGAACGTCTTGACATATAACATATACGTTTGAATAGTGGCCCGGGCTACAAATCAAATTAAAACTAGCTGAGACTCACAGAATTATTGAGCGGAGTATTTTACAATTAAATTGTAAACATGTGATTACATAAAAATGGAAGAGAAAACTGTGTTCAGTTTTGTATAAAAATTTAAGAAATCTTTCCATGTCAAATTACTTTTTTAAAGTAACTGTAGAATTCCGTTTTCACACAAAAGGGAATGCCTGCATCCAAACGAGCAGTTGGTCTCCCTGTCTTAGACCCGGCCATTATTTACAAATTCTACATTATTACCAGGCAACAACGGGGAGGAGGTGGCTCAGTCGGTAGCGCGCCAGGCTCTAATCTGTAGTTCCCAGGTTAGAGTCCCAGCTGGGTCAGCGTTGAGATTTATCTCTGCAAAATTCCCCGCCCTGCTCACGGTCAGCAGGGGATACCGATGGGCTTGGAAAGGCCGCCGTCCGTCGGATGGGACGTTAAGCCGTGGCCCCGTGTGCGGGAGAGCCATACGCTGTGCACGTTAAAGAACACGCTGGATGGCCTTGACGGGAGGCTACCATTTGTCTCCCAACAGCTGTTCCAGTGGGTCCCTTCCCCCAACCTTCTCTGAGCCTTAGGGGTCCATGTGACCTGGCCATTTAGCCCATGGTATGCATAAAAAGTGCCGCTCAGAGGTAAAACAACCCAACCCGGCTACAACACAGGAAACTATTCAGCCCCTCCTACGCTCCCCCTCCCCCCGCGTTCAATATGTCATATGCGGTTTGTTTTTTCTACAAATCCGAAAATTTTTATATGTGGCTATTAAACTCTACACGATAAGAGTGAAAACTGAAAATTAGAGCTTTTAAAAAATGTTTAACCTTGCAAGAAATAATATACAGTCGCTCAAAAAAGTATCCGAACACTATGTTTGATTGCAGAATTCAGAAAAAATATCTGGCAACGACTTTTTTAGAAATTAGTGACAAATTATTGACACGAAGGTTGCCAGATCACTAATTTCTAAAAAAATCGTTGCTAGGTATTTTTTCTGAATTCTGTAATCAACCACATTGTTCGGATACTTTTTTGAGCGACTGTACTCTCATCTTCAAGGTTTTAAACTAAATAATAAGCTGTAGTGGGAAATGGTAGACAAAGTGGTGGAATGCGATCTTGTAATGGAAAGTAGCCTCAAAAGTGAAGAGGGAAATTGAGGCTGCATCCCATGACTAGATTGAGATTCAAAATCAACCGCGTAATTTTTTTACTATTTTCAATATTTGATAATGAGTGATTATAACAGATGAAATGTTTATTTATTTAATGTTTTTCTTTTTTAAGGGAGATGTTGGTCCACCAGGATCTTCCGGTCCACCAGGACAGCCTGGAACCATCGTGAGTACTATTTTACCATCGGTCTGTTTTAAATGCCTCATATTTGCATTGATTTCCATTCATAATTTGCAAAAAGGAAATTTACGATGTGTAATAGTAAACAGCAGAAATGAGTTATGTGAAAATTTTAAACTTTATAGTGACATCAGGCTCATAACTTAATGTTTGCGGGTTCGAATCCTCACATCCTTTGCTGATGCTTTCTCCTCTAAAGCCTGCTTTGCCCTCTGTGAGAAAAGGATCACAGATGGACTTGGAAAGGTCGTCGTCCAATGGATGGGACATTAAGCCGTGGGTCTTTGTGATCGAAAGTTTCTATCTATCATGCGTCATCTGTTCGTTAAATCCCTAACCCAGCGTTGAGCCTTGTGGTCCTTGCGACCTGGACATTTATTCAGGATGGAAAAAATGCTTAGTAAAGACAAGTATTCTGCATAAAATGCTTAATAAAGCTAATTCAGGATGGAAAAAATGCTTAGTAAAGACAAGTATTCTGCATAAAATGCTTAATAAAGCTAAGTACTTCGCACAAAAAATGCTTAATGAAGCAAAATATTCCGTAGTTCTAATAAGATTGAGAAACACTGCCTTGGGTACACTTCAATGCACTCTGCCTTTATTACATCCGCAAAATTATATTGCCAAATGAAAAGAGGGGCGGGAGTGGCTCAGTCGGTAGCGCGCCAGGCTCGTAATCTGTAGTTCCCAGGTTCGAGTCCCAGCTGGGTCAGCGTTGAGATTTATCTCCGCAAAATTCCCTGCCCTGCCTACGGTCAGTAGAGGACACCGATGGGCTTGGAAAAGGCCGCCGTCCGTCGGATGGGACGATTAAGCCGTGGCCCCGTGTACGGGAGAGCCATACCCTGTGTACGTTAAAGAACACGCTGGATGGCCTTGACGGGAGGCTACCATCTGTCTCCCAACAGCTGTTCCAGTGGGTCCCCTCCCCCAACCTTCTCTGAGCCTACGGGGTCCATGTGACTGGCCATTTAGCCCATGGTGTGCAAAAAAGTGCCGCTCAGAGGTAAAACAACCCAACCCAAATGAAAAATTGCTCTTTTTTACTAAGCTAGCCATGGCTATTAGGTTGGTTTCACATCTGAGGTTCACTTCTTCCCCACGCAATGGTCTAAATCAGGGGTGGGGAAATAGCGGCCCACGGGCCACATTCGGCCCGCTAAGAGTTTTTTGTGGCCCGCCAAGACAGTCAGAAAAATCCGCCTTGAACCGAGATTTCCTTCCCGTGCACGACCGAAGATTCGTCTCGTATTTTCCACTAGGACGGCCACGTCAATACGCATGCGCAGTGTAGATACGAAAACAATTGCCCACCCCTGGTCAAAATGGCCAGATTACGAAGACTCCGAGGGCTCAGAGAAAATTGGAGGAATGGGACTCGCTGGAACAGCTGTCAGAAGACCGATGGAGCCTCCCGTCAATGCCATCCAGTGTGTTCTTTAACGTGCACAGAGTATGGCTCTGGCGGGGGTGGCTCAGTCGGTAGCGCGTCAGGCTCGTAATCTGTAGTTCCCAGATTCGAGTCCCAGCTGGGTCAGCGTTGAGATTTATCTCCGCAAAATTCCCCGCTCTGCCCACAGTCAGTAGGGGACACCTATGGGCTTGGAAAAGGCCGCCGTCCGTCGGATGGGACGTTAAGCTGCGGCCCCGTGTGCGGGAGAGCCATAACCTGTGCACGTTAAAGAACACACTGGATGGCCTTGACGGGAGGCTACCATCTGTCTCCCAACAGCTGTTCCAGTGGGTCCCCTCCCCCAACCTTCTCTGAGCCTACGGGGTCCATGTGACCTGGCCATTTAGCCCATGGTGTGCAAAAAAGTGCCGCTCAGAGGTAAAACAATCAATCCAAACCCCGAAGGCTCAGAGAATGTTGGGGGAGGGGATCCACTGGAACAGCTGTTGGGAGACCGATGGTAGCCTCCCGTCAAGGCCATCCAGTGTGTTCTTTAACGTGCACAGGGTATTGCTCTCCCGCACACGGAGCCACGGCTTAACGTCCCATCCGAAGGATGGCGCTCTTTCCAAGCCCATCGGTGTCCCCTACTGACCGTGGGCAGGGCGGGGAATTTTGCGGAGATAAATCTCGACACCCAGCTGGAACTCGAACCTGGGAACTACAGATTACGAGCTTGACGAGCTGGAGCTACCGACTGAGCCATCCCCGCCCCATGGAGAGTAGAACTGGTTTTTTCTCGGAAGTTGATGTTGTGTCTTACGTAAGACAAAGTTGAGACATAAGAAAGAAGAAAAGCCTCTCTCTTGGGTACTAAATCCCATCAAAGCGGGTTCTCCTTATAACATTAATGGAAATGGATGAAACCTGATCCTCCGGAATGCTATACTAATGGAGGGATGGAGAACATCAGCTACGAGCGATGACTCTGTCAATCACGAGAGTGCATACACTAGAAATAAAAAATAAATACCCCCTCAAGCAGCTTCTTGCCACAGAGGTCTGACAGGAGCCTGTCACTTTATATGCCATAATAGAAGGTCTGAGAGGATGGCAGGCCCTCAGCAGAAAAACGACACAAACAGCCATGCCTTAACCCGGGGCTCGAACCCAGGTCCCTTAGATCAGTAGCCAAGCGCGCTAACCACTCGGCCATAGTGTTCGGATATTTTTTTTTGACACGAAGGTTGCCAGATCGCTAATTTCTAAACCTGGATCGTGTGGGCCCACTCACAGAAATATTGAGCGTGTGCAGTTACCGTTCACAGCAAACTGGAGCGTGTGCAGTAACTGCACACGCTCCAGTTTGCTGTGAACGGCAACTGGAGCGTGTACAGTTGCTGTACACGCTCCAGATGTTTTTTCTGAATTCTGTAATCAACCATAAATAAAATAAATAAATACCCCCTCAAGCAGCTGCTTGCCACAGAGGTCTGACAGGAGCCTGTCAGTTTATATGCCACAGTAGAAGGTCTGAGAGGATGGCAGGACCTCAGCAGGAAAACGACACATACATCCATGCCTTATCCCGGGGCTCGAACGCAGGTCCCTTAGATCAGTAGCCAAGCGCGCTAACCAGTCGGCCATCGGACGGGCATACACTACAATAGTCTGAAAAAAAGAAAACAAAAAAAAAAGATTGGTCTGCTACCCTATCAACTGTAAATAATCCAAAACCTACAGTCGCTCAAAAAAGCATCCGAACACTATAGTTGATTACAGAATTCAGGAAAATTATCTGGCAACGATTTTTTTTTAGAAATTAGTGATCTGGCAACCTTCGTGTCACGTGACACGAAGGTTGCCAGATCACTAATTTCTTTTTAAAAAAAATCGTTATCAGATATTTTTTCTGAATTCTGTAATCAACCATAGTGTTTGGATATTTTTTTGAGCGACTGTACCTATCAGCTGTCAAAACCCGCATTTCATAAATTATTTGAGATTACCGAGACAGCAATGCAATTTTTGATTCTGTTTTGAAAGCTAAAATTATCTCTTTTTTTGTTATTTTTTAATAGATGAGCAAATGTGTGATTACAAAAAAAATAGCTGTTGTTTTAATATTTCTGTATTTGTTTTCAGGGCCCACTTGGTGAAAAAGGTGAAAAGGGAGACAGAGGTCGAAGAGGATTAAAAGTGAGAATTTATTTCCAATACCTTTCATTTTTGAAAAACAAATGTTTTGATTGGAAGGTCATAAAATCACTTTTGACTTCAATATCAAATTTAGAGGAAGATTTGTCTTGAGCCAGGTGAACTTATGACCCACGACCTCTTGACACAACATGTTATCAGGAGGTCATGTGTTCATGATTTTTCAGCTGAAGGACCATCGAAAAATTTACTAATTTAAAATATTTTAGTATTGTTAATAGATAAATTTAATCTCATGAAACTCATATGTGTAAAATAAAGAGTTTTAAAATACCAAAAGTTATTTATTTTAAACCATTTTAGTTTCTTTTATGATGCTCATGATGATGATGATGAGCTCATGATGATGATGATGATCATTATCTCATTATGATTATCTCATTATCTCATTATGATTATCTCATTATCTCATTATGATGATGATAAATCATCATCATAATGAGCCCATGATGCTCATAAATCATCATCATGATGAGCTCATGATGATGATGATATACAGTCGCTCAAAAAAAGTATCCGAAAACTATGGTTGATTACAGAATTCAGAAAAAATATCTGACAACAGATTTCTTTTTTTTTTAGAAATTAGTGATCTGGCAACCTTCGTCACTAATTTCACTAATTTCTAAAAAAAAAAATTTTGCCAGATATTTTTTCTGAATTCTGTAATCAATCATAGTGTTCGGATACTTTTTTGAGCGACTGTACTTGTTAATGTGCATGAAAACAAAAGTTTCTTTAAGCTAAACTTAAATTCTTGATAATAATCATCTCCTTTATATGCATGAAAAGTAGAATTTTTTTTAGAGGAAAAACTAAAGCTTATGTTGATGACGATAATTATTTCGTTTTTAAGCATGACACTAAAATTTATTATCAAATTCTAATTAATAAAAGTTTAATCAAATTCTCCACATTCAATTAAGTTCTTTGATAAATTTTACTTAATCTTTGTTTCTATCAAAAAATAGTTTTACTTCGTAAAGTTTAGGAATGCCAATAACAGAAAACGCAAATTTTTCCTTTTCTTTCTCTAGGGTCATAGGGGTCAAATGGGAAGACCCGGATTCAAGGGCAGCCAAGGTGAAAAAGGAGAAAAGGGTGATCGAGGTTCAGGTGGTCCTGTTGGCATGAAAGGAGACTCGGTAAGAATCATTTCACTTTATTTCACGTTCCCTCTACCAATGTGGGGAAGAAACTCTGCTAATTATCAACGTAAACTCAAAAATAATCTTTTTTTTTCTTTAATTTCAGGGACCACCAGGTATGGAAGGAATGAAAGGCAATGATGGACCTTCAGGCCAACCTGTAAGTGCAATCTCACATGATTTATAACATTGTATATAACAGTTCAATAATGTGATGAATTCTACTTTCTAATAGCAGTTTTACAGGAGTTGGTTGATTCGTTAGTGCAGGACACTCATAATGTGCTATTCCAAGGTTTTAAATCCAACAGCGGATGCATTGAGATTCCCTCCACTAAGCGCCAATTCTCTCTCAATAAAGTTAACAGACGAATAGGAATTGCTGCCGGGACTTTTAAGAATCTATGGAGATTGTGGAGAAATAGGCGTATACATCTAAAGACTAAAATTAGACTGTATTAATAGTTTGGTTCTTTCTAGGGTTAGTTATGGTAGTGAAACTTGGACACTTTGTAAACAAGATAACAGGAAACTAGATGCTTTTGATTCCAGATGCTTACGCAGTATCTTGGGCATTAGGTGGTTCAACTTTGTAACTAATGATGAGGTTAGGCAAAGGAGTTTGCAACCTCCTTTAAGCAGCATATTGTGCAGAGAGAGACTCCGTTGGTTTGGACATGTTGCCCGTATGGATAATTATAGATTGGCGAATAGGGTTATGAACAGTGTGCCTAAAGGCCTCAGAAAGAAGGGGAGACCTACTATGCGGTGGGCAGACAATGTCAAACAGGACCTTGTTAGAATTGGTGTGCAGTGGCCAGATGCAGCAGATGTAGCTCAGGACAGACTTGCTTGGAGAACTAAATTGCATGGTCTGGTTGGACCTCCGTAGCCCATGGCTGCTTGAGGATGAGGATGATGATGATGAAGGAAGATGATATAAATGATGACTTTGAAAAGTCTGTCGTTTCGGTATCGGGCACACGAAGCCAAGCCTTCATGTGAAGTAGAGGAAGGCCTACCCTGTATTCATCTAATATACATACATATAATGCTAAAAAAACTAGACCACAAATAAGTTAGAATGGTAGTAAATAAATGATAAACGATGATATGAGATCAACATCTTGTTTAATTGTAATATGTTTAGAAACAAAATCACTTTTCGTGTATTGGTGGAGGTGGCTCAGTTAGTAGTGTACCAGGCACGTAATCTGTAGTTCCCTGGTTCGAGTCCCAGCTAGGCTAGCATTGAGATATATCTCCGCAAAACTCCCCGCCCTCGAGCAGTAAGGGGAACCGATGGGCTTCGGATGGAACATTAAGCCGTGGCCCCGTGTGCGGGAGAGAGCCATACCCTCTGCACGTTAAAGAACATACTGGATGGCCTTGATGGGAGGCTACCATCGGTCTTCCAATAACTGTCCAGTGGGTCCCCTACCCACAACCTGCTCTGAGCCTTTGGGGTCCTTGTGACTTGGCCATTTAGCCCAAGGTGTGCAAAAAAGTGCCGCTCAGAAATAAAACAACCCAACTTTTCTTGTATAAGAAAAATGAAGAAAATTTTAAAATATATTTTCTTTAGATTGTAATTGAATTTTCCTATGGAACCCACATTTTCACTTCACAGAACCTCGGAGCTCTCAGGAATACCATTTGGGATTTGGATTGTTTCATATGAGAAGCAGATTTTTGAAAACAATGAGCTAAATTACCAGGTCACAAGTACCCCAAGGTCTCGGAGAAGATTAGGGGAATGGGACCCACTGGATAGTGTTGAGTGACAGATGGATACCTCCCGTCAAGGCCACCCAGTGTGTTCTTTAACGTGCACAGAGTATGGCTTCCTGCACATAGAACCACGGCTTTATGTTCCATGCGATGGACAATGGCCTTTCCAAATCCATCACTCAGTCAAATCATCCCGTCTGACCGAGGGCATGGTGGGAGTTTAGTGAGCAGATTACGATTCCGGAGCACTACCGACTTAAGTGAATTCCATATCCTAACCTTCTCTAAGTCCTTAGGGCAGGGGTGGGCAATTGTTTTCGTATCTACACTGCGCATGCGTATTGACGTGGCCGTCCTAGTCGAAAATACGAGACGAATCTTCGGTCGCGCACGGGAAGGAAATCTCGGTTCAAGGCGGATTTTTCTGATTTTTTCTGATTGTCTTGGCGGGCCACAAAAAACTCTTAGCGGGCCGCTATTTGCCCACCCCTGCCTTAGGGTCAATGTGACCGAGTCATTTTTCCCAATTTATGCAGAAAAAGTGCTGCTCAGAAGTAAAACAATTTAGTTAACGCTATTTTATTTTGCTTCTTCAAACCCCCCAACAGCGTCTTAAATATATAATTTTATCCTTTAATATATAACTAATTATTAATTATCTCGATCATTTCATAACGTATTTATTTCATTTGCATTTAAATAAATAAATTATGTGACCGAGTCCAATTTTTATCTATTGTACAGTCGCTCAAAAATGTATCCGAACACTATAGTTGATTACAGAATTCAGAAAAAATATCTGGCAACGATTTTTTTTTAGAAATTAGTGATCTGGCAACCTTCGTGTCACGTGATTACAGAATTCAGAAAAAATATCTGGAGCGTGTACAGCAACTGTACACGCTCCAGTCACAACAAACTGGAGCGTCTGCAGTTACTGCACACGCTCCAGTTTGCTGTGAACGGTAACTGCACACGCTCAATATTTCCGTGAGTGAGCCCACACGATCTAGTATCAAAATAATATGACCACCTACAGTCGCTCAAAAAAGTATCCGAACACTAGGGTTGATTACAGAATTCAGAAAAAATATCTGGCAACGCTTTTTTTTAGAAATTAGTGATCTGGCAACCTTCGTGTCACGTGACGCGAAGGTTGCCAGATATTTTTTCTGAATTCTGCAATCAACCATAGTGTTCGGATATTTATTTGAGCGACTGTAGTGAACAATAATGCTTTTAATAAAGTATGCTTTTAAATATTTCATTTAATATTTTTTGTTTCTTTCATTTCTTTAGGGTTTAGAAGGTCCAGCTGGTCCAAAGGGCGCTCAGGTAAATGCCAATTTTTTTCTCCTTATTCTTTTTATTTTTTCATACTATAAATGTACATCGGTCACTCAGAAAGCAATGTCCCAAATATTTCTTTCGGTTCAATATGTATTCAACAATTACATCTCCCCACCTCTTTTTATTATAAGTACATCGTCTTCCCACCGGTGACGCTGCTGTAGCACTAATCAAACATGACCGCCCTTATGGACATTGGTGATATATCATGGGCAAGTACCAGAGTTGTTTTGGGGCGGGGATGGCTCAGTCAGTAGCGCGCCAGGCTCGTAATCTGTATTTCCCAGGTTCGAGTCCCAGCTGGGTCAGCGTTGAGATTTATCTCCGCAAAATTCCCCGCCCTGCCCACGGTCAGTAGGGGACACCGATGGGCTTGGAAAGGCCGCCGTCCGTCGGATGGGACGTTAAGCCGTGGCTCCGTGTGCGGGAGAGCCATACCCTGTGCACGTTAAAGAACACGCTGAATGGCCTTGACGGGAGACTACCATCTGTATCCCAACAGCTGTTCCAGTGGGTCCCCTCCCCCAACCTTCTCTGAGCCTTCGGGGTCCATGTGACCTGGCCATTTAGCCCATGGTGTGCAAAAAAGTGCCGCTCAGAGGTAAAACAACCCAACCCAGAGTTGTTTCACTTGGTACTGACGACCACCCGCCATATTGCACGGATCTTTCATCTAGTAATTTCCGTTTGTTTCGATTGTGAAAGGAGCAATTACAAGAATAATTCTTCTGGTGTGATTACAAGGTGACAGTCAATGTGATGTTAATGAATTCTTAGTGTGTGAGAAGGAGACAGTTGGAAACATCCACAAGCAGCTGCAGAATGTGTATGAGGTCGATTCTGTTGATTGCAAAACAATTGGTCTGTGAGCCAAGCTGACATTTGCAAAAGAAAAATAACTACTCTCACACTGAAGAACATAGGCTCTGATTCTCAAGTGGTGTAAGACAGTTCAGAATGAAGATGATCATAAAGAAAAGTAGGATTATGTTCCTAGATGATCTACCGACATACAATCGCTCAAAAAAATAGCCGAACACTATGGTTGATTATAGAATTCAGAAAAAATATCTGGCAAGGATTTTTTTTAAAAATTAGTGATCTGTCAACCTTCGTGTCACGTGATTACAGAAGTCAGGAAAAATATCTGGAGCGTGTACAGCAACTGTACACGCTCCAGTTACCGTTCACAGCAAACTGGAGCGTGTGCAGTTACTGCACACGCTCAATATTTCCGTGAGTGAGCCCACACGATCTAGGTCTTTGTGAGCTCACACGATCCAATGTGCTGTGAACATTAACCGCAACCACTCCAGTTTGCTGTGAACGGTAACTGCACACGCTCAATATTTCCGTGAGTGAGCCCACACGATCTAGGTCTTTGTGAGCTCACACGATCCAATGTGCTGTGAACATTAACCGCAACCGTTCCAGTTTGCTGTGAACGGTAACTACACACGCTCAATATTTCCGTGAGTGAGCCCACACGATCTAGTATCAAAATAATATGACCACCTACAGTCGCTCAAAAACGTATCCGGACACGAGGGTTGCCAGATCACTATTTTCTAAAAAAAAAATCGTTGCCAGATATTTTTTCCGAATTCTGTAATCAACCATAGTGTTCGGATATTTTTTTTAGCGACTGTACTCTACAGGTAACAATGCTGTGGAATAAATATTGATGTGTAAAAATATTGCGGGGCATTACTTTTTGAGGACCCTCGTATATTATTTCATCCTTTTAGCAAAACAAGATCTTGAAATCACTCTACACGCGAGGGTTGTTCAGTAACATCCAATGACGAATCTGAATATCTTGCATAGAAGGCGTTAAAGAGTGACGTGAAAAGCAACAGTATTTGTGAACATGGCAACCAGACCGGAAACAGTCTTGAGAGGAGGTTCGTGCGGCTAATGCAGTCTCCTACTGCACAAAATTTTGAAAGATGACATCTGTACAAACGCCTTGGGGTTTGTTCACAGAGTCAGTCATTTTTCCCCATATACAGGGGGCGGGGGTGGCTCAGTCGGTAGCGCGCCAGGCTCGTAATCTGTAGTTCCCAGGTTCGAGTCCCAGCTGGGTCAGCGTTGAGATTTATGTCCGCAAAACTCCCCGCCCTGCCCACGGTCAGTAGGGGACACCGATGGGCTTGGAAAGGCCGCCGTCCGTCGGATGGGACGTTAAGCCGTGGCCCCGTGTGCGGGAGAGCCATACACTGTGCACGTTAAAGAACACGCTGGATGGCCTTGACGGGAGGCTACCATCTGTCTCCCAACAGCTGTTCCAGTGGGTCCCCTGCCCCAACCTTCTGTGAGCCTTCGGGGTCCATGTGACCTGGCCATTTAGCCCATGGTGTGCAAAAAAGTGCCGCTCAGAGGTAAAACAACCCAAACAACCCATATACAGCCAATGTGACAAAGCACTAAACGGAGTTGTTTCATTTGGTACGGTCGACCACCCGCCATAATGCTCGGATTTTTCACTTGGTAATTTCCATTTGTTTGTATTGAGGAAGGAGCAATTAGAAAGATGCTTCTTCTCAAATGATTACAAGGTGACAGTCGAGGTGCTTTCAAATATCCGGCGATGTGCATAATTGAAATAAATAAAAAATGGACCTGTATAATGGAGCTGGGTGGCTCAGTTGTAGCACGCCAGTCTCCTAATCTGCAGTTCCCAGGTTCATTGGGTTGGGTTGTTTTACATCTGAGCGTCACTTTTTTGCACAATATGGGCTAAATGGCCAGGTCACATGGACCCCGAAGGTTCAGAGAAGGTTGGGGGAGGGGACCCACTGGAACAGCTGTTGGGAGACAGATGGTAGCCTCCCGTCAAGGCCATCCAGCGTGTTCTTTAACGTGCACAGGGATTGGCTCTCCCGCACACGGAACCACGGCTTAACGTCCCATCCGACGGGCGGCGGCCTTTCCAAACCCATCGGTGTCCCCTAATGACCGTGGGCAGGACGCGGAATTTTGCGGAGATAAATCCCAACGCTGACACAGCTGGGACTCGAACCTGAAAACTACAGATTACAAGTCTGGCGCGCTACCGAATGAGCCACCCCCGCCCCTTCCCAGGTTCGACTCCCACCTGAGCCACTCTTGAGATTTAGCTATGTTAATCCCCCACCTGCTCTCGATGATAAGGGGAACACTGAATGGCCTGGAAAAACTAACGTCCATTGGATAGGACATAAAACCATGGCCCGATATACAGGAGAGCCATATGCTTTGCACATAAAAGAGCACGCTGGATGGCCTTGACAGGAGACTACTGTCACCTAACAGCTGTCCAATGTATCCCCTTCCTCAAAACTTCTCTGGACCCTTGGGACCCTAGTGACACTGTCATTTAGCCCCTTGTGTAAAAAACGTAGTAATAACGTTTGCTGCTCAGAAGTAATGCAAACCAACCTTCTCTGAACAGTCTTGGGGTCCTTGTGACCTGGCCATTTAACCCACTGTGTGCAAAAAGTGAGGCTCATAGTTGAAACAACTCTAAAAAAATGTTGACTATCTACAAATGAATGGCAAAGTAAAAACAACAGTTCGTTTTTAATTGTTGAGTTTAAAAAATGTAGAAAAAAACGCATATATTGCTCAAAAGAATAATTTGATTTCATAAAAAACATAATTAAATTAAATAGGATTTATTTTCTGTTTTTAACACCGTACATAAATATTTTTGTGTATTATCGAATATAGCCTTTTATATTGCAAAAATATGTGGCTGTGTGCACTTTGGATGCTTAAAAAGACAACGCCGTGCCACTTCTCTGATGCTTCTATATTGTGGTTCACTAAAAAAATGTTTACATTCTCTTTGTGTTTGGGGCGGGGTGGCTCAGTCGGTAGCGCGCCAGGCTCGTAATCTGCAGTTCCCAGGTTCGAGTCCCAGCTGGGTCAGCGTTGAGATTTATCTCCGCAAAATTCCCCGCCCTGCCCACGGTCAGTAGGGGACACCGATGGGCTTGGAAAGGCCGGATGGGTCGTTAAACCGTGGATGGGACTTTAAACCGTGGCCCCGTGTGCCGTCGGATGGGACGTCGGATGGGACGTCGGATGGGACGTTAAACCGTGTCCCCGTGTGCGGGAGAGCTATACCCCATGCACCTTAAAGAACACGCTGGATGGCCTTGACGGGAGGCTACCATCTGTCTCCCAACAGCTGTTCCAGTGGGTTCCCTCCCCCAACCTTCTCTGAGCCTTCGGGGTCCATGTGACCTAGCCATTTAGTCCATGATGTGCAAAAAATTGGTGCTCAGAGGTAAAACAACCCAACCCATTAAAAAAGTGTTTACATTCTCTTTGTGTATATCAACTTGACATTCATCAGAATTCCAGCATGAAATTTGCATATTGCAAAGTTTATTTAATTTCCTGTCATTAATTTTTTTTGTATACATTTTAGGGACCTACTGGACCGAAAGGAGATGCAGGACCATCGGTAAGTAATCCTCTTCTGCATTTGACTAAATTTCGATTATCAATCACCAAATGTCTGTCAAACATAAATGACCCAAATCTTCATTTGCCAATCGGCAACTAAAGCATTAAATTATTTTAACTTAATACGAAATGCATTCCTAATAGTGTGAATGATAGCGACCAGTGGCGGCTCGCTTATAGGCACTGTGCAACTGCAGCACCCCCAATTTCAACTTGATATTATCGATAACATTTAATATAATGAGTCCTTTTTCTTTAATTCTTTCTTTATACTTGTACAATATATAATTCTTAAGCTTAATGTCAGTAGCCATTCCCCAGTTTATGAAAAAGATACAAAAATCTTTGTATGGAACTGTGCGCTTCACAGTACTAGCGGCGAGCTGTTTGACTGTTGTGCGCATGCGCACATAGGAAGCTACACGCGACGCTACAAGGGAGAGAGAGCACTGTCGTTCCCGCAGTGCCGACCCTGGCGTGCTGGTTGAAAGTAATTTTTTTTACTCCGCGTGTGTGTGCTTAAAAATCGTGTACCATATTCTTGAATGTGATAAAGTGTAGAATTAGATTATTATCCTGCTTCCAGCTATTCTATTTGATTCATTTTTTTTCGGTTCTTTTATTTTTTCGTTTTTTTTTTCCTTTTACACAATTTTAAAACTAAGGCTAAAAATTTTCTGGAGCAGCACCCCCACTAATTTTAGCTACGAGCCGCCACTGATCATCATCATCATCATCATCATCATCCTCAAGCAGCCATGGGCTACGGAGGTCCAACCAGACCGTGCAATTTAGTTCTCCAAGCAAGTCTATCCTGAGCTACATCTACTGCATCTGGCCACTGCACACCAATTCTAACAAGGTCCTGTTTGACATTGTCTGCCCACCGCATCCTAGGTCTCCCCTTCTTTCTGAGGCCTTTAGGCACACTGTTCATAACCCTATTCGCCAATCTATAATTATTCATACGGGCAACATGGCCAAACCAACGGAGTCTCTCTCTGCACAATATGCTGCTTAAAGGAGGTTGCAAACTCCTTTTCCTAATCTCATCATTAGTTACAAAGTTGAACCACCTAATGCCCAAGATACTGCGTAAGCATCTGGAATCAAAAGCATCTAGTTTCCTGTTATCTTGTTTACAAAGTGTCCAAGTTTCACTACCATAACTAACCCTAGAAAGAACCAAACTATTATACAGTCTAATTTTAGTCTTTAGGTGTATACGCCTATTTCTCCACACTCTCCATAGATTCTTAAAAGTCCCAGCAGCAATCCCTATTCGTCTGTTAATCTCATGCCACACATCACCACTATCTGTTATATAGCTCCCAAGATAATTAAACTGTGACACCTGTTCAAGACTGCAACCATTCAGATTAACTGAATCACAGCCTGCCTGACCAATTTTCATCACTTTAGTTTTCTCTCTGTTTATAACCAAACCTACTCTACTACCAGTCTCATCAACGGCTCGAATGAAAGAGTTCATCTCATCAACATCATTTGCCAGAAGGGCTAAATCATCAGCATAATCTAAATCAGAAATTTTAGTATCTCCAGTCCATTTAAGGCCAAAATCTTTCCCTTGAAGTGAATTTCGCATAACATAATCAATAACCAAGCTAAAGAGAAAAGGAGACAAAATGCACCCTTGTCGAACACCAGAAGTAATGCTAAACCAATTGCTACAAGCCTTACCAACTCTCACACACGACTCAGTGTTATTATAGAGAGCTTTCATAATGTTAACTAACTTGTCTGGTATACCATATGATCTCACAATCAACCACAAATTATGACGATCAACAGAGTCGAAAGCCTTTTTGAAATCAACAAAGCTAGCAACCAAAGGTTTCTGAAACTCTAAACATTTCTCAAGAATCTGCCTAAGTGAAAATATCTGATCTACACATCCCCTACCACTTCTGAATCCACATTGCTCATCACGCAATTGCCTGTCAACCAGATTCTTAATTCTATTAAGCACAATCATGGAAAGAACTTTACCTGGAACAGAGAGTAGGCTGATACCCCTATAGTTATCACAAGAACTGCGATCACCTTTTTTGAAAATAGGGATAACAATAGCTCTGGTAAAATCCTTAGGAACCATGCCTTTATCATAAAAGAGATTCAGAATTTCAGTCATCCAAGTGGTAACCGAAACATTCCCAGCTCTAAGCATTTCCGTAGTAATTTCATCTACCCCTGGGGATTTATGAAGTTTAAGTTTAGAAACAGCCAAACTAACTTCAGATTGTGTTATAGGGCCAACATTAAAGCCACCAATGCATCTATCATCATTGCAAACAATGGGAGTAGAACTAACTACATTGTTTAGAACATCACTGAAATGCTCAGCCCACCTAGCCATGACAGAATCCTCCCCTTCTATAGCCTTACCTTGTTTATCCTACAATCCTTGTATATCTGTCCGTTTTCTACCACACAAAACATTAACTAACTGGTACAGCTCACTGCTGTTGTGCTTTCTAACTGCTTCCTCGGCTTTGTCAGCCAAACCATGAAGCCAAAGATTCTTATCAGCAGCTAACTGATCTTTTACACGTTTATTAAGTTCTCTGTAATGCTTTCTATTAGGATTAGTAGGGTATTGATTAAAGACATTCCTGCAGTTCTTTCTTTCTGAAATAAACTCAAGTGCCTTATCACTCAGAAAATTCTGCCTCTTCTGCTCCTTTTTTCCGAAAAGAGTACTGTTAGTGTCCAAAAAAGCCTGTTTAAAATGATCCCATTCTTCCTCAACTTCAGTAGTAAGCAAACCATGACTGTCATAATCACTAAGTAACCTATCATGGTAAGCTTTGGCTATAACTGGATCTTTCAGAGCTTCAGTATTAAAAGTAAATTTTTTAACCCTAGCACACACTTTTTAAGTTTAAGTTGCAACACACTTTTAACAAGGTAATGGTCAGATCCAATTTCAGCTCCCCTATATGCCCTGGTATTCCTGACAGAACTAGTCCATTTGCTGTTAATTAATATGTAATCAATCATATTCTTATGCAGCCCATCAGGTGAAACCCATGTGTACTTATGTATGTCGCGGTGTTTGTAATAAGTGTTAGTTATTCTGAATCCATTGAGTTTACTTACCTGTAGGAGACGTTGCCCATTGCTATTGCAGCTACCAATACCAAAAGGGCCTATTACTCCTCCCCAAAGGTCAGAGTCAGTACCAACTTTGGCATTGAAGTCACCAAGAACAAGGGTAATATCTCCTTTCTTGACAGAATTCAAAATATCCTGAAGTTGTTCATAAAACCTATCCTTCTCATCCTCATCGGCATCCTCAGTGGGGGCATAACAGCAGAAAACATTCAAGTCTTTAACGCTTGTCTGAAATTTTGCTGTAAGAAACCTTTCATTAATGCACTCATATCCTAGAAGAGCATCACTAGCGTGTCTGCTGAGAAGCAGACCCACGCCTTGGTGATGTTTTTTGTCGTCCCTCCCTGAAAAGAGAAATTTAAGATTATTTTTAAGAATCTGACCTTTATCTGTCCATCTGGTCTCTTGCAAGCCGAGAATATCTAAATTATAACGGTGGAATTCTTGTGTGAGGACATCAAGAGAAAAAGCTCTGTGCAGAGTCCTCACATTCCAACTACCTATGGAGAGAAAATGGTTAGTGGGATGTTTAAAGAAACTATGTTTATTGAGAGAGGGAATGCCGACAATATCAAACAGCCCCCTAATCGCAGACATGGGGCAAAGACCCGTTCCCCCACTACTAAAGGCTGAAGCCATCTACACTGGAAGACTTCCTCCAATGTAGAATTTGACGATGCCAATAGAAGCAAAGAGTTCAGGTGCCTGCGATGACTTCTGCTCAGGATTATCCACCAGCTGATAAACATATCCTGTGGATCTATTCACTTGGGGCTGTCAACCCACAAACAAACAGAAAACACAGCGGAAGATTTTCCCTCCACAGAAGCCCACCAGTGCAGCAAAATCAGGATCCATAATCAAGCTCAGAGCCATATATCTGTCCAGTCCAGTAGGTTTATATGGTCAGCACCAGGACCCTGTGTGGTTGACCACTCCTCAGCAGGGTAGAAAAAAAAGAAAAGTAGCCATAGTTGTCCAGATCAGTAGGCCACACTAATCTGACAGCCCTCCCCTTCCGTTCACTTCCACAAGAGAGTATCTCTTTTGAAAGTTACTAACGGTCCGCACCACGAGAAGGCGGGGTTGGACATTAGGTGCTAGGCCTGGCCGGTTCTATGCATCATCACAGGGGATTGGTGCATAGCTCTCCTTCCAGTGACTACCTAGCTACCATTTACAGACCTCGCTATAGCGACACTTAAAATGTGGACTGACACACAGAGGTAATTGATTAAAAATAAACACGTTTATGTTCAAACATATCATTTATTAATACTTTCCTCCCAAGGGGCGTCTTTGGCATCCATTGTTCCTTAATTCATATGGATGCTTTTAAAAACAATGCTTCTAACAACGTCATATTTGGATTTTAATAAATTTTAACTCTTGAATTGATGTTTAGTTGTTTAAACAATTTAAATAAATTAATGATCTAGTAGCGAAATAATTGTTATAGATCATATAAAATGTTATTCGTGGATATTCATAACAGAAATACTTTAAGATTAATGAGAGCCAAAACAAGTAAGCTCAACGATTCAGTGAAAAATATAAAATGATCTAGTTGAGTGTCTCTCAAACGATGGTACGCGTACCCTTAGCGGTACGAAAAAGAAGTATAGGGAACTTGAACACAATTGAAATGTCCGAATCCTTAAGTTTCAGAGCGTTTTCTTATTTTTTGTACTTTTTACGTCCAAAAATAACCAGTTGGATTAAAATGTTTAAAAATGTCTGTTGCAATGGTACAGTAGCTCAAAAAAGTATCCGAACACTACGGTTGATTACAAAATTCAGAAAAAATATCTGGCAACGATTTTTTTAGAAATTAGTGATCTGACACGAAGGTTGCCAGATCACTAATTTCTAAAAAAATCGTTGCCAGATATTTTTTCTGAATTTTGTAATCAACCGTAGTGTTCGGATACTTTTTTGAGCAACAGTACGAAAAAAATATGTGCTTGAAAATTTTAGGGACTTGATGTGCTTCAAAAAAAGTTTGTATAAGGGATTCTTAAAATTTTTTTAAAGGGATATTTTATTAAAAAAAAATATTGGAAGGCATTGATCTAGTGTTTATAACCATGTTAAAAACAAATTAACATATAAAAATTTCGTTTCTTGAATTTTAATTTCTAATTTTTTTACCATCGAAGAAGTTGTGACAGAACCCAGTTTCACTTCCCCCCCCCCTCCCTATATATCCCTGGCTACATACGTGCTCTGCAATAAGTTAAAAATTCCTCAAAATGCATTTTCAGCATGTTGACATCAAACATACACTGTGTGACTTCAGCTCTAGCAATTTCAGTTATTTACCTGATATATTAGTAATTTTTATTGAATACTGAAAATTAAAATAAAAGTTTGGGTAGAGTGGAACATTGTGTTTCTGTTGTGCAAAATATAATTAATATATTTATTATGATCAGTCTATAAGCATGAATGAAATATATTCATTAAAATATTAATATTATTTCTTTAACACTTTCAGGGACTTCCAGGACCACCAGTAAGTTCACGTTTCGTTTTTTCATTCGTAAAGTGACTCAGGTAACACTTTAATAAAATATAGTAAACATTCTTTATAAATATAAAATAAAACTTTCTTACTAAACGTTAAAAACACTTTCTTACTAACAGTTAAATCACTTTCTTACTAAATGTTAAAATCATTTCTTAATGAACTTTAAGGAAACTTTCTTACTAAATACTAAGAATACTTTCTTGCTAAACTCTACGGCTTTGGGTATTTCTACGGTGATCATTCATTGAACATTTTATAGTTCTATATTTTAGGGCATTATCCTAATATTTAAAAATTTTTCAGAAACACACTTTAGGCCTTTTTCTATTTGTCCTTTAAAAGTCCTATATTTTCAATACAACACAAAAATTTATTTTTCCACTAATATTAATTTTTTTATTATTGTTGATGTGATTGACGAATTAAAAACTCATAACTATAATATTTATAATTCATAATTATTAAACAAATCCTGAAATAGTGTGAATGTTTGACAAATTAAATTTTTTTTGATATGTTTGGTCTTTTTTGCGTTTATGATTAATATTTTACTCTTTAAATAAAATTAATGTATTCATATCATTTGCTTTATTTTAAAGCTTTTTAGGATATTTACCACTTTTTCAGGATGACTTTGCTGGGTACAATATAAAAATAATAGTATCATGACAAAAATTGACGAGCAAATGTTATTGATGACAAAAAATGCCAGAAATATATTTTTTAATAAGGGTCCTCTATTTTCTTCGAACAAAAAATTGTCACCGTAGGTTTTCGGGTCGTACAGTCGCTCAAAAAAGTATCCGAACACTATGGTTGATTACAGAATTCAGAAAAAATATCTGGCAACGATTTTGTTTTAGAAATTAGTGACCTGGCAACCTTCGTGTCACGTGACACAAAGGCTGTCAGATCCACGGAGGTATGAATGAGAGGAGAGGTCCTAACGTGCTTTCCCTGTCGAAGGAAAATGATGCTTAGGCAGCAGGGCGGTAGCCATATTGTTGCATTCAAAACAAACCGTCTGCCGCTGCAATCAAGCCTACTTTTCACGTGCTATACTCAGTTTTACTGTGCGTTATATACGGGAAGATTTTTTTTTTACACTAAGAGAAAGCCCATTTAAGCTATTTGGAATATATATTGCTTTTTTTTTAATGCAATGAATATTTCCATACAGAATTACTGTATAGCAGACATAAAAATGACACACTTACCGATGAAAGGTAATTCCTGGTATCTTTTTTGAAGGGCGATTTGTGCAGCCGTAAGCTGAACAGGCTGCCATAATACAAATGTCGAAAAAAATTAAATTTTTATAGCGCAACACTTCGTTACTCACCTATACTACTGATCAATGTTTTGAATAGAACAACATGGCTGCCGCGCAGTCGCCGAAGCATCATTTTCAAGTGCCTAGGGCTCCTCCTCTTATCTTCCTACCTCCATGATCAGATCACTATTTTCTAAAAAAAAAAGTCGTTGCCAGATATTTTTTCTGAATTCTGTAATCAACCATAGTGTTCGGATACTTTTTTGAGCGACTGTACATCTGATAAACGTTAAAAATTTGAGATTCGGGTTGGTATTCCAGACTAGATAAGGGATGGGTTTTGGTCGAGAGACGAAAATATCTGACATTTATCATCTAAAAAAGGCTGCCATTTATTTCGCGTGCATGTATCTAGATAAAGCAGTTACAAAGTGACAAACCGATTTGTCAATTCACTGATATAAATAGTATAACTGAAAAAAATTCAATGAATACCTTAATAACAACATACACTCAGTGGTCATTGCATTACGACCCCACATCTTCCATGTTATGTCAGAGAAAGCTAAATTCGAAGATCTCTAACTTCTAAAATAAACATTTTGTGAAAATATGACTAAATACAGTATTCGCTTTATATTTAAAGAGTTAAGGTGATTTGAATATTTAATGACAATGCAAGTCTGAAGAAAGTTTGAAAATTCGAAAGAATTGTATACATAAACTTCTTAAATATGCACCTATTGTATTAAATGGTTTGAAATAATGATTCTTATTCAATTTATAATTTACTTGTGACGTAAAATCTAATGTTTGCCTTTGCTGTTGTTAAATATTCAAATTTCTATAACTCTTTAAATACCGAGCCAATATATTTGGAAATCGAGATTTAGATAGATTTGATGGAGATCTTGAATTTATCTCCAGTCATATTTTCTCATAAAAAGTTTATTTCAGAAATTATAGAGCTTCGATGAGCGGGAGGATTATACTTCAACGATCATTGTATAACTGAAATATATATATATTTTTACTGAAATATATATATATATTTAATTAAAACCGACTAAAATATATATATTTTAGTAAATATATTTATATACTTTAGTTCTGAGTGAGACCACTGAGTGTACTTTTTCCATGAAGAATCTGTATTAAGTTAAATAAATCTCCTGATTAATTCCTTCCGTAACCGCAGGGTCCTCCAGGAGAAGGGCCACAGATTCCTCCAGAAGTTCTCTTCCAAAGGGATTACCCTTTGCTTCGTCATAGGAGAGATACGACGGATAAAGAGGATGAAAAAGATAAAGAAGTTAAAGAAGATAAAGAAGAGGAGGTGGAAGAAGAGGATACGAATGATGGAGATAAGATTCAAGAGAAGCTTCTTAACATGTATGCTAATATTTACATTATGAGGAAAGAAATCGATGGAATCAAGAAACCACTAGGAACAAAGAAAAATCCTGCCAGGACGTGTCGAGATCTTTACTATGGGCATCCAGATTTTCAGGATGGTAAGTTTTACTTTTTTTATCGTATGAATTTTTATCCTGTATAGTACAGTCTCTCAAAAAAGTATCCGAACACTATGGTTGATTACCGAATTCAGAAAAAATATCTGGCAACGATTTTTTTTTAGAAATTATAGAAATTAGCGATCTGGCAACCTTCGTGTCACCTGATTACAGAATTCAGGAAAAATATCTGGAGCGTGTACAACAACTGTACACGCTCCAGTTACCGTTCACAGCAAACTGGAGCGTGTGCAGTTACTGCACACGCTCCAGTTTGCTGTGAACGGTAACTGCACACGCTCAATATTTCCGTGAGTGAACCCGCACGATCTAGGTCTTTGTGAGCTCCCACGATCCAATGTGCTGTGAACATTAACCGCAACCGCTCCAGTTTGCTGTGAACGGTAACTGCACACGCTCCATATTCATTGCATTATATATTCATACGCATTATATATATTTAAAAATATCCGAACACTGTGGTTGATTACAGAATTCAGAAAAAATATCTGGCAGCGATTTTATTTAGAAATTAGTGATCTGGCAACCTTCGTGTCACGTGACATAAAAGTTGCCAGATCACTAATTTCTAAAAAAAAACGCTGCCACATATTTTTTCTGAATTCGGTAATCAACCATAGTGTTCGGATACTTTTTTGAGCGACTGTACTCAGAATTTCCAATGGTGTGAGAGGCTTGACATGTTTTCTAGTCTAAGCGGGTAGGAGGGTGGGTTTCTATTTCTATGAGAAATTCTCGTTAATGAAGAGAATTTCCGTCTTAGGTGAATAGAAATCTGACATCAAAGCCCTAAATCTTCTGAAATATCTATTCCATTGAAAACTGTAACTGATGATAAAGATTATTATCAAATCCATTTAAATCTATGATTTTTTTAAAAAGAATTATCGTTTAGAAAATAAAGAATTGCATCCAGAGGCCAAGCTATTTTTTCATTCAATAATTTTTAACTGCATTTTTCACTTAACAAAATATTCATCAAATGTAAAAAAAGAATTTTTTTTTCAAGTTTGAATTATGCATTTTTATAAGATGTATAAGAAAATTTCAGCTTGAAAATTTTCTTTCAATTGAAGTTTCAAAACACGAATATAGCCGTCTTCGGCCTCTCATTTCGGATTCTGTCAATATGTGTAATCGACGTGGACCTGGAAGAGTTAACAATAAATTATCTTATTTTATAAAAAATCATTTATAATTGTCTAATAGCCAAAAATCATTAGGCAAACTTCTAAAATGTATATTTAGTTTATTAAATGGTTTGAAACACAATTAATTATTTAAGTTTCAACTAATTTCTGAGGTAAAGTTTTATGACAAATTACCGTTATGAAATATTCTAACTTCCATTGCTCGTTAAACGAATATTGTTGAAAATTCCAGATTTAAATAGATTTGATCATGACCTTTAATTTATCTCCCGCCATATATTTTTTCATCAAATTCAGATTTTAGAAATTAGAGAGCTACAAAGTTATATTTCTATTGACATAACATGGAAAATTTCCAAAATTTTAATAAGGCACTGTGTATATACATATATATATATTTTTATAAACAATACTTATAGGGTAATTCTTAGGTTTTTAACTCTCAAACAATGTGCCCAAAAATTCAATCAAAGAAATGTTCATTCATAAGATTTTTATGATATGAGTTACCACACTGATAATAATCTTTTGTTCCTTAGGTTGGTACTGGATAGATCCCAATTTAGGCATGACAGACGACGCCATTTTGGTGTTTTGTAATATGACAGGTCGAGGTCAGACTTGTGTCTTCCCAGATAAACATGTTGCAATGGTAAGAAAAAATCAAACACTCTTAAATCAAATCATTTCTAGTTGAAATACATGGTTTTATAAAACTTGGTAATGGAAGCTTTTAGCAAAGTTGAGTTCAATTTTTTTCTGTTCAAACAGTATTGAGTGAAATTCAGTAGTAAAGTATCAGGAGATTGCCTGTAGACATGGGACTCACTACTTAATACTGAATTATTGATCTAACACCATGAGAATGAACGACAAATATTATATTCCATCATATGAGGCAACTTGGTTGTCCTTTTCCCGACATAGATGGCGCCACGAGCGAATTAAATAATATCCCGGAAGGTCTGTAAGTCACATTAGCTGAATCAAAAGTTAGCCAGTAATGTTGTCGTGGTTATCGTACCTCGAATATTGTTGGGAGATGTGGGTTCGAATACTATTCATGGCCTGGAAATACCCTTTGTAAACAAGATAATAGGAAACTTGATGCTTTTGATTCTAAATGCTTGCGCAGTATCTTGGGCATTAGGTGATTCAACTTTATAAGTAATATGAGTTTAGACAAAGGAGTCGGCAACCTTCTTTGAGCAGCATATTAGAGAGAGACTCCGTTGGTTTGGCCATTTTGCCCGAGTGGATAATTATTAATTAGCGAATAGGGTTATGAATCGTGTGCTTAAAGGCCTCAGAAAGAGGGGGAGACCTAGGATGAGTTGGGCAGACAATGTCAAACAGGACCTTGTTAGAATTTGTCAAATAGGACCTGCCTGAAAATTGGTCAGGCAGGCTGTGATTCAGTTAATCTGGATGGTTGCAGTCTTGAGCAGGTGTCACAGTTTAATTACCTTGGGAGCTATGTAACTGATACTGGTGATGTACGGCATGAGATTAACAGACGAATAGGGATTGCTGCCGGGACTTTTAAGAATCTATGGATATTGTGGAGAAATAGGCGTATACACCTAAAGACTAAAATTAGACTGTATAATAGTTTGGTTCTTTCTAGGGTAATTATTGTAGTGAAACTTCGACACTTTTTAAACAAGATAACAGGAAACTAGATGCTTTTGATTCCTTACACAGTGTCTTGGGCATTAGGTGGTTCAACTTTGTAACTAATGATGAGGTTAGGCAAAGGAGTCGGCAACCTCCTTTAAGCAGCATATTGTGCAGAGAGAGACTCCGTTTGTCCATGTTGCCCGTATGAATAATTATAAATTGGCGAATAGGGTTATGAACAGTGTGCCTAGAGGCCTCAGAAGGAGGGGGAGACCTAGGATGCGTTGGGCAGACAATGTCAAACAGGACCTTGTTAGAATTGGTCTTCAGTGGCCAGATGCAGCAGATGTAGCTCAGGATAGACTTGCTTGGAGAATAAATTAGTTTGGTTGGACCTCCGTAGCCCATGGCTGCTTGATGATGATGAAGATGATGATTTCATTGAGAGGAATTTTAAATTCCTTCTAGCAGTTTGAGTTACAATCCCACTAAATATGAGTTCGGGCTCAAATTCTCTTGCCCGTGCCTGAAACATTTTGATTATTATTGAATCCGAGTGCGAGTTAAGGGAAAAGAATTATCTGACGCATCCTAAAATATATACAATCGGTTCTGCTATAATATGACAGTTTTATAGAAAAATTACTTTGTAATATACCTTGCTTTAATGGAGAAATATAGATGAGGAGATAGTAGGTTGTAAAAAAACCTAACCGAAGTCATTTTTCACCAGTATTATGCTATATGATATTTGCCTTTTGCTTGTATTATGTTTATCGTGTAGTTTCATAACAATATTATGAAACATTGAAATAAAAATAATTAAAAAGAGTGAAAATAGGTTGGGTTGTTTTACCTCTGAGCGGCACATTTTTGCACACCATGGGCTAAATGGCCAGGTCACATGGACCCCGAAGGCTCAGAGAAGGTTGGGGGAGGGGACCCACTGGAACAGCTGTTGGGAGACAGATGGTAGCCTCCCGTCGAGGCCATCCAGCGTGTTCTTTAACGTGCACAGGGTATGACTCTCCCACACACGGGGCCATGGCTTAACGTCCCATCCGACAGACAGTGGCCTTTCCAAGCCCATCGGTGTCCCCTACTGACCGTGGGCAGGGAATTTTGCGGAGATAAATCTCAACGCTGACCCAACTGGGACTCGAACCTGGGAACTACAGATTACGAGCCTGGCGCGCTACCGACTGAGCCACCCCCGCCTCAGTGAAAATAGGTGATATAGATATAGTCGCTTAGTAATAGAAACCGTAGCTGTGTAGAAAGCTGAAAGGAAACGATATAAGGCAAATGAAATAATGTTTGCTTCTACATTACACATTCTGGAGTATTTTTCACAAATCATTGTATCTTCAGTTTTCACTACACTTGAGGGGCGGGGGTTGGCTCAATCGGTAGGGTGCCAGGCTCATAATCTACAGTTGGCAGATCACTAATTTCTAAAAAAATCGTTGCCAGATATTTTTTCTGAATTCTCTAATCAACCATAGTGTTCGGATACTTTTTTGAGCAACTGTTTAAGTACAAAAGCACATTACTAATCAAATTTTCCCAATCGTTTATTATCACTGCTGGAGGGTGCTAAATGCCGAATATAAAAACTTCGATAGCTCCATCTCACAGTGGAAAAAATGTGGAAAGTATCAAAATTTTATACGAATATTCCAAACAATACTTTTATGCTAGAAAAAGCTCAGAGTTTTGTCGTACCAATCATCCATTAGTTATTTCTACTGTTAGAGAATACTAAAGACGGATAACAAAAAATTTCATTCTCTTTGAAAACAAGTAATCCATATATGAGAATGGGGGGCGGGGGTGGTTCAGTCGGTATCGCGCCAGCTGGGACAGTGTTGAGATTTATCTCCGCAAAATTCCCCGCCCTGCCCATGGTCAGTAGGGGACACCGATGGGCTTGGAAAGGCCGCCTTCCGTCGGATGGGACGTTAAACCGTGGTTCCATGTGTGGTAGAGGAATAACCTGTGCGCATTAAAGAACACGCTGGATGGCCTTGACGGGAGGCTACCATCTGTCTCCCAACAGCTGTTCCAGTGGGTACCCTCCTCCAACCTTCTCTGAACCTTCGGGGTCCATGTGACCTGGCCATTTAGCCCATGGTGTGCAAAAAAGTGCCGCTCACAGGTAAAACAACACCATATATGCGACAGGCGATATGTTAAAATTTTTGTTTATTTATACAACTAAATCATCATCGAACATCTCATAAATCTATGTAGTTACAATTTATCCCAAGATTACGCTTTCTAAAGTCATTAGCTCTCAACCACCCCAAAACCAATCGTTGCAGGTTTCAAAATGAAGCTTACACAAGCATAATATGAGTTGTACGTGGCCGAGTGGTTAGCGCGCTTGGCTACTGATCTGAGGGACCTGGGTTCGAGCCCCAGGTAAGGCATAGACGTTTGTGTTGTTTTTCTGCTGAGGTGCAGCCATCCTCACAGAACTACTCTGGCATATAAACTGACAGGCTCCTGTCAGACCTCTGTGGCAAGCAGAGGCGTGTACAGCAACTGTACACGCTCCAGTTACCGTTCACAGCAAACTGGAGCGTGTGCAGTTACTGCACACGCTCCAGTGTGCTGTGAACGGTAACTGCACACGCTCAATATTTCCGTGAGTGAGCCCACACGATCTAGGTCTTTGTGAGCTCACACGATCCAATGTGCTGTGAACGTTAACCGCAACCGCTCCAGTTTGCTGTGAACGATAACTGCACACGCGCAATATTTTCGTGAGTGAGCCCACACGATCTAGGTCTTTGTGAGCTCACACGACCCAATGTGCTGTGAACATTAACCGCAACCGCTCCAGTTAGCTGTGAACGGTAACTGCACACGCTCAATATTTCCGTGAGTGAGCCCACACGATCTAGGTCTTTGTGAGCTCATATGATCCAATGTGCTGTGAACATTAACCGCAACCGCTCCAGTTTGCTGTGAACGGTAACTGCCATCCTCACAGACCTTCTACTATGGCATATAAACTGACAGGCTCCTGTCAGACCTCTGTGGCAAGCAACTGCTTGAGGGGGTATTTATTTTATTTTTTTGGTAAATGTCTCAGAGAAATAGCAGTCATTTCAATACGATTAAACTTTCGTCTTTTTTTTTCAGCTTCCTGATATTCAATGGAAGAAAGAGAGCAAAGATGGCGGAGCAGTGTGGTTCAGTTCCTTACGAGGAGGATTTCAAGTATGTGATTTCATTTCGAATAGCTTTTAAGGTTCATGAATTAATTAACAAATACTAAAAGAAAAATCTTTCTACCTTTCCTTCAGCCATTTTTCTATCTCCGAATACCGTTGGTGAAAGGGAATTTCAGATTTCCGTTGACAAATTTTTCTTTTGGCAGCCATAACTCATCGGGAAATCAACGTACACCCTACAAATTTTCAGAGAATGTTTCTGGTTGTGGTCCGGATTGCAGTGCCAAATTTCAGGTCGAAAGTCCAAGAGGGGGGCTTGCTAGAACCAAAAATATTTACCATGCTATTCCTACGGGAAACGAGAATTGCTGTCAAATTTACGTTGCCATTTATTGCTCCCTAACTGTGAAAGTAAAATGTTAAAATAGCATTTAAATCTGCTGCAAATCTGATGCCGTTGCCAGATTCCCCACATTTCCAAAAGCACTATTTAGGCCAGGCATGGCCAACTGTTTTTGCCCCCGGGCCGGATTGGAAAAAAAAAATATTTTCACGGGCCGGATTGGAAAAAAAATATTTTCACGGGCCGGACGAAATATTAAAATTGAAAAATGTTAAGCAAAACACTTATTTCTTTAAGTAAACAAAATTTTATTATGAAATTTGTTTATGAATAATTGTAAGTAAATCAATACAACAAATTAACATAATAACTAATGCGACGTGTTGAGGCGGTTTGCGTCGCTTATTATTTTTTTAATATCTGGTTCTATACTTGTAGTAGCTTTCTTAACACAGCCTCCAAATGTAAATCATTCAATCTTGATCTTGTTGTACTTTTATTTAGATTCATTAAAGAAAAGGTTTGTTCACAAATATAAGTTGAGCTAAAGATTACTAAATACGTCTTGGCAAGTTTTTTTAAATTTCCATATTTTTCATTGCTTATAAAAATTACACAAATTTTCTTGCTCTTCTCGATATTTCTCATGTAATAATTCATCAGAGTGTAAATTAATTATTTCTAATTGTATATCAACAGGAACGTCATCAACTTGTACAGAAAATGGATTTCGGATAATAGATAAAATTTTATCAATTTTTTTGAAGCAATCGAATCTCTGCTCGAAATCTATCATTAGTGCAAGGATGTTTTTATTAAATGTTTTAACCTTTTCTTTTAAAATATTTAAAGATATGGTCTGTAACGTTGGAAAATGATCAAATTTACATTCAGCCAGAATTGTAGAAAAAAGGCTAAGCTTCATTTTAAAAGCTCTTAATTTCTGTATTAAATCATGAGCAAATAAATTTTTTCCTTGTATACATGTGTTAAATTCGTTCAAATGTGTGAGAATATCCAAAGAAAATGCTAAATCACAAATCCAATTTGGATCTAATAATTCAGGAAAATCCTCATTTTCTTTAAGCATTAAAAATATTTTTATTTCCTCTTGAAGGGTCCCACACACGTCTTAAAACTTTTCCCAAATTTAACCAACGGATTTTATTGTGATATAGTACATCTAAATGACTGGTATTTAGTTCTTCAAGGAGATCAATAAATTGCCTGTGATTTAATCCTTTCGATCGTAGGAAATTCACTAATTTCACAACTACATTTGTAACATGATCGATTTTTAAAATATTTTTGCACTATGCAAAAATATTTTACTCGCCTGCTGGTAACGTCGCTTGAACATCGAGTGCAGATGAGTATAAAAGTTTTAATTCTTTATAACGGAATCTTTTTAAAAAAATATAGAAGTATCGAGAATTCATTCGATTAATTACTAGAAGTTAAATGTTAATATTGAAAAATTGTTCGCGGGCCACATAAATTCATTACGCGGGCCGTATGTTGGCCATGCCTGATTTAGGCGTTCCATTGCAGCTAGAAACCTGATTTTCTAACCAAAAATGGGGTCGGGACGGGGAACCCGTTTGCGAAATTTGGGACCTTTCGGTGAAGTATGTCGGGAATTACAGAACGCGAAAATCTGACGAAATGAAAATTTCTCGATCGTTTGCCACGGGCTTTGAGAGCGCGAGCCGAATCAGCAATGACCTTTCCAACACCGGGAAATTCTTCGTGTTCAAATTATTATAAAATGCCGGGGGGGGGGGGGATACTTAGAAAACTAACCATTAGTGCACGAAACAAATTATGCAGATTAAAAGTGATACACGAGCTGTCACAATTTGTGTACAAACGATGTCACGGGCCAAGTAAGAACCTGATTTTTAAACCAATCACCGGTGCACACGGGGAACGCTGTGCATAAAATTCCGACCGTGCGGACGAATATACGGGAGTCATAGAGCGGCAAAATCTGTGGTAACCAAATGAAAATCTCGATAACTTATGTAAAAACTAAGCCACGAGCTATGAGAGAGCTCGCTGACGTCGACAACGACCCAAGTCAACACCGGGCAAATTTCTTCCTATTGAAAATATGTGCTAAAATTGGGGGGGGGGGGGGGCTTACAAAATTTACCTTTGGTGCAGTGAAAAGAATATACAGATTAAAAGTGACACCCGGGCAGCGCCGGGTAAGTTCAGCTAGTAAAGAATAAACAGAATAAATGTAGAGAATGACACGAGAGGTTGGCATTAACGAAAACTCAACCGCGAATTTTTAAGCTTGTTAATCAGTTACAATTTCAATCATCGCATTAAATATGTCGTAAGTTCACATTATTTTGAATTATATTATACTGAAAAATCTATTTTTTATGTGTTTTCATTTACCCTATTAAAAATTCTATTTTTAATGTATCGCGACTCGAAAAAGGTTGCGAACCGCTGACTTATAGCCACTATACTTATACGAACAACAATCGACTTTGCTTCAAATCGGTTCCTACCATTTCAAACTTGTAACCATTTTGATCTACCTGTGAAATGTGTGGTTCGTAAGTAGGAGATTCGTAACTCAGGGATCCCCTGTATTTCAGTATTACTTGTTTCGTATGTACTTGGTGTACTACTTTATATTATATATTTGGCATACATCTTGCTTTTTATATTAATTGTTTTTGAACTGGTTACTTTAACAGATCACTTATGAGAGCACTGGACAAGTTCAGCTGACGTTTCTAAGACTGTTGAGCCAGGAATCATATCAGAATTTCACCTACACTTGTATCAATTCCGTCGCCTGGTTCAATCAGGGGGAAAATAATCACAATTCTGCCATCAAGCTGTTGGGAGAGAATGGCCAAGAGTTTGGATTTCTTCATCAAAAACCTCTCGTCCTCTTTGACGGATGCAAGGTAAGTTATTCGCAAGTCGAAAGCAAAAATTCTTTTTCTTTTGAATAAACCATACTTTTCCTTATAAATTCTGGGGTGGGGGTGGCTCAGTCGGTAGCGCACCAGGCTCGTAATCTGCAGTTCCCAAGTTGGAGTCCCAGCTGGGTCAGCGTTGAGAATTCTCTCCACAAAATTCCGCGCCCTGCCCAGGGTCAGTAGTGGGACACCGATATGCTTGGAAAGGCCGCTGTCCGTTGGATGGGACGTTAAGCAGTTGCCCCGTGTGCGGGATGAGCTATACCCTGTGCATGCAAAAGAACACACTGGATGGCCTTGATGGGAGGCTACCAGCTGTTTTAGTGGTTCCCCTCCCTCAACCTTCTCTGAGCCTTCGGGGTCCTTCTGACCTGGCCAATTTAGCCCATGGTGTGCAAAGAAAGTGCTGCTCAGAGGTAAAACAACCAACCAACCTTATGAACTGACAAAAAGCGTTGCTCTCATGCAAACTCAAATCTAAAGAAAAAAACGGGAGGGATGAACACCTAGTCTAGTGGTTAGCATTCCTGACTACTAAACCAGTTACGTACATAGGGACCATGTTCCTATGTACGTAACTGCGTGTTTTATGAGAAACCAGGGCAATGGAGCTCTTAGGGGCATGTTAGTGTAACACGCTGTAGAAAAAAATCTATAAGGTGAGACCTCAGCAAAGAGACAACACCAGAAAAGAAAACATTCACACCTTATCTGAGGCTTTTAAGTTAAAAAAAATTATAACTTTTTTTAAGGCACACCTTTTACTGTTGTACGTATCTAATATCAAATAATTAACGTGTCTAAATTTGACACTCTATTTGTGCTTGGCCAAGCACGACACCCTTCTCGGCCACCATTGAGATTTATCTCTGCACAATTCACCGCCCTGTCCTTGGTCGTCCATCGGATGGGATACAAAGCCATGGTCCCATGTGCGGGAGAGAGCCATACCCTGTGTACGTTAAAGAACACTCTGGATGGCCTTGACGGGAGGCTACCATCTGTCTCCCAACAGCTGTCCAGTGAGTCCCCTCCCCCAACCTTCTCTGAGCCTTGGATTTCTTGTGCTCTGGCCATTTAGCCCATTGTGTGCAAAAAAAGTGCTGCTCAGAGGTAAAACAATGCGACCCAACCCTTTGTGATTGATGCCTGGTCTTAAAAGGCCCTCATAACCCACTCTCTGAAAGGCCGTGAATATAAAGGGATCAACACGCGACACCGATAGATGTGTTTCTCTTACGGCATGGTGACATCAACATGTGCATCAAACTGTTGAGAAACTTTTATCAGCAGATTTCGGCGCTTCAGGGATCTGGATGGCGCTGCAATCGCCTACTTTGTGGAAATTATAAATGGAGAATAACGTGCCAAACTTTTCACGATCAAAAGAGGTAGATGCCACATTATTCCAAGCATATTGTCATGAAAATTTTGACTCATTTTTTAAGCTTTTTACTGACGGATCTCTCTTAGCAGAATCTGATTCATTAACTGCAGCCATTTATATCTCATCATTGAATTACTCAAACTCATATAAATTTACACAAACTATGCCAATTATACATGCTGAAATGATAGCTATCATAGAATCTTTTAATTGGATTTCATCAAACCTTGCAAATCAAAAAATAGTAATTTTCTCAGACTCAAAAGGAGCACTACAAATATTGTCACAAGAATTTCTTTACTCAGAATATAATTTTTATATTAAAAACAATTTAGAATTAAACACAAATATTACACACCAAAAAAATAATCAAATAACTTTACAATGGATTCCGAGCCACGTCCGAATTCCAGAAAACGAATTCGTTAATAACCTAGCCAAAAAGGCACACACACTCAACCAAGTACA
Organism: Ryuthela nishihirai; assembly: GCA_038380435.1. Classification (NCBI taxonomy): domain Eukaryota; kingdom Metazoa; phylum Arthropoda; class Arachnida; order Araneae; family Heptathelidae; genus Ryuthela; species Ryuthela nishihirai. The sequence goes on along the minus strand of JAWZYU010000003.1, from coordinate 111,665,018 downwards.
AGACGATTATTACTTTTTTTCAAATTTTAAAATGGAAATTAAAAAATTAGAATATACATTAACAGAAAAATACTATATTACCCAAGCTTCCATTGCAAATAAATTTAGATTTTACATTTCAAACAAACTTTCCAAAATTGAAAATTTGCCATACACACGTAAACAAAGCAAAATTATTTATAGGCTTCGTACTAACACTGCTCTACTCAATGACTTCAAATATAAATTTAAATTAGCAAATTCTCCAAACTACATATATTGTAATTCGCCAGAAACAATCCATCGTGTTTTATTAAACTGTCCACAATATGACCAATATAGACAAGAATTTTTTTATCTCCCTAGAAAAATTGGGAATTAAGGATTTTCAAACTAATATTATTTAAATTTTTTTTTTAATTTAAAAATTTAGAAGTTATTAAGTTATTATTGAAATTTTTTATTCAAACTCCCCTTTGGAATAGAGTCTAATATATATATAAAAAGAAAAACAATAAAATATACTTTTAAAATCCCTAAAAAATATATTAAAAAAGAGAAAAAAGTGACGCAGAATGAATGAAAAAATGAAAAACATATTAAAAAAAATAAATATATATATATAATTAAATATGAAAAAAAGAAAATAAGTTTAAAAAAATAATTGTAAGTATTTGTAGCATAAAAAATATATATAAAATGATTTAAAAAAATTAATTAATTTACTTCAATTTTCAACTCAACTTCCCTAAAAATTTACTTGAGTAAGCCTGTACAAGGAATTCTCACTAACCTGTAATGTAGAAGAAGAAGAAGAAGAAACTTTTCACGAGAAAAGTTAGCACTGGAGGTCGGAGGTATTTTTCGAGCCGAATTTCTGCGGGATATAGCTAATATGAAGTTTAAGTTTAGAAACAGCCAAAATAACTTCAGATTGTGTTATAGGGCCAACATTAAAGCCACCAATGCATCTATCATCATTGCAAACAATGGGAATAGAACTAACCGCATTGTTTAGAATATCACTGAAATGCTCAGCCCACCTAGCCACGACAGAATCCTCACCTTCTATAACCTTACCTAGTTTATCCTTCAATCCCTGTATACCGGTGCGTTTTCTACCACACAAAACATTAACTATCTGGTACAGCTCTCTGCTGTTGTGCTGTCTAACTGCTTCCTCGGCTTTGTCAGCCAAACCATCAAGCCAAAGATTCTTATCAGCAGCTAACTGATCTTATACACGTTTATTAATTTTTCATTCCACATCTTTTGTGGCTCTCAATCTTGTGATTTTTGTGAATTTATATATATTTCTTGTAATGTTACTGACTTCCTTCATCTAGTTACTATTGAGGAATATCGGAATTTTGGGACCTTCCGACGGTTTATGGAGACAGCGGAAAATGCTCCAAATCAGGACTGTTGAAACAATTTAGAACTCTTTGGTTGTGTTGTTTTACCTCTATAATAGGCTCCTGTCAAGGGCATCCAGCGTGTTCTCTAACGTGCACAATGTATGGCTCTCCTGCGTACGGAACCACGGCTTAAAAACAATCAGCCAGACAGCGGCTTTTCACAAGTGCATCTGTATCCCATTGCTGTTCGAGGTCACCTTTGGGGTTTAGAGGACCAAAAAAAATCACCAAAAAAAATCACCAAAACACACAGGTGGGACTCGAACCTGCTGGGAACTGCAGATTACGAACCTGGCGAAGTATTGGCAGAGTCAACCCCCCCCCCCTCCGACATTCTCTCCCCCTCTGACACTCTCTAGTATCCGATAAACGATAATGAATCTCAATAAATTATGCAATTAATATTTTTTCTTTCCTTTAACTAGACAAAGAAGGATAGCAACAGATCAGTATTTGAAGTGAGGACGACAAAACTAAATCAGCTGCCCATTGTCGACTTCCTCCCAATGGACTATGGACTTCCCCACCAAGCTTTTGGCTTCGACGTGGGTCCGGTGTGCTTCAGCTAGTGATACTTTCTCACTCACGAGAAATGATAAGAATGGGTCGGTACTATACCATGTACCATGAGTCAATATTGTCTACACAATCACTGCCATCTACATGCGATTGCGGTATTTTTTTTTTATAATGTTTAATTTTTTTTCCGTGTAAATAAATGTGAAAGTTTTTACATCATTGTGGAGTTTCTTCTCACAAATCCAGCTTTGGTACGAAAAATTGTTCTCCAATAAGAATAACAGGAATTTAAATGTACTTTTACTCATTTGCTCAGTGAAATGTAATGTTGTGTTGTGTAAAAAAATGTTAATATTATTTAAAAGAAAGAAGTTTTGTTGATTTAAGAAATGGAAAAGTTTTTATTTAAATTTATCAGATCTGTTGAAAGATATAATACATTGTGGTGTATCCTGCAATTATTTTTAAGACAGGAGAGAAATACATCAAGATTAAAAACAACATAAAAATAGAACATCTTACAAAAATTTCATTTCTGCTATCTGTTTACGAATTTTTAATTATTCTTTCTTTTTTATTATTTTAGTTATTACAAATTTTTGGAAAGCGATAAAAAATAAAATAAATTCAGAGTTAAAAGACAAGCTACTAGTAACTCACGTCCTGAAAATTTCAAATTTCTGCAACTTAAAAAATCATTTTTTTAGTTTTTTAAGAATGCTTTTTGAAACAAACCAGCCCAGAGGAAATCGAATTCGAAATTAAAAAAAAGTTATCAGTAGCTCAATTGAAAATTTCAAATTTCTGCGTTTTTTTTGGCATTATTCGCTTAATTATTTTATTTACTACAAATGCTTAAGAAAATAAGTAATGCAGTTTAAACTGAATTCGAAATCAAACATTAGATTAATAAATCATCTTCAGATTTCTGCAATCTTTTTTAGAGTATTATATTAAAAAATAAGGTATTATTATCTTTACCTTATTATTTTAGTTCTTTTAAAACTAAATTATGCAAAACAAATCATATTCAACAGGGAAAAAATTTACCTTATGTCACCTTCAGAAATTTTAAAATTTCTGAAATTTTTTAAGATTTTTTTTTCGTTATTACTTTGATTCTTATTTTAAATGATTTTTGAAAGCTGCTTCCGAGGACTACTTCTCAGAACTGGGTATATCCGTCGATGACTCAAAATCTTAAAATTACAGAGAGATTTTTCTGAAAATTTTACTGAAATATATGCACCACTTACTAAGACTTTAACGTGGTTATTTAAAAAAAGTTTTTTTTTTTGTTTTTAATATTTAGTATTTATTAGAAACTTTTTTTAATTTTTAATGAAGAAATTGAAAGAACAAATACAAGCAAAATTTAAGAGTCTGTGTTTAGTAAAAAATATTCTTTTTCTTTTTCAGAAATGTATATTTTTCTCTTCTCAAAATCTATAAATCATATTTTTCTTTCGTTTTAATTGTTATTTCATTTAGTATCAGTAACGTGGCCAATCACAATAATTCCTCTGAGTACTCACAATAATTTCATGATCTTATATCAATTCGTGGACCAATCATAATAATTCTACAGGTCACTCAAAATTATCCCAGGCTACCCAATATAATAACATAGAAGAATTCGATAATGTAGCGAAACGCTCATAATAATTTTACGTTGCTCTACAAATTTTTTTGGATAATTTACAATAATTTCTCAAATCACTCACACAATTGCTTTAACAACTTACAAATAATTTCTTTCACTTGATAATAATTTCCCCGGCAACTCAAAATAATTCTATGGACCACTCATGTCAATTTTACAGACAGCTCAAAATTATTCTGCTGACCACTGGTAATTTTTTCTTGGCCGCCTGAATCATTCGATGGACAACTCGCAATTTTCTCTGGGACCTGTCGAACCATTCCATGGACCACTCGCAATTTTTTTTGGGCTTGCTGAATCATTCCATGGACCACTCGCAATTTTCCCTTGTCCACTTGAATCATTCCATGGACTACTCGCAATTTTCCCTGGGCCTGCTGTATCATTCCATGGACCACTCGCAATTTTCCCTGGGCCACTTGAATCATTCCATAGATCATTCGCAATTTTCCTTGGGCTTGCCGAATCATTCGGTGGGCCACTCGCAGTTTTCCCTTGGCCACTTGAATTATTCCTGGACCACTCGCAATTTTCCCTGGGACCTGCTGAATCATTCCATGGACCACTCGCAATTTTCTTTGGGCTTGCTGAATCATTCGATGGGCCACTCGCAATTTTCCCTTGGCCACTTGAATCATTTCATGGACCACTCGCAATTTTCCCTGAGCTGGCTGAATCATTCCATGGACCACTCGCAATTTTCCTGGGCCTGCTGTATCATTCCATGGAACACTCACAGCAATCCCATGGGCATCACAAAATAATTTTGCTGAACATTCGCAATAATTCTACAAGCCACTTACAACAAAACCATACGAGACACCAATAATACCACAAAACCATTCACGATAGAACAATTTACACCCAGTGTTGATTATCCCCCAGGATCGTCAAAAAAATCATTCGAAATGATTACTCAGATCATTTAAAATAATTCTTCAGGCCATTCAATTGTTCTACACAACACTCACAATAATTCGGCGGACAACTCACAATAATTTCATTGACGACTCATAATTCCACTGAAGATCACAACAACCCCGCTGACAGAGCACAACAATTCCACTGATGGCTTACAGACACTTCCACTGACAACTCACAATATTCCACTAACCACAACAATTTCATTAACGGCTCACAAAATATTATACTACAAATTGAGAAACTATATTAACCTACAATTTTTTGGGGGGGAGGGGGGGTAATGAAATATTGGAAACGGATAATGCAGGAAGCTTGTTGGCTTTAAACACAATAGTTATTAGGTTCCTAAACTATTTCTTCAAATCAGCCATCAACAGAAAATTAAATTCAGTAAACAAAGGACGCAGTAACAAATGTCTTGGATTTATGGAGACTACACCACTGGTATTTAATAATTTGTATTTCAGTTTAGTAGTTCCAGTGAACAATAATGTGAAAAAAAGATTATACACATTTGCATTATCTGTCGCTGAATAAATGTTATGGAAAAAAATACACTTTGTTTATTAAACAATGAATAATTGATATGAAAATTAATTCATCGCCAAAATATTGGTTTAAAATATTTATTGCTCTGTACTAAAGGAACCAAGACAGTAAACTTTGTTTGTAATAAATCCGTGTAATCATTAAAAAATTTTATAAATCCATTTAGTTAACGTGTTTTTTTATATCAAAAAAATTTGCTAATTCAAATATTATGACAACTATCTTAAGATCCAAAATATTTTCATTGAAGGTATTTGTGATCCAGCTTCAGAAAAGTTGCCCTATTAATCCTTTTTCTCCCAGTTTTCAGTAAAAAAAACTTTACGTTGAAAACCATTCATGAAACAATTTCTGATTATTTTTATTATCAACCTAAACAATTGCCATATTCAATAAACATATATTTACCACTTCCATTATCCTCTGCATAGAGTTACAAACGATTGTTTTTCCCGCTCTTTATCACACAGACAATAGCTATGAGAATAGCATTTTTCTTTTTTGAGAATACCAGACCTGGATCTAGAAAAAAAGCGAAGGGGGGAGGGCAAGAAACCAAATAGTATAAATGGGGAAGCAGAGGGACAAGAGATTGGATATCGAAATAATGTAAAAGGGGAAGAAGAGGGGCAAGAGACTGGATATCGAAAGCAGTATAACATTCTTCCGTTTCTTTCGTTTAGCTTCCGTTTTACAGGGTTTTTTTAAAAAATTCTTGAAAAATGCAAGAAATACAAATAAGTTTTAATAATTTTTGCCTATATTACCTTTACTAGCATTTTGAAAGGGGGGAGACTTGCTGTTGTTCTCCCTCCCTTATTGAAGGGCCCTAATTTGAACAATGTTAAACACGATTCTTAAATTTTGACAACGCAAATTACATGTTAAACGCATATACTTATCAATGCCGCTCACTCTACATAAGCAGATTGTAGGAACGTGTGTAAAAATGATTTTTGTTCTTATCCTTTGTAGTGAAGGGTTATTAAGCTACATGAGTAACTTCGAGGTGGATGAGGAGTGTGATTTCAGTGTTGGAAGTGATCATCGATTAATTTTAATAGATTTATATGTTAGGTCCAAACTTAAATATAGACCTCGAGTAACAAAGCGTTCCAAGAGTAACCTGCGAATTATTAATTGTCCTGAAGATTATTTCCCGTTAGTTGCCAATTTTATAGAGGACCACAGAGACGAACTTGTTACTTATAGTGATTTTGTTTCTTTCGTGACTCATGCTTTGGATAATATGAAGCTAAAGAAAAATGACGACTTACTAAACTTTCGAAGCAGCAGAAACTATGTTTGGAGTCCGCAAACTATTGATTCCATTACTAAACGGAAAGAAAATTGTAAAATACACAGAGCGAAACAAAAATTGTATAAAGACGGGTTAATTGCTGCTGAAGTTGTTAAGACTGCATGGCTATATTTCAAAAAACATAAACATACTACTGCTAAATCTTGGTCTGTAAATGGTAGCTAGGTAGTCACTGGAAGGAGAGCTATGCACCAATCCCCTGTGATGATGCATAGAGTCGGCCAGGCCTAGCACCTAATGTCCGACCCCGCCTTCTCGTGGTGCGGACCGTTAGTAACTTTCAAAAGAGATACTCTCTTGTGGAAGTGAACGGAAGGGGAGGGCTGCCAGATTAGTGTGGCCTACTGATCTGGACAACTATGGCTACTTTTCTCTTTTTTCTACCCTGCTGAGCAGTGGTCAACCACACAGGGTCCTTGTGCTGACCATATAAACCTACTGGACTGGACAGATATATGGCTCTGAGCTTGATTATGGATCCTGATTTTGCTGCACTGGTGGGCTTCTGTGGAGGGAAAATCTTCCGCTGTGTTTTCTGTTTGTTTGTGGGTTGACAGCCCCAAGTGAATAGATTCACAGGATATGTTTATCAGCTGGTGGATAATCCTGAGCAGAAGTCATTGCAGGCACCTGAACTCTTTGCTTCTATTGGCATCGTCAAATTCTGCGTTGGAGGAAATCTTCCAGTGTTGATGGCTTCAGCCTTTAGTAGTGGGGGAACGGGTCTTTGCCCCATGTCTGCGATTAGGGGGCTGTTTGATATTGTTGGCATTCCCTCTCTCAATAAACATAGTTTCTTTAAACATCCCACTAACCATTTTCTCTCCATAGGTAGTTGGAATGTGAGGACTCTGCACAGAGCTTTTTCTCTTGATGTCCTCACACAAGAATTCCACCGTTATAATTTAGATATTCTTGGCTTGCAAGAGACCAGATGGACAGATAAAGGTCAGATTCTTAAAAATAATCTTAAATTTCTCTTTTCAGGGAGGGACGACAATAAGCATCACCAAGGCGTGGGTCTGCTTCTCAGCAGACACGCTAGCGATGCTCTTCTAGGATATGAGTGCGTTAATGAAAGGTTTCTTACAGCAAAATTTCAGACAAGTGTTAAAGACTTGAATGTTATCTGCTGTTATGCCCCCACTGAGGATGCCGATGAGGATGAGAAGGATAGGTTTTATGAACAACTTCAGGGCATTTTGAATTCTGTCAAGAAAGGAGATATTACCCTTGTTTTGGTGACTTCAATGCCAAAGTTGGTACTGACTCTGACCTCTGGGGAGGAGTAATAGGCCCTTTTGGTATTGGTAGCTGCAATGGCAATGGGCAACGTCTCCTACAGGTAAGTAAACTCAATGGATTCAGAATAACTAACACTTATTACAAACACCGCGACATACATAAGTACACATGGGTTTCACCTGATGGGCTGCATAAGAATATGATTGATTACATATTAATTAACAGCAAATGGGCTAGTTCTGTTAGAAATACCAGGTCATATAGGGGAGCTGAAATTGGATCAACACCTTGTTAAGTGTGTTGCAACTTAAACTTAAAAAGTGTTGTGCTAGGGTTAAAAAATTTACTTTTAATACTGAAGCTCTGAAAGATCCAGTTATAGCCAAAGCTTACCATGATAGGTTACTTAGTCATTATGACAGTCATGGTTTGCTTACTACTGAAGTTGAGGAGGAATGGGATCATTTTAAACAGGCTTTTTTGGACACTAACAGTACTCTTTTAGGAAAAAAGGAGCAGAAGAGGCAGAATTATCTGAGTGATAAGGCACTTGAGTTTATTTCAGAAAGAAAGAACTGCAGGAATGTCTTCAATCAATACCCTACTAGTCCTAATAGAAAGCATTACAGAGAACTTAATAAACGTGTAAAAGATCAGTTAGCTGCTGATAAGAATCTTTGGTTTGATGGTTTGGCTGACAAAGCCGAGGAAGCAGTTAGACAGCACAACAGCAGAGAGCTGTACCAGATAGTTAATGTTTTGTGTGGTAGAAAACGGACAGGCATTCAAGGATTGAAGAATAAACAAGGTAAGGTTGTAGAAGGGGAGGATTCTGTCATAGCTAGGTGGGCTGAGCATTTCAGTGATGTTCTAAACAATGTAGTTAGTTCTACTCCCATTGTTTGCACTGATGATAGATGCATTGGTGGCTTTAATGTTGGCCCTATAACACAATCTGAAGTTATTTTGGCTGTTTCTAAACTTAAACTACATAAATCCCCAGGGGTAGATGAAATTACTGCCGAAATGCTTAGAGCTGGGAATGTTTCGGTTACCACTTGGATGACGGAAATTCTGAATATCTTTTATGATAAAGGCATGGTTCCTAAGGATTTTACCAGAGCTATTTTATCCCTATTTTCAAAAAAGGTGATCGCAGTTCTTGTGATAACTATAGGGGTATCAGCCTACTCTCTGTTAAAGGTAAAGTTCTTTCCATGATTGTGCTTAATAGAATTAAGAATCTGGTTGACAGTCAATTGCGTGATGAGCAATGTGGATTCAGAAGTGGTAGGGGATGTGTGGATCAGATATTTTCACTTAGGCAGATTCTTGCGAAATGTTTAGAGTTTCAGAAACCTTTGGTTGCTAGCTTTGTTGATTTCAAAAAGGCTTTCGACTCTGTTGATCGTCATAATTTGTGGTTGATTGTGAGATCATATGGTATACCAGACAAGTTAGTTAACATAATGAAAGCTCTCTATAATAACACTGAGTCGTGTGTGAGAGTTGTTAAGGCTTGTAGCAATTGGTTTAGCATTACTTCTGGTGTTCGACAAGGGTGCATTTTGTCTCCTTTTCTCTTTAGCTTGGTTATTGATTATGTTATGCGAAATTCACTTCAAGGGAAAGATTTTGGCCTTAAATGGGCTGGAGATACAAAAATTTCTGATTTAGATTATGCTGATGATTTAGCCCTTTTGGCAAATGATGTTGAAGAGATGAACTCTTTCATTCGAGCCGTTGATGAGACTGGTAGTAGAGTAGGTTTGGTTATAAACAGAGAGAAAACTAAAGTGATGAAAATTGGTCAGGCAGGCTGTGATTCAGTTAATCTGAATGGTTGCAGTCTTGAGCAGGTGTCACGGTTTAATTATCTTGGGAGCTATGTAACAGATAATGGTGATGTGCGGCATGAGATTAACAGACGAATAGGGATTGCTGCCGGAACTTTTAAGAATCTATGGAGAGTGTGGAGAAATAGGCGTATACACCTAAAGACTAAAATTAGACTTTATAATAGTTTGGTTCTTTCTAGGGTTAATTATGGTAGTGAAACTTGGACACTTTGTTAACAAGATAACAGGAAACTAGATGCTTTTGATTCCAGATGCTTACGCAGTATCTTGGGCATTAGGTGGTTCAACTTTGTAACTAATGATGAGGTTAGGCAAAGGAGTTTGCAACCTCCTTTAAGCAGCATATTGTGCAGAGAGAGACTCCGTTGGTTTGGCCATGTTGCCCGTATGAATAATTATAGATTGGCGAATAGAGTTATGAACGGTGTGCCTAAAGGCCTCAGAAAGAAGGGGAGACCTAGGATGCGGTGGGCAGACAATGTCAAACAGGACCTTGTTAGAATTGGTGTGCAGTGGCCAGATGCAGTAGATGTAGCTCGGGATAGGCTTGCTTGGAAAACTGGATTGCACGGTCTGGTTGGACCTCCGTAGCCCATGGCTGCTTGATGATGATGATGATGATGATGATGATGATGATGATGATGATGATGATGATGATGATGATGATGATGATGATGATGATAAATCTAAAAGTAATGATATGTCTCGTATAGATAAAAAATTTGCGAAAGAATTTGTAGACGGTGAGGGTGAAAGTGGTAAAACGTTTTGGAGAAAAGTAAATTCCACACGAAGGCAAGACAATCATTCCATTATCATGAATGAGAAGGGAGAAGAACTTTCTAATCCTTATGACATAGAAAGTGCCTTAAATATTTGGGCTGAAAATTTGCACAGGAAAAATCCCAAAAATCTCCAATATCCAGAAATTTCCCAGAGTCAAAATAATAGATACGATTACGACTGTTCTTTGACTAAAGAGATTACTAAGGAAAAACTGAATCATGCTATCAAAAGCCTCCGATCAGGTAAAACAGTTGATATGGATGGCATACCTGAAGAATTGATCAAGTCCCTAGGTGTTGAAGGAAGAGAATTCTTACGACGTCAGTTCAATGACTTCTTTGACAATGATTATTCTTTAGATTGTTATGTCACCAGAACTAGTGTTTAAGGGCAAAATCTAGGGGTAGTTGCAAAAATTCGGAGTGACTTGGCAAAATAGTGGAGAGTTGACAAAATTTAGGTAAGATGTAAAAATTGCAATCTTTTTTCTGTAAAATTATGGCGTGTTGGCAAAATCGAGGTAGCTTCGCAATATTTAGGAGAATTGGCAAGTCTTGGTGTAGCTGGAAAAATTCAGAGTGGCTTTGCAAAAATCAGGTGTGATGTAAAATTGGGATTTTTTTCTGTAAAATTGTGGCAGGATGGCAAAATATATGGCAGTTGGCCAAATTCGAATCCACTTGATAAAATACGGGCGATTTGTGAAACTTGGGATTGTTTTTGTGAAATTAAGGACAGTTGATAAAATCGAGAAAACTTTGCAAATTCAAGGGAAATTCGCAAAACTGGAAACCACTTGGTAAAGTACAGGTGAGTTGTAAAAATTGGGATTGGTTTTGTGAAATTAAGGAGAGTTGGAAAAACCAAGAACTCTTGGCAAAATCTAGGGGAGTTGGCAAAATTGGAAGCCACTTGGTATACAGGGAAAATTGTGCCTTTCTTGTGCAATTAAGGAGAGTTGATAAAATTCGAAGTTGCTTGGCAAATTCAGGAAAGATGTAAAAAATGCGATTTTTTCTGTAAAATTACGTCGAGATGGCAAAATCTAGAGTAGTTGGCAAAATTCGAATGCACTTGGTGAAATATAGGCGAGTTGTGAAAATTGAGATTTGTGTTGTGAAATGAAGGAGTGTTGGACAAATTGAGGAAACTTAGCAGAATGTAGGGCAGTTGGCAAAATTCGAATCCACTTGGAAAATACTGGCGAGTTGTGATAATTGGGATTGGGTTTGTGAAATTCAGGATAGTTGACTAAACTCGAGTAAACTTGGCAAAAACTTAGGGAGTTTGTAAGTTTGAAGTGATTTTAGTCAACTATCCTGAATTTCACAAACCCAATCGCAATTATCATAACTCGCCCGTATTTTCCAAGTGGATTTGAATTTTGCCAACTGCCCTACATTTTGTTAAGTTTCCTCAATTTATCCAACACTCCTTCATTTCACAACACAAATCTCAATTTTCACAACTCGCCTATATTTTACCAAGTGCATTCGAATTTTCCAACTGCTCTAGAGTTTGCCAACTCGCCGTAATTTTGCAGAAAAAAATCGCACTATTTACATCTTCCCTGAATTTGCCAAGCCACTTCGAATTTTATCAACTTTCCTTAATTGCACAAGAAAGGCACAATTTTCACAACTCCCCTGTATTTTACCAAGTGGCTTCGAATTTTGCCAACTCCCCTAGATTTTGCCAAGAGTTCTTGGTTTTTCCAACTCTCCTTAATTTCACAAAACCAATCTCAATTTTTACAACTCACCTGTACCTTATCAAGTGGTTTCCAGTTTTGCGAATTTCCCTAGATTTTGTAAAGTTTTCTCGATCTTATATACTCTCCTTAATTTCAGAAAAATAATCCCAATTTTCACAAATCGCCCGTATTTTACCAAGTGGATTCGAATTTTGCCAACTGCCCCTAGATTTTGCCATCTCGCCACAATTTTACAGAAAAAAAATCCCAATTTTACATCACACCTGTTTTTTGTAAAGCCACTCTGAATTTTGCCAACTCCCTCAAGATTTTCCAAATATCCTAGATATTGTGAAGCTGGCTCGATTTTGCCAACACGCCATAATTTTACAGAAAAAAAGATTACAATTTCTACATCTTAACTGAATTTTGTCAACTCTCCACGATTTTGCCAAGTCATTCCGAATTTTGCCAACTTCCCATAGATTTTGCCAACTCGCCATAATTTTACAGAGAAAAATCCAAATTTTTACATCTCACCTGAATTTTGCCAACTCCCCAAGATTTTACCAAGTCACGCCGAATTTTGCCAACTCCCCAAGATTTTGCCAAGTTGTCCCGATTTTGCCAACTCCCCAAGATTAACTAAGTCACTCCGAATTTTGGCAACTCCATAAGATTTTGCCAACTCGCCTGTTTTTACTAAGTGGCTTCGAATTTTGTCAACTGCTCTAAATTTTGCCGTCTCTCCATTTTCCAAACTGCCCTAGATTTGCGAAGTTGCCTCGATCTCGATTTTGACAACTCCCCTTAATTTTGCAAAAAAAAAAGATTACAAATTTTCACAACTCATCTAGATTTTACCAAGTCGCTTCGAATTTTGCCAACTCCGAGTTACTTTGGGGGAGCCTCCCCCTCCCCTCCCCATGGCTACGCCCCTTCTGATATCTTGGAATTGCAAGAAACATATATACCTGATGTCCAGTTTGGAAATCATCGAATCTTGTAGAGTGGACTCGGCTTTTTATCTGGGCATTTACCTTCAGTCAAGAAACAAATTATCTGAATATTCATGAAGATATTGTCTGGAAAATAATTTGTCGGTACATTAGCATTATAAAAAAACAAAGCTATGTTCTCTTATAATAGGTATGAGGTCACCAGAATATTGTGGAAATCTGTTGCTGTACCAGCTAGCACTTATGGCTTTAGTGTCCTTTCATTCTCTTCAAACCTGAGAAAAGTTGAAGAAAGAGAAGAAATGTTGTGAAGCGTCACAGATCCTGATTGGTAGGTTTGCACTATGAGCAAACCAGTTAACTCCTAATGTAACCATTCAAGGTGAAATGGGTTGGAGCACTTTTAAAAGCATAGAAGCAAAAAGCAAACGCTTTTTTTTAGGTCGTCTTCACAATATTAATGAAAACAGGATAGCGAGAGATACATTTTACATTAGATACATTTTTGAATATTGTAGAGTGTAGTAGGTCCTCTAGTACGTAATTCTGCATGGTTCAGAAGAACTCTAGCAGTTGGCAGAAAATTCGATCCTAAATCAGGTTCTTGGAATTCTAAAATTGTCTTGAGATGGAAAAATAGAATTATTATAAAGATGTAAAGGGATCTTCACATGATTTATGGAGAAGAGAAGTAACTAAGATTCCTAACCTAAGGCAAGTCTATGATAGGAAAACTGTGTATACAAAAGAAACTTACGTGGATAATCGCATTGGTAGTTCACTTCTACGTAAAGCTAGAGCCGGTTCTTTTGAAGCGAATAAAAGACTCAGTAAATTCCTAAATTGTTCTGAAAATTTAATCTATGATCTAATCATCGAGGTGGTCCTAATGCCACTGAGACAATCTGCACATTGTACTGGAATGTGATTCTCTAGAGTAGGGGTTGTCAATGTGGAGTAGGCGGTAAAATTTTTTGGGGTGCGCCGTGAGAGCTCAAAGGTCGCTAGATCTAGTAACAAAGTAAAAATAACCATTGTCATACTATAGCTCTAGTTTTATCTATCTATACAAGGGGTACGCCAGTTACATACACATTTCCAGGGGGTACGTGAAGCATATAAGGTTGAGAACCACTGCTCTAGAGCACCTTCGATGTGATTGGCAATGGCCTATAGAGAATGAAAACTGGACACAGCACGACAAATTGAGTTGGAGGCTTGGCTTCCCCGTAAAGGGGGAAGTTATTGAACGGGAAAATACTGAAGAGACCAAGATCCTCTTTACGGAATGGTTCTCTCAAAGAAAAAGATTTGATAGAACGTATGATATAAATTGTCGACAGTCGTATACTTCTGAGAAGAAGGAAGAAAAAAACATCAGTCATGTCAAGGGTTAAAGTTCCGTGTAAAGCGTCTGCTAATTAAAATTTCTATTAGCATATAATTTTAAATGAAAAGTAATTAAACTTTCCAGTACGGTATGTAGAATCATCTGTGAAGTATTTTGTATAAGTAAGACTTCTTATATATACCTATATTTTCCTTTTTTCGCTTTTGTAAATACATTCAACTTCGATGCTGTCTATAAAAAGATAACAAAGATAATAAAGGGGGCAAACGAAGTATAAAATATTTTCTAACTATTCTCAATAAAGTGAGATATATATATAATCTTTTTTGTTAGCAAGAATGAATTGCTGTAAAATTGTTTTATTTTCTTAACTGCAGGTAGGTAATCCTATAACTTGAACCTTTCATAATGGGGTCACTGGAAAAAAAAGTCGTGCAAACTTTTAATTTTTTTGCGAAACAAAAGTTTTTCCTTTTTCTACATTAAAATGAATTGTACATATTTCTCATTTGTAGTTGGTCTATTGGTAGTTTTTTTTTACCTTAAACCTTATTACCATTTCATCTGTAGGTAAAGTAAAGAAATAAATGATGAATTGGTTGATAAACTAATGAAAAAAAGTGCAATTAAGCAAATCGTACTTCAGACAATAAAGATTCAATAAGTATCTAATACATTATACTTAGTGAAAATGAAAGAAGTATAATTTGTTAGCAATTAAACCAGGAATTGGAAAAGGATCCACATTAATTAGGCTTGCAGTAGTAGAACTGCAGCAAGTGGGATATAGAAATAATCAAATTTTTTCAACATTGGTTGATTTTGCTATCATATTTTTTGTAAAGCTAGTAAAAGTAAATGATACTAAACAACATGTTGGCAAAATATGTGATGAGACAAGGATTTGACTATTCATTAAAATGATGCACTTACACTCCCCATGGTTTGCTGCTGGTGCTTGTGTATTACATGAATTAAAAAAAAAAGATCTTCATCTAGGAAACAATTTCTGGTAAATTTTACATCATGTGTTGCTAAGTGCATTTTTATTCATTTGAAACAAACCACAATCTGAAAACATTAATTGCCTTCATTCTGAAACATAAAATAAGTATGTGATGAAGATCATAGGTAGAACTATGACAAGGCACTGCCTTGGGGCCTCAATACAAAGCAATTGTGACATTTTAAAAACATTTGTTGGGAGGGGAGGGCTTTATTTTAATTTTTTGCCTTGGGGTCTCAAAACAAGTTACACTTCTAATGAAAAGCCTATTTTATGGGGAAGTGAAAAAACTCTCACGAAAAAGAAAGTTTATTCCATTTTCAGTTTTTCTAATTAAAGGAAGGGCTGTTTTCAACATAGTATCTAGTTTTAAAGATAAATAATATGGCCAAGTGGTTACCATGCTTGGCTTCTAATCAAAGGGACCTGGGTTCGAGCCCTGGCTGTTTGTTGTCTTTCTGCTGAGACCCTGTCATCCTTATAGACTTTCTACTATGGTTTATAAACTGACAGGCTCCTTGTCAGACCTCTGTGGCAAGCAGCTACTTCAGGGAGTATTTATTTTTAATATTTTTATTAAAACCAACAAAAAGACAGTGGCATTCCAAGCAAGTACTATTTTATAATATATCTTGTATACATTTCACCATTAATTTTTTTTTTATTTCTGATGAATATTAAAATTGTATTTTGGTAAATCATCAATGCAAAGCAATATTAAGTATTGCATATTTATTTAATTATTCTTTTTAATTTTAAAAAGGGACTCGGATAACCTGTAAGCTTTTGGCTTCTGCTAGTTTCTCATACACCCACTAGAATAGTACTTAGGTACACTAACCACTAGCCTAGGTAGAGCTAGTGGCTATTGTTATTTATTATAAAACAAATTTGGCTTTGGTGCAATGTAGAGCCCTCAACCACCATCTTGGACTTTTCACCTGGAAAACCAGAAAACCTGTAACGTTGAGTTGCTTGTGATATCCATCCTCATGTTCAATGTTTGACCATTTCACGCTGTTTAAAATAGTTATCTCTGGTGATTATTTGTTTCTGGGACTTTTTTGTTTCTGATGATGTTATAATTTGCTTCTGATGATGTTATTTATTTTGGGGGCTATTTTTAAAGTGCAAAATGATGTTTCATTGTTTAGCGATAAGCGATGTTAGTGAAATCTTTTGGTGATATTGTTTATTTTTGGGTAGCAAAAATTACAGTAGAGGTTCACAGTACAGTAATTAAAATTAAATTGAAATCTTTAATTTTCTATTACACTGTTAAATGTTTTTAAGCACTTCAGCAAATGTTCTATGCTATCAAGGCATCAAAAGTTATTAAGGAGAAATTTACATACCATACTGCAAAGGATGGGTAGTAAGAGGAACTTCCGGGATGCTTGCAAGTGACAAGTTTAATCTTTAGCGTTCCTGCTGGCTAGTGACGCTTCAGTGGAATTTGAGAAAACAATAAGAGATGCCGAAGATTTATTTGCCTTAGTGAAGGAAATAAACCAATAATACTTTTGGTAGCATAGAGTGCTTAAGAATCAGTTCCACAACATGCGTTTCATGCCCTTACTTTGGTGCATTGTCAAGTAGGAACTGACCAGCTTTAGATATTGCATGAGAGGCAGTTGGTTATTTCCTTCACTAAAGCAAATAAATTATCAGCATCCCGCATTGTTTTCTCAAACTCTACTGAGGCATTGCTTGCTGGCAAGAATGGTGATGATTAAATGTCACTCGGAAGCA
Source organism: Ryuthela nishihirai (assembly GCA_038380435.1). NCBI lineage: Eukaryota > Metazoa > Arthropoda > Arachnida > Araneae > Heptathelidae > Ryuthela > Ryuthela nishihirai. Next base: position 111,647,994 of record JAWZYU010000003.1, on the reverse strand, counting down.
TCCCAGAAGTTTGTCTTACTACTCATCCTCTGCAGTATGGTACGTAAATTCTCCTTAATAACTTGTGATACTTGATAGCATAGGACATTTGTTGAAGTGCTTAAAAATATTTAACAGTGTCATAGAGAATTAAAGATTTTATTTTATTTTTGGGTATTTTCTTCAGGGAGGAACAAAGATTCATTCCTTAGCAATAAGAGTTGTTAATGAAATCTAATTTTGATGAGATCACTTTTTTTAAGTGTGGAAAGAGTTTATTCCTTATCAAAGAGAGTTGTTAATGAAATCTAATTTTGATGAGATTATTTATTTTTAGGGATTTTTTTTAAGTGTGAAACAAGGATTCATTCTGTAGTGATAAGCATTCATAAAATCTTGTTTTGATGAGATTATTTTTAGCAATTTTTTTTTAGTGCAGAAACATGATTTTTTTCTATATAGCATTGCATTTTTTATATATAGCATTGCATTTTTCTATATAGCATTGCATTTTATATAGCATTGCATTTTGTATAATGTATACAGTTATCTAAAATAAAATACAATTTAGGGAATGAACATTCAACTGGAATGTCTGGTTGTGAGACAGCTAAGAAACCAAGCTTAACTAATAATGTATCCAAAATGGGTGCATCTGCTACTAGGTTAATTTAATCTAAAAAAGATCTTAACTTACCTATAAATTACCACTTTGAAGTCAATTCAAATTTTTAGAGGAAAAATTGTCTTGAGTGAATTGTTCTCAAGACAATTTTTCCTCTAAAAATTTGAATTGACTTTCAAAGTGGTAATTTATAGGTAAATACCAAATATGTCAAGTTTATTCATTATTTAAATTCTTAACTTTTTGAAAAAATGGAAATTGCTGATTTTTTTTTAATCTAGAAAAATGTTTTTTAAATTTATGAGCAAATGTGCGGCATGAGATTAACAGACGAATAGGGATTGCTGCTTGGACTTTTAAGAATCTATGGAGAGTGTGGAGAAATAGGCGTATACATATAAATACAAACATTACGCTGTATAATAGTTTGGTTCTTTCTAGGGTTAGTTATGGTAGTGAAACTTGGACACTTTGTAAACAAGATAACAGGAAACTAGATGCTTTTGATTCCAGATGCATACGCAGTATCTTGGGCATTAGGTGGTTCAACTTTGTAACTAATGATGAGGTTAGGCAAAGGAGTTTGCAACCTCCTTTAAGCAGCATATTGTGCAGAGAGAGACTCCGTTGGTTTGGCCATGTTGCCCGTATGAATAATTATAGATTGGCGAATAGAGTTATGAACAATGTGCCTAAAGGCCTCAGAAAGAAGGGGAGACCTAGGATGCGGTGGACAGACAATGTCAAACAGGACCTTGTTAGAATTGGTGTGCAGTGGCCAGATGCAGTAGATGTAGCTCGGGATAGGCTTGCTTGGAAAACTGGATTGCACGGTCTGGTTGGACCTCCGTAGCCCATGGCTGCTTGATGATGATGATGATGATGATGATGATGATGATGATGATAAATCTAAAAGTAATGATATGTCTCGTATAGATAAAAAATTTGCGAAAGAATTTGTAGATGGTGAGGGTGAAAGTGGTAAAACGTTTTGGAGAAAAGTAAATTCCACACGAAGGCAAGACAATCATTCCATTATCATGAATGAGAAGGGAGAAGAACTTTCTAATCCTTATGACATAGAAAGTGCCTTAAATATTTGGGCTGAAAATTTGCACAGGAAAAATCCCAAAAATCTCCAATATCCAGAAATTTCCCAGAGTCAAAATAATAGATACGATTACGACTGTTCTTTGACTAAAGAGATTACTAAGGAAAAACTGAATCATGCTATCAAAAGCCTCCGATCAGGTAAAACAGTTGATATGGATGGCATACCTGAAGAATTGATCAAGTCCCTAGGTGTTGAAGGAAGAGAATTCTTACGACGTCAGTTCAATGACTTCTTTGACAATGATTATTCTTTAGATTGTTATGTCACCAGAACTAGTGTTTAAGGGCAAAGCAAGGATTAGAGAAATCTTGATAACTACTGTACCGTCCTGTTGCTACCACTAGCTGTTTATATAAATTGTACATAATGGTGCTAAAGCACAGAATGCAAGTATGGCTTGAAAACAACAGTAAACTAGGAGAGATGCAGCAGGGATTTCGAAATGATCGACGAGGAGAAGATAATATATTTATTCTTTCATACTTAATTGAAATTTCTAATTTCGAAATCCCACCCCTACTTGTATCGTTTTTAGATTAGCATAGTAAAGGCTTATGATACAGCAGATATAGATCCTTTGGGATACACTCAGAATATTGGATATGAGAGACGACTTCATTTCTATTCTGAAAAGGCTGTATGCAATAGAAAAATGAAAGTATACTTATGAATGCGAAGAGACAAGAAGACAAAGGAAATTATCTCAAATTTAGGATTAAAACAAGTATGTACGCTCTCTCCTATTCTTTCCCTTAATTTTATTAATCCACTTGAAGAGAGACTAAAAGAATGCAATGATGGATTTAATAGTCATGATTTTGTAAAAGGGACTCAAAAGTACAAAATTCAAGGTTTGTTCTTTGCTGATGACATTACGATTTTCGCTAAAGATAGAGAAGGAATGGAGAATTTTTTAAATATTGTGAATGATTTTGGCAGGACCTCTAAAATTAGTTTTAGCCCTAAAAAATATATGCTGATATCCAGGGGCGTAGCGAAGGACTATGGTTGCGGGCGGGGTGTAGCGAAGGACTATAGTTGGGGTGGAGTAGTCCAAAATTTTCCAACTCGAGCAAAATTTTGGCAAAATTTGCCAACTGAGCACACTTGCTTAGATTTGCGCTCCATGGAGGGGGGGAGGGAAAGGCTGGAAAGACAATTTTCACGTCTCTCCTACATTTTGCCGTTTAACTTCCAATTCTGCCAACTTCTTGCAGCAAATCAGTGTGAATTTTTGCCTTGATTTGGTCAAATTTCCTTAATTTCACGAAACTAATCCCAATCTTTACATCTTCTAAATTTTCCAAATCACTTCAAACATTCCATTTTTTTTTTTTTTTTTGGAGAATTAAGGGGAGTTGTCAAAATCGAGGCAACTTAGCAAATCTGTGGCAGTTTGGAAAATGGAAAGAAGGCAAAATTTAGAGCAGTTGGCAAAATTCGAAGCCACTTGGTAAAAACAGATTCGGAGTGACGACAAAATCGTCGGGAGTTGGCAAAATTCAGGTGAGATGTAAAAGTTTGAATTTTTTTCTGTAAAATTATGGGGAGTTGACAAATCTTTAGGGAGTTGACAAATCTTTAGGGAGTTGGCAAAATCTAGGAACAGTTGGCAAAATTCAGAGTGCCTTGGCAACATCATGGGGAGTTGGCAAAATTCAGGTGAGATGTGAAAATTTGGATTTTTTTCTGTAAAATTGTGGCGAGTTGGCAAAACTTAGAAAATTGGCAAAATCTAGGGGTAGTTGCAAAAATTCGGAGTGACTTGGCAAAATAGTGGAGAGTTGACAAAATTTAGGTAAGATGTAAAAATTGCAATCTTTTTTCTGTAAAATTATGGCGTGTTGGCAAAATCGAGGTAGCTTCGCAATATTTAGGAGAATTGGCAAGTCTTGGTGTAGCTGGAAAAATTCAGAGTGGCTTTGCAAAAATCAGGTGTGATGTAAAATTGGGATTTTTTTCTGTAAAATTGTGGCAGGATGGCAAAATATATGGCAGTTGGCCAAATTCGAATCCACTTGATAAAATACGGGCGATTTGTGAAACTTGGGATTGTTTTTGTGAAATTAAGGACAGTTGATAAAATCGAGAAAACTTTGCAAATTCAAGGGAAATTCGCAAAACTGGAAACCACTTGGTAAAGTACAGGTGAGTTGTAAAAATTGGGATTGGTTTTGTGAAATTAAGGAGAGTTGGAAAAACCAAGAACTCTTGGCAAAATCTAGGGGAGTTGGCAAAATTGGAAGCCACTTGGTATACAGGGAAAATTGTGCCTTTCTTGTGCAATTAAGGAGAGTTGATAAAATTCGAAGTTGCTTGGCAAATTCAGGAAAGATGTAAAAAATGCGATTTTTTCTGTAAAATTACGTCGAGATGGCAAAATCTAGAGTAGTTGGCAAAATTCGAATGCACTTGGTGAAATATAGGCGAGTTGTGAAAATTGAGATTTGTGTTGTGAAATGAAGGAGTGTTGGACAAATTGAGGAAACTTAGCAGAATGTAGGGCAGTTGGCAAAATTCGAATCCACTTGGAAAATACTGGCGAGTTGTGATAATTGGGATTGGGTTTGTGAAATTCAGGATAGTTGACTAAACTCGAGTAAACTTGGCAAAAACTTAGGGAGTTTGTAAGTTTGAAGTGATTTTAGTCAACTATCCTGAATTTCACAAACCCAATCGCAATTATCATAACTCGCCCGTATTTTCCAAGTGGATTTGAATTTTGCCAACTGCCCTACATTTTGTTAAGTTTCCTCAATTTATCCAACACTCCTTCATTTCACAACACAAATCTCAATTTTCACAACTCGCCTATATTTTACCAAGTGCATTCGAATTTTCCAACTGCTCTAGAGTTTGCCAACTCGCCGTAATTTTGCAGAAAAAAATCGCACTATTTACATCTTCCCTGAATTTGCCAAGCCACTTCGAATTTTATCAACTTTCCTTAATTGCACAAGAAAGGCACAATTTTCACAACTCCCCTGTATTTTACCAAGTGGCTTCGAATTTAAAGGCCTCAGAAAGAAGGGGAGACCTAGGATGCTGTGGACAGACAATGTCAAACAGGACCTTGTTAGAATTGGTGTGCAGTGGCCAGATGCAGTAGATGTAGCTCAGGATAGACTTGCTTGGAGAACTAAATTGCACGGTCTGGTTGGACCTCCATAGCCCATGGCTGCTTGAGGATGATGATGATGATGACTGCAGTGGCAGCCAATATAGACAGTTTCATTTATATTGGTTATATTCCTGGTGGTTCTGCTTTTCAGCAAAGTGATTATGATCTGAAGTAGAACACTGAAGTATTTCTAATAAGTTCCTTAAAATTTCAAAATTATGTCCTGCCATCTGATTGATTACCATGCTCAACTACAGTATAAATAACCCAGGCTTAGTCCTGGGCAAGAAATAGGGATTTCATCTCTGATGTCTGTGTAATGAATTCTTCCTCATCTATCTGTTCTATGACATATTGATAGGTTCCTCTCAGACCTTCATGGCAAGCAATTGCATGAGGATTAATGTTTTTTCAAATGAAAAATCTAATCTCTTTTCATTAAAATAATTCAGAATCTTTTGTTAAATGTGTATTTCTTTTTTTTTACTTCCTGTTTTACTATCTATTATAAACTTGTTATTGTGGATCATTAAACATAGCAGTTTCAAAAACAATTATATTTTTTAAACTATACGTCAAAAACAAATTGAAATATTTGGTTCTACTGAGGTTGATTATGTTACATGAAACTGATTTTGCATGCTTGTGTACCTTGCTGACATTCAACCAATGGCGAATAGATTGGGGTGATGGTGTATGTGGCTCAATAGTCAACATGCACACTGTTTTGCAAGCACAAACTGTGTGATATGCCACCAAGGATTAACAAGTTTGGGGAAGGATACATCATTGGTCTTTCTTGACACCAAGTATTCTGAGTCACAAATTTATAAAGAAAGTTACAAATTATAAAGATATGCAAAGCCAGAGGATTTAACATTTCTGAAAAGGGCATCTACATGGTGAAGCAGAACATAGGAGATGGACCCCCAGAAGTGGTTGCAAGTACATCAAAATGTCAGAGCACCCAGGTGCACACTAGATGTTATCACGAAGGTCATCATAATGGTCAGTGGATAAAACCGAGCACCACAGAGAGTGGTTGCCTAGACACAAAGGTGCCCCAGTGAACTGTTCAGAGTATCATCCTTGATAATTTTTGTTTGCAGTGCACATATAAGCCCCATGTCCACAAGTTGTTGCTTTGCCACAAAATGGAGTGGTGTACCATTTTGGAGGAAGCTATATGAGTTTTTACCTGGTGGGCAACAAATGGAAAAATGTATCCACATCAGATGAGGGATATGCCTACCTAAACAACTGCAATAAGTCCCAGTCAATGTATTTCCAACCAAGTAACCAGTCACAAATGGTACAGAGAATGTGCTGAAAGTTTTATGAGAGGTTTCATGTTCATTGCTGGATACAGCTACAATGGGAAGTTGCAGATCCATATAGTGGAAAATTATACTAAAGTGAACTCTACTGTCAGACAGATGTCCTGGAGCCAATATACCCAGACAAATTGCCTGTCTTGTATGATTTGGTGTCAACTCCATATAGTTCCATCAAGATAAAGCTTCGATTCAAGTCATACTTCAGTATCGACATGCACACATCTTCAATGGATGACAGAGGAAACCAGAATCTGTGCTATACCATTCAAAGACATTCCTGTGAAGTCACCTGATGCTTCACCCTTGGACTCTTGAAATAGGCTCTGGGTAAATGTTGATGACCATGGACTGTTGATGGATTATGGAAAGTTTGTAAAGAGAAATGGGACCAATTAGATATAACAGGGCTTTGTAGAAGCCTACTGTGGAGGAAGGTATACTGTAGAGCAATTGTTGCACAACAGGAACATCGGATTGAGCATGATCAGTATTGGCATAAAGATACACTATATGATCAAAAGTATCCAGACACTCGCTCATCCATAATCTCCTGGTAATAGGAAAGGAATTAATAAATGACACCAAATCATACAAGACAGGCAATCGTGGTGGTCCACCCTTTGCTGCTATCATGCCTCCACTCTGTGGGGAAGGCTTTCCACTAGATTTTGGTATGTTGCTGTGGGAATTGCCTGCCATTCTGCTACAAGTGCATTAGTGAGGCTGGTCATTGATGTTGGGTGGTTTGGCCTTGCTCACAGTCGGCATTCAAATTCATCCAAAAGATGTTTTCGAGAATGCCATTATAGGCCGCGACATTCAGAGTCCCCTTCACTAAAACTAGGGGGCCCAACCTGAACCATAAAAAACAGCCCCAGAGCATGATGCCTCCTCCACCAAACTTCACAGTTGGCACAACACAGTCAGGCAGGTAGCATTTACCTGACATCCTCCATATCCAGACTCTTCCATTGGACTGCCAGGTGGTGAAGCATGATTCATCACTTCAGAGAATTTGGTTCCACTTCTCAAGAGTCCACTGGTGCTGTGTTTTACACCATCCCAACCAATGTTTGGCATTGATCTTGTTGATGTTAGGCTTGTGTACGACTGCTCGGCCATGGAAACACATTTCCTGCAGCTCACGACAAACTGTTACATTATGGTGTTGGCATTGCTTCCAGAGGCATTTTGGAACTCAGTGGCAGGTGGTGCAAATTAAGACAGGCAATTTTATCACACCATTCACTTCAGCACTTGGTGGCCCCACTCTGTCATTTTACATGGCATACTGGATCTCGATTGCATTGTTGTTGCTCCTAGGCATTTCCACTTCACAATAACATCACTTTCAATTGATCGGGATAGATGCAGCATGGCAAAATGTCCTGAACTGACTTGTTATTAAGGTGACATCCTATGACCATGCCACCTTGAAAGTCACAGCTCTGCTGTATGGCCCATTCTCCTGTTCATGCATGTCTATGAGGTTTGCCAGGTCACGTGCATCCTTTTATACCTGTTTGGGCTATGGCTGTGGCATATATGGGCAAATCCATTACTCAGAAGAGTGGATACTTTTAATCAGAGAGTGCATGTGATGTTCTAAGGCCCTCTGAAAACAATGCTTGTAATGTAATCAATCTCAATTGAGAAAAAGAAGTGTCGGGTTTGCCAAAGCCATTCTTTTGAGAAGAATTGGAAACAATACAATTCCTGTTAAAGAAACTTAGGTCATTGTTCAGAGTAAAATCCTGGATCTGTAGCATATTTAGGTTCATTAGTTATTTGAAAATAAAGTTTTAATTTTAAAAAGAGAGCTGTTTCCACTGTTTGTGAGAAAAAAGGACTAATAAAAAATAAATAAATAAAATACCCCCTGAAGCAGTTGCTTACCACACAGGTCTGACAGGAGCCCGTCAGTTTATATGCCATAGTAGAAGGTCTGTGAGGTTGGCAGGACCTCAGTAGAAAAGCAACACGAACATCCATATCTATCCCAGGGCTTGAACCCATGTCCTTTAGATCAGTAACCAAGTGCGCTAACCACTATTAAATGAAAATTATTTCTTTTTTTTTTTATATTTTGTGATAAAAAAAATTAGGAAACTAGGATAACTACCAAAGTAAAGTAAATATTGAATAGTGATTTCATTCTAAATAAAGTGGAAACTCATTATTAAAAACATCTGAAAAAAATTATCACTGACACAGCGGGAATCAAACCCACAACTCTTTAGATACATGCCAGAGTGTTTTACCTGTTAAACCACTCATCAGTTGCTCACTTGGATCACATCAGATTCTCGCAAACAGTGGAAACAGCTCTCTTGTTAAAATTAAAACTTTATTTTCAAATAACTAATGAACCTAAATATGTTACAGAGCCAGGATTTTACTCTGAATAATGATATGTTTCTTTAACAGGAATTGTATGGTTTGAAATTCTCAAAGAATGGCTTTGGTAAATCTGACAATTTTTTTAGATTGATTACATTGTTTGATTAAGTTGTTTTCAGAGACCCTTAGAATATCACATACATCGTTGATCAAAAGTATCCAGATACTCCTTCTGAGTAATGGATTTGCCCATATATGCCACAACCATGGCCCAAACAGGTATAAAAAGACACACATGGCCTAGCAAACCTCATAGACATGCATGAACAGGAGAATGGGCCATACAGTGAAAGAGTAAGACCTATAAATCCTTCACTGAGATGTGGTGGAACTTGTGCCATCTATACGTCAGGAGAGGTGACTTTTCCAATTGTTGCTGATGGATGGAAACTCATTATTTCAGATCCCACTAATTTCAAGACAACGATCAACACCTGACTTCCACTCTATTTGAGATTAAGGAAAACTTTTGTTTGTAACATGCCTTAAAATTGAAGTTCAACAATTATTGTATGCTAAATAACTCTTACAGCTATGATATGTTTTTATGTGATGCAAGTTATTGTGATTTTTAATTTTTTAATTGATGTATCTCATTTACATATTAATATTCATTTATGTTTCTATTTATAATACATGAATGTAAGAACTGTATTTCTTTGTTTTAAATAGAGTAAGCCTCTTCCCATTCATAGGAAATGATTTCTGTCCTACCTTGTTCTGCAGGCCATTAATCCATTTTGAAGGAAGTATTCTCTTCTTTAGGAGAGCAAAACTGATCTGGCAGATCAGTGTGGCCTGTTGATCTGGTTATCTATGGCTACATATTTTTTTACTCTGCTCAGAAGTGGCCAACTTTACATTGGCTTGGTCTGATCATTTAAATCGAACTTATTATCTAATGACAGCATAATTATAGAACCTGAACTTGTTGCACTAATGGGTCTCTATTGAGGGAAAATCTACCACTTCTGTTTGTGGGTTGCCAGCTCCAAGTGAATAGGTGCATAGAAAACTTCAACTGTAGGATAAACCTCATCATTGGCCATTCACAGGTATGGGAACTTTTTTGCTTCTAGAGGAATCTCTAATTGAAATAATCTTTCTCAGGTAGAGCAGTTTCTTAATTCTAGTTCTTGAAAAGGCCCACTTGTATATGTGGTGTCTGAAGTCCTATCAGCATTTGATATCTTTTGCAATAGGGATAGTGGATATTTATCCCATAGCTGCAATTAGGAAGGTGTTTGATACTGTTGGCCATATCTCTCTCAGTAAACTTTGAGTTCCTTTAAATAAAAATTATCATTTTCCTTCTCGTCTACATGAAATGCTAAGACTCTACATAGTCATGTATTTTTTATTCCATGTACAGCTCTGAATGCCACATGTGGAGAACCATATTGTTTCATATGGTATTTGAAGAATTTAATTGAAGAAGCAATATAACCTAGCACAATGATGTAGTTTGCTTTGGAGAGTATCATGTTATACACTGAAGTGCCACTGAATTAGTGATAGCAACCTAATAACGTGTTGGACCCCCTCTGGCCATGATGATAACTGCCACACGAGTCAAGGACTCCACGAGCTTACATAAATGTTCCACAGGTATGGTGACCCATGCATCCTCCAGAGCTGTCCACAATTCTCTCAAGGTCGTCACTGATGGGACACGGACCCGAACACTCTGCTTGATAGTATCCCAAAGATTTTGATGGGATTTAAAACTGGACTTCTAGGTGGCCAATTCATTATCAGTCATTTCAAAGTCAGCAGAATGCTCCTGTAACCATTCAGTAGCCAGCCTGGACCTGTGAGATGAACAGTTGTCTTGCTGGTAGATGTCAATGGCCATAAATGTGTGTAAATGGTCAGCCATGAGTTCTACGTACCGGGATGCATTGAGAGTCAGTACACATACCAAAGGTCCCACAGACGTCAATTTGAATACACCCCAGGCCATCACTGAGCCACCACCAGCTTGTACTGTTCCAACCTGACATGCAGGATCCATGGCTTCATGGGGTTGGTGCCATACCCTCAGTCTCCCATCGTCGTGATGAAGTTTAAAACGGGATTCATCACTCTAGGCTATCCATTGCCAATTTTTGATGGTCCAGTTTCAATGTTCTTTAGCCCAGTTTCATGGCATTAGAAGTGGGACTCTCATAGGTCAGTGGCTCCCGAAGCCAAGACAATGAAGTGAGTGTTGCATGGTCCATGCACTGACTTCCCAGCTGGAACCCGCATTCAGATGGGAGGTGATTTCAGATAATGTCTGGCCCCTATCGATCTGTACAATGCGGGTCAGACGGCGAAGCCCACGGTCATTTAATGCTGGTTGTCCTTTGCAGTTTATATGGGTGCTTGTTTTTTTGCTGGAATTTTCATATTCCCGGAATGCTTGAAACTGTCGTGCAAGAAAATCCAAGTTTTTTGTCAATTTCGGAGATTGAGTGTCTCATTCGTTGGGTGCCTAAATCTGCCTTCTGTCAAATGCTTCTAAATCCATCTTTGGCTTCCCCAAATTAGGGAAGCCAAAGCTAACAGCTATATATGACTAGAGTTTCAGCCACGCATGCACACAAACACTGGACTTACGGTACTGAATTTGGATAACGTCTCCTATCCCTAATTCAATGGCACTTCAGTGTAGGTGTATTAATGTGCAAGCAACCTCTTCCCATTCAGAATAGTTTTGTTTCCATATATGAGTGAATATTTTATGAAGAATTTCATAAAAGTTTCACTCATATATATTTCTACATATATATATATTCTTTCATATATATTTCTACAATAGTCTCCCCCCTCCCCCGGGTCTAAGAGGTCAGCGGTTGCCAATGGAAACATCATGGGGTTCACATTCTGCCACCAAAATTTAAAATTTGTAGTTTAAATATGTTGTTTGTAATATTTGTTTGAAATTTTGGAATTTGAAAATATTTCCACTATGCTCATGTGCACTTGATTTTTCATCAAGTTTTTTTGTTTTACAAGCCAGTTTTGAGCAGTTGTTTTCAGCTCTGAAATTCATTTATAATGACTAAGATCTTCAATGAAGTACCTTCTGGAGGGTATCCTCTTCCTACATATGGATGAATAGTTTTGATTTTAAATCTTGTTTGTTCAAGTTGCAAGGGATATCCAAATAATTTGATCTGGGGCAAAATAACATCTTTTCATCTTATTAATTACATTTTGAAATTTTTTATTTGGAAGTAATTCTTGATGTGATTTCAAAGTTCTGTTTTTGCACTTTGATTCACTTTTCCTTAGGCTAACACCATCTAGTGGAAAAATTAGCAACTTCAACAGAAGAATTTACAAAATATAGAATTGGAGTAATTAAACTGTAAAAACTAGAAGAACGCATATCGCCTCTGGCACATATGAGAATCTCGTTTCCAAACAGAATGAAGTTTTTCTGTATCTACTCTTTCATTTCTTAAAAGTTTTAATTTGAGCTAGCAGATGAGAGAAAAAATGCAAATAGTATTTCATTAATAATTATACAACATAAAAGTATTCGGCTTTTAATTCTTAAATCTAAAAAAGTTGCATTTCCCACCCTCTTTCAGAAAAGTGCGTATCGCATTCTCTGACAACACAATCTTTCTGAAAAAAGACTTTTGTCAGTTACATTTACTTTTATCAGTTGCACTGACAGAACAATTTTTTCAGAAAAGTGCTGTCAGTGGAATATCTCTTAATAAACTACCACTAATTTTTCAAATTTTTATTCTATACATCTTATTTTAAAAAACTCTATAACTGCCCTTCGATTTCATATTTAGTGATCTGTAAAGATATAGTATTAAAACTACTAGGTATTTGAAAAATGCAAAATATAATATTTCGTTGGTACCAATCAAACTAAACGAAGAGTTTTCTAATTATCATTTTCACTGTTTCCAATCGAAATTATATTACACCACCAAAATTTCTTATTTCTATCATTAATACATCATTAAATAATGAAATAAGCTTGATGTATTCCATATCGGCTAATAAATCAGCACTCTAGCGTTGATTTAACTTTTTAGAAGAATAATCGTCTTGAGCTGGGTGGGATACGAACCCACGACCTCCTGATAACATGTCAGGTGCTCTGGACTACTGAGCTACCAGCTGCCGATCAAGATCTCCTCTAATTAGCACTATGAACATTCCTTTTATGTTTCATATAGGTGCTATTCAGGCAATTTTAGCCACAAACAGCATTTATATTTGCCAATAGATGGAAGCATGTATTAATAGTATGCAGATAATAAATAATGAAATAAGCTCGACGTATTCCATATCTTCTAATAAATCAGCACTCTATCGTCGATTTAAATTTTTAGAGGAAAAATTGTGTTGAGCCAGGTGGGATACGAACCCACGGCCTCCTGATAACATGTCAGGTGCTCTGGACTACTGAGCTACCAGCTGCCGATCAAGATCTCCTCTAATTAGCGCTATGAACATTCCTTTTGTGTTTCAGATAAGTGCTATTCAGGCAATTTTAGCCACAAGTGACATTTATATTTGCCAATAGATGGAAGCATGTAGTACTGATAACATTTTAGGTGCTCTGGACCACTGAGCTACCGGCCGCCGATCAAGATCTCCTCTAATTAGCACTATGAACATTCCTTTTATGTTTCATATAGGCGCTATTCAGGCAATTTTAGCCACAAGCGGCATTTAATGGGCTCGACGTATTCCATACGTCTGCTAAAACAAAATATTGTTTCTCCCCCCCCCCCCCCAAAGTCTAAGAAGTCAACAGTTGCCAATGGAAACATCATGGTGTTCACATTCTGCCACCAAAGTTTAAAATTTGTAGCTTAAATATATTCTTTTCAATATTTGTTTGGAATTTGCAAATATTTCCACCATTAGAGGGTGCAATTATAGTTTTCAGCAGATTAAAAAAGTGTGAATTGTAATATTTTATCAATTCCTATCTAACCCAAAAATAATTTTTCATTTATCTCTAAAAAAAACCCAATTATCTGCTGAAACAAAAAGGTGTGTTTTCCCACCTCTGCTGTTTGCAATGGAAACTTTGTGACCTTCACATTCCACAACCAAAATTTTGAATTTCTAGCATAAATACATCGTTTGCAATATTCGTTTGAAATTTAGAAATTTTCTGCTTTTTCCACTGCTTGAGGGTGTAATTATAGCTTCAGAGAGATTCAGAAAGTGCATATCATAATATTTCATCAATACCTATCCAACACAAAAAGAATTTTTATCTCTGTAAACAAAAAGTTTGATGTTTACAGACAGGCGACAAAGAGAAATTATTATCTCATTTTCTTTTAAAATGAGATAACCCTCTCAAGTAACTGCTTGCCACAGTGGTCTGACAGGAACCTGTCAGTTTATATGGCATAATAGCAGGTCTGTGAGGAAATCAGGTCCTCAGCAGAAATACAACATAAACATTCATTCCTTACTCAGGGCTTGAACTCAGGTCCCACTGATTATACTGTAACTTTCAAAAATGATAATTCATTTATTCATAATCAAATGATCATTGCATGAAGCAATCACATGAAAAAGAAATTATTAATAATATTTAAATTTTATAACAGCTATTTTTGTCCAGCCATCTAGCAATGTGTCTTTTAAGTTGTGTGGCTGTGCAATTGTTAAAATATGCCCATGCATGTCTCCCCCTTTATGCACACCATTGTCTCTTTTACTCAGGTCATTTTATAATTGTTGGCACTATACACAATAAATTTCTTCTGCATGCATGCTAAAAATTAGAAGGAACATTGTCACTTAAGTTTATGGACTTCGCTGGACTATGGGGGATACCTGGATTTATGAGTTACAGTAGCTTCATAAAATTAAAACATTATGCAGGTACTAAATTTCACAATTAAGTAACAATGTTATTATGTCAAACATGTATAGGTTATGTTTTAATATCCATTTATAAATAAAAGTGTTTAATGTCAAATGAACCTAAAGTGCTAATATGAAATACAATGGGTAAAACTCTGAATGGTTTATTTTATGACATAGGGAAATTAAATAATCACAAAGTAAATTAACTCCTACAATAATTAATAAAAAATAAAATACCCCCTCAAGTAGCTGCTTGCCACAGAGGTCTGACAGGAGATAAACAGAGGTCTGACAGGATGCCATAGTAGAAGGTCTGAGAGGATGTCAGGACCTCAGCAGAAAAACGACACACACACATCCATGCCTTACCTGGGGCTCGATCTTACCCGGTCCCTAAGATCAGTAGCAAAGCATGCTAACCACTTGGCCACAGGATTACTATAGAAGTATTTACAGTAATGAAGATTGCCACAACAGAAAGTTTGGATATTGAATATGATTCAGCCAAATGTCAGAACTAGAATTTGTAGAAAACCAAAGAAGCCATTATAGTAGAAGAAGTGATTTACAGCTTTCTAAGACCAGCCATTTTTGGGGATTCCTAACCACAGGAGTTTAAAAATCACTGACTAAATAGTTAAAGTGTATAATAATGATTTTGAAACTAAATCGGTTTAATTAAATTTGCATAGGTGATATAGTGAGAAAATGTTAAATACTGTTTATTTTTAAGGCTTTTTGTTCATTTTCCAAAAAATGTGTTAAAAACAAGTTTTGTTCTATATTTACATAAATGATTTAGTAAGATGTACTCCATCATTTATGTATACAGGGTGATTATAATTAAACTGACATTACTTAGAACGACATGTAGAGAAGAATCTACTTGATGGATCACAGCGAAAAGTGGTGGATATCTTAATAAGAACATGGGGTAGAGAATTTGTGAATAAAAAAAAATAGTGTTTGTGTCACCAGATGGTGTGGGTGATCAATGGCCATTCAAGAAATTATTCTGTCCTCACCAAATGTGGTATGCAACAATTGCATTGCCATATGTGCAATATGGGATGGTCCCCCATATGCATGAAGGTTATGGAGTCTAAGCAATTTCTTTCTTGCAAAACCGAAATAATCTTGTGGTGGAGAAGATCTGTGCAATATGATCCATTCACCGATCGATGCATGGGGCCTTGAGATGTGATATCCTCAACGAAAAATGGTTTGATTATAAAGTTTGTAGTAAACCCGCACCATACAGTTACATAGTCAGAGTGTAGGGGCACATCATACACAGCCCCATATTCGGCAGTTGTGCATATTCTCACTGCTCCATGTAGGGAAAAAATACACCTCATTGGTCTTTGAAGGTCACATGTCGTCAAGCTGCATCCTCGCCAGAAATCACAAAGTGAAGTCAGTGTGCTGTTCAGGTTCGTGTTTGTTCAGGGGTATGAATTTTATAAGTATACCATTTCAGGATGGACCATATAATTTTACAGACAGTTGACCAAGGAAGTTGCAGTTGCTGGAATACCTATCTTGCACTAACTACAGGTAGCTCCGATTGCGACAAGGTTCTAGGTGTAAATTCATGGTGAAATTAGCCTCCAATGAGGGGCTCCTACACCAGTCGCAACAGAACGGTGAGAAAGCAGAGGCAGAAGGGACTGCCTGTCATCTATCTCTTGGGACTATTAAGAGTACTAATCTCTTAGAAGAAAAAAAAAAGGAAACATTAGACCTTGCAGAAGAGGCCAATGTTCTGAAAGAAATCAGTGACAAGTTGGAAGGCGCATTCGCTGCATCTACACATTGTGGTGATTTCCAAGAAGTGAGGTGATGGAGTAGTCGCTGGTTCCGATAGCATGAAGCTCTTGGAACAAAGCTTCTCTTTCGGCATTGTAGTAGGAGCAGTTGAACAGAATGTGATATACAGTCTCAGGTGTGCTGCATGTGACACAGTTGGGACTGTGTGCTCTGCTGAGAGTGTGAAGTGTAGAGTTGCTGTAAATGACACCAACTCGGAGACAGGAGAGTCTCCTCAGATTTGCCTTCATTAGGTTGCCGAGGTTAGGAGCAGTGAGAGGGGTCAACCAGCTACTTGAATGAGGAACAGCTGAAGTCCCTCTGCCACTGGGCCAGATGGTACCTGCTCATCAGTTGTGAGACAAAACTCTTGCAGTCGCCAAGAGAGAGAGAGGGTAATTAGATACATACCTCTGATTCTCAAGTGCCTCCTTCGCTGTGCAATCAGCAAGCTCATTGCCAGGTATCCCTACATGGGAAGGGATCCGCTGGAAATGAACCATGATTCTAGCAGGTGACCTTGGAGCATGTCTCCGTGATCTTCTGGATGAGGAAGGGGTTGCAGCTCTTGCTATCTTGCTTCTGGAGAGCTTCCAAGGCTGACTTGGAGTCGCAGAGGATGACAAATATGCCACTCTCGAAGCTGAGGATGTAGAGTACAGCTTCAAGGATAGCATGAAGCTCTGCACAGGTGGAGGAAGCGAGATGTGAGAGACAAAAACTTCTGGTGATGCCCGTATTGGGGATGGCAAAGGTAGCATGTTAGCCTCTCCTGGTCAACAGATCCATTAGTGTAGACCTCAGTACATCTCATATCGTGCGGTGACATAGAAGGTGGAGAGAATCCTGAAGACCACTGGGTCATCAGGCTTCTCTCTTTTCTGAGTCACTCTTTTGACCTAGAGAAGGGATAGTGACATTGATCATAGGATCACTGTTCCTCCAAGTAGGAAGGTCAGGGAAGAGCATATTGCCAGCAGTGGAGCTCTCAGGGATGACTTGGTCGTAAAGTCAATGGTAGACATGGCGATGGCAGAGTCTGGCCTGTCTTGTAGCTTCCTGAGAAGCTCGTGGTTACTTTAACCAAAGTAGAGGGAATGGAGCCTCTAGAGATGACACAGTATATCTTTCTTCTGGTGCAGGCAGAAAGGCATGTCATCAGCCTCTGCAGTGACAGATGCATTAGGTGTGTTAGGGCAGAGTCTGAGACTGAGGCACAGAGATATAGTCTGGACAGTAGCCAACTTGTTCAGCAGTGAAACAGAGGCATTGCTCAGAAGGTGACCACTGTAGTTGATGCGGAAGAGGATCAAGTTCTGGATCAAGGTCTTGCAGGAACTTCCCCAGTGGGTACTAGCGAGGAAAGACAGTATATTTCTCTGTGCTGTGGCAGCTGTCTTAAGATGCTCTATGTGAGGTCCCCAGCCCAAGCATGAGGCCAGGGAAGGTGGGCGGTAAGCGTCTCTTCTTGAGAACCATAGCCACAGTTTTATCGGTGGAAAGAGTGAGGCTTGTTTCGAAGGCCACGTGTTGTCGAAGAACTTGACTGCCCTGGCCACAGTTATATAGTCAGTGTAGGGGCATATCATGCACTGACTGCCCCATATTTGGCAATTGTGCATATTCTCACTGCTCCATGTAGGGAAAAATGTGCCACATCTGTCCATAAGACTTTCGAAGGCCACATGTTGTTGAGCTGCTTCCTCGCCAGAATTCGCAAAGTGAAGTCAGTGCGGTGTTCAGGGTCATGTGGTTGCAGTTGCTGCACCCTATGAATTTTATAAGGATACCATTTCAGGATGGACTGTATAATTTTACAGACAGTTGACCTAGGAAGTAGCAGTTGCTGGAATACCTGTCTCACACTAACTACGGGTAGCTCCAATTGTGACTGGATTTCTGCAACGGTAAATGTGACATCTTCCACATTGCTTTCTTATAACAAGCCGCTGGCTTCTACCCGAAGCCACACTGAACTCGCCTGTTTCTTCGAATTTCTGTATCATATTCTTCCATCCATTTAATGACAAAGGTCCTTTCCTTATACCTTTCAGATGCTAATATTCACGAAATGCAACAGCGGCATTACTGCCAATAAAGTCGGGTATCAATTCCAAGATAGGGCATGGATATTTCTTTTCTTTTGTTGCCTTTCTGCTGAGGTCTTGACTTTCTCCTGTCAGACCTCTTTGACTAGCAGTTGCTTGAGTAATTTGTTTTTTACTATATACATTCTCTAACAAGCCAGAGGTGAAATACAAGAAACATTCAGAACTCAGAATGTAAATTAATCACCCCTCAAGCAGCTGCTTGTAATAGATATCTGATAAGAGCCTGTTAATATGCCACAGGGGTCTGAAGATGCTAAGCCTCTACAGAAAGACATGACAAGAAAAGATATTCCATGGTTTGTATAGGACTGAAACCCAGATCAACCAACAATGATACTGAGGGGTGGGAAAATTCCAAAAAATCTGATCAGCCAGCAGTTTTTAACTGCATGCCAGTCCAAAAGCATAGAGTGGAAAGAGGGGGTAAAAAACATTGCTTTTGGTGCATTTAAATAATATTCTTTGATTTTAAAAGGAATGCCCTAGTATAATATTAATCAGTTAATAATTGAAGCTGATGTCCTTTCCCCTGAAAATATTTGCTGTTGTAATTTTTATTTGTAAGTTCTAGAACATGCCTGAAAGTTTTACTCACAATTGGTGAGTGAATTCAATGTCCTTCATTGCACTTATGTTGTATGTTTCATGTTTTTTACTAGTTCATTTATTTTTCACCTCTCTTTTGTAGAAACAAATACATTTGTTTATGTTTTAATATTTGTAACATGTTCTTTGCAGCAGTTTCTTTTGTGGGCCAAATGTAGTCTTTGGGTTTGTGCAAAACCAAATTTAAACTCTGTAACTTGAAAATAAGCTGGATACATAATAATCACTAATAAAATTAAAATAAAAGTGTATTAAATTCGAATCTTGCTTTTAAACAATATAAGAATTTCTCAGAATGAAAACACAAACTGAAATTGCTATGTAAAATAAGTTTTGGTTTAAATTCTTTAGTTTCGGGGGAAAAAATGGTGACCAATGCTATTATTGTAAATACTCAAACTTCCACAATGTTTTGAATGCTCAGCAAATATAGTTCAAAGTTTAAATTTATCTTTTTATCTTTAGGGGAGGGCAGGGGTGTGCTGCTTAACTTTTAATGACTAGTTTTAAAAAATATGAATGATGTAAAATATTAAATTATAAATATTACACTTTTGTATAAATTTCTTTGGTTGAAAATATATAGGTAATATAATGCCACAGTATAATTAATGCAAATTCCATGTGGTTTGTAAATAGATATATGTATCTGTAGCATAAAATACATTTATACATGTCTATAGCATAAAGTAATAAAAAAAAATACCCCTCAAGTTGCTGCTTGCCACAGAGGTCTGACAGGAGCCTGTCAGTTTATATACCATAGTAGAAGGTCTGTGAGGATGGCAGGACCTCAGCATAAAAATGACACAACATCTATGCCTTATCCGGGGCTCGAACCCAGATCCCTTAGATCAGTAGCCCAGCACGCTGACCACTCGGCCACGGGATGGCTATAGCATAAAGTACTTTTAGTTAATAGATCTTTCTCTGCTCTTTGATGAACTTTGAGTTCTGTTGCCTCCTGTAACTGATCTTCAAAACTTTTAAAAACCTGCTCATGTGATCTGGTTTCAGCATCCTGCTGGATGGGAGCTAACTCAGTCATTCACACTCAAGTCTGATGTTCCCAAATTTGAGTGAGGTGAGGGTTGGCTCAGTTGGTAGCAGGCCAGGTTCATAATTTACAATTCCCAGGTTCAAGTCAATTGTGCCAGTGTTGAGATTGATCTCTGCTAACCACCATCCTGCTCTTGGTCAGAATGGGAACACCAGTGGAACTCTGGATTGCCTGGACAGGAGGCTAACAGCTGTCAAGTGGCTCCTCTCTTCCCAACCTTCTCTGAGCCATTGGCATTCTTGTGACCTGGCCATTTAATCCATTGTTTGCAAAAAATGGCTATCAGATGTAAAACAGTGCACTTCAAGTTTGAGCTTGTGTGAGGGAATTTTTTCTTCTGACCCCCATTCTGCCATCAGTGAGAAAGGACACCATTGGATTTTAAAAGGCTGCCATCCATTCAGATGTGATGTTAAGCAGTGACCCTGTATACAGAAGAGCTGCACCCTGTTCACATTAAAGAACACACCAAATGATAAGCAGAAAGCTTTGTCTGCTAATAGCTAACCAGTGGATCTGCACCCCAACTATTAGTCCTTCGAAACCTTGTGAGCCAGCCATTTGTCTCAATGTGGGCAAAAAATACTGCTCAGTGGTGTAAAACAACTGAACTTATTTTATCTTCAGTTACATTCTTACAATTGGACTTTTTATTGTAGACAATGAAATTCTGTACTTTTTGTGTGTATGTTCTATTTTCCACTCTCACTCCAGCAGTTTGAAAACCCAATAATTGCTACAGTTTTCAGTCTTCATCAGATGTTGGATTGCGAAAATTACACTGTACAATGTTAGATCGCAGAATGAAAAAAGTCATTGATTTTGGTGTACTTTTTTAAGTTTTAAAAAATGACTTTCATATTCTGCAACATGGTATTGTACAATGTAATCTTCATAATTCAACATCTGAAGGAGACTGAAAACTGTGTCATACTGGGTTCTTTACTGAAGAAAATTGCTTATTTTCTAGAGTACTAATAAGTACTTTTTATCAGTATATATCCATTTTTTTTAATATATGTTTCTTTTCAGGATTCTAATAATATTTGGAAAACGTGGACAATGTTTTAAATTGGAAAGCTTTGATCTGATTATTTCACTTTGATAGTGCTTTATTCAAGAAGAAATACTCTAAAAGTGTTGATTGATGAAACCATAAGTTCATGTGTTTAGTGTAATATATTCAAATCTAGTCATTAATTTTGTTATTGGCATCTGCAGAACAATACCATATTTCACACTTTGCTGAAAATGAAGTTTTGGTATTTGGTCTCTTATTAAAATTTTTGATAAAAATGAATGTGTCTATAGCATAAAATACTTTTTAGAAACCTGCAGAAATGGAACTTGACAGTGTTCCTAATAAAACATCTTTAAAAGACACTGTAAAGAGTGAAGCAATGCATACAAGTGAGCGCCCACAGAGTTCTTATGTATGCAGTACACCATTTGGAAATTCAGAAACTAATATTATAATGCATATAAGTGATGACTCTGATGATTCTCAGAGCTCTTACATTTCTGCTGCTGCACTTTGCAGTTTTGAAACTAGTGAACTACCTTTGAACCCAAGTGAACTTCAGAGCTCTTATGCTAGTACAACACCATTTGATGACTCAGAAAATAGCAAGATGGTAATGCATATGAGTGAAGATTCTCAAAATACTTACTTTTGTGGTACACCATTTCCTAATTATGAAAGTAATGAACAGATGTTACCTGTTGGTGAACATTCTCAGAATTCTTATGCATGTAATACACCATTTAATAATTTAGAAACCAATGACTTAATAATGAATCAACAACCTCAGAGCTCATACGTTAATGCACAGTTTCCCAGTTTAGAAACTGGAGAAGTGATGCATCCAAATGAACAACCCCAAAACCCCTATATTTTTAATACACCATATCCAAATTTAGAAAATTTCTTGTTAATGCATATGAAAGAATGTCCACAAGGTTGTAATTTTTGCAATGAAATATTTTTTCAAAAGAATTATTTAAATAATTACTTGCTATTGGGACAAAAAGAGCGTCGTTACACTTGTGGTGTTTGTGGAAAGGCATTTGCACAAAGTGGCAGCTTAAGAAGTCATCTCTTCACACATGCAGGAAAGCAACATGCTTGCGATGTTTGTCATAAAACATTTGCAGATAAGAGTAATTTAATGAGACACCTCTTAATACATACACAAGATCGCCAACATACTTGTACTGTTTGTGGTAAAACATTCATACATAGAAGTCATTTAAAAAGTCATATGTTAGTGCACACAAAAGTGCAACTACACAAATGTGATCAATGTAATAAATCATTTACACACAAGAGCAGTTTAAAGAGTCACTGGTTAGTTCATACAAAGGAACGTCCACACTGTTGTATTATTTGTGATAGGACATTTGCACACAGGAGCCACATGAAACGCCATATGCTAATGCATACTGAAGAACGACCACACAGTTGTGATGTTTGTAATAAAACATTCGCACGAAGTAGTCATTTAAACAGTCACATGTTGACACATACAAAAGAACGCCCACACATATGTACCGTTTGTAACAAATCATTTGCTCACAAGAGCTATTTAAATTCTCATATGTTAATACATACAGAACGGCCACATTGTTGTAATATTTGTAGCAAAACATTTGCACTAAGTAGCAATTTAAATAATCACATGTTGATGCATACAAGGAAACGGCCACATGCTTGTGATGTCTGTAGTAAAACCTTTACTCGTGGTAGCCATTTAAAACGTCACATGTTAGTGCATGCAAAAGAACAGTCGGAAGTGTGTAAAGATTAAAAATTGGTGACCACTTTTGAAAGATGTGTTTATAAAGTAATCAAGTATAAAGTCAAAATGATTTCTAATGACATTTAAAATTACATGAATATGGATATATTAGATATTTAATGTAGTTATGCACAGTCGTATCAGAATAATATGACCATCTACCTAATAATGGGAATAACCCAGATGACAGCGGTGAGACAGCATGGCATGGATGCAATGAGGCCCTGGAAGGTTGCCAGAGGCACACATGCCCATTCAGACTCCAGCAGAGCATGGAGGTTCTGGAGATGTTGTGGTTCTGCACGCCGAACCTGTCAATCCAAATGGTTCCACAAATGCTCTATGGGATTGAGGTCAGGCGATTTCGCCAGCCGAGGGAGAATGGAGACATTGCTGTCATGTTCCTGGAACCACTACGCACCACCTTAGTGACATGGCAGGGTGCATTGTCCTGTTGGTAGACATCACCACCAGGGTAAACGTCCAACATGAAGGGATGCACGTGGTCAATGAGGATGGACAGGAAATTAATTGAATGACAAAACCCAGATGTATCACAATTCAAGGACTGAACACCATCTATAGGGATAATGCCAATATCTCCACTAACTACGATCGAGGGCAAGACAATACCATATTGATACAGCTCACTCCCATGACTACCTATGGCGAACAGTATTATAAAGTTCATCCATCGGTCAAAATCTAAATTTAATCTCTGTCCCGGATCACCACAGGTAGCCATTGGCATTCAGGGACCCATCCAGTGGTGCCAGCGGTCCCAGGTCATACCAGGAAAACATCCCCCAGACATGCACACTGCCAGCCTGTACTTGACCAGCAAGCATGTCCAGGTGTTGGTTCTTATGTGTCTGACGCCATATCCATCACCGCCTGTAACTTCTGTGGAGTAGAAACCTCGATTTGTCAGAGAAGGCAACCTTTTTCCAATGACAGTAGTCCCGTGTGAATCGCAGGTGTCATTGCCGATGGACCTTGGTTAACATAGGCACCTTTACACAGTGTCGACTTGGAAGACCCATGCGTAGCAGGGTTTGCTCTACAGTTACTGGGGACAGTTATTGGGACCTACAGTTATTGGGGACCTGGGTGCCCTAGTGTTCATTTGAGTGGTCAATTGCTGCACTGTTGCATCTCAATTCCCCTTTACCGATCAACAGAGGCGACGTTCTCCTCTGGAGTCAATGGCCTTTGGGGCTCCACAGTTATGACATCTGGAAGTATTTGGTGTGTCAGCGGTCCATTCTTGGTACACCCTTACTACAGTACCTTGCAAATAGCCCACTAAGTCTGCTATTTCCCTCCCAGGTTTGAGTCCCAGCTGGGTCAGCGTTGAGATTTATCTCCGCAAAATTCCCCGCCCTGCCCACGGTCAGTAGGGGACACCGATGGGCTTGGAAAGGTCGCCGTCCGTCGGATGGGATGTTAAGCCGTGGCCCCATGTGCGGGAGAGCCATACCCTGTGCACGTTAAAGAACATGCTGGATGGCCTTGATGGGAGGCTACCATCTGTCTCCCAACAGCTGTTCCAGTGGGTCCCCTCCTCCAACCTTCTCTGAGCCTTCGGGGTCCTTGTGACCTGGCCATTTAGCCCATGGTGTGCAAAAAAGTGCTGCTCAGAGGTAAAACAACCCAACCCTGCTGTTTCCAAGATGCTTCCACCCTTGGCACGGTAGCTGATGATCATTCCTTTTTGAACATCCATAAAATCAATACCTCTGCCCATTGTGCTCACATTACGCACTATCTATCCTGGCTGGCCACTTATATATCTGTGTGGCCGACCTTGTCATGTGCACTCTGTGATGCTCCTGGGTGAGTACACTGTGATTCCGTGAGTGGTTATATTATTCTGATTCGACTGTATGTTTAATAATTGTTTTACATACACGAGGGGATTTAACCCTTTGCAGTGCTGGCTTGAACTGGACTTAACGTTTTATTTTCTAACATTATTGAAAAATCAAGGAAATTTAGTACAAATAAAATTGTTTTTTTTTTTAACAGTAGATTGAAAGTAAGAATTTTATTGAATAATACAATAATTTGGGCTACAAAGGGTTATTGTCAGAAAATTTCTGTTAACTCAATAATTTGTTCTCAGTCGAGGTGGTAATCTACTTAGCTGTCAATGTCTAATGCTCTGTTCTGACACCATGTTACAGATTAGTAGCACTTTGCAACTGTTTCAATTACTTGAGTTACATATGCAATTCAGTTCTCAAAAGTGCCTTTTGTTTTTTTGCTAAGTATAAAAATTGACTCTTTGAGTATTGTAGTTTTTTTATTATATGCATTCAGAAATTTCAATCATGAATCTAAGTTATTGTCAAATTATTTAAAGCAATGAAAAAATTTGTGATTCAGTTTGTACTCAAACTGTACAACATATTTATTACACACTCAAGAAAATGTCTTAGTAATATTTGTCTGTTTATATAGCATTTATAAATCTGTATTAATATATAATTTTAAAAGTGTAAATTTTAACGTATAGGTTTTAGTATTAAATTTTAACAAGTGTAAATTTTATAGCAAGTGATCTTTGACATATAAATTTTTTCTACAAAGATACAAATTTTTGTATAATTTTAATTCAAGTTCAAAACATTTATTTAAAATATGAAAGGTATGCTAATACACTTACACCAGACAACAAGCTAAAATGCTACGCTGTAATAAGTAATGTATAAAATTATAATTAATATCTAAAATGCTAAAAGGAAATTAAGGAATTGCAAAAAAAGCATTAAAAATTGGAGCACAACAGATATGGAATCAGATCAGTGCTAGAAGCAAATTTCTAAAATTAGTCTTATGTTATTAGTTGGTAAATCAATAAATATTTTGCGGAAAAACTTTTCGCCAACATGCGGGATATATTTTATTGATTTATCAATGCCAAAAGAGCAGCAGGTAATGTTGTGATTATCATCTATGTTTAAATCATTAGTTTGGTTTTTCCCCTCAGTGCAGGGCCAGATTAAAAGCAGAGCCATGGCTCCAGTGCTCCTGACCTAGAGAAACCTCAATCTAGAAAGACCTTTAATTGATTTTATATAAAATAGTGCAATTTTCATTATATTTCAATTTGGCAAGATAGAAGGGCCCTATTTAGAACTTGATTCCAGAAGGCTCATTTAAAACTTGGCTCCAGTGACACCAATTATTTAATATGGCCTTGTCTGAGCAGCACTTTTATTCAGACAATGGGCTAATTGGCCAGGTCAGAAAGGCTTGAAAAAAAGAATGGCAAGAGGGGATGAGAGCCACTAGACAGATTGTAGTGTCTCTTCAAGACCATTCAACATGTTTTATAACATGCTCAGGATATGACTCTCCTGCATATGGGGCCCTGGCTTTACAGTCAATAGACTGGCCTTTTGAAGCCAATTGGTGTCCTCTTTTTGAGTGGCAAGCAGGGGGTTTGGTGGAGATAAATATCAATGCTGGCATAGGTGGAACTCTAGCCTAGTATGTGACTAACCCTACACCTACATAATAAATGCATCGTATTTCAAATATCACTTAATAATGAAAAGCAATTCTACTTGCTTTCTTAGTTTAGTTACATCATTACAGTGTAAGAAAAAAGAATCGATTTTAATTCGAAAATCAGCAAGGCATAATTTGTTTTTTAAAATGTTCAGAACCAAATTGATAAAAACAATGGATATTATTAAAGATTAAATCCATCACTGAAGACAATTGTAGAATGGAAAGTTCATTCTCTTGCATCCAATTATCTCTCAGAAGCCATCTTCGTATCAAAATATTTCAAAAATCAAGAACAATAATATAAAATTTGATACCAGCATAGACATGGCATGGAATCAAATGTAACTTACAGTTATTTAATTTGTAAAAGTTGTGAAATGGGGAGAACTGAGAACAGATCCCTGAACAATACAGCTACTGACATTAGAGCAGTTAGACAATTTATTGCTAACTCTAAATTGTTGATCAAACAATAAAATAGAGCCTAGATAATACAGAAGCATCTAGAATGCATCTAGTTTCCCCTATGCATAATTATAGTTGGCGAATAAAGTTATGAACAGTGTGCCTAAAGGCCTCAGAAAAAGGGGAAGAATTAGGATGCGGTGGGCAGATAATGTCAAACATGACCTTGTTAGAATTGGTGATCAGTGGCTGGATGCAGCAGATGTAGCTCAGGACAGACCTACTTGGAGAACCAAATCGCACAGTCTGTTGGACCTCCGTAGCCCATGGGCTGCTTGAAGATGATGACAATGAATACAGACAACTTTTAGAGGAATAATATCAGTAAGTTTTTGAAATGATAAAGATCTTCTTTAATTTTCTTAATTGCTTTGTAAATAGTGTGAACATGAAATCCTTTATTAAGATTAGAAGACCAAGTTGTTCAAATCTAAAAAACTACAGGTGATCTTGGGAACATATCCAAATTGTTGAGAAGAAACAAGATTATTAGGCAACAATTTGTGAGAATGCAATTCTCATGTTCTTTTGCTCAGTATTCATAAGGGGGATGATCAAGACAAATTTAAATATATGGGTGGGAAACCATCAGGATCCAAGTGATAGTGTGCCCTTCCTTGCTCTTGCATATTTGGCAGCTTTGTAATTTCTTAGAATCCCAACATGACTACTTAATAATTATGGTCTTTGTCTAAATCTTTTCATTTGACTTTAATATCATTAACAACTGATTTCATTCCAAACAGTTTGGTCAGAAAAGGTTGGTAACCACTGCTCTAGACATTTAGCTTCAAGGGTATGTCTGCCTTTGTAACACCTCTATGTTCAGTACTTAGACTTGGCCATTTAGCTCATGCACAGCGAAACTGAGTGAAATGGCCATTAAAAAACTTTTAATTCTAATTACTAAAACAGTGTACTAAAAAGCTTGCACTAAACCACAAGTTTTCAACATGGTGTACCATGAAAATTTGCAAAGTTATCTCGCATTAGAAAAAAATGCTTGCACACCAGTCTCAAGTATCTCATTAAAAATCGTTATGGTTTTTTACTTCATTAATAATTAAATATTTTATTGATCTTTGTTAATTGATGCATTGAATTTGACATTACAAAAATATTGTTATTCCTTGTGTAGTTTGCATCCAAGTGTCACAAAAATTTAAATATTTCTGTTACATATGTCACAAGTTAAAAGAAGTTGGAAACTTAATGTAATACTATCAAGTGGCCAGCACATAAAAAAACAGAGATTTTAATGAGTTTTTAGCTGTACAAAGGTCATCTTTCTACATTTTATGAAATTCATTTGTTTAATCTTTAGAGAATTTATCTCTGTTTTTTAACTTAGTGTATATTTTCTGATTAATTTGAATGTTGAAATTTCTAAATAAATAATGATATCAATAGCATAATAAAATTTTCAATTCATCCTTAGAATGTGATTGACCTCAGACGCATAATTTGAGGAACAGTTCTGGGCCTCTGATTTTTATCTTGGCCTACTTTTGGTCAAAAAAAATATACTAAGCTTTCAGTGACTATTGTCCGTTAAATTAGATATTCAGCTTTAGTCGCATTATTTTCTGTGCTTTATATGACACATGGGATGGTCCTACCAGGGTAACTTCCTAATGGCTATGTAGTGTGTTTTCTTAATCTGCTATGTAAACCTATGAACCCTAACCTGATCATTAGGCAAATATGCATAATTGTGGTGAAACACCTTTTCCCAATCAACTTATGTCTTATGAAACTTAATAAGTACAGATTGTTTCCACATCTTAATATTATTTGACAAGTTGATGGTTTTAGAACCTTTTAAAATTGTGTGAATATTGTATATGTAGTTAGATATTTCTCACTTTAAATGTAAATATCTTAGTGGTTACAGTGTAATTCAATATATGAACAGGAGTTTAAAAGGTGCCTGTACAAATTCTGTAGAATTAGCAGTCATGTTAAATGAATAATATCTAGACATCATGTTGTTTTATAGATGAATTTCATGCCCTACTTGCATTTTTTCCATTACTGTATATGAATATTGAAACCAGGGTTATCAAACTCCTATTGGTGTTTGAGTAAAATTGAGACCACGCAGATAGCAGCCCATTTTTTCCTACAGCAATGTATGAATTGGATTTTTAACTGGTTTTGTAGAAATTCTCATTCAAATGTGAAAATAATGTGAAATTAATGCTTTCGTATACTAGTGAACAGTTTACAATTTTGTACATAAAAAATTGGAATATAAGAGACAACAAAGAGCTTTTATTGAACTTGTACATTAATTAATAAATATATATAGTATATTTAGCAAAACCCATAATGTAAATTTTCATTGAAATTTCTGCTTGACTTAAGTTTTATGAGACAAAAAGAAATATAAACATTAAGCAAGCTAGTTATAAACAAACATGAATCTAGTGGCACAGCTAGGGGGAAGCAGTCGCCCTCACCAGCTCATTCTCCAAAAGTGGTGCATTTTATTTGGTATCTGGGTTGGTGCATTTTTTGTGTTTGCTCCCCTTGATGTTAAAACCTGACTCTGCCACGGTATGAATTCCCATCAGCCTAGTGATTACTGGTATTGTACATATATAGATTAGGGCTTCCAAAAATTGAGTTTCTAATATTTGATAATTTGTTAATTTAACAAACTACCATATGACATATTACAAAAAATATTGCAAGCCAGATAAAATGGTCTTATAGGACATATTCTTGACACACCTGATCTAATCAATTCCAGTATAAATCTAAATAACAGCAGTCTAATTTTAATTACTGTTAGAAAAACCCAGTTTCAAATAGCCTTGCACCATAAAACACCAACCAACCAACCCAGTTTTCAATCAATATGCTCCCTTCACACAGAATCTGTTTATCTAAATCTGCTATTGCATTATTAATATCTTCTGTTTACTTAAATCTGCTATTGCATTATTAATATCTTCTGTTTGCCTAAATCTGTTATTACATTATTTTGTGCCATATAATCACGAGTGGATGTTAGGTATGTATAGGTCTATGTAAATACTTAATTTTTATTTTCCATTAATACATCTCATTAAGCAAAATGCCAGTTGTTTTTTTTTATAATAATTTTCATCATTCAATTGTCAGAAAATTCGAAAGTCAAGTGGTTTGAAACATAATCAAAAATTGTGGCTCACTCTAGCAACATTATGTAATTAGGGCCGATGCTAGCTAGGGTGTAGTGCTCCTATGCAAAGTTTGTGGAAACCCCATTCCCACCAAAGAAAGATCTGTTTTAACATTACATATAATCTGTTATGTGGGTAATCAGTTGCACGTTAAAAACCACACTGATGTCTTTCGTGAAAGACTACTGTACTTTGGTAACAAAGTGTTGTAAATCTTTTTTTATACTTATAAATAATCACTGGTTCCATATCCTAGCCTTGCTCAGAGCATTGTGGGGCTTATAACCTAGCCAATTAATGCATTGTATAGTGAAAAAATTGTTCGCATGAATCTAATTGTTACTACAGATTCATAAATAGGTATAATAAAATGCATGTTTATTACAAGTCAAACTTGACGTCGCACAGAGATGGTTTCTTTTTTATGTTAACTGTGCTACTCCAGACCCATCTAACTTAAACTTAGCGAAGAGCCACTATCAAAAAAAAAACCTATGCTTAATGAGACAAGCCGCAGGAAAAATTCTCTGCTGAAAAACGCATTTCTAATGAATAATGAATTGCGGGAGGGAGAAATATATTTTTAAGGAATCAAGAAACTGTCATGATTTAAACATAAATATATAAATTTTTAATGAGAACTATGAATTTACAAAATCGTTTAGTTATGGAACTAAAAATTTTAGAAGAAATGAGCCAGGTTCAAAGGTGATTATTCGTTTATGAGCCACAAGTTCGTTTGCAGTGAGCCGCGAGTTGGATGGGCCTTATAGTTTAACTTTATTTTACTCTTTTGCATATATCATTAATTTTATTTATTTATTTTTTTTTTGCATATATCATTAATTTTATTTACTCTTTTGCATTTTATTTACTTTTTTGCATATATCATGAGCAGAGTATAACTCAAGCTATGGATTGAAATGTAAGAAATTAAATTTATCTTTTCTAAAATATGATTATACAAATGTTTCATATAAAATTTCTTTCAATATTTTAATATGATTACATTTGAAAAAAAATTTTGTTTTCATATGACATTCAGCGAAATCGTTAGACTTTTGGCAAAAACCCATATATTGTTTTCAGATTTGATTACCTGAGTTTCAGATACAATCTCATATTTAGTTTAGTACATTTTGGCCACATTTGTATTTGTTTACATTATTACATTGTTTAGTACATTTTGGCCACCAAAAAAAGCCAGCACTGGTGGTCAAGAGACATATTGGAGCTCTTGACCACCAGTGGATTTATACTAGGTGTGTCTTTGCGAGTGTATAGAACAACGGAATAAATGGCCAATGTGTGTTGTAGGTTTTTTTTTTTGTGATGGAGCTTTGCACTTTTATTTTCGTTACTAGGTTTGGCAAAATAGTATTTAAGCCTTCCTTAAATATTGAGCATACATAGAACTTATTCTATTCGCTTAGTTAATGATGACAAGAATAGTGCTTTTAGCATATAAGGAATCTCAAATGTGCCAACTGGTAATCGTACAGTAACGATCCCTGTAACTTGGTGAATTCAATCCAACAGTACTTCGCGTTCCTTGAGCTCAGGTAGTCTCCACGTCAGAAAAATATATGCTGTTATTTAAATTATTGAGTTGTTGTACATGCAGTTATACTTTAGAAGTCTGTAGTAAAAGTGAAGTCGATGGATTAACGTTTCTCATTCAAACCCTTTCTGCTCTTATGTTGGGCAGGATCCAACATTTCATTCTCTCTGTCAATCTAGTTTAATCCCGGCAAAAATCTTACATTATGTGAAACAAAAATCGAAATTTTAAACGAATGATTTCTCCCCAAAGTTTGATTCAGATAAGGAATCTGCCTTCGATTGCAACTAGTGCACGAAATAAAGAAAAGCAGAAAAGTTGAATATCGCTGTAAAAAATATCTTTCTTTTTCTGTGTGTGTTGTTATTTAGTGTTTTTTTTAAATGTTATATGAAACATGGTCGATGTTTTTTATCGACTGGCAGTACTATGGATACCGTTGTGAATATCTTGCAAATGCCATTACGAAATGCTTAGCACCGAAAAGATGTAATTTATTATTTGGTGTTTTCTCATTATGTATGTAGCTCATGTATTTTTATGTGTAGTATATCTAAATATAGTAGGTTTTACCATGTTAAATTTTTCTAGTTGATGAAATCACCTTTTTTACACTTTTATTGCTTTGATGTTACACAAATGTGGGAAAAACACCTGAATAATTGTAGCTTTAATGTTTATCTATTTATTTCTTTTAATGTGTTTTTATTCTAACTTAATTTGACATGTTTGTGCTATTTCAGATTTCAAATACTGTAATAAATGTTAGTTTATGTTGTAATTCTTCCTCATTTACTAGCATATCTGAATAAGTTCACAAGCAACAATCCTTAAATCACGTTAAATACGGATAAATTACTTATTTATATTATTGCAGGGCACTTTTTAAAACACCTATGAGAAAATTAGTAGCTAAGAGTTAAACGTAGGAAACTCGACTATTTAAGCATTTATAAATTATATTATTTTATCCGGATTTTGTCCACAGATTAAGTAACTGAAACAGATAGACGACTTCCATATGTGCCCTTTGTAGCACAAAATCGATGTTAGTGCTCCAACTGAGCATCCACCCTACTAGTGCTGTTTCTAGAGTTACACCCTTAATGTTGCCGCTCTTCCAGCTCTTCGATTTGGTGTACTTACTACCAATTAACGTAATTTTTTTTCTTTCCCAAATACGAAATAAAATGTTTTGATCCAGTAGTTCGATGCAAAAGAATAATTTTTTTTTGTGCTAAATAATTCTGAACAATTTCACACTTTATGAATCTACTGCGCATTTCATTGAGTTTGTCTTGCACTTAGCTTAATGCATAACGCATATACCTATAATATTCAGATGTAAAGGCTTCTAAATACAAATTACATCTGAACGATAAAGTTAATTTGCAGCTGGATGACATGGAAAGAAGTCAACAAATATTCTTGTATAACAATTGAAAAATATATTATTAACTGAAAGAAACCTATTATCTTTCGTGGTAAGTTGGAACGTCACAACCTATTCTGATAAACTTCTTCAAAATGAATAATCTCCAGGCATATCCAAAAAATATGATGAAAGCAGGTGAAGTCGAAGAAAAGCTGTAAAAAGAACAAATAAGTCGAAAACGGACCTGCAAAGTAAGAAAGGCAGCAAAGCAAGCAACATGTTCTCATAATTTGAAAATTCGCAGGGATAATGAGAATTACGGCCCGCTACTATTGGTGGCGATAGTCGTCTAACTGTGCTATCTATCCGGTTATTTTGTTTTACTCTTCCTAGTAACGCTTGCCAGATCTTCCTCCATATTATGTAACTCTTGTTCGTTACTTTGTACCATTCAGTAGTAGCTGAATATGAATAATAATAAATTAGCTGATTTTTGTCTTTAAAAAAGAGGCTATTAAAAAAAGTGCGTTACATAATCCGCCTAAAATTTGCACCTCATAATGTTGCGTAATACAATCACAAATTTTCCCTCGAAGTGTAACTTGGGGGGGGGGGCCTCCAAGTACCTAATCTTGCAGTCTACTGAAATCTACTTAAATGAACGTGTAGATCAAGTGATGGCCAACCTTTTTTTGGTCAAGGCCCGCAAAAGCAGTCCATGGCAACGGTTGGGCTCAAATGTCAGTAAAATCTTTTCCTCAGCCTGCACATGCTCTCTGTCAACAAAGGGGAGGAATTCTTATTCTATCGTCTATAATACGCAGAATAATAGTAGACATTACCCCCCTGAAGCAGCTGCTTGTGCACAGAGGTGTGTGAGTATGGCAGGACCTCAGCAGAAAAACGCCACACATCCATGCCTTAATCCAGGGCTTGACTCGGGTCCTGTAGATCAGTAGCCAAACGCGCTAACCACTCGGCCACGGGACGGTTTTCCGAACTAAACTTTATTAAATGATTCCTCTGAATGAACATCTGCTAGTTTCCTGATAAAAAAAATATTCCACGGCAATATGCTAATCACAGTGGTCTATTCATAACAAATATACTATTTATAACAGTTAATGGGCGTCAGTAATCTCATTCCAACTTTCAAAAAGTCATCCTTGAATTCTATCTCTTCAGAAAGAAATGCTAAGCAATTTTCTACACTGTGGTCCTCGCATAGGTTGCTATCTATATGCAATTTCACAGAATTTCTACATGACTGCCACCAAACATTTTCATGGAAGGCAACCTGTAGTCTTATAAGAATATTTTAAGCAAAACTTTGAAAAATATACATAAGTACTTGCAAATTAAAATAATTTTAAATTCGTAAATTTTAATTTTTATTAGCTCAGCCTAGATTCCGACATTCTTTCCATTTCTGCAAATGTTTTGACAATCTTAATATGCAATTTTCGTGCTTATTTATTTTCTATCAATAAAAAAGGCAAGTTTTCATCATGGAAGTAAGAATAGAGGGAGGCGTCCTTAGTGAGCATAGTTGACTAGTGTAGCCGAAACTGCCATGTTACTCATCCTGAGAGTCGCGTTGAAAGGTCAGTTGCCATCGCTTGTGTGAATGTTTTGTGCGAATTCTGGCACAATTCGTAATATTTCCTAATAATAGTGGTATTATTAGAAACATAGTAATTTAACTTTCTAATTCCTTTTTTATTTGTGTTTGCAAAAACCATAGTTGTAACCATGATAAAATTTGTCTGGTTTTTAAAAACTGTTGTTGAGGTCCATATTGGACGTCTATCGTAATAAATTACATATCAAAAACTATTCAACAATAATACCCTTCAAGAAAATAAAGGGGATGAGGGGACATTTCAAACCAGTAGTAATTTTAGCAATGTATAGCAGTTGTTTACATTACTTTCCAGTATAATGAAAATAACGAAAAGTTTCAAAATTTCGGAAAAAACTTTATTTAAACTTCTTACCAATGAAATTCTTTTCCTTTTATGTATTTCGCAGGTTAATTGCAGGAATATGCTATAGAGGTGCCAACTTCTTTGCACAATCTCTCATTCGTTAATATAGACAACGCGCGCTTACGAATAAGAGCAGTATAGCGATGTTGGTTTGTTTTCAATTGATAGGGGATCTCCCTCTTTTTCTGCCAACATGAGTTTCGTAACTTTCTGTCATTTTCTTTCTGCGATTGTTTTAATTTTGAAAATGAGCGTTCTAACATTGCCACGTTATATGTGGCAATTTGGAATCCAAGGAATGAGTATACACATCTGGAATAGAGGTCCTGTATAATTAAAGACTGGCTGTATGATTAGTTGATTGAGTCACGTGGTTTATGGGCGTTATGTTTTGTCGTAGTGAGACAAAAGCTGATGAGTTGGTACCTAGTTAAAACTCGGTTTTTATAGTTTTCACTACTTTTTTATAGATTTTTTAAATATACATTTCTATCAATTTTTTTGTTTATAAAAGCTCCTTTTATCAATGCCTCACTGCGCTGCATTTGGTGAAAAAATTTCATAGAAATGAATATTTTTCCAAGAAACTCCGTCTTGACGGCAGTCGTCTGCAAGAGTGAAACGAGCTAAGTGAAAACCAACAAATAATCTCTTTTAAGGTTCGTTTGAAAAACGAGCTAATGTTTCCACTTTGTCGTCTGCCTTTGCCAATATTTGTTCTTCTGTCTGTCCATCTATAAACAAACTTTTTTACTTGGAGATAAATGAAAATTTTTTTTCCGTTGAATAAAGTATCGAAGAAATATAGCGATTCCCAATTTTGAAATCTTTTAATATCGCCTGCTAGCGGTTGAAAAAGATGGAAAATGTTAAAAATTCAAACGAATTTTGCGAACAAACTATTTACATTGGAAATCTGAAATTTTTGTAGTAGAGTCAGAAGGTTTACAATGGCAACAAGGCTTTGTCCTCTTAGCCAAAGGGGGTGCGAAAATAAAAGTTTATTTTAAAATATAAACGAAACAATCTTTTTTGTGTTTTAGTTATACAGGTGCTAAAAATATTAATGTTTACATTTTTCGAATCCCCATTAGTTACAATTTTCACTGTCAGAAAGTTTTAAAGGCCGCCTTTTGCGGCGGAAAAAAGCTGGAAAATACCAAATCTTTAAATGATCTATTTATGCTAGAAACTTAAATTTTTGGACATAGAGTGTAATGGTCAAGTGATTTACACTAATAGTAATGATTACACTTTTCTGCTTTAAGAGATAAATGAAAAAAAATTTTGTGTTTTACAGCTACTAATAAAATAATAGTTTTTTTTTTCCTAATTCTGCAGTAGTAGGAATTTTCACTGTCAGAGGGTCGTGAATGTGTGAAATGACTAGAAGAACGCATATCGCCTCTGGCGCATATGAGAATCTCGTTTACAAAGATAATGAAGTTCTTCCTTTGCCTACTTTTTCACTCCTTAAAAGTTTTAATTATGGATGTTCGTGTTGTTTTTCTGCTGAGGTCCCCCATCTTCATGGACCTTCTACTATGACATATAAACTGACAGGCTCCTGTCAGACCTGTGGCAAACAGCTGCTTGATGAATTTTTATTTTTTCAATGTATAATGAAAATGCATATAGTAATATTTTTTAGTAATTATACAACAAAAATATTTGTCTTTAAGTTCTTAAATTTAAAAAGTGTTTTTAAATTTAAAAAGTTTTTCTCCTACCCCTTTGAAAATAGTGGGCAGATCATTGCTCTCAGTGGAATTTCTACCATAACAGAACTCTACCGCCGAAATTTCTACCATAAACAGATCACTTGGAACAAACGTTTGGTCGTTTGAATATTTAGTGATCTCTAATGATATAAATGAAAACTACCCTTGAAAATGCGAATTACATTTCATTAGTACCAACTAAAAAAGAGATTTCCAATTATCTTTTAAAACAAAACCGTTCTGTTTGCTATTTGGGAGTGGGGGTCAACTCTGTTGTGAATGGAATCTTCAAGACTGTCGCATTCCATGACCAAAATTTCTAGCATAACTACATCGTTTGCAATATTTGTTTTGAGATTTTTTCCACCGTTAGAGGGCGCAATTATAGCTTTTGAGTATTCCGGAAAATGCATATTTTAATATTTCGTCAATACCTGTCCAACCCAAAAGGAATTTGGGGCGGGGGTGGCTCAGTCGGTAGCGCGCCAGGCTCGTAATCTGTAGTTCCCAGGTTCGAGTCCCAGCTGGGTCAGCGTTGAGATTTATCTCCGCAAAAATTCCCCGCCCTGCCCACGGTCAGTAGGGGACACCGATGGGCTTGGAAAGGCCGCCGTCCGTCAGATGGGACGTTAAGCCGTGGCCCCGTGTGCGGGAGAGCTATACCCTGTGCACGTTAAAGAACACGCTGGATGGCCTTGACGGGAGGCTACCATCTGTCTCCCAACAGCTATTCCAGTGGGTCCCCTCCCCCAACCTTCTCTGAGCCTTCAGGGTCCATGTGACCTGGCCATTTAGCCCATGGTGTGCAAAAAAGTCCCGCTCAGAGGTAAAACAACCCAACCCAAAAGGAATTTTTATCTCTAAAAACAATTTTCTGTTAAAACAAAAAAAAATTACACCCCCACCCCCTGGGTCTAAATGGTCAAGAAATTGTTGCCAATGGTAACTTCATAACTTTCACATTTCAACACCAAAATTTCAAATTTTTAACATACTATTCGTTTGGAATATTCGTTTGATATTTTGGAATTTTCAACTTTTTCCACCGTTAGATGGCACAATTATAACTTTTGGGAGATTCAAAAAAATGGAAAACGTAATATTTCATTAATTCCTATCCAGCACAAAAAGAACTTTTTATGTATGTGTATACACAAAAAGTTCGATGTCTACAGACGGACAGAAGACAAAGCGAAATTATTATCTCTTTTTAAAAGAAAAAGCACTAAAATTTACTTTTCGTTTTTAGCCGTTTTTTTAAAGTGCTTCCAATCGTGAGCACTGAAATCTATATCAAATACTTCCCTACCCTTTTCCGGAATCCATTAGTATCTGTGGAATACCATTCAGCTTTGCATGCCAAACAATCCGAGCGACGACAAAACATGGTGTCAATTTTGAGATTGCGAACCTCTATCTATGTAGTGCCTCTAATCTGGAAAAACCAAAATATGAGAGTAGTTTTCGATAATTAATAAAGTAGCTACAACCCATAGAATTTTTGCCGTTTCCTGTTTCAAGCTGGTCCTGATAGAAGCTGAGCACCAAATGAAATATTGTCGGATTTATATTCTCTATTGAGAAAAAACTGCAGCTTCATTTACTCCCCATCAGTTACTACACATAGTTTTCCAATGTAGGGCGACAAAGTTGTCAACGATCTCATTTATACTCATAAAACACGGGTTTTGTACCAGAAATGGCTGTCGAACGCAACATCGAATACCTCGATTTTGGAGCACCTTTTTTACTTGTGTTTTTACCTCGCATAGCTTGCCATCCATATGTTTGATTTTAGGCACACGAGGAATCTGGAATCTTAATTCTGCCTCCCATATAATGACATCTTTTCCACACTTTCAGGGGCGGGGGGTGGCTCAGTCGGTAGCGCGCCAGGCTCGTAATCTGTAGTTTCCAGGTTCGAGTCCCAGATGGGTCAGCGTTGAGATTTATCTCCGGAAAATACCCCGCCCTGCTCACGGTCAGTAGGGGACACCGATGGGCTTGAAAAAGGCCACCGTCCGTCGGATGGGACGTTAAGCCGTGGGCGGGAAAGCCATACCCTGTGCACGTTAAAGAACACGCTGGATGGACTTGACGGGAGGCTACCATGTGTCTCTCAACAGCTGTTCCAGTGGGTCCCCTAACCTTCGGGGGTCCATGTGACCTGGCCATTTAGCCCATGGTGTACAAAATAAGGGCCGCTCAGAGGTAAAACAACCCAACTACAAAGGTGCTCGTGGGGCGGTGGTGGCTCAGTCAATAGAGCGCCAGGCTCGTAATCTGTAGTTCCCATGTTCGAGTCCCAGCTATGTCGGCGTTCAGATTTATCTCCGCAAAACTCCCCACGGTCGATAGGGCACACCGATGGGATTGGAAAGGCCGCCATCCATCGGATGGGACGTTAAGCCGTGGCTCCATGTGCGGGAGAGCCATATCCTGTGCACGTTAAAACGGGAGGCTACCATCTGTATCCCAACAGCTGTTCCAGTGGGTCCCCTAACCTTCTCTGAACCTTCGGGGGTCCATGTGACCTGGCCATTTAGCCCATGGTGTGCAAAAACTGCCGCTCAGAGATAAAACAACTCAACCCAATCCGCACTTTCCCAAAAAACAACTCAACCCAAATCCGCATATTTAAATTGTTCCTCGATTCCTACAAACCAAATACAATGTGTAGCAATTGGGAAGATTTTGAAGGCTGACATCTGAAGATGGCAGAAATTTAGAGACGGCATTTACTGATGGCGAAATGTTTCGTAATCTTCTAAGTTTTTCTCCTAGATACATCTGTTTGAATCTTTTTATGAAACCCTGTTTTAGGAACAGCATCTGCGCTAAGTTAATAGATCCTTGCTATTTCTTTTGCATAGCAGAAATGTAAAATTACTCGTTCTTCTTTTGCGAATGTTTCCCGTGTTTTGAAAATTGACATGTAAAAATATATTTGCTATTAGTTACTGCAAGTTTAACAAAAAAGACAAATTTTATTTTTTGGGTCCCTTTTTTTCTAGGGTTAGTTATGGTAGTGAAATTTTGACATTTTGTAAACAAGATAACAGGAAACTAGATGCTTTTGATTCTAGATGCTTACGCAGTATCCTGGGTATTAGGTGGTTCAACTTTGTAACTAATGATGAGGTTACGCAAAGGAGTCGCCAACCTCCTTTAAGCAGCATATTGTGCAGAGAGAGACTCCGTTGGTTTGGCCATGTTGCCCATATGAATAATTATAGATTGGCGAATAGGGTTATGAACAGTGTGCCTAAAGGCCTCAGAAAGAGGGGGAGACCTAGAATGCGGTGGGCAGAGAATGTCAAACTGGACCTTGTTAGAATTGGTGTGCAGTGACCAGATGTAGCTCAGGACAGATATGCTTGGAGAATTAAACTGTGCGGTCCGGTTGGACCTCCGTATCCCATGGCTGCTTGAGAATGATGGTGATGAGTTCAGGACCCTGGTGTAGCTTCACCATTGGATGAGACGCCTCTGTCTGCACTGGATGTTGGAAGTTTATAGAAAGGGTCTGAGGTAGTAACATTTCAGGAAGCTTAGTCTATGCTCAAACATAAGCAATCCACGGTATCAATCTTGTCTTGAATATGCTGCCTTGTATCTAATCCTGGCAGCATAGTCTGTGGATTTCATAATCGGTGTAGCATGATCAAACAGCTAAAAGTAGACCACCATTTAAGTGCTCATTGTATTTCGGATCTCATTTTTTCAGCAGATTCATTCCAGTTCGACATTATTCCGTGAAAGCAGGAGAATCAAAACAAAGCTAGCAGCAGATTTAAGCCTGGGTATAAGCTTATTTCATTCCATACTTGAATATACTAGTAGTTTTTGTCCATTTTACTATTGTCAAGTTTCTCCACAGCATATGAGAGGTGGGGATGGCTCGGTTGATAGGATGCCAAGCTCATAATCTGTAGTTCCCACGGTCGAGTTCCACCTGAACCAAAATTGAGATTTTTCTCCACAAAACTTCCCGCTATGCTGTCAGTCGGGGGCTTTGAGTTGGGTTCTTTTACATCTGAGTGGCACTTTTTTGCACATAATGGGTTAAATGGTCAGGTCACATGGACTCCGAAGGTTCAGAGAAGGTTGGAGGAGGGGACCCACTGGAACAGCTGCTGGGTGACAGATGGCAGCCTCCCGTCAAGGCCATCCAGCGTGTTCTTTAACATGCACAGAGTATGGCTCTCTCACACATGGGGCAACGGCTTAACGTCCTATCCGACGGACGGCAGCCTTTCCAAGCCCATCAGTGTCCCCTACTGACCCTGAGCAGGGCGTGGAGTTTTGCGGAGATAAGTCTCAACGCTGACGCAGATGGGATTCGAACCTGGGAATCAGTAGCGAACACCAATGGGCATGAAAAGGCTGGCATCCGTTAGATGGGACGTTAGACTGTGGCTCTGTGTGCTGGAAAGCCGTTCCCTGTGCATGTTAAGGAATGTGCTGGATGGCATTGACGAGAGGATTATCTGTCTCTTAACAGCTGTCCCTTAGGTCCCCTCCTCCCAACCTTCTCTGAGCCTTTGGGGTTATAGTGACCAGCATATTTAGCCCACTGTGTGCAGAAAAGTACAGCTCAGAGGTAAAATAACCCAAACCACTGCCCATGATGCAATTACACTAATATAAAATGGTAACCTAAAGAGACAATATTGGTTGCATTAAATTTATGTACAAAGATTGCGAAACGAGATCAAGAACCAAAATAAAAAGACTGTTAAGGAGGCAAGGTTTATTAACTTATGTCGAAACTTTATTTTCCTTCCCTCTCTACTTCGATCGGTTTACTCGACCTACCATTTTAGACCTGATTAACATTTTATGGGATCAGAAGCAGTATTTCACTGGAATCAAACCCTATAAGAGAAAGAAGTTGGGTAGAAGTTATTGGAATGGACCTCAATTAGGGGAGAGTTGGGTTGTTTTACCTCTGAGCGGCACTTTTTTGTACACCATGGGCTAAATGGCCAGGTCACATGGACCCCGAAGGCTCCGAGAAGGTTGGGGGAGGGGACCCACTGGAACAGCTGTTGGGAGACAGATGGTAGCCTCCCGTCAAGGCCATCCAGCGTGTTCTTTAACGTGCACAGGGTATGGCTCTCCCGCACACGGAGCCACGGCTTAACGTCCCATCCGACGGCCTTTCCAAGCCCATCGGTGTCCCCTACTGACCGTGGGCAGGGCGGGGAATTTTGCGGAGATAACTCTCAACGCTGTCCCAGCTGGGACTCGAACCTGGGAACTACAGATTACGAGCCTGGCTCGCTACCGACTGAGCCACCCCGCCCCAATTAGGGGAGACAAATGGAGCTTGGAAACACCATTGGCTGGAATGTCAAGTTGTGGCGCCATGTGCGGGAGAGCAGTACCTTGCGCACATTAAAGAACACTAAATGGCATGATGGGAGGCTACCATGTTTTCTAACAGCTGTCCAGGGGGTCCCCTCCCCAACCTTCTCCGAGACTTCAGAGTCCTTGTGGCCTGGCTATTTAGCCCGTTTTGTGCAAAAGAATGCCGCTCAGAGGTAAAAAAAACAATCGAACTTAAGTTGTATTTTAATTGTAGTTTTACTTTATTCCTTTGACTTATACGAGACGGGAAGTTTGAGAATTGGGTTATTTTACCTCGGAGTAGTACTTTTGTGCACACAATACGACAAATGAGCTTAAGGGCCGAGAGCTTGGTAGGAGACGCCCAAAAACCTCCTGTCAAGGCCATCGAGCATGTTCTTTATTGTGCATATGGTGTCTCTCATGAACACTACCCTTAGAACATTTTTTTTCTGAAAGCAATGCCATATTGAGATAAAATGAAAAAAATATTTTCACGTTGTATAGGTACTAAATGAAATATTACTATTTGTATTTTTTCCAATCTAATTTGAAAAACTGGATTCACAATTATATAAAACACTTCAGTCTATTACAATGTACATCCAGTATATTTGCGGATGGTGTAAAATTCTGGGTTGAAACCGGAAATAGTACTTTTAATGTAGAATTTCCTGATTAGAGAAAACGTTTAAAAAATAAACCAAACTTTTTTTCACAATTTTTTTATATTTTCATTGAATGTTTTTGACACTTTATTATGTATATATATGACAAAAAAAAAAGCATTCCGATGGATGATGCCGGAAGAGAAATTAATTATTTTCTACTTCTAGCATTCTCTAATAGTGGAAACTCAAATTAATGGATGACTCGGAAAATGTAAACAGCAATACTTCACGAGTACCTATAAAATAAAAATATTTCATTTATCTCTTAAAAATATGACACTGCTTTAAAAAAAAACAATGATCTTTATAGAAGAGGGCTAATTATTGCGGCTCTTGACCATCATACTCCGCTACCAAAATTTGAATTTTTTAATCTTGCATAAATCGTTTGCAATATTGGTTGAAGGAGTTGCCATATTCCACCACTAGAGGTCGCTATTAAAGCATTTTGGATAATCTGAAACTGTGAATCTTAATAAGTCACGAAGCCAAAAATAATGTTCAATTTATCTCTAAAAAAAGGACTGTCTGTAAAGGAGGAAGGAGGCTTTTTTGTGAAAACAAGCTAAGATATATTTAATTACTAGCTAGTGTTAACGATTTAGAGTGAACCTTCAGAAAGTTAAAAAACCATTTCCGGTTTGAATCTTCATAAAGTTTATGAAGTCAGCAGAAAATTTAACTGACAATTTTTTAATCGATTAATGGAAACTTTATTCGTGGAAATTAAATTTTCTACCTCATGACAAAAAATTTCAATCACATGCTTTACACCATAAAGAAGCTTTTTAACGCTTTATTTACATAATAAAATTAATACACTAATAATAATTCATCTGTAGTACTAGAAATTAAAAGTGTAAATTCTGCTTTCCTTCTGGCAGGATATTCAATATCTGCCCAAATGACTTCAATAAACATAATAGCATTGTGCAGTGTTCATTTCCATTTATAAATTGCATTTATCACTTTTGCAAGTATTGTTTATTTCCAAGTGAGAATTTAATAAACAACGTCAGTAAACTTTGTACATTTATCATCAGATCACGAAAAGTGAAGAAAAGAATTTCACCGACAGTTATGTGCCCAAAATAAATTCATCACTTAGTTCCTGTTTGACAACAGGCTCCGGCGGAATTTCTTTCACTTCCACTTTAGTACTTTGTACATTAGCATTCAGCATTGGAATACTCTGTACGTTAGTATTTAGCGCTGGAACACTCTGTACGTTAGTATTTAGCGCTTGAGTACTTTGTACATCAGTATTTAGCAACTGAGTACTTTGTACAGTAGCATTCAGCATTGGATTACTCTGTACGTTAGTATTTAGCGCTAGAGCACTTTGTATAATATCATTCAGGATTGGAATACCCTGTACGTCAGTATTTAGCGCTAGAGTACTTTGTACAATATCGTTCATCATTGGAATACTCTGTACGTCAGTATTTAGCGCTAGAGTACTTTGTACAATATCATTCAGCATTGGAATACTCTGTACGTCAGTATTTAGCGCTAGAGTACTTTGAACATTAGTATTTAGTACGTCAGTACTTTGAGTCAAATTGATACTAGGGGTGTGCACGTTACCCTGGGTGAGATGAATGCTGGGGTAACGTATATTGGATTTTCTATGTATCAACATGTGACGTCTTAAGTAACTCTTTGTTGCAAATTTTTTGTTACAGACATCACATTCGTGCGGGCGATCTTTTGAATGCAGTAACATGTGACTTTTTAAATCGCACTTCTGCGCAAATTTCTTTTCACACAATTCACATTGATGTGGGCGTTCTTTCGTGTGAACTGACCAGTGCCTGATTAAATGACTCCTCTGCACAAAAGCTTTACCACACTGACCACACTTATGAGGACGTTCGTTCATATGTATTAGAAAGTGACTCCTCAAATCACTCTTTTGGGCAAATCTTTTCTGGCACACTTCACATTCATGCGGACGCTCTTTCGTGTGCACCAACACGTGATTAGTCAAGTGGTTCCATTTCCTGAATCTTTTGCCACAGACATCGCATCCAAATGGCCGTT
Source organism: Ryuthela nishihirai (assembly GCA_038380435.1). Taxonomy (NCBI): domain Eukaryota; kingdom Metazoa; phylum Arthropoda; class Arachnida; order Araneae; family Heptathelidae; genus Ryuthela; species Ryuthela nishihirai. The sequence continues at coordinate 111,603,319 of JAWZYU010000003.1, read as the reverse complement.
CTTCTGTGTGTGTTGTCAAATGGCTTTTTAAATGGCTGAGAAACGTGAATCCTTTGCCACATACATCACAGGTATGGGGCCGTTCGTTTGAATGCGTTGCTAAATGCCTTGTTAACGTGGTTATCTGCGTGAAAGTTCTAGTGCATAAATTGCAATGGTGCAAAAGTTCTTTTCTGTGTATGGCTAAGTGTTCTTTGAACTCTGTTTTCACAAGGAAAGTTTGTTTACAGAAATCACACACGAATGGGAGTTCTTTTTTATGCACTGTCAAATGCCTCTTCAAATTGCCCTTTTCCATAAATCTTCTATTACAGATTCCACACACATGGGGGCGTTCTTCTGAATGTACTAACGTATGCCGTACTAAATGACTCTTTTGTGTAAATCGTTTATTACATACTGCACATTGATGAGGTTGTACTTTTGCATGTATTAACAAGTGAGCCGTTAAATGGCTTCTTTTAATAAACCTTTTATTACAAGTCTCGCATTGGTGTGGGCGCTCCTGGTCAGGTTTTTGAAAGGCACTTTTTGAACTTGGTTCACCACAGTTCTCTTTAATGATCTGTAAACATTTATCAATATCCACGGCCATTTCAGACTGAATGTGTTTGGGCAGAGGTTCAATGGGTAGAATATCAACAGGTAGTATACATTCGCTTTCATTTCGTCCAGATTCGGTAACATCCATTGTGAAATCACTTTTTATTTGTACTGGAGGTTCATTAATATCCACCGTGATCTCGCTTTTTATTTTGACTGGAGATTCATCCACGACCATTGTAAATTCACCTTTTACTCTCATTGGTAAGTCGTTATCCTCAAGTGTCGAGTCGTTATCTTCAAGTGTCGAATCGTTATCCTCAATTGTCGAGTCGCTATCATCATCCATTAGCGAATCATTCTTGTGATGTGACCCCTCGTCGATATCCATTACGAAATCAGTTGTTTGATATTCCGGTTCAGTCTTAATTTTCAGTGCATCATTTATCGGTTCACTTCCATTGCTTATGAAATCATTATTTGGACACAGTAACTCATCAGCTCTTTTATATTGCAAACTCCCACCGACATTTTTTACCAAATCAACTGCTTGGTTCTGTGGCCCACTCAGCAAGCTCGACAAAATGCTTTTTCTCTCATACGATCTACTCACATCGGGTATTAAATCCTTTCTGGGATTCACTAATTCATTCGTGTGGGTTATGAAATTTTTCTTTTCGTCTTCCGTTTTTTTTATACCAGCTATCAAATCATTCCCTTCATTGTGCGATCTCTTAATGTCCGTTATTAAATCACTTCTTTCATGCTGCAGCGTTTTCTTCCCACTCTTTGTCAAATCAGCTCCTTCATTCTCTGATTTCGTTATATCGTTTAGAATATTACTTTTTGCATTCCTCAGTTTCGCAATAACCGTTATCAGTTTCCTCCTATCATTCTGTGACTTCTTCATATTCGTTATCAAACCACTCTGATTGCGCAAGTTCTTGATATCAGTTACGAAATCGGTTTCGTTTTCCGATTTTTTAATATCACTTATTTCGTCGTAAGGATTTGTTTTAACATCCGGTTCTAAATCATCTATTTCATTTTTCGGAGATTTCTTTATATCAGTTATCAAATCATTTGGAGATTTCATGTCTGTTATCAATTCACTTTTTTTATTATCCATTATCCGATCACTATTTTCATTAATTTTTTTTAAAATATTGGTCAGAGTTAATTATTCACCATGCGAACCAATTGTTTTTCTTCAAATGTTTTAACACACACAAAACATATCCTAACCTTTTTATATATCTAATGAATATCCAGGTAGGAAATCAATTTTTAATGATTTTTTTTTCCTTTTTGCCGTGAAAGAAGCAGTACTCCACAACTTGTTTCTAATCCATATAATGTTGCAGCTTTGTCGCTTATTAGAAAATTTCTTTATAAATAAAGCATGGCGCCAAGATTAGGGTTTTTTCCTTACTTTTATCAGCATCCTGAAAAGAGAATAAGAAAAACTTATAAAATGGAAAAATATGAATACATTGTCATTTAAATTTTCATACAACCTTTAATTACGTGAGTTATTGTAACGTACCTACAAGAAAGTCTCAGGGACCAATGGTTATAAAAATTAATTTCTTATATTTTACCTGGCCAATGCTATCCTCAATAGTATAATACCTAGTTTTTATTTTAGAAAATTCGATCGAAAATATTTTTATAAATCAATAATGTAAAAAAATTAATGAGTGCACAAAAATGTGTTACAAAAAAATCAAAATATTATGCTATAAAGTGACAGAAAATGATTACATTTTAAACTAAATTGACACAAATATTTTAATAAATAAAACATACATTCAAAACTGTAAAAATATACATACTTTAAAAAAATGGTGTTTAAAAAGAAAAAATATTTTGGCAGTTGCCGCGGTGGCGCAATGGTGTGCCTTAGTTCGCACTCATACTGCAATTGCTGGGAGCTGGGTTCGAGTTTTATGAGAGGAGCGGAGATGGCTCACTGTTCACTCAGCAGTGAGCTCGTAATCTGATAGTTCCCAGGTTCGATTCCCACCTGGGTTACCATTGAGATGTATCTCCGTAAAACTCCCACTTTGGGCTAAATGGCCAGGCCACAAGAACGCCAAAGGCTCAGAGAAACTTGGCGGGAGGGTACCCATTGGACAGCTCTCTGGAGACATAGCAATCCAGTGTTCTTTAACGTGCACAGAGTATGGCTCTCTCACACACGGGCAACGGCTTAACATCCCATCCGAGACGGCAGTCTTTCGAAGCTCATGGGTGTCCCCTACTTAGGGTGGGGAGTTTTGCGGAGATAAATGTCAACGCTGGCCCAGGTGGGACTCGAACCTGGAAAATGCAGATTACGAGCTTGGCATGCTACCGACTGAGCCACCTCCGCCCCAATAAAACTAATCATCCTATTAAACAAACTAACCTAAACATATATGAAGTTGGGTCTACAGTCTTAGATTGCCAACCGCTATACATAACAGGAAAAATGCAAACCCATGTTGATCAACTGGCCATTTACAGATACTGTTGGCAGGATATCGTTACCGTGAACGAAAGCAGTACTACAACATTTAGTTTCATTAAGGCTTCTTTAAGATTAAGATTATCAGACTTTAAGACAGTTATCTCAAATATTGCAGGCCGCAAAAGCCGTTTTGTGCGACCTACAAGCAATAGATTTTATCATAATCAAGGTGGCAAACTGTGGCTTACTATCTTGGTTCGACCGCGATAATCATACGCACGTAAGAAGAATATTGCCAGTTTCAGTCAAAGACACTGCAAATGAAATTTAGGTTTATGTTTTGGTATTAAAGTACAGGGTTGCACTTTTGAAAACATGGGTAAAAAACTTTAGCAATTTAGAGGCCTTTTTCTGAAAATCATGAAATCTAAGGGGGAAAACGAGGCATCCATCTGGCAACGCTGACAGCGGATTACAATCTCAGTTTAAAAAAGCATCTAAAGGCGCGAGTTGTGCTTGCTATGATGTTATTTTATTTGTCATATTTAGTATTTCTGCAAGATTAAGAAATCGGATTATCATCAGCCAAGAAATTCCGAGAGTAAATGTTAAAGGTTTGTATTGTGGCCGAGTGGTTAGCGCGCTTGGCTACTGATTCTATGGGACCTGGGATCGAGCCCCGGGTAAGGCATGTATGTTCGTGTTGTTTTCTGCTGAGGTCCTGCCATCCTCTCAGATCTTCTACTGTGGCATATAAACTGACAGGCTCCTGTCAGACCTCTGTGGCAAGCAGCTGCTTGAGGGGGTATTTATTATTATTTTAAAAATCCATATTTTAATGGCTGCACAGAATATTAGACTTGTATAGCGACTAATATTTTTGTAAAGAATATTAGTTATATAGCGGCAAAGCAAGTTTATTATATACAGTTCCCCAGCATCGATTTAGGGCAAATATTTTAAGAATTTGATGCCAAATAATTTTTTTATTCCTTGGAGTCTCTATTTAACTTCGGAATCTTAATAATTAGTAGCGTACGTGAGCCTAATTAACCCTTTCATGACTAAGGGAAACATTTTTCCCCATTTTAAAATTGGTGATTGTCGTATTTAATTATAACCTTATCTGCATTTTTTATACAGAATGTCAAAACAGAACGTATGCCGAACGCAATTACGTAAACGGGAACGTTTAATCCATGTCCATCTTTGCAATAATGTTGCATCTGTGCAATGTCCATCTTTGCTTCACAACCAAAAGAAATTGCTTCGCAGAATATCATAATTAGCACATCATTTTGTATAGTAATTTTACTTCATAATTTTGTATTATTTTAGTTAACATTCTGTTATAATAAACCAATAAATAAAAGACATTGCATAATAAGCCTAACTATAATTTGTGTTACTTTATAATCCATTGGGAAAAATATTTCCCATAAAATTCCAAAAAAAACCCTACACATTGTTATGTATTTTTCTTATGATTTTTATTTATTTTACGTCTAAACAAACTAAAATAAACAGTTACATACTAATATTTACTCTTAGAAACCTTATGGTCCTGAAAGGGTTAAAGGAACTTCTTTTGCTGGTGTAATGATTAATACTAGAAAAATGAAAACAGGTAATTATTTAGGCCGTCCCGTGGCCGAGTGGTTAGCGCGCTTGGCTACTGATTTACGGGACCTGGTTCGAGCCCCGGATTAAGGCATGGATGTTGGTGTCGTTTTTCTGCTGAGGTCCTGCCATCCTCTCAGACCTTCTACTCTGGCATATAAACTGACAGGCTCCTGTCAGACCTCTGTGGACAAGCAGCTGCTTGAGGGGGTATTTACATTTACAATTATTTAGAGTATGGTATTCACATTATTAAAAGGTTTGGGTGAATTCAAATTATGTTTAAGTGGTATGTTTGTGATTGGTAAACTAAGTTTAGAAAGTACTGTTCGGAATTTTGAACGGTAATTATTTTGGTATAGCTATTTCTGCCACCATTATTTTTTTGGAAAAGTAATCCGTGAAAGTAGACCACTTTAATCTGAAAACCCTAGGTTTTCCGGAAACGTGCGGTAACGAGATTATTACCGATTTTGGCAGAACTGCAGTATAGGGTTCTCAACCGCCATCTTGTTTTATTTCGCCGCGGTAAAAAAAAAAGTCAATGGTAAAAGTAGTCCGGTTCTGCATCTACCTTGAGACGCGTATTGAGAGTGTGCATATATATAATTTAAAAGATATATATAAAAGAAATATGCAACGCTACATAGAAGAAAATGATGTTTCTGCACTTAAAAAATTACTGAGAATAATCTCATCAGAACAAGATTTTATTAACAACGCTTATCGCTACAAAATGAGCTCTCGTTTTGCACTTAAAAACCCCGAAAATTAATAAAATCTAATTTTGATGAAATTGTTTAACAACTCTTATCGCTAAAGATTATCGCTTAAGTGCAGAACCTTCGTTCTGCACTCAAAAAAAAATTAATATTCTCATCAAAACTAGATCTCATTAACAGCTCGTCGCTTAAGAATAACTCCTTGTTCCTTACTGAAAAAAAGCGCCAAAAATAAATATCAAAAGTAAATTTCCTTAATAACACTCACCGCTAAAGAATGAACTTAAGACCCGAAAACAAATAATCTCATTAGAGAGAACTATTCTAAATAGCATCTTTGAGTCATAAACATTGGAACGTGCGGATGGATATCATATTGCAACTCAACGTAGATCGGTAAATGATAATCAGAGTACCAGGTACTTGGGTACCCCTAACCTCTTCCATCTGAACGTGTGCCTAGTTGGCATCAGTGTAAACACAAATAAAAATTTAAACAACCAATGGTGGGCCCCGAAGGGCATTAAAAATCAATTTGAAAGTAGTAAGGATGCACAAGAGACCTAAAATGGATGACTTATCTTTGCTGAAAGCCATCATTTTTAGGCCTCTTGTAACTAACTATTCATGACTTCATGGTTGTAGTCAAGCAAGCAGGATATGATTTCATGTGGATTGCTTTGAACTGACTCAATTAAACCACGTGAAAGAAAAAATAGAGTAAATATGGTCGATGCCCAGATCTTTATGGATTTGTCTTAGTTACAAACCATGGGGCATCGACCGCACATCTCAAAATCTTGTTCTGCAAGACCAGAATCTTGTGGATATTGGTGGGAGTAGTGTTCGCCCAAATAGGGGAAGCAAATGATATGATGGGACGTATGGCAAAAGCTTGTGGTCAATGGACAAGACGGAATTTCGTCTGAGAAGAGGTCCCAGCTGACATCTGACGGTGTTCACCTTAGTGATGATCCCACTTGAGTTTCTTATGCAAGGTGACTCCAAGATATTTCACAGTATCTTGCCATCTCATGTCTTCATTCATAAAGAGTAAGGTTTGAGAGTTATTTAATCCTCCTGCCACCAGGTTTTCCTGGGGAAAAGTACAACATGGCGGCTGAGGTTGGGTTGTTTTATCTCTGAGCGGCATTTTTTTTGCACACCTTGGGCTAAATGGCCAGGTCACATGGACCCCGAAAGCTCAGAGGTTGGGAGAGGGGACCCACTGGAACAGCTGTTGGGTGACAGATGGTAGCCTCCCGTCAAGGCTATCCAGCGTGTTCTTTAACGTGTAGAGGGTAGGGCTTCCCGTACACGGTACCACTGCTTAACGTCCCATCCGACGGATGGCGGCCTTTCCAAGCCCATCCGTGTCCCCTATGACCGTGGGCAGGGTGGGACATTTTGCGGAGGTAAATCTCAACGCTGACCCAGCTGGGAACTACAGATTACGAGTCTGGCGCGCTACTGACTGAGCCACCACCGCCCCTGGCGGCTGAGGACCCTATACTGCAACGTAGCCAAGTTTTAATGAAATCTTATTGACGGTGCGTATTCCAATAGCCTTATTCGTAAATTTAGCGATAGAAATAACGACTGTTACTATGTAGCGCGAGGAAGCTGAAATCAAATTTTTAAAAATTTTTGATAATATTCAAACGTACAATTATACATTTTTGTTTCATTCCTATTATAAAAAGAAAAAAGGGTTACAGAGAGTATCAATAAACTGTAAAGTGCTTTATATCACATTTAACAAATACATCCTCCTGCTATAAAGTAGTCCCAAAACTTAATTTCATTCTGTAACATCATAAAAGGTAAACATATACAGTACGGTGCGAATTAGTTGGGACAAGCGAAGGAACGCTAAGTCCCTTCCGCTGCAGAGTCTAAACTGCTGCAAATCTAAACTTGTTCGTAACCACCAAGGGTCATGTTTTGGGGATATTTCACAGCTTCTGGGCCACAGACGCTTCACCCCTATGAAGGAATGATGGACAGTAAAAAGTACATAGGCGTTTTGGAGGCAAAAATGATCCCAACACCGCAGAAGCTGTTTCCTAACGGGGATGGGGTATTTCAACACGATCTGGCTCCATGTCACAATTCTAAGCTTGCTAAGAGCTTCTTTACCCAGCAACATTTGAAGGTATTGGAATGGCCAGGAAATTCACCCGATCTATCCCGTTCTGTGGCCGAGTGGTTAGCGCGCTTGGCTACTGATCTAAAACTGACAGCCTCCTCTCAGACCTCTGTGGCAAGCAGCTGCTTGAGGAGGTATTTATTACTTTTTTTTTAAACCCCATTGAAAATTTGTGGGCCATTATTAAAGCGCGCATATCTAAGATGGATTGCACGACGAAAACAAAAATAATAGAAAGTGTCACGAAAGTGTGGTACCACAACCCTAAAGTGGAGATGTATTGTGTTACCTCTGAGCGCACTTTTTTTGCACACAATGGGCTAAATGGCCAGGTCACATGGAACCCGAAGGCTCAGAGAAGGTTGGGGGGAGGGGACCCACTGGAACAGCTGTTGGAAGACAGATGGTAGCCTCCCGTCAGGACCATCCAGCGTGTTCTTTAACGTGCACAGGTTATGGCTCTCCCGCACACGGTGCCACGGCTTAACGTTCCATCCGACGGACGGCGGCCTTTCCAAGCCCATCGGTGTCCCCTACTGAGCGTGGGCAGGGCGGGGAATTTTGCGGAGATAAATCTCAACGCTGACCTAGCTGGGACTCGAACCTGGGAACTACAGATTACGAGCCTGGCACGCTACCGACTGAGCCACCCCCGCCCCGAAGGAGATGTGTGAAAAGCTAGTGGCATCAATGGTCGTGAGGGTGAAAGAAGAAATTAAAGCTAAGGGAGGGTCACATTCACTATTAAGCAAATAAATATTTAGTTGTGTCTTTGTTACTGCGTTTTCCTATTGTCCCAAACTAATTTGCACAATACTGTAACATAACCAATGAAAATGCAAAATCTTTAAACAATGCACCTAAAAAAAATCCCATATACTAAATCTAGTCAGATAAAACTAGCATCCGGTACACCTAATTGTGTTCTTACGCCACAGCATTAGGTAGCAATAGCGTTCCGCGATAAAAAGTTGGTTGAAAACGCTTTTAATTCCGTAATTAATCGTAATTCCTAAAATAGTTTTTGTGTTTCTACGTTTACCGATCAAAAAACACAGCTATTTGACGTTTGCTTGATTCCCCAAAACCCTTTAATGAAGAAGTAACTATACTAAATAATTACCTTTTGATCAGTTATGGAGCTAGAATTAATTTTATAAGGATTGTTGTTGTTTTATCTCTGAGGCACTTTTTTGCACACTATGGGGTAAATGGCCAGGTCACAAGGACCCCGAAGGCTCAGAGAAGGTTGGGGGAGGATACCCACTGGAACAGCTGTTAGGAGACAGATGGTAGCCTCCCGTCAAGACCATCTAGTGTGTTCTTTAACATGCGCAGGGTATGTCTCTCCCACAAAAGGGGCCACGGCTTAACGTCCCATGTGACGGAAGGCGGCCTTTCCAAGCTCATCATCGGTGTCCCCTACTGACCGTGGGCAGGGTGTAGGGGGGGGGAGGGGTTTGCAGAGATAAATCTCAACGCTGACCCAGCTGGGACTTGAACCTGGGAACTGCAGATTACGAGCCTGGCACGCTATCAATTGAGCCACCCCCGCCCCATTTCGTAAGGAACTTTAGTTGCGAAATATTACTGTTTAATGTTAAATCTATGGAGTGCTACCTCGGAAGAAGTGTATGGATATAAAGAAAAAATATTGGAGCGTAGGAATGCTGTTAGGTAGAAGAGTGGTTTTAATTATTACGCGAAGTGTAGACGTAAAAATTTTGGAAATCTCTCTGAAGTGCATGACTTAAGTCGACTGTCGTGTGTCGAGTAGAGTCCTTTGCTCTCTCGAGCACACAAAGGACCGCTATATGAAGAGAGTTTTGATTGGTCCCCGCAATTCTCTCTGCTAGGAGTGGTGGTGGTAAGCGACGAAAATAGAGAGTTCTCGATGCAATGTTCTTGTCCCGCAACCACGTAGCTGTTCCCCCTTGGGAACCGTTGTGCAGTGGTTCAGGGGACGTCCTCCTGGATATCCGGTGTCATAGGGCTGAGAGTCTCAGACATGACACCAGGTTCCACTCTGACAGAGACTTTTCACGGACGAGAGAGCGCCTTCCTAGTATACGCTGCTCGAATTATAACTCGCAGGGAAGCAGGTAAATGGCTTCGCCCTGCTTTGCGGTGCATCAAATGTAATTGTCTGCCAAGATAATCCACCTCATGGCGTCAGAAAGGAAGCTGAAAGCAGGAACTCGAAACCATTCTAAGTGAATTATGAAAATTCATGCAGAACAGTAATTTTACGATTGACTATTATATAATCATAAAATCTATTATTATGCTTGCTAGTTATTGCTTAGGTTTTGAGAATATAAGTAAAAGGAATTACTTTTGTAGAAGAAACAAAATGGCGGTGTGAGAACCATACTCTAAATAAGTGGTTCTTAAACTTTTATAGCCGTCCCATGGCCGAGTGGTTAGCGCGCATGGCTACGGATGTAAGGGACCTGGATGTTCGAGCCCCGGGTAAGGAATGGATGTGTGTGTCGTTTTTCTGCTGAGGTCCTGCCATCCTCTCAGATCTTTTACTTTGGCATATAAACTGACAGGCTCCTGTCAGACCTCTGTGGCAAGCAGCTGCTTGAGGGGGTATTTATTTTATATCTATCGGGAATGATAGATACAGTGCAGTCTCTGACTGACTATATTTACAGACGACGTTTTACCACTATCCACCATCGCGGCTGAACAGTAATATAGAAGTCCAGCCTTTGGCAAAACCTAAATATAATCTTCGTCCTGGGTCGCCACAACGTTAAAGAACAACGTTGGATGACCTTGACGGAAAGCTACCAGTCTCCTAACAGCTGTTTAGTGGGTCTCCTCCCCCAAAATTCTATTATTAATTTCCTTCTCTGAGCTTCGGGGTCCACGTGACCTGGCCATTTAGCCCATTGTGTGCAAAAAAAAAGAGCTTCAAAAACACAAAAAAGTGACAAAAACTTTCATACTCTTCCCAGCTCTGAACATTTGTGTGCTGGCCATTATAACCCACCGTGTGCAAAAAATTACCGTTGAGATGTAAAACAACCTAATCCTTATTTAAGCATTAATTTTTTTTATGGTGGTCTTTCTTTAAAGTCTGGGTCACTCAGGAGCACCTTTGTGTATCCACCACTCCACATCCAACTGCAATAACTACCACTCAGGGACAGATTACAATCGCCTAATTATCAACTGACCGTAAGGATTTGTTGTAATCCGGCGTTTCTTACTTCTGATAACCAAACTGCAAATGATCTGTGATGCAGCGCTTGTGTTTATGTGGTCAAATGGTGCCAGAAGGTTTATTCATCTATGCCATGAGGCCAGTTTCATGTCAAGTCCCCAAAATTAATGACCACGTAGAACAGACGGTAGAGGTTAACCGAAGAAAAAACAAATGTTTCTCGTCTTTTGGGCTCAAAAATTCCTTAGCTCAGCGAATATACTGTAATTAATTTTAGGTGCGAAGTGTGTACAGGCAATGTTTTGACCGCTAAGAACTTGACTCATGATATGCTATGGATTGCTGACTCGGAATGATTTGTGGCCAACCAACAGCTGGATTCACTCTTAAGCTCGACAGCGAGGATATTTTTTACAAAAGATGAGACTTTATTAAACACGTTATATTGTAGTAGATCAGACACGTACCCAGGTTTTAGTATTGGGGGAAGGAGGGGGGGGGGGAGGTTTGGGGAGGGTCCTGAGAATAAACTTGAGTAGGAAAGGTTAAAATGATATTCTATATGGAACTAAATTTTATAGTTTTTATTTATATTGTCATATATATACTATGGGGCTAAAATTATATTATACAAAGACAATTTTAGATTTAAAAGTTTCAGAGTAGGCAAGTTTGAGATTTCGTATAAGATGACTGGATTTTCGGGGGAGGGGGGCAGTTCTGGATTTCTGGTCCCCCCCTGGTATGTCCCTGCTGTAAACATTAATGTCGGTTCCATTAAGAAAAATTTTGACAAAACGTTGGGTTGTTTTACCTTTGAGCGGCACGTTTTTGCACATAATGGGATAAATGGCCAAGTCACAAGGACCCCAAGGCTCAGAGAAGCTTAGGGGGGAGGGGACCAACTGGACAGTTGTTGGGAGACAGATGTAGCCTCCCGTCAAGGCCATCCAGCGTGTTCTTTAATGTGCACAGGAAATAGCTTTCCCGCACACGGGACCACGGCTTAATCTCTCATCCGACATCCTTTGGAAGATCGGCGGCCTTTTCAAGTCCAGCAGTGTCCCCTACTGACCGTGCGCAGGGCAGGGAGTTTTGCGGACATAAATCTCAATGACCCAGCTTGGACTCCAACCTGGGAACAGCAGATTACGAGCCTGGCATGCTACCGACTGAGCACCCCCCACCCTTTGAGATAAGATTATCACTCACATGGTAATGAAAGCGTCCTTAAGGGCACCGACACTAATACCACCGCCCTCATTGGGGGGGGGGGGGGGGGGGGGGGCTCAGTCGGTAGTGCGCCAGGATCGTAATCTGTAGTTCCCAGGTTCGAGTCCCAGCTGGGCCAGCGTTGAGATTTATCTCCGCAAAAGCCCACGGTCAGTAGGGGACACCATTGGGCTTGGAAAGGCCGCTGTATGTCGGATGGAACGTTAAGCTGTGGCCCCTGTGTGGGATTTTGGGTTGTTTTACCTCTGAGCGGCACTTTTTCTGCACACCATGGGCTAAATGGCCAGGTCACATGGACCCCAAAGGCTCAGAGAAGGTTGGGGGAGGGGACCCACGGAACATCTGTTGGGAGACAGATGGTAGCCTCCCGTCAAGACCATCCAGTGTGTTCTTTAACATGCGCAGGGTATGTCTCTCCCACACAAGGGGCCACGGCTTAACGTCCCATGTGACGGAAGGAAGCCTTTCCAAGCTCATCGGTGTCCCCTACTGACCGTGGGCAGGGTGTGTGTGTGTGTGTGTGTGGGGGGGGGGGGTTGCGGAGATAAATCTCAACGCTGACCCAGCTGGGAACTACAGATTACGAGCGTGGCGCGGTACCCCCACATGTGGGAGAGCCATACTCTGTGCACGTTAAAGAACACGCTATACGGCCTTGATGGGAGACTACCATGTCTCTTAACAGCTGTTCCGGTGGGTCCCCTCCCCCAACCTTCTCTGAGCCATCGGGGTCCATGTGACCTGGCTATTTAGCCCATTGTGTGCAAAAAAGGGCCGCTCAGAGGTAAAACAACCCAACTCTCATTGTGGGCATCGTAATATTGCTTATTGTATAAATTGGCAGTTCTTGTTTTCATTGTTGTAGCAAGCAGTATGATGAGATGGGTGATCCAATTACTGCTCCTAACGTCTAGTGAGTGTCTCCATTCTCTTCCTTTGAACTGGGCTCCTGTTACATCACCTCACAAGGAGATTTGAGAAGCAATATGGCCAAGTGTTGACTTCGAAATCAGGGTAAGAGCAAAAGGGGAGTTGTGATCTGAAGGCCTTAGATAGTGGGTGGGGCTTCAAATTTGCATAATGTTCCTAATAGCATTCGTGTGGGAATGAAGAGCTTCTTTGAACAAGGGTGGATCACTTGTGACGGCGATTCTGTTAAAATCTCTTTTAAAGTTGCACCTAATAGATATGCAATGGTGTAGTTGAACTAAAAACTTGAGGGCTTCGCCCCAATAGATCTAGAAATTATTAAGCAACGTAGAAGCCATCATACCTCACTTTTACAAGTAACCTAAACTTATTGAGATTGTCCACGTGTTCTCTGGGCCGAGTTCCAACTAGATCGAGGTTTAAATTTTTTTCGCTAAACAAAATTTTTGTCAACGTAAATAGGGACACCAGTAGGCTTGGAAAGCCCAGCCCACCGTCAGATGGGACATTAACCTCAGGCCCCAGGGAATAGTAGTGGCAGTTATAGGGGAAAAAATATATATAATATATATATATATTTTTTTTTGGGGGGGGGAGGGGATAGCAGTGAACGTGAACAACTCTTAAAAACTGAACCCACTGATACTGGAACAACGTTCCTTTTCGGCATGAACCCCCCCCCCCCTTTATTTCTTTATCTGGGACTGCTGTGGATAGACTTGATGAGGAAATCTGTTTCCTAACAGTTGCCCTGTGGATTCCGTTTTCCTATCTAGGTTTAAACTCCAGGGATCTTGTACCTGGTCATTTATCCCAATATACGAAGGTGGATCATTTAATTCGTGGACTGCCATCGTTAACAATTAGCACTTTGTATGAATAGGTGATATATTGAGGGGGTATTTATTTATTATTTTTTTATATGGTGACACAGGACTCTTCAAGGACATGGAGCTGTGTGTGTCAGTTGAAACAATTTGCAAAATGGGCTCAACTAGCAGTATACAGTCAGTCTCAGTTTTTTTTCCCGCTTTGGAAAGGTATTTATTTTTGTGTGCGACTTTATGGAGGTAGTAACTGGATGTAGAAACTGAACAGCATGATACGTTACTGCATTTTCTTATTGTCCCAACTAATTTGCACAGTACTGTAGATGGGCATTATTCAGTTGAGGGCATCCGAAATTTGGACAACCAAGGACTGTTCTCTATACACTTGAGTCATTTCTGACTGTATGGGCACCACTTAAACCTTGCTGAACACACTAATGTATCACATATTACATTGCTCAGTTTTCAGACCACAGATAGCCTGCAAAAAATTTCACAAAGACAAACTTTAAAAAAAAAAATGACAGAGCCTGGCTGAATACTGTTCTGCTGTAACTTACAATTGTATCACGTGTTTCAACTTGCACACACTGATCCATGCTATTGAAGAGTGGCTGTGTTGCGATATATCAGGTATTAAAATACAAGAAGCTGCTAATTATTGTGATAGTAGTCCATAAATTAAATGATCCACCTGTAGATACTGGATAAAGACTGAAAAGTTTCACTTCCCAAAACCATAAAACCCCAAACAACCAACCAATCACTTTCAAAAATTGCCAAGTTTATCAAACTAAACTCAGACTGATGGTCAAGTTAATTTTAGGTGTTCGTGCATTTTAAGCATTTTGTGTTAGGGTGTGTGAAAAAAAAAAAACTTTACCTCAGTTTGTCATTTTCGAAAACATTAAACTGCTACAAACTCCTTCCACACTCTTGAAACATTTTTAAAATTTCCAGCAGCAATTTGCTTCTTTTGTTTACATCTAGTTGTATACAAACAATATCTGTCACAACTGCAAAGATAATTAGTCCCTTTACTATGGAACATAAGTTTATCTGCAACGACTCAACATTACTTAGTATGGAAAATGTCAAATTTAACCAGCTGATGGGGTTAAACAGTCTCTAAAAAAAGAAAATTAATTACTCAAAAAAGACTGATATATCCTAAGCAGTTTTCATCACTTTAACTTTCTTTCATAGTAATCTAAGTCTTACTCCACTATTAATCCCATCAGCAGTATTAATAAAAGAATATTATGGCCACTAATTTGCAATGAAATAAAAAAATCCACCAGTCTCTTTTCAGAGATTTTTTCTTCTTTGTACTCAGCATCAAAATCAGTAGCAAAAATAAGAGAATGCAACTCTGTACAATTCTAATCACAGCAAATTTAGACTTTCGAGCAAAACTTAGCAATTTTCTTGATGTTTTGTAAGATTGTATAATTACCTACAAATCTATTTGAATAATATTACTATTTTAATATTTTCTACAAATTATTTATCGAGCTAGAACCATCTTGAAATCTACACAGCTAGTAACTGAATAAGCCTAAACATATCAGAAGTATCTGCCAGTGTCAAAAAACAACATTCTACACAATACCTACTGCTTATGAACCCTTGTTGTTTATCTTGACATTGTCTAATATTTAATTTACCTCAGAACAATTATACAAAGAAGTTTACAAAGTTTGTAAAAAAAAAATAAATTTCTCAGAAAAGGAAATAAAGTTAGTCACCAAGTTACATGGTTTTGAGTTACCCGATTTAAGTATGTAAGAATTTTGTATAGCCAGCCGAACCTGTTACAGCCATCCCAAAGCTCATTGTAAGATTCAGAGCTTGAGTGAAAGAATCATCGATTTAAACCTCATTATTATGGAAAGGAGTTTCTACTTTAAGAGGTGATTTGAACAATTCTTTTCATTTTAAAAGGGGTTTGAGACGTTTACATCACATCAGACACCTTCCAAACAGTCATGAAATCTATACCAGATTGAATCTAAGCTGTTCTGAAGGCACAAGGCTTGATATTGAATTTTGTTATTTTTCCATTTTTTGGTGAAGCAGTGTATAAACTCTGTTTATTTACTATTGATTGATAAGGAACACTTAATTTTAGGCAGGAAACAGAAAAAAAATGTTTACTGGTACTTGTCTTGGCTGTTCTGCTTTATCTGTGAAGCTTCCAAACCAAGATCTTTTACTTTCCATCATTTATATATATTTTACTGCCACCTCTAAGACCAGTATGCTACTATCATTTCCTCTACAACATTCTGTCACAAACAAGGTGTAAGTCTTATTATTCAAATAACTCTGCTCTTTCTGCTCAACAATACTACTGGTTTTAAACATAAATGACAATTAATGACAATTTTTAAAACCAAATGAGTTTTTAAACATAAATGACAATCAAATAGGTAAAGTGTAAAAAAAATTAGACAACATGGCTTTAAGGCATTCTTGCCCTATTACTTTGTAATTACCTACAAATCTACTTGAATGAGCTGGGAATTGGATTTGTGTGCTACCAAACTACTGAGTGAAAACTTCAAAAAAATTGAAATACACCACTCAATGGAAAGGAAGTGGTTAAGTCACAGCACAGATTTAAAATTAACAGAATTACTCTATATCACTATATGGCTTAAAAAGTTGTGACAGTTAGTTGGAATTATTTTTATCTACAAAATTACCTTGGTTTTTCCTTGGTAAATGAAGAACATAGTGGATTCATAATAATAAGGACTGTACTACTCACTAAAGGACAATACTCACCTATTTATCTAATATCAACCAAGGAAAAACCGAGATAATTTTACAGATAAAAATAATTCCAAATAATTGTCTCAACATTTTTTAGCCATTGCAGTGATATAGAGTAGTTCTATTAATTTTACATCACTAAAACTCTATAGAATGAAAATTAAAAGTTGGATGTTACACATTGTGCATTTCACACAATTTAAAATACATCTTAAAATGTGTTATAGTCAGAGGAAATGTTCCCTCTAAGCTGCATGGCAGTGCAGCTTAGATAGATCTCTTGAATGTGGCTCATTTGTAACAGGGATGTCACAATCAGTGGCAGCTGAATCTACCTGTTCATTATTATGGTATGTTTTGGTTGAAGTCAGCAGAATCATAGGCCACTGATACCTGTATATTTTTCAGGGCCCTTTTAGCCAAAACACTGTGGTCAACTAAACAGGCACAACCATTTAAGAAAACACTTTGAATAAGAAGTCAACTGACTACCCACTATTACGTATTTCATTATAAGTTGTGTAGTTGCTTTTCGATTCAATCCAGTTTAAGAGTCATGAATTAAATTTTGCATTTTTTCATCAAACTTTTATTGAAATAATCAAGGGTGTTATATTTATGTGTATATTGTTACTATATAAATATAACATGCTTGATTATTATATTATTATAATCAAGAAATAAGGTGTGTAATCATGAAAAGGTTAAAAACATCAAGTGTTTAGAGCAAAATGATTTGAAGAGCATTCAACTGGTGATGGCCATAAGACCAAATATAATATAATACCCCCTCAAGCAGCTGCTTGCCACAGAGGTCTGACAGGGGGCTGTCAGTTTATATGCCAGAGTAGGTCTGAGAGGATGGCAGGACCTTCAGCAGAAAAACGACACAAACAGCCATGCCTTACCTGGGGCTCGAACCTAGGTCCTTTAGATCAGTAGCCAAGCGCGCTAACCACTCGGCCACGACCAAAACCTATCCACTAATGTAGCAAAAAGAGGCATGCTTAAAAGGTATGCAAAAAGAGGCAAGGAGCTTTTTGTATGCAAAAAAGAGGCAAGGTTAATAAAACACTGTTAAGTGTGCTGAAATGCACTATTGTGGATTCTGAAGATCCCTTCAGAGTCCACAATAGTACATTTCTGCACATTTAACAATGTTTTATTAACAGTGCAGTAATCATGTCTCTTTTTGCTAAGTTAGTGGATAAGTTTTGGTCTTATGGCCATCTATGAATGTTCACATTATTTTGTGTGATAGTAAAGCAATCCTGTGACTTGAAACATCAGTCAATATTATAGAAATTTTATCAAACACAATGGCAGAAAATAATCTTTTGAGAACACAACTAATATCAACAGAAATAGAATTCAATTTTTTTACCATATGAGTAATATTTGTAGTATTATATGGACAATGACTTTGTCATTAACTATTTTGCAACCTAATAATAAATCATTAATAATCATAAATTGTCATAAACTATTAAATGACAATTAATGACAATTTTTAAAACCAAATGAGTTTTTAAACATAAATGACAATCAAATAGGTAAAGTGTAAAAAAAATTAGACAAAATGGCTTTAATTGTAATATTATCTGATGTCATTAACTATTTTTAAATTTTATAATGATATTATAATGAGTATTATAATATATAATATAATAATTAATCATATAATGATTACCTGCCTATAGAATCTGCATTATATGTACTTCTCTACAAGGTGAAAGGTTATGGAAAGTATGTAATTCCCAGTCATTGCTAATAAATGAACTAGTCAATACTAGGTAACTATTGTTAACCTTTATATTGTTGGATTTTTTTCTCTCTAAAAATGCAACTCAACCTTTGAGCCTCATTATGAAACAACTAATGAATAAAATAGTCTACATTGTATACTAAAAGAGAGAGCATTTAATTCTCAACAAAAAATATAAATTTTAAAAGGAATAAAATGGTAGGTAAGCATAAAAAAGGATGTTGCAAGCTCATTTGTTGTGATTTTCAAAAAATTATCTGTCTTGCAACACTTAAAGGGTTAATGATATCTTAACCTTTCCCAGGTCAAGGATGTCTATAGACGTTTTTTGTACAACAAATGAAACTTAAGATTTTTTTTTAAATTGTCGCTTGAAAATTTTCTTACGTGTTTTAAAAATACAAAATTCAAGCTTGAAAAATATTTTTTTTGTTTCAATTGATGCATATTTTATTAAATTACAATTTAAATAATTTGATAAGCCATCTGATTGTCATATTTTAGAAGTGCTATACGGTATTGTCAATTTGTTTGTTAACGTTACTCTGTATTGAAGCAATCACCTGATTTAAGCTCACAAGTTTGATTTGAACTATTATCAACATATTTTGGATTAAATTTTTGAAAATCTCCTAAAAATTAACAAAAAACTGCTATTTCTAAAAACAGACGATTTTGGAAGTAATTTTGAAATATGTACCTTTTTTTGATATATCACTGTAAAAAAGTGTTATTAAAATTAATATGTTACTACAATATTCATATTTTTACTTCCGTAAAATTTAGAATTAAATTCTCTTTAATTGGTATATGACATGACCCATTTCTGTTGATTAGTTATTTATTTAAAATATTCTAAAGTTGACATGTTTATTGGACTCTGCAACAAACCTGGATTTTTCTCAAAGTATGGCATGAAGAAAGACAATTACAAAATGGAAGAAATGTTTACTTTAAACAAGAAAATTATTTTTTTGCTATTCAGAAATAAATAGCCTTTCTATTCATGCTCATTATAATCATTTCTGTCTATTGGTGTTTTTTAAATAAATTTTTATTTTTGTTGTCAGATACATTTTTTACTACATTACTTAATTACCTCTCCAAGTAACTCTAAAAAAAGTCATTAAAATAAAACTAGTCATCTTTTATATCAAATATTTTATTTTCAAAAAATCCAGAATTTAATGCAAATTAATATGGCATATAATATGCCATAATTCCATTCATTAGCTATTTGGGAAAAAATTTCTAAAATTAATTCTTTTTTTTGCCTGATCAGGGAAGGAAAATGGCTGGACGTGGAAAGGGTTAATGCCAGTTATTAATTAAAGGTATTAGCTCCCTAATAGCAGCTGCAATACAAGTGCTAATAAATGAACCTGTCAATACTAGATAACTATTGTTAATAACATCTTAATGCCAGTTATTAATGAAAAGTATTAGCTGCCTGATAGCAGATGAGATATGTTTCCCTTTAATTTTGTTCTTTCATCAAATTTGACTTTTATTAAATTTTTGAAAATGGAATATGTATTTAAGGCTTCAACAAAGGAATAAAGTTGCAAAGCAAAAGAGCTTTTAATAATTCTGTAACAATTCTGTAACATTGAACCTGATGTTTCACATTGCAGAGCTGCTTTACTATCACACCAAAAGTGATGGGAAAATTTAAGATATCCCTTCAGAATCTTCAGCAGAATATTTCTGCACACTTAACAAGTGCTTTATTGACCTTAGTAGTGGACAAGTTATGGTCTTACAATAATCACTCATTGAAAAATCTTCATGTCATTTTGTTCAAAACACTAATTTTCGAACCTTTTTTTTTTCATCATTCCACATTTCAATTCTTGAACGATGACTTAAATATAACCCTTTTTACATTATGAAAATTTATTAAAAAATCATCAAGAAATCCACATTTTTTTTGCATATATGTATTATTTTTAACTTTATATATGAAAGTAAGTCAGAGTAAGGTTCCCAGTTTGTTCCCCACCAAATTAACAACCATCTGGGACTGTACCACCCTGCACTTTAGTACAAAACAGTGTCACTAAGTGGCAGCAGTCATCACTGTTTATACCTGTGCTGTGAGGTGCAGAGTCGGAACAAACTTGAAGATACCACAGATGTATATGAAACTGAAGTTCTAAGCAGTATTTCTAACTTCTGGGAGAACAGAAGTCCTGTCAATGCAACAAAGGAGGAAATGGTGCCATTAGTTGTTTTCATTTTGTATGATTAGGATCTGGTTTGAGTTATAATGCGTATGTCGCTGAGCCACAGCTTACCGTCCCATCCAATGTGTGTCAGCCTTTACAAGTCCATCAGTATTCTCTTTCTCATTTAGAGCAGAACAGCAAAGTTCATTTTTCAATGCAGGTACAGTTACAGTTTGAACTTGAGAACATCAGATTTACAAGCCTGGTGTGTACATACACTCTACCCAACCTAGAGATAGGGAAACTAAATGCATGTGATTTGTTGAACTAAAACAAATATTACAGCTTAGTTTGTAATATGTTGGGTCTTGCATACATAAAACACTAATCTGTTTGTTTATGGGTGGAAAATATTCTTAATAATTGGATTGTGTCTAGTTAGGATATAGTTTCATGGGAGTGGTCAAGGTCTAATACTGTAGGAGCATAAAACATTCTGTAAAATATTTAATTCTGGTAAAAGTCTATACTTATATATAATAGAATAATGAAATGATTATTAAATCTTTTTTGTAACTCTTGTGGTTGAGGAAGCCGTCCCATGGCCGAGTGGTTAGCATGCTTGGCTACTGATCTAAGGGACCTGGTTCGAGCCCCGGGTAAGGCATGGATGTGTGTGTTGTTTTTCTGCTGAGGTCCTGCCATCCTCACAGACCTTCTACTATGCCATATAAATTGACAGGCTCCTGTGAGACCTCTGTGGCAAGCAGCTGCTTGAGGGGGTATTTTTTTTTTTGTGGTTGAGGATAGAAATGGATGCTGCTCACCACCCACCATACACTCCAGCACTGTTGGATTTTCATTTCTTTGGAAAGCTGAAGAAGCATTTTCAAGGACAATGCTTTCCCCATCTGATACTGTCAAAGAGGAAGTATTATAATGATTTCAGGAATGGATGCATTCTTTTTATTGCCAGGGCTTAGATAAGCTGATCAACTGTTATGACAAATGTCTAAGAAATTTGGTGACTTTATGGAAAAATAATATATGTTGGAACATTTCCTGCATATTGTTTTCAGTGCAATTGCTTGGTCTGTAAATGGTAGCTAGGCATAAACTGGAAGGAGAGCTGTGCACCAATCCCCAGTGATGATGCACAGAACCGGCCATGTCTAGCACCTAATGTTCGACCCAGCCTTCTCATGCTGCAGGCCATTTGGTATCTTACAAAAGACATTCTCTTTTGGAAGGGAATGGAAGGGGAGGGCTGCCAGTTCAGTATGTCCTACTGATCTGATCATCTATGGCCACTTTTCTTTTTTTTCTACCCAGTTGAGTTGTCAACTTCACAGGGTCCTGGTGCTGACCATTTATACCCACTAGACTGGACTGGTTCATGGATTTGAGCTTGATTATGGATCCTGGACTTGCTGCACTGGTGGGCTCTGTTGAGGGAGAATCTGCCACTGTGTTTTCTGTTTGCTTGTGGATTGCCAGCCCTAAATGAAGAGAAGCACAGGATACCTTATATTAGCTGGTGGATAATCTTAATCAGAGGCCATCACAGGTACCTGAGCACTCGCATAGCTAGTTGGGCATTATCGATCCTAAACTAGAGTAATGTGTCTCAGGCCCATGCCTGCGATCATGGACAGGTAAAGGTGAGATACTTAAAAATAACATTGCATTTCTCTTTTTCAAGGAGGGAGGATGGAAAGCATCTCCAAAGTGTAGGTTTGCTTCTCAGCAGACATCAGTGATGCTCTCCTAGGATTTGACTACATTAATGAAAAATTTCTTACAGCAAAAATTAAAGACTTGAATGTCATCTGTTATTATGCCCCCACATTGGACTCTGATGAGAACAAGGAGGATACATTTTACAGCCAGCTTCAGGATATTTTGAATTCTGTGAAGAAAGAAGATATCTCTTTTGTGCTTTCTTCACAGAAAAAGATCTCTTCCCACATAAAAACATCCCCATAAAGTGAAATGGACTCTGATTAGGATTATCCACCAGCTGATATAAGGTATCCTGTGCTTTTTAAACCAAAATGTAGAGTCAGTACCAACTTTTGCTTCACTGTTAAAGTTGGTACTGCCTCTAATCTTTGGGCAGGAGTTTTAGGTCCCTTTGGCATTAGTAGTTCCAATGACAATGGTTACATCTCCTACAGATAAGTAAACTTAATGGTTTGTGAATAACTAACACATACTACAAACACTGGGACATTTATAAATATACATGGGTTTCACCTGATGGGTTGCATAGGAATATGATAGATTATATTTTAATTACCAGCAAATGGGCTAGTTCAGTTAGGAATACCAGATCATACAGGGGAGGCGAAATGGGGTCTGACCATTACCTGGTCAAAAGTGTCTTGCAGCTGAAGGATTGCTGAAAGAAGGAAGTTCAGGATTAATAATCACTACCCTACTAGTTCTAACAGAAGGCATTACAATAAGCTTAATAAATGTGTAAAGAATCAGTTAATAGCTGATAAAAATCTTTGGCTTGATAGCTTGGCTGACAAAGCAGAGGAAACAGTAAGACAGCACAACAGCAGGGGATTGTACCAGGATTGTTAACGTTTCATGTGGGAAGAAACAGACAGGTACACAGGGGTTGAAAGATAAATATGGCAAGGTGGTTGAAGGTGAGGATTCTGCGATGGCTAGGTGGGCTGAGCATTTCAGAGATGTTCTAAATAACATGATTATTTCTATTCTCATTGTTGAGGATAGATGCATTATTGGCTTTTATGATGGCCCTTTATATCTCATTCCGAAGTCGCACTGGATAACTCTAAGTTAAAACTGAATAAATCACCAGGGGTGGACAAAATCACCACTGAAATGCTTAGAGCTGGGAACATTTATGTTGTCACATGGCTAACTGAAATTTTGAATATTTTTTATGTTTTGTTCCTAAAGATTTTACTAGAGGTAGTTCTTATGATAATTATAGGGGAATTAGTTTACTTTCTGTTCCAGGTAAAGTTCTTTGCATGATTATACTTAACAGAATTAAGAATTCTGTTGATGGACAACTGTGTGATGAACAGTGTGGATTCAGAGGTGATAGGGGATGTATTGATCAAATATTTTCACTTAGGCAAATTCTTGAGAAATATTTATTTTCAGAAACCTGTGGTTATTAGCTTTATAGATTACAAAAAGGCTTTTGACTCTGTTGATCAACATAATTTGTGGTTGATTGTTAGATCATATGGAATACCTGATAAGTTAGTGTAATGAGAATTCTCTATAATAACAATGAGTCGTGTGTGAGAGTTGGTATCTCTTGCAGTGATTGGTTTAGCATTGCTAGTCGAGTTAGACAAGGGTGCATTCTGTCTCCTTTTCTATTTGGTTATTGATTATGTTATGTGAAATTCTTTGCAAGATAAAAATTTTGGCCTTAAATGATCTAGAGATTTTAAAATTTCTGATTTAGATTATGCAGATGATTTGGCCCTGTTTGCTACTGATGTTGATGAGATGAATTCGTTCATTAGAGCTGTTGATGAGACTGGTAATAGAGTAGGTTTGGTGATAAACAGAGAAAAAACTAAAGTGATGAAAATTGGTCAGGCAGATGGTGCTTCAGTTGCTTTGAATGGCTGTACTATTGAGCAAGTGTCTCAGTTTAATTATCTTGGAAGCTATGTAACAGATATTGGTGATGTGTGGCATGAGATAAATAGAAGAATAGGGATTGCCACTGGGACTTTTAAGAATCTATGGAGAGTGTGGAAAAATAGGTGTGTACACCTAAAGACTAAAATTCAGCTGTATAATAGTTTGGTTCTTTCTAAGGTTAGTTATGGTAGCGAAACATAGACTATTTGTAAGCAGGATAACAAGAAACTTGATGCCTTTGATTCTAGATGCTTACGCCAGTATCTTGGGCTTTAAGTGGTTTGACTTTGTAAGTAATTATGAGGTTAGGAGCTATCAACCTCCTTTGAGCAGCATATTGTGCAGAGAGAGAGACTGCATTGGTTTGGTCATGTTGCCCATATGCATAGCTGCAGATTGGCAAACAGAATTATGAACAGTGTGCCTAAAGGTTTCAGAAAAAGGGGGAGGCCTAGAATGTGATGGGCAGGCAATTTCAAACAGGACCTCGCTAGAATTGGCCTAGAGTGGCCAAATGCAGCAACTGAAGCTCAGAACAGACATGTCTGGAGAGGAAAATTACACGGTCTGGTTGGATCTCCATAGCCCTTGGTGATAAACAGTCTGATAATACACACAGTCAGTCTAAAACATGAGGATTTTGTATGTATGTGTGTGTGCATGCAATTGCTTACCCTCAACAGAAATTAAATATGGAACCTTACTTTCTGACACCCTCATACACCAAAGAGTTGGTTGGTTGGTTGTTTGGGGTTTTATGGTCTGGTTGGACTTCCATAGCCCTTGGTGATAAACAGTCTGATAATACACACAGTCAGTCTAAAACATGAGGATTTTGTATGTATGTGTGTGTGTGCATGCAATTGCTTACCCTCAACAGAAATTAAATATGGCAGCAGCATCTGCCAAGTCATTGCCCCTGATACTGACGTAACTGGGCACACAACAGAAATGGATGGTGGTTGTGGCAGCCAAACAATGTAGTTGCTGGCTGATCTTAGAAAGTACTATGTGAGGCCGATGCCTCACAGAAATCAAAGCCTGTAGCGAACTAAGTGAGTTGGTGCAAAGCACACACCGACAATGATGCTTAGCTGCCATGTGGTTCAAGACAAGACCGATAGCGTGCAACTCTGCAGTGAAGATGGAACACTGCAGTGGGATCTGGTCTACAATGATTCGAGTCATCTGTAAAGACAGGCAAAAAGTCTGGGTACTCAGCACAATGGCTGGCAAAGACTTGTACAGTGGGGGCATAACAGCAGATAGCAATCAGTTCTTTAATGCTTGTCTGAAATTTTGCTGTAAGAAACCTTTCATTAATGCACTCATATCCTAGAAGAGCATCACTAGCATGTCTGCTGAGAAGCAGACCCACGCCTTGGTGAAGCTTATTATCTTCCCTCCCTGAAAAGAGAAATTTAAGATTATTTTTAAGAATCTGACCTTCATCTGTCCATCAAGTTTTTCAAATACTTGAGATCTGACGTATGTTTGTGAGTACAAGAAATCAATTTAATGGCTTATTAATGAGTAATAACTAGCTATAAAAAATATAATTTTTCAGTTAATTAATAAACCATTAGCTTGATTTCTTTTACTTGCAAACATACATCATAAGTAACTAATATATGTAGATGCTGATAAAATTTTGATATGGATAGAACTTTTGTTATCTGCAGAGGGCTCTAAACAATAAGCATATATTAATAATCTTAACTAGGACTACACTAAATATTTGGTCTTTTTTTTTGCATTCAGTTGCTATATTCTGGATCACTATTTGTAGCAGTTAACTGCTTCATAAACTTCTTAACTGATATTTTCATTAGTTTATATTTAATTTTAATACCCCCACAAAAAAAAAAAGATATTTTTGAGTTTTGAAAACCACATTATATGAGTGAACACAAAAACAAAGAGTAGTTTGCATAGTAGTCAGATGGGAGATTTAATTATTTTTTTTAAAAATTATCCCTCAAGCAGCTGCTTGCTACAGAGATCTGGCAGGAGTCTTTCAGTTTAGCCCTACTTTTTAGTTAGCTACTTTCAGTTAGCAGTACAACATTTTGAAATGGACTCCTCCAAATAATGGGGCAGGGGTTGTCAGTCGGTAGCACGCCAGGCTCATAATCTGCAGTTCCCAGGTTCAAGTCCCAGCTGGGTCAGTGTTGAGATTTATCTCCAAAAAACTCCCCGCCATGCCCACGGTCAGAAGGGGACACAGATGGGCTTGGAAAGGCCGCCGTCCGTCGGATGGGACGTTAAGCCATGGCCCCATGTGTGGGAGAGCCATACCCTGCGCATGTTAAAGAACATGCTGGATGGCCTTGATGGGAGGCTATCATCTGTCTCCCAACAGCTATTCCAGTGGGTCCCCTCCCCCACCTTTCTCTGAGCTTTCGGGATCCTTTTCAGGGTCCTTTCGGGTTTTTTTGCACACAATGGTCATTTAGCCCATTGTGTGCAAAAAAAGTGCCACTCAGAGGTAAACCAACCAACCTCCAAATAGTGCTATTCTTTTGTCTTTAATATCCTCTACCTTTTCTGAAATTTTCAGGGCATTAAAGGGTTAATATGCAGTAGAAATAGATCTGTGAAGAAGGCAAGATCACAGTAGCCGAATGCACTAACCATCATCATCATCATCCTCAAGCAGCCATGGTCTATGGAGGTCCAACCAGACTGTGCAAGCAAGTCTATCCTGAGCTACATCTACTGCATCTGGTCACTGCACACCAATTCTAACAAGGTCCTGTTTGACCTTGTCTGCCCACTGCATCCTAGGTCTCCCCCTCTTTCTGAGGCCTTTAGGCACACTGTTCATAACCCTACTCGCCAATCTATAATTATTCATACGGGCAACATGGCCAAACCAACGAGTCTCTCTCTGCACAATATGCTGCTTAAAGGAGGTTGCAAACTCCTTTGCCTAACCTTATAATTAGTTACAAAGTTGAACCACCTAATGCCCAAGATACTGTGTAAGTATCTGGAATCAAAAGCATCTAGTTTCCTGTTATCTTGTTTACAAAGTGTCCAAGTTTCACTACCATAACTAACCCTAGAAAGAACCAAACTATTATACAGTCTAATTTTAGTCTTTAGGTGTATACGCCTATTTCTCCACACTCTCCATAGATTCTTAAAAGTCCCGGCAGCAATCCCTATTCGTCTGTTAATCTCATGCCGCACATCACCATTATCTGTTACATAGCTCCCAAGATAATTAAACTGTGACATCTGCTCAAGACTGCAACCATTCAGATTAACTGAATCACAGCCTGCCTGACCAATTTTCATCACTTTAGTTTTCTCTCTGTTTATAACCAAACCTACTCTACTACCAGTCTCATCAACAGCTCGAATGAAAGAGTTCATCTCATCAACATCATTTGCCAAAAGGGCTAAATCATCAGCATAATCTAAATCAGAAATTTTCCTATCTCCAGCCCATTTAAGGCCAAAATCTTTTCCTTGAAGTGAATTTTGCATAACATAATCAATAACCAAGCTAAAGAGAAAAGGAGATAAAATGCACCCTTGTTGAACACCAGAAGTAATGCTAAACCAATTGCTACAAGACTTACCAACTCTCACACACGACTCAGTGTTATTATAGAGAGCTTTCATTATGTTAACTAACTTGTCAGGTATACCATATGATCTCACAATCAAGCATAAATTATGACGATCAACAGAGTCGAAAGCCTTTTTGAAATCAACAAAGCTAGCAACCAAAGGTTTCTGAAACTCTAAACATTTCTCAAGAATCTGCCTAAGTGAAAATATTTGATCCACACATCCATTACCACTTCTGAATCCACATTGCTCATCACGCAATTGACTGTCAACCAGATTCTTAATTCTATTAAGCACAATCATGGAAAGAACTTCAAATCTTGCAAATCATGGAAAGAACTTGGAACAGAGAGTAGGCTGATACCCCTATAGTTATCACAAAAACTGCGATCACCTTTTTTCAAAATAGGAATAACAATAGCTCTGGTAAAATCCTTAGGAACCATGCCTTTATCATAAAAGATATTCAGAATTTCAGTCATCCAAGTGGTAACCGAAACATTCCCAGCTCTAAGCATTTTGGTAGTAATTTCATCTACCCCTGGGGATTTATGTAGTTTAAGTTTAGAAACAGCCAAAATAACTTCAGATTGTGTTATAGGGCCAACATTAAAGCCACCAATGCATCTATCATCATTGCAAACAATGGGAGTAGAACTAACTACATTGTTTAGAACATCACTGAAATGCTCAGCCCACCTAGCCATGACAGAATCCTCCCCTTCTATAACCTTACCTTGTTTATCCTTCAATCCATGTATGCCTGTCCGTTTTCTACCACACAAACCATTAACTATCTGGTACAGCTCTCTGCTGTTGTGCTGTCTAACTGCTTCCTCGGCTTTGTCAGCCAAACCATCAAGCCAAAGATTCTTATCAGCAGCTAACTGATCTTTTGCACGTTTATTAAGTTCTCTGTAATGCTTTCTATTAGGACTAGTAGGGTATTGATTAAGGACATTCCTGCAGTTCTTTCTTTCCAAAATAAGCTCAAGTACCTTATCACTCAGATAATTCTGCCTCTTCTGCTCCTTTTTTCCTAAAAGAGTACTGTTAGTGTCCAAAAAAGCCTGTTTAAAATGATCCCATCCTTCCTCAACTTCAGTAGTAAGCAAACCATGACTGTCATAATGACTAACACAACACCTAGCACAACACTTTTTAAGTTTAAGTTGCAACACACTTTTAACAAGGTGATGGTCAGATCCAATTTCAGCTCCCCTATATGCCCTGGTATTTCTAACAGAACTAGCCCATTTGCTGTTAATTAATATGTAATCAATCATATTCTTATGCAGCCCATCAGGTGAAACCCATGTGTACTTATGTTTGTCACGGTGTTTGTAATAAGTGTTAGTTATTCTGAATCCATTGAGTTTACTTACCTGTAGGAGACGTTGCCCATTGCCATTGCAGCTACCAATACCAAAAAGACCTATTACTCCTGCCCAAAGGTCAGAGTCAGTACCAACTTTGGCATTGAAGTCACCTAGAACAAGGGTAATATCTCCTTTCTTGACAGAATTCAAAACATCCTGAAGTTGTTCATAAAACCTATCCTTCTCATCCTCATCGGCATCCTCAGTGACAGCATAACAGCAGATAACATTCAAGTCTTTAACACTTGTCTGAAATTTTGCTGTAAGAAACCTTTCATTAATGCACTCATATCCTAGAAGAGCATCACTAGCGTGTCTGCTGAGAAACAGACCCATGCCTTGGTGATGCTTATTGCGTCCCTCCCTGAAAAGAGAAATTTAAGATTATTTTTAAGAATCTGACCTTTATTTGTCCATCTGGTCTCTTGCAAGCCAAGAATATCTAAATTATAATGGTGGAATTCTTGTGTGAGGACATCAAGAGAAAAAGCTCTGTGCAGATCCTCACATTCCAACTACCTAGAAGAGAAAATGGTTAGTGGGATGTTTAAAGAAACTATGTTTATTGAGAGAGGGAATGCCAACAATATCAAACAGCCCCCTAATCGCAGACATGGGGCAATGACCCATTCCCCCACTACTCAAGGCTGAAGCCATCTACACTGCAAGACTTCCTCTAATGTAGAATTTGACAATGCCAATAGAAGCAAAGAGTTCAGGTGCCTGCGATGACTTCTGCTCAGGATTATCCACCAGCTGATAAACATATCCTGTGAATCTATTCACTTGGGGCTGTCAACCCACAAACAGAAAACACAGCGGAAGATTTTCCCTCCACAGAAGCCCACCAGTGCAGCAAAATCAGGATTCATAATCAAGCTCAGAGCCATATATCTGTCCAGTCCAGTGGGTTTATATGGTCAGCACCAGATCCCTGTGTGGTTGACCACTCCTCAGCAGGGTAGAAAAAAAAGAAAAGTAGCCATAGTTGTCCAGATCAGTAGGCCACACTAATCTGGCAGCCCTCCCCTTCCGTTCACTTCCACAAGAGAGTATCTCTTTTGAAAAGTACTAACGGTCTGCACCACAAGAAGGCGGGGTCGGACATTAGGTGCTAGGCCTGGCCAGTTCTATGCATCATCACAGGGGATTGGTGCATAGCTCTCAAACAAATGTTGACTCTATTTTGCTGAATGAAATTTAATAAATTTAACACATGCAAAGAAAATAGAATAGCTGCACCGATCTTGGTTTAAGCTATTCAAAGACATTTCATCTGGTATTTATAAGAGCTAAAAATCAATAAAAAAAATTGCATTAAGAATATGTGGTTGTTTTTAGTGCAAAATTTCTACACTTTTACATCAAAGAAATTTGTTTTTTCTGCAACTGTACAAGATATAATTGTGGCAAAAATAGTTTTTTTTCTTTTGTGGAGTAGCTTATACTTTGAGGAATACGAGCGATATAATAGTGGCAAAACCGTGAGGCCATCACTTGAATAAAGTCATTTATGGGCCACCATTTGCATAGGTCCTCGTATTCCTCAAAGTATAAGCTACTCCACAAAAGAAAAAAACTATTTTTATTACTATTATATCTTAAGCTATTCAGGTAATTAATGGATAAATAATTATCCATTAATTACCTGACAATTTAAACAGGTTGTAGAAAATGCATATCTCAAATTTAAGTGCATTACTGTCTCATGCTTTGTTCACAATGAGCTTGAAAGATGCAAAGGTAAATATAGCTTTAGTTTTAAAGATGCAAACTATAAGAGCATATACTAATTATTATTACACTTATTTCAGTCAATATTATATTTTTAAACAATCTTTAAACGCCAAACACTTCTGTCAGTCAATATTATATTTTTCTACAATCTTCAAACGCCAAGTGCTACGAAAAAGTTTTTTCAGGTTCATGAAAACTTGTTTTGTTTAAATTTTGCATACTTACTACCCCATCCGTACAGTTTGTGAATTAAGAACTCGACAATTATTGTTTTCGAGCGGTACAAATTTACATAGTACAATATACTTTTGACACGATGACAAAATTCCTCGTTTATGTAACAATGAAAACAAGTCAAGAAAAAGTGTTCATCTCCAGTCTTACCCACAAGTAAATTTATAGATTCTTCGTTTTGCCAACTCCCCTAGTTTCACTAATTCAAGATCGCTATTTTAATGATTAATTTTCACTTTTATCACTTAACAAATTTTATAAAACAGCTGCTAATTGTACTCAGCGTTGCCCGATTTGCTTGAAGTAAAAAAAAGCTTGGATCTAATTTGAATATTTAGTTTTTCAGTTTTCTATATTTATGCAAGTGGTGGCCTCGCGGTCATTCCATTTTAGTTTAACCGTTCAATCTATGACACCAAAATATACCTAGTGCACAGGTGACCTAGTGGAGATGAGTTTGGGCCTAATTTTTCTAGCCCGAAGGTGTTGAACCTGAGCCGGAATTATTTTGGCAATTATTTAGTCGGAGAACGATTTTGTGGAAAACAAATTCTCCAAAGCATCGCACTGTAAGGCATATAATTAGAAATGCATATCTCTAATCATTTATTTCAATCGTATTATTAATTATAAGGATATTATGACAAAATTAAGATGCTAATGATATTTGGAACGAAAAATATTGCAAAGAGTAATAGTAGTAGAAACTGAAAGCTCATGGGTAACATCATTATTAGTGCAAATAGCATTTATTTATTAAAGATAAAAAACATGTAAAAAAAGAAATCAAGTACCGAATGGTGTTTATTTTTAATGACTAAAAACTGATTAAAAGGTTGAAATTATAATCAAAACATAGTTTGACTTTTTTCCACAATTACAAGAAATATTTTAAATTTAAAATTTTCTAAGCCCGAAGTCGTCTGTGTTATTTTGAGACCAAACTCATTTCAAATACCTACTTCGATTGAACAGTGAAAAATTTAAAATTTGTCATTTGGTAAAGAATCCAGTTTTCTACATGTGTTGGAACTTAAAGTATGAGGACAAAATACTGAAAGAACCATGGAGGTAGGAAGATAAGAGGAGGAGCATTAAGCACTTGAAAATGATGCTTCGGCGACTGCGCGGCAGCCATGTTGTTCTATTCAAAACATTGATCAGTAGTACAGGTGAGTAACGAAGTGTTGCGCTATAAAAATTTAATTTTTTTCGACATTTGTATTACGGCAGCCTGTTAAGCTTACGGCTGCACGAATCGCCCTTCAAAAAAGATACCAGAAATTACCTTTCATCGGTAAGTTTGTCAGTTTTATAAAAGTTTAAATAATTATATAATGATACAAGCAACTTCGTGTTGAAATTACGTCGCTATGAAATCGGTTTTATTTCGAGTTACAAACCTCGATTTTTCACCAGATTTTTTTTTATTTTCTTCGGATTGTACTCAGTGATAAATGTGAAGATGTACTTCTTATATTGATTGATTGATTTTACGTTACACTTATTTGAGAATTCCTTCTGCAGGCTTTCTCAGTTAAAAACTTTTGTTGGCTATAATTGAATATTAGTGTGTATTCTATTTAATGGATGATGAATTTACATACTTTTAAATAGAGGTGATTAAAATATCAAGGAGTTTCTTTTTTGTTTTTTATTTTACTTTAGGTGGAAGTATTAGATATTATTTTGTTTAAATGTTTCAGTGTTTAAATTCCTCTCTCTTCCTGATTTAATAAGTTTAGTGTAAAAAGTCAAAAGTAAATTACAATAAAGTATTTTCATAAGGTGAGAAATATAATCTTTTTTTTTTTTAATTTGGGTAGCATTTAAGGGTTTTGTTTAAATACCCCCCTTTTTATGGATTGGAGTCATCTTTTTGAATTTCTTTTTAGATTAACTTAATGTGTCTGGTGTAAATTGTCATAGGTGAGTGACAACGATCATTAGTTAGGGTGAAAATTTTTCAAATTGTTTTAATAATTTTAGTTAAAAGAGGAGAGGAGAGTGTAATGCTTTTCTCCTTTTCGTTAATTCTTCGGATAGGGTCCTAATTGTCCCTTTTTAAGGTGAATACTGAATTTATTTAATTCTGTATGGATTTCAAATAGAGCAAGTTTATTGCTTGTAGTTATTTTATTTTTACTTTGGTTGAGGGGTAGGTTAGGCGTACATGAAGATAGGTATGAGAGACAGGAGTCAGGCACTGAGATGGGTTCAAGCCACTGTCTGGAATGTTGCCTTTTCTTTTAAATGGATATTATATTCCCTTCACTCTGTGGATATATATATTTTTTTCTTTTTCTTATATTTTTTTAATTTTTTTTATTTTTGCTTAGTATAATTTTTAGTTGCTTTTTTTTTCATATAGTTTTTTCAGATATTTTGAAATTTTCCTTTGTGGCTAAGGAAAGATGTATTTCAATCCTTTGAGATTTTTTTTTTTGAGAGATTGTAATAATTGTGTATTTTGTATTGATTTTTAACTCTGGTTGAGGGAGGAGAATGAGCATGAGATGGGGGAGAGATGTGAAACATAGAGCTGGATAGAGCAAACATAGAGCTGGTGGGTTTGAGCCACCATCTGGGGCTTTTTTTGTATAAATATATATTTTTTTTAGTTCTTTTTTTTACCTCTTATACTATTGGCTTTATTTCGTTTTGTTAAGCAAATTTTTTTATTTTTGTGGAATGAAAATTTTTTAACGTAAAACATCTATTTTCTGAATCTTACAAATGTGATTTTTTTGCAGTTTAAATGCTGCTATTGCATATAATGTTTAGTGTTTTATCCATAAAACGTTTTCTGCTATTATCAGTGCAGTATAAAAAAACTTTCAAAATCTGGTAATTGTTATTGTCGTATTCAATGAAACACATAAATAGTTCTGCTATACAGTAATTCTGTATGGAAATATTCATTGCATTAAAAAAAAGCAATATAAATTCCAAATAGCTTAAATGGGCTTTCTCTTAGTCGTAAAAAAATAATCTTCCCGTATATAACGCACAATAAAACAATATAGCACGTGAAAAGTAGACTTGATTGCAGCGGCAGACGGTTTGTTTTGAATGCAACAATACGGCTACCGTCCTGCTGCCTAAGCATCATTTTCCTTGCACAGGGAAAGCGCGTTAGGGCGTCTCCTTAGTCTCCTTATCTTCCTACCTCCATGGAAAGAGCTAAAACACGTAGTAGATGATATCGATAAAAATTGTCATGATTATCAGAACTAATCGAAATCATTCTTTTCGGTACTACAGGTTAGCACAAGATTCCTGATATTGTAAAAGTGTAGAGTTTGAATAATCATGTCTTCCTAAATATTGCTTTGTTTCGAATTGATTAACCATAAGAGAAATATATAATTATCTAACATTCTATAGATTTCAGCTAAGCTCTTCTTTTAATTTGAAGAAATTGGTAAAATTTGGGACTGTATTTAATCCTTGCTTTACCATTTCAAATGTGGTTTCACCCACAGATTAGTGGGTTTCACCACCGTAACTTTTTGGTTATGACCTTAAACAGTTCATGACCAATAAAAATTCAGGATGCATAGCCAATCAAAAGGAATCCTTGCAAAACAGTGGAGGGGCTAAAGATGAAACATGGTTCTATTTGCAGAGAGGAAGTATAGGAAGAGAAGGGTGCCAATATACACAGAAGAGAATCGGAGTTGAACCTCAGAAGACTGGATGAACTTCATCATTGAGTTATAGATATCCCAATGAAGTTTTCCATTCGGCCAAGTTTTTAAATTCAGCAAGTTTCGTAAAGATAGAGAATTAGTGGAATAAAAATACTTTGTGAAAAGGATGTTTCCAGCTTGTAGAAATTTTATGCAGTGCATAACAAAATGTTTTACATCTTCTCTTTTACCGCATTATTGATATAGAGCAGTAGAGGAATTTTAATAGACCGTTCGACACCCGATTCTACCGTGACGCTTAGATACGATATTTTGCCGCTTGGCTGGCTAAATTTCTTAGGCTACACGACATCGATAATTCATACTTAAAATTGTCTAAGCTTCGTTTAATGAAACATGTTAAATAAAATGCGACCAATTTTTCTTTACTTTTCAAAGTGTTAAAGTTAATCTTAGGAACACTGAAAATCGCCTTTAAATATCCGAAACTGATTTCACAGTTATGCGTTAACTTGCATAAATGATCGATTATCTTAAATAAATGAACCAAATTATACGTTTATTCACGTATTGCACAATATTCCTTGTATTTTTCTCGTCTATTTGCAGATGGATTTGTTAGACACACGATTAACTAACTATTCTTAGAAAATCTAATATCCTTACTGCACAAATTCCATAGAAACTCATTGGCGAGGCTCTGGCGACTGATACAAATGGCCGTCAACTATGCGTAAATGCTTCAAGAATTCGTTCAAAGGGCGTCTCCAGTTCTGTACTCCTTGCTCCGTGTCCTTATCATCAATGGTCCTTATAGAGTCACTGTGTTGCCATATATCTTGCATCAACTCGTGCCAACAGCTGTTAATTGTTGGCGATTGAGGTAAATAGGGAACTGGAGTAACTGCTTTACGGATCTTGAATGACGCCGCTCCTAGATTACATTCCCTTGGCATAGGTGGTGGGGGGAAATGTAGATCCTGAATTTTCCCTTATGTTATCACTAATCAGAAAAATAATAATCATAATGGTTTTCTTTTCTGTTCCCACTGGGTGTATTATTAAGGGTAGACTATAAAGAACGGCTTTCACAGGTACCTAAAAAAAATTATCGGAATTTTTTTTGCAATCAAATTATGAACTACTAACAAAATACGCCTTGCTTTTATTTGTAAGAAAACAAAAATATTAAAGAGATATAAATATTTATACCTTTACAAAGGTTAATTTTTAGGCTGACCACATTTCTTTGAGACAAAAACGGGATGGGGGTTACGTAATATTCTGTATTCATGAAAAAGTGAGACAATAAATTTTTTTTATTACATAACATATTGAGCTTACCATTATTCTTCAGTGACAGAACCCATACAAAAATTTAGGTAGA
This sequence comes from Ryuthela nishihirai, assembly GCA_038380435.1. Classification (NCBI taxonomy): domain Eukaryota; kingdom Metazoa; phylum Arthropoda; class Arachnida; order Araneae; family Heptathelidae; genus Ryuthela; species Ryuthela nishihirai. The sequence goes on along the minus strand of JAWZYU010000003.1, from coordinate 111,567,337 downwards.
CATAGAGGGGGACTGTATTTCACCACGATCGTACCGAGAGGGACTGTATTTCATCATGATCGTACCATGAATATTTCTAAATGAAGTAATCTTATGCAGCAAATTTCGGTCTTTCAACACCTTATCATAAAACTTCTCCTACTCCATGACACAATTTTGTCTTAGAACTAACATAGCCCTCATTGTCTCAACACTTAATCTACATTTCTCCTTTCACCACATACTGTTCATAACAGAAATCATTCTCTCAACAGGTGCTGTACTTCCAGGAAGACAAAGAATAAACTCTACAATATTACGAAAGTCTTGAAAGTCTAGGCGTTTTTCGCTCATTTCAGAAAAAATCTGTATCCGTCTGTCAGATACATGAATGTTTTCTTTATTCCATTTATCCAACTGCCTCACATTTACATTTTTTTATGAGGGTCCACTGATTGAATGCACAAGTTTCTTCTTTTTCTGTGGGGGCGGGGATGGCTTAGTCGTTAGCGTGCCAGGCTCGTAATCTGTAGTTCCCAGGTTCGAGTCCCAGCTGGGTCAGCATTGAGATTTATCTCTGCAAAAATTTCCTGCCCTGCCCACGGTCAGTAGGGGACACTGATAGGCTTGGAAAGGCCGCCGTCTGTCGGATGGGACGTTAAACCGTGGCCCCGTGTGCGGGAGAGCCATACCCTGTGCACGTTAAAGAACATGCTGAATGGCCTTGACGGGAGGCTACTATCTGTCTCCCAACAGCTGTTCCAGTGGGTCCCCTGCCCCAACCTTCTCTGAGCCTTCGGGGTCCATGTGACCTGGCCATTTAGCCCATGGTGTGCAAAAAAGTGCCTCTCAGAGGTAAAACAACCCAACTTCTGTTTCTGTGCGTATGGCGAGTTCATTGCTCAGGCTGTCCTGTATTTCTTTCTTCTCAAGTGTCTTCCTCAGTAGCACCCACTTGAACTTCCCCACTGCACTTCCACTTGTTACATATTCTAAGCTAGTTTCATTGAAATTCTCAAATACCTCAAAACGCTTAGCCTCATTATTTTCTCCTGAATCTATTAACATTTTCAGTTTTTTTTTACATCAGTTGTTACAAACACTTCACTTTTTCTAGCCTCTAAATTGTTTACAAGATTTTCAATGTTCATGGCTACTTCTGTAGCTGAAATATTATCTTTTTCAATTAAGCCGAGTGGTTAGCGTTTCAACTGTGGCATATAAACTGACAGGCTCCTGTCAGACCTTTGTGGCAAGCAGCTGCTTGAGGGGGTATTTATTTTTTATTTTTTTATGTTTGAAACGTAGACACTTGATCTGCTGCAAATGACAACCACAATTTCAAATAGGGATTTCCAAACAATTTTCGCAACATAATAGGGCATTTTTCTTGAGAAAGAAAATAAGAACGAAGCCCAGCAAACATGCTTAAAATTCTGTCAATTGATGGACCTAAGGCAGGGCCCCACATCCTGAAGTGGGCCCCCAGGCCAGGATCTTTGGTGGATCCCCCTACCTATCGCTTAGGTTAAAGGCAGCATGCTATTCTACAGGATTTAGTGTTAAATAAGTGAGTTTAAATGATGATACAAAAGTAATATTTTTATTTATTAAAAAAACTATATGGATTTACACAATAAAAACTTACAATAATATCAAAAATTATCTCAAAATATATTTTCTAGCTTTGGTCGTTGCAAATTTTTCAATAACTTCAGTAAAATCAACTTGCTTAGCTAAATCATTTTTGATGCACAAAATTGCTAGATGATTAAGTCGCTCTTGACTAGTTGTGCTTCTTTGCCATGTTTTCAATGAATTTGCCAGTCTGCTGAACGATCTTTCAGCTTAAGAAACAGTAACTGCTACTGTACAAAACAGTTCAATGGCGAGGCAGATATTGGCAAATATAACATACAGTTTTTTGTCGTAAATTGCGTTCAAAAGTCTAATCGGGCTTCTTTCAGTGCCGAAAAATGTCTGGTGAATACTTTTAAGGTGAAGGATTTCATGCAGTAAGTCTTCTGACAGATCTTTCTTATATGTGTTTGCAAGTTTTGCTGCTTTTGTGGTAAGCTGACCATCGTCTAAGTTCTGGATATTCAAAATTTGGTATCTGCTGGTGGCTTTGGTATTCACATATGGTATCTGCTGTTTCAAATATTACCTTTAAATCATTGATAATAAAATACAATACTGGGTAAACTAGGATATTCTGAAATCTTGTTCAGGCTCTATAGAAGTTTTCTTTTTGTCGCTTTTTGTCTTCTGTTCATCTCACTTAGCTGGCCGACCCGCCACGCCGGGTTCCCTAATCCCGCGCCCCCAGGCTAGAGCCTGTCAGCCCCACCCTTGTGGGGGCCATGACCTAAGGACAAAAATCTTGTATTTCCATGCTCTATTTAATTTAGCGTAATCGTTTCCTGCAAAGTCACAAAAATTTTTCTGTTCTTCAACTCTGTGTATATATTGAAGCATTTGTATGCTTTCACTGCAAACATTCAATCATCATCATCATCATCCTCAAGCAGCCATGGGCTATGGAGGTCCAACCAGACAGTGCAATTTAGTTCTCCAAGCAAGTCTATCCTGAGCTACATCTACTGCATCTAGCCACTGCACACCAATTCTAACTAGGTCCTATTTGACATTGTCTGCCCACCGCATCCTAGGTCGCCCCTTCTTTCTCAGGCCTTTAGGCACACTGTTCATAACCCTATTCGCCAATCTATAATTATTCATACGGGCAACATGGCCGAACCAACGGAGTCTCTCTCAGCACAATATGCTGCTTAAAGGAGGTTGCAAACTCCTTTGCCTAACCTCATCATTAGTTACAAAGTTGAACCACCTAATGCCCAAGATACTGTGTAAGTATCTGGAATCAAAAGCATCTAGTTTCCTGTTATCTTGTTTACAAAGTGTCCAAGTTTCACTACCATAACTAACCCTAGAAAGAACCAAACTATTATACAGTCTAATTTTAGTTTTTAGGTGTATACGCCTATTTCTCCACACTCTCCATAGATTCTTAAAAGTCCCGGCAGCAATCCCTATTCGTCTGTTAATCTCATGCCGCACATCACCATTATCTGTTACATAGCTCCCAAGATAATTAAACTGTGACACCTGCTCAAGACTGCAACCATTCAGATTAACTGAATCACAGCCTGCCTGACCAATTTTCATCACTTTAGTTTTCTCTCTGTTTATAACCAAACCTACTCTACTACCAGTCTCATCAACAGCTCGAATGAAAGAGTTCATCTCATCAACATCATTTGCCAAAAGGGCTAAATCATCAGCATAATCTAAATCAGAAATTTTCGTATCTCCAGCCTATTTAAGGCCGAAATCTTTCCCTTGAAGTGAATTTCGCATAACATAATCAATAACCAAGCTAAAGAGAAAAGGAGACAAAATACACCCTTGTCGAACACCAGAAGTAATGCTAAACCAATTGCTACAAGCCTTACCAAACCTCACACATGACTCGGTGTTATTATAGAGAGCTTTCATAATGTTAACTAACTTGTCTGGTATACCATATGATCTCACAATCAACCACAAATTATGACGATCAACAGAGTCGAAAGCCTTTTTGAAATCAACAAAGCTAGCAACCAAAGGTTTCTGAAACTCTAAACATTTCTCAAGAATCTGCCTAAGTGAAAATATCTGATCCACATATCCCCTACCACTTCTGAATCCACATTGCTCATCACGCAATTGCCTGTCAACCAGATTCTTAATTCTATTAAGAACTTTACCTGGAACAGAGAGTAGGCTGATACCCCTATAGTTATCACAAGAACTGCGATCACCTTTTTTGAAAATAGGGATAACAGTAGCTCTGGTAAAATCCTTAGGAACCATGCCTTTATCATAAAAGATATTCAGAATTTCAGTCATCCAAGTGGTAACCGGAACATTCCCAGCTCTAAGCATTTCGGTAGTAATTTCATCTACCCCTGGGGATTTATGTAGTATAAGTTTAGAAACAGCCAAAATAACTTCAGATTGTGTTATAGGGCCAACATTAAAGCCACCAATGCATCTATCATCATTGCAAACAATGGGAGTAGAACTAACTACATTGTTTAGAACATCACTGAAATGCTCAGCCCACCTAGCCATGACAGAATCCTCCCCTTCTATAACTTTACCTTGTTTATCCTTCAATCCATGTATGCCTGTCCGTTTTCTACCACACAAAACATTAACTATCTGGTACAGCTCTCTGCTGTTGTGCTGTCTAACTGCTTCCTCGGCTTTGTCAGCCAAACCATCAAGCCAAAGATTCTTATCAGCAGCTAACTGATCTTTTACACGTTTATTAAGTTCTCTGTAATGCTTTCTATTAGGACTAGAAGGGTATTGATTAAAGACATTCCTGCAGTTCTTTCTTTCCGAAATAAGCTCAAGTGCCTTATCACTCAGATAATTTTGCGTCTTCTGCTCCTTTTTTCCTAAAAGAGTACTGTTAGTGTCCAAAAAAGCCTGTTTAAAATGATCCCATCCTTCCTCAACTTCAGTAGTAAGCAAACCATGACTGTCATAATGACTAACACAACACCTAGCACAACACTTTTTAAGTTTAAGTTGCAACACACTTTTAACAAGGTGATGGTCAGATCCAATTTCAGCTCCCCTATATGCCCTGGTATTTCTAACAGAACTAGCCCATTTGCTGTTAATTAATATGTAATCAATCATATTCTTATGCAGCCCATCAGGTGAAACCTATGTGTACTTATGTATGTCACGGTGTTTGTAATAAGTGTTAGTTATTCTGAATCCATTGAGTTTACTTACCTGTAGGAGACGTTGCCCATTGCCATTGCAGCTACCAATACCAAAAAGACCTATTACTCCTGCCCAAAGGTCAGAGTCAGTACCAACTTTGGCATTGAAGTCACCTAGAACAAGGGTAATATCTCCTTTCTTGACAGAATTCAAAACATCCTGAAGTTGTTCATAAAACCTATTCTTCTCATCCTCATCGGCATCCTCAGTGGGGGCATAACAGCAGATAACATTCAAGTCTTTAACGCTTGTCTGAAATTTTGCTGTAAGAAACCTTTCATTAATGCACTCATAACCTAGAAGAGCGTCACTAGCGTGTCTGCTGAGAAGCAGACCCACGCCTTGGTGATGCTTATTGTCGTCCCTCCCTGAAAAGAGAAATTTAAGATTATTTTTAAGAATCTGACCTTTATCTGTCCATCTGGTCTCTTGCAAGCCGAGAATATCTAAATTATAATGGTGGAATTCTTGTGTGAGGACATCAAGAGAAAAAGTTCTGTGCAGAGTCCTCACATTCCAACTACCTAAGAAGAGAAAATGGTTAGTGGGATGTTTAAAGAAACTACGTTTATTGAGAGAGGGAATGCCGACAATATCAAACAGCTCCCTAATCGCAGACATGGGGCAAAGACCCATTCCCCCACCACTAAAGGCTGAAGCCATCTACACTGGAAGACTTCCTCCAATGTAGAATTTGACGATGCCAATAGAAGCAAAGAGTTCAGGTGCCTGCGATGACTTCTGCTCAGGATTATCCACCAGCTGATAAACATATCCTGTGAATCTGTTCACTTGGGGCTGTCAACCCACAAACAAACAGAAAACACAGCGGAAGATTTTCCCTCCACAGAAGCCCACCAGTGCAGCAAAATCAGGATCCATAATCAAGCTCAGAGCCATATATCTGTCCAGTCCAGTAGGTTTATATGGTCAGCATCAGGAGCCTGTGTGGTTGACCACTCCTCAGCAGGGTAGAAAAAAAAAAGAAAAGTAGCCATAGTTGTCCAGATCAGTAGGCCACACTAATCTGGCAGCCCTCCCCTTCCGTTCATTTCCACAAGAGAGCATCTCTTTTGAAAGTTACTAACGGTCCGCACCACGAGAAGGCGGGGTCGGACATTAGGTGCTAGGCCTGGCCGGTTCTATGCATCATCACAGGAGGATTGGTGCATAGCTCTCCTTCCAGTGACTACCTAGCTACCATTTACATTCAATATCAATTGGTAAACAGTGAACAGCACACCGGAGACAATTGTGCATAATGTGTGCCCACAACCAATACTGATAATCTGCCTCTTTAGTTCAGTTTCAAGTTTTCGCCACACATAAAATAGAATGATTTTACTACATTAACACGTAAAGCAGACCCTTTTTTGCCACCTATGCTTGGAGAAACTAAGGGACATCCTAGCAACTCTTATACCTGCAAAGCATTTGAGTCAGTCTCTCCAGTTCCGTATATAGCTCAATTCGACGCAGTCCACAAATTAAATGACCCACCATCGTATGAAACTCATTTTGGAAAAGAAGCGATTTTTTCCAAGGTTTCTTTGTACCAAGTTTTATCTTCACTTTACATTTTAACTGCAAACATTTTGGTATGTCACTGCCTATATGTAATAAATGATTGTTTTCATTTTAAAGTTGTTCATTCAAGTGAGTTAGATTCTTTAAAATGCATTATTTCAGTAATCCCAAGGTAAAGCTGGTGATCGACATATACAACTTTTACGCATAGATGGATAATGGAGGTAATTATTTTGGGGGAGGGAGAAGCATTTTTAGTGTAAAAGGCTAATCGATATGTAAATCTCTTAAAAATAGTTACAAACAATATTCTATAAGTTTAAAGAATTTCTTAGTTTCTGTAAACTTATAGAATATTGCGTTCTAACAATTTTTTACGTTCTAACAATTGCATGGTTTCATGGCTAAAAAAATTAAATATTTGTACAAAAGAAACAATATCCCCTCAAGCAGCTGCTTGCCACAGAGATCTGACAGCTTAATTCAACATAGAGATCTGTGAGACAGGCGAGTCCTCAGATGTTTTACCCGAGGCTCGAACCCAGGTCCCTTTGATCAGTACCAAGCGCTCCAACTACTCGACCACTGGGAACATGATGTAAAATGGGGAAATTTCCCTCCCCCAACGGAAACACTGATGTGGTGGAGGTTGGCCTAGTTTGTGCCAATATGTAGAAGATAATAAAGCGCTGGTTCCTCGGGTTTACATCTTGCAAATATGTAGAAAAGAATAACGAGAAGTTGGTAAGAAGATTAAGCCAGAAACTTCTGTATAAAAATCAAAATTTCCCTTTGTTTCAGTAGTTTTTAAAGAAATTTCTGAAAAATACGTTTAATGCCTTATATATTTCCGTTCCAGTAGCATCGTCAAAAGGGGGAGGGGCGCCATAACCCACCACCTAGATCCGACTCAACCTGTCTGTAGCACACCGCACTAGATAATAAGCAGTGTCCCCCATGTGCAACAAATTCATACTCTACATCAGGGGCGCACTTTGACCTTCTGAGTCCCTAAGCTGCGAAAGGTTTAAGAGGCCCCAATATTTATAAAGTTGAAATCAGGCACGGATCTAGGACTGGAGGTAACTCTTCCCCGACACTAATGCTTTTAGAATGCTAATAAAGATAATGAAGAGAAAAATTATTAAACCTGTGCATATTTTACATCTCAACAAATCATTTAAATATTTTAAAACGAAGAAGGAAAATGTTATACTGCAAATGAAATTTAGTCTCTTGGTCTCACTTTTTTTCCTACTCAACTGCTTCACTGTTACTTTTTCCTAGATCCTGATCTGGTGGGAACATGGATTTATTATTTTGATTGAAGGGAACATCAAAAGTAAATACGAAATAGCTGTGTTGAAAATATTATATTAGCATTGGTATACAATGATGATTGCATACAGTTGAGATAAACACTATTTGTCCAATAGATGAGTTTAAATATAAAAAAAACCCCGACACCGTAAACTTCAAATTTAATTATCTGAGGTACCCTCATAATCGTGAGTACCTAAGCTGGAGCTTATGTGCAAGTCTGGCTCAACTCTGCATGCTAAGGAACACTCCAGATGGTCTTCAAGAGTGGATATCATCTGCCTCTAACAGCTGTCTAGTAGATCGACTTCCATAACGTTCTCTGAACCCTTCCATTTAACCTGTAACCTGGCCATTTAGTCCATTGTGTGCAAAAAAGTGCTCTAAGAGACTAAAGCAACCCAACCGTAATATTAGCAAGGATAACCGGAAATGAAACATAGGGAATATGCTACCAAAAGAAAAAAAAAAAACCTAAAAAGGAATCTAGTTTACATATTTAAAACTTTTTTTAGTATATCCGATATTCAACATAAGTTGAATAATAATTTTTTTTCCATTGCGGTGACTGTTACTGAGAATTTCTGCAGTTGTCCATTGTGAAAGCATTAATTACAAATACAATTAATAATTCTTTGAACATATTTTATTGGCGAATAGTGAATCACCTGTACATCAGCAATGACTATATGTCTTTGTAAAGAGAATAAAGTATGACAAAGTTCTGTACATCCAATAGCATAATACAAAACAAATACACAAAGATTCTACCGCAAACACTGGCAGGAGAATTAAAGGCACATACTTTTCAGATAATTGTGCTGCTCTTGTACGTAATAGTCTATCTAATCAGTAAAAGTAGGATCTCTTCATGTAAAAAGCCGATCTCCTTGTATTTTGGGTACAAATTAAATGTCTAATATTCATTTAAAAAAACTCGTGGCTTCTTATGTATAACATTTCTTCTTATAATCTAAAATGCTGTTTGAAGTATGTGCAAATTTTAACAAATGCAGTTCATGAGGTTTAACCATTTTAAATCTGGGAATGTTTCCTACTTCAGAGAATACTGAATATTCTACAAAACTTAGTACTATATGCTAGTAACAAGTATTTATTTTTAATATTTCTGTGTTAAATAGAAATCTGTATTGTGGCATTATATACTCAAGAAAATTTACCCCTATCCCCAATGAAAGTATATGTGCAAATAATTTTTAATATTAAAATGATTACATCCAGTGACTTCAAATTTTGTTCCCCCCAATAAAATTTAGAAATGGGTTCCCAGTTGGATTTTAAGTTCTGTCGCTATTGCATGGGTTGCACTTATGATACTGTTTAAACCATATTCAATATATAAATACTATATAGTTATGACACTGATTAAATGATATATAATACTTAATAAAACATTTGATATTTAAATATTGTGCAGTTATGATGCTGATTAAACCATATTTAACATTTAGGTACCGAGTCCACTGAATTCAGCAATTACCTATTTTAACGTGCATAAGGAACCCCCTGATTTTTCATCAGAGATATTTTTATTTTAAGATATAATCATTTATTTAAGAATACTATCCATGTATAAGAAACCCCCCTATTTTTGGGACCCAATTTTTGCCAAAAAGGGGTTCCTTATACACGTTAAAATACGGTATGTAAGAAATGCAGTTATATAAATAATTTAAATCTTCTAATTATGAAGTGGCTTTTTTGGCAGCACTAATTTTAGTAGAACAGGCAATGGGAAAAATTCTGTCAAACTAAAAGAAAAAGGTAAAAAGTTTCAATTTTAATTTGATATCAGAATCAAAGTTTTAAGTGTAAAAATCAAATTTTATCAAAATGCTTACAATTTGGAACATACACACACCAACCAAATGCAATAAACCTCATTAAACCACAAATAAGTGACTTTGAAATGAACTAAAATTGTTCTGATTTGAAGGAAATATTTGTGCATTGTACATTAAGGGTCCCAAGTTGCTTGTACAATTTGTCTACAACGTTTTTGAATGAGAGAAATGATTATAAATTATGCCATTACAAAGTGCAGTAATATATCATTGCTATTATGATAATTTAAATTTCTCATATGTAAATATCTGTATAAGATGATGATACACAAATTTAGTTGAATATTTTATATTTAACATGATGATGTCAGTAAATATGTAAGCCCCCTTTTTTTTTATTTACTTTTTTCCATATTTTAGTTATTTTTATTTCAATGGAACACTTTAAGTGAAACTGAAGAAATTTCTTCGAACTTATCAACTTTTCACAGCATTTGTTATTGAGGCAGAAACGACATTCTCAATCTAGTACATCACAGAGTACACTCAAAATTTATTCACATATAACATTAGAAGTTGACAAGAAAATTATTTACACATAATGTTTCCACAAAATTTTAATAGTCTTGCACAAAGTGGATAATTATTATAGCAAATAAAAATGACTAACTTTCATTGAGAGATTAAAAGTTTTTTTTATACTTGAGAGCATATAACATTTGTTGAAGTGCTTAAAAACTTAATTACATTTAATTTTAATTACTGCACTGTGAATATCTACTGTAATTTTTGTTTCGTATTAGAGATTTGTTTTCTAATATTAAAAAGTTTCATTTCTTTATTTTACATTAAACTGACATGACAAAGTTATTTATATTTTTCCTTATTATTATAAAAACAGAAATTTACAAAAATTTGGATATTTTTAGAAAGGACACAAATTATAACTTTACACAGTATTCTTCCTTAAAGGAAAAGTGGGTATCAGCAGAAGTGAATTCAAATAATACATCTGTATCAAATTATATAAGTAATTTTTGTTCCAGCCTTTTAAAATGAAAATGATAAAAAATTTCTGCATATCAGTATTCATAATACAATATTCTATTAATTGGTAAGCATTGAAACATCTTCCAGGTATTGAACATCAGAATTAGTTAGAAATGGCAGTGTTCAAGTATATTTTAGTTAGCCATATAACTGCATAGTTTATGCTAACATTTAGAAACTTGCTTAATTTAAAGATTGAAAGAAATAATTTAAAATCTTGAAACTATGCAAGTTATGAACACTTGCATTGCCAAACTTGAAGAGTAATCAGACCTGAGTTCAGGAAGTGGTTGATGTTTTTAATACTTATTAATTAAAGATATCAAAAGCAAGAATTTACTTTCCTCTAAAAATTTGAAGTTACCCATTTATAGAGTGCAAATTGCTATGTACATATTATAGAATTCTTCATACAACTTAGCAGCTTTGAAGTCCCATAGTCCTGATAATTTCAAACCATTTGGACATTGATGGCCAATATACATTAAATTAAAATGCCTCTATAGAAATTGAATGTCAATATTTACATCTGTATAAATCATACGTATGATACACTAGAAAGTAAAACTTAAATTACTACATTGTAAAAACACTTAAATCTCTCTAATATTATGTTTGCTATTCAAGACACAGTAATGATGATAAATGATAGTAGTTCATAGTTAACTACAAAAAATAAAAATGAAGCATTATTTATGAGATGTAATTTTTTCTGAACAAACATTTTAGTGCAGCACATAAAACATGCACTGCTGCTGTCTAATATAAAATGTTCTAATCAATAAATTATACTGCATTCTAGTTTTAAAATAGTAAGATTGCAGAGGAAGTCTGAAACATTTTGCTTCCAAAATGCATTTTTCAGTCCCTTCATCTTACTGTGTGTTCCAATAGTATATGCCTTTCAAAGTTTATTCCTGACCAGTAATGAAGCTTTTACTTTTTTCATATCTCTCCACACTCTTCTTATCATTTTCATTAAGCCTTAGCAATACCACGGAACAGCTCCATAGGTAAGGGAAATATGATTGTGGAATTTTTCTCTGCTGCAATGGAGTTTAGTGTTTGAAGATAGCGCAACTGCAAAGCAGCAGGGGAATCAGCAATCACTTCTGCAGCTTCTTTCAGTGCTCGAGATGCTCGTTGTTCGCCCTCTGCTGCTATTACCTGTAAGAGAAATAAGAAATATTGACTCAAATTTCGGATTATTAGACACTAGTTGAATAAAAATGAATATAGAACAACATGAGCCAATACTCGTAAATGAATAGATTGACTTCTAATTCAACTTCCTACCAACTTAGGCTATAGAGCAAAATGACATACACAAATGACATTAATTTGAAAATGGAATTTATCTATCCTTATAAAAAACGATAACTTTATATTAATGCATGCAAATACAGGTCCAAATCTAGAAAAAAATAAAGGGAGGGGGGGTAACAAACTAAATTAAGACAAAAAAAAGTAGGGGGGGACTGAAAATATGACTGAATTTCCATTGCGGTATAGCATTTCTCCCTCCGTTATAGAGACCTTTAAAACATTTCATGAAAAATGCAACAAACATACATGCATTTAACAGTTTTTTTATATTTATTACTTTTATTAGCATTCTCAAAGAGTGGAGTCCCCCCCCCTTTGAGGGATCTGACCTGTGCCCCTTTTGAGATCTGGCCCTGCGCAAATCTATAGCTAACTGTGAGAAATTTATGATTATACATTACACAGCTCAAGTTTGATTTTTCTGCTTCTCGTTCATTGATCAATTTTTTTAACTTCTATTTTTTCCAGCTTTTTGTAATTTATCATATCCAAACCTTATATAATAAATATTTTTTGATAGAACATTACATGGAATTCATTTGAGTACTTAGATATTCTTGACCAAAAAAAATTGTCAGAAAAAAAAATGCATTTTTTTCTGAGAATTCTAGGTGCTTGATAGTAGTGAGATAATTTTTTTCGCTGTGATCATTAGTTCAAACAAATTTAAAAGTGGTGGCAAGAATGCAAACCATTTTTATCTCCAGCATTTGTTTTCTACTATATACACAATTAACTACACTGGCGGAAATTGGAAAAAGAACACCCAGAAGAATATTCCTTTAGGAATGTCATATTATGTTAATAGTTAAGGGCAGCAGAAACTGTGATCCAAGATTGACAGTCATTGAATGAAATACTGACATCACTGAGGACAACATGCAAATATACACAGCACGTATTTAAGGACTAGGGCATGAAGTAAGAAGTTATTCATCCTATGTCATTTTTTTCACTGCTCTTTGAAGAAGCTACCATGCCTGGACGATGCAGGCACTCAACTTGTTCAGTTAGTAGAGTTTGAGTGAGGTCGTATAGTGGGTCTTTGGGAAGCAGGTTGATCTTTTCATCAAACTGCACACTGCATTGGACAAGAGGTATCAGCAGTGATGATGGTTTTGATGATCAGAAGAGCATTCGCACACTTGCAGATATGGTTCTGGGCAACACAGAATTATGGATGCATGAGAGGATTGATATATCAGGAGGGCGACGGTGACGGAGCAGATGGCATCACATATTCGATCTTCTGTCGTACCAAGGGTGTCTACAAAAACGATATGCAATCGTCTTTTGGAAGGAAAACTAAGGGCATGTGTGCCACTGGCATAGTTACCACTGTCACCTCGTCACTGTCGAGCACGTTTGTAGTGGTGTCTAGAACGAGTTAATTGGAGGCAAGAATGGCAGTCTGTGGTCTTCAGTGATGAAAGCCAATTCTGCTTAGGAGCGTCTGATGGTCGTTTACACGTCCGAAGGTGACAAGGTGAGCAGCTTCTTCCATCATGCATCTGGCAGTGACATAGAGAGCACACATCCTCGTATGTCTGGCGTTTGTACAGGGTACACTGAATAGCAATATGTACATCAATGACATCGTACAGCTGGTCGTCCTGCCATATTTGAGTATAATCCCAAATGTGATATTCCAGCAGAATAATGCCTGCCCACACTCCACCCGGGCAACTCAACATGCTCTTCAGGCAGTGCACCAAATCCCTTGGCCAGCATGCTCTCCGGACTTCTCTCCAATCAAGCATGTCTGGGACTGGATCAGACAAAACTCTTCCGCTGGCTGCAGCAGGCAATGACCATCGCTGAATTATGTGTCCAAGTTGAAAGCACATGAAATGGTATCCCCCAGCATGATATCCAGCATTTTGTATGACAGATTGCATGCCAGATTGGAAGCTTGTATTGCTGCTTGAGGAGGTTCAACCCCTTATTAAAATGTGCCTTCTGCAAGATGTGATACTCAATGAAAGGTACAATAAACATTGAATCACTTCACAAGTGTGATCGTGTCCTTTCTCAACAAGTTGTTTCTGTTAAATAAATCTCATTACACTTCAATTGTTAATGGTGTTCTTTTTTCAATTTCCGCCAGTGTATTTTATTTACTTATTCTTTTGTTGACATAGTAAGCAGTGTATCAACAGATATGCATTTTATTATTCTAAGCAGTGCCAGTGTAAATAACATCTGCAAAAGGCAGTATTTGGGAGCCGTGCTGCTCCTGTTTTGCAAGTGTTTATAACCACAAAAGTCATTGTAAGTCAACACAGTGCAGCACAGTCTTCTATTCCTTTACATATTATTGATTAAGAGTGCAAAATTCCTAAAAAAAAAATCAAGACATATGGCGACCTTAGTTTTGATGTGCTTTTTGATATCAGATGATCCATCATGACCAATGGAGAACAGTGAACTGCATTTTTCAGAGTATACTACTTCACTGTCTGGTTTGATTTGTTAATGGAAATTTTTATCTCTAGCTCCATATAAAAGTACACCTCCATTTGATATACTCATTTTCAAGACCACACATAACAAAAATAATAAAAAACAGATACAATGAATATTATTGACACATTAAAGAGAAACATTAAAAATAAAAGAAATTCATAAAACTGTCAATGTTACTCATGATATAATAAGCTGAAAAAAAAAAGATTTTCATGAGTTCCATGAAAATCATGATTTCATGAGTTCCATGTCTACAGGACTTATCCTGTGATTCTTTACTACTATCAATGCTAATTCGCAAGTGTCAATTTGAAATGACTGACCATTATGCTCCCTTATTATAAGCTCATATACACTACCATAAGTAATTGAATCATGTGCATATATCATTCTTGAACCATGGAAGCTTCAGTGTGTATGCGGGTCTGCAAGAACTGGCAGAGTGCAAAAACGAGGCAGGAAGAGTAAAATTCTTTCATCATTATGACTGGCAGAGTGCAAAAACGAGGCAGGAAGAGTAAAATTCTTTCATCATTATGACTGGCAGAGTGCAAAAACGAGGCAGGAAGAGTAAAATTCTTTCATCATTATGGCTTTATACATTTTAATTAAGTTTCCCCCTGCTTTTCCCAACTGTAGCTCAACTGGCAGTATTTTAATATTTTATAACACACTTTATTTTTATAAGATTTATTTTTTAATGAAATTATTTCAAAGCAGGTCAAAAGTGGGACAATTTCCAAAAAGCAGGACATTGTAGTAAAAAAGTGTGCAGCTATATTTTTCTAAAAAAACTTGATTTCTAACTATACCACCCAATGATGTAACTTAAACTATAACTTCCTTTTGTGACTGTATGGTTCTTGTATTGCTGAGCATTTTTTCTTTGAAGTGAAAGATAAGTATTTTTCAGAGTATTGACAAAAAATAAAATCTACTCTCATACTCTTTTTGACTTTGATCAAAGCTAGCATTGTTTCATGGGCAACTCTGTTTAAAATAGCATTTGTTAATGACTGCTTTGGTTTTGAGTTCCTTTACATGCAAAAAACATATGTACAACTGACGTAGCAGTTCCATGTTCATGTATTTTTTTCCCTTCTGAAAGGTAGTACTTCTTTACAACTTGGAACTCGGTAAAAAACAAATTTCAAACTCTGAAATTTAGCAACAAAATATTACCACCTCAGGAAGCCTCTCCAGTCTCATTTATTGACATTTTGGTTCCTTTGGGCAATGAAAATAATGAACTTGAAATTTAATGAAAATATTTAAAATCTTAAAAATCTTGTTTTTACACACTAAATGCATTTACGAGAAATCATTTACCTTAGCTCTTGCCTCTCTTGCAGCTTCTGCTTCTGCTGCCATGGCCCTTTGGAGCTGAACAGGCAATCTTACATCTTTCCTGTGATGAAAAAAAAATTGTAAATCAAATTTTCATTTTCTACATGTAAATGTTATTAACTAATGACTAAATCGAGCATTTTCAATGCTGATAAGATGCATTATGAATATCATGCAATTTTTTGTGTACCCCTTAGCAAGTTGAAAAAATAGTATTGAACATTAATATCCTGGAATGTGATATTTCTACAGAAGGATGAATTAAAACATTACATGGGGATATACAGTAAATGCTTGAAAATCAAATGGCTTGGGATTATAGGCATTTTGAGCCTGAAAACTTACTAATTACGGTATAAGTACAGTATAATATTAACACACAGCAAATCTACAACAGAAATCGATTTCAAGATTGATGTGAGAAAGATATGCAAATAAAATACAATGGTCATTCAAATGAATGAGTAGACAAGTTTGAAATAAAGTGTAAACCACCTACTAATCAGTTTAAATTGATCATGCCTATCATTTGAACCAATTAATAATTACTTTTATATTTGCAATATGATACCCCAGAACTGTATCTAGGCTATGGTCAATATGGCTCCTGCTATAGGCACCTTATCAGTTAGGCATTAAATGCCATTTTCAGATACGTGTGAAATTTTCATATATTACCGTCATTGTGCATATATAAGACAATGACATATAGGAATATTTACGATGACAAATGGTTGGGTTGTTTTACCTCTGAGCGGCACTTTTTTGCACACCATGGGCTAAATGGCCAGGTCACATGGACCCCGTAGGCTCAGAGAAGGTTGGGGGAGGGGACCCACTGGAACAGCTGTTAGGAGAAGATGGTAGTCTCCCGTCAAGGCCATCCAGCGTGTTCTTTAATGTGCACAGGGTATGACTCTCCCGCACACAGGGCCACAGCTTAACGTCCCATCCGACGGACGGCGGCCTTTCCAAGCCCATCGGTGTCCCCTACTGACCGTGGGCAAGGCGGGGAATTTTGCGGAGACAAATCTCAACGCTGACCCAGCTGTGACTCGAACCTGGGAATGGGTGACTCGAACCTATGATTATGAGCCTGGCACGCTACCGACTGAGCCACCCCCACCCCCAATGACAAACGGACAAATAAGAATTTTCTTAAATGTTCGAGCTTACCTGCCATGGATGAAAGGCAATGTCCTATCACTTACGCTGTGGCTTTTCCTATTGGGGATCTGAAGGGAAGAGGGCGTACGGAGGTTGTTTTGCAGTTGCGATGAGTTATGAAAGAGTGGTGATATTGCCTTATTGAATTTATGTTGGCTTGAAGAGAGCTAGTTTCTTGTGAACCAGCAAATATCTATTCTAAAAATGTCAGTACAAAGAACTAACCATTCTCCATGCTCTTGTGTTAATTGTGTGTAACCTCAGCATGACACACCCACAGTTCGTTCACAACCAATTCCTAATTTAAAGCCAATTCCTCAATTAATGTTTTTCGTCATCCATGAATCATTCATGTTCTTGGTGAAAGGGCATTTTAAGTGATTTCCCTCCCATCAGCATCACTGCAAAACTGTTTTAGTTTCTGCAGCTCTTTGTTCATCCACTGCAAAAATCCTTAAAGAATAGAAGACAACCATTAAGACTAAAATAATATGGAAGTAGATAAGTATACTCCAAAGTGGAGTGGCATATAGGGAAGGCAGAAAAAAAGAGAACTTTTTCCCTTATTTGTTTCCTTTTTTTACAGAGAGGCTTTTCCTTAAAAAAATTCAATAACTTGTAAGGAAACTTTTATTTCGAAAAACTAATGTTACTTAAATTTGTTCATTAGCAAAGAGAATTCAGAGAGAAGAGAAAGAGCAAATATTATTTTGATATTACATTTTGTTAAAGTGATATTTAAAAAGGAAGAAATTATACTAAGATGATTAGATTTATTTTTCTCTAGGTCCTTGAGCAAATTTTTTTTTAGTTATTAACTACTCTAACAAACAATTTCAGCAACTAAGTTTTAAAAATTTATATAATAATATTATGTCCAAAACTTTATGAAAAGAAAAAGTGTCATTAGAAGGGTATATTCTTTTTCATTTAATATAACAAAATAGTTTACACCATGAACAACTAAAATGGTTATTGGACTTCTACAAGGAAAAACCAAATATGCAACTATTTTCTATTTCAGTGATTTATCGGAAACTTGATTTATATAAATTTCTGATGAATCTAATATCTGAACCCATTTTAACCTTTTTGACCCTTTACAACCTAAAGAAATAAATGCCATTTAAATTTTGCAATTTGGATACCATTGTCTTCAGTGGTTTAGTTTTATTAACATTGGTTAAATATCTTTAAATTTTTTCGATATTTTTTAACTTTTTTTTCAAAAATATTGCATATTTTGTACTGTTAAATATATTAGAAATAAAAATTTTCGTTATATAGTTAAAAAAGGGAGAAAAAGAACATTTCTTTTGTGAAAAAAAGGAGTATAAAAGATCCGAACAAAAATAGAATATGTGTTCTTTAAAAGAAACCTTCTGACCACCCTATTCTGAAACAGTGACGTACATTGCACATATAATTAATAGTAGAATAAAATCTGTCTGAAGTTGAAATTCGTGTAATAAGGAAATTTCTTTGTGCCATCGAAACTGGAATTCATACTTTGTGTTCAACAAGATTATATCCAGTATATTTTTTATGGAGTGACAGAGTGTTGTCATTTCATTTGTAACTTAATAAGCTCAGGAACTGGAATATTTCAAATTCCTAATCATAATTCCACAAGGGAAGAGTTTTAACCATTTCATTTCCAAGAAGAGTGGAGCGTTTGTTTGCTCCACGTTTTTTTTTTCCTGAAATTTTTAGATATTTAAAATTTTTAAATTAAAAAAATGTTATTGTCTAAAATAATGTACATTTTGAATTTTCATGTTTGGTGAAAATAATTTAACATATTTTGTTAGGTGCTTTTTCTTTCCACTCAGGGTATTCTACAAAACCATAGAGTTGAAAGTAAAAAAAAAAAGTGCATTTTTTCTTAAACAATGTGTTTTCCTTTTTTAAAATGAAAAAGATTAAAAAATAACCATTCTTTAGACTAATTTCAACTAGAACTTGCTTTAGTTGACAGTACCAAGAAATTCTTGCATTTCTTCTGCAAGGACAGAGGTCATGACTCAATATATAATTTTAAGTAAATTGCATGGTTAAAAACAAGTTTATATTTATTATTAACTAGCTGAACTGTATTGGTACTGGTAACTTTTAAGAGGCAATCTTTATATTCCGATTCTCACTGCACTAAATGCTAGTTTTGTTAGAACCCCTCCCTCCAACCCTTTACCATACAGATTTAACATAGATATGGTGATGTTGAAAAAAAAAAAGTAAAAGCAAGGAAAAACGATTAAAGGCAGTATTGCCAGCTGTGGAAGAAGAAAACCCACTGAATGTTTCATGGACTGCTGGACAGTTCATAATACCCCCCCCCCCCCCCCAAAAAAAAAAAAAAAAAAAAAAAAAACTACATTAACCTACACACCTTTCATGCCTTGCCTCTGAGAAATTATATATTTTCCAAGTAACTTTTCAACATTCTACATAATGTAAGCTAATGAAGTGAATGGAAAAGGAAGGTGGTCAGAAAATGGCAACAATGGATTCGGAAATGATCCCATAGATAAATATTTTTGCTTCTTAGTATCCCGTGGCTGAGTGTTAGCACACTTGGTTGCTGATCAGAGGTCCGGGTTCGAGCCCCGGATGTGTGTGCATTGTTTTTCTGCTGAGATCCTGCCTTCCTCACAGACCTACTATGGCATATTAAACTGACAGGCTCCTGTCAGACTTCTGTGGCAAGCAGCAGCTTGAGGGGGTATTTTTATTTTCTAAGCCCCCTTTCGGAATTTTGACTTGCTTTCAATTCGCCAATGCAACTTGGAACAACCAAAAAATGTCAAATTTTGAAGCATCTGTAACTATTTACCGATGAGTTATGGCTGCCACAGATATCTCATTTTAGTATTATAGATTATAAGTATATAAAATAAAAATAAATATCCCCTCAAGCAGCTGCATGCCACAAAGGTCTGACAGGAGCCTGTCAGTTTATATGTCATAATAGAAGGTCTGCGAGAATGGCAGGACCTCAGCAGAAAAACAATACAAACATCCATTCTGATTATAAATATAATCCGATTCTATAAAATTCTGATGTCACTTGAATGAAATTCGATGAGAACACTCTTTAACGTTAAACTCAAAGCTAAAGGAAAAATCTCTTTTGCTGGGTTGTATATGAGCTTACGACCTCCTGATAACATATTAAGCATTCTGACCACTGAGCTATCAAACATAGATTTCCTCTAGTAATGATATTAACCTCGTGTGTTCGATCCCAATCAGCAAAAGTCAAATTTTCTTCGAACTTGCAGTTTAATGTTCAAGATCGCTATAATCGACTTTCCCATTTATCTTTTATTAATATTTCATGCATTTTTATTTTCATATCATTGACAACTTTTGGAAAGAATTTGGCAAAAATAAACTACAGTGGACCAAAATGCTCCTTTCTTTTTCATGGTAAAAGGGCTGAAGATGTTACGGAAAGCATTTTTCTTATCTCTTTGCAAATTAAACCTGAGCAAATTGATGGATATATTTTTTCACATTTCTATGCCAAATGCAGTAGTATTAACTTCATATATATATATTCAACAGGATTGAATATTTTTGACTGATTTTATTTCTATGAGAGTGTCACACAATTTCTATCAATAGCATGTATGGAAATTACTCCACCAAGAGAGTATTGGTGAGGTTGGGTTGTTTTACCTCTGAGTGGCACTTTTTTGCACACCATGGGCTAAATGGCCAGGTCACATGGACCCCGAAGGCTCAGAGAAGGTTGGGGGAGGGGACCCACTGGAACAGCTGTTGGGAGACAGATGGTAGCCTCCTGTCAAGGCCATCCAGCGTGTTCTTTAATGTGCACAGGGTATGGCTCTCCCACACACGGACGGGGCCACGGCTTAATGTCCCATCCGACGGACGGCAGCCTTTCCAAGCCCATCGGTGTCCCCTACTGACCGTGGGCAGGGCGGAGAATTTTGCGGAGATAAATCTCAACGCTGACCCAGCTGGGACTCGAACCTGGGAACTACAGATTACGATCCTGGCACGTTACCGACTGAGCTACCCCCGCCCCGTATTGGTGAGGTAATTTCCATCACCCTTGTGTGTTAACTAAATGTAAACTCTTCCTGAAAAGCAAGTAAGAATGGCCCTGAACATAGAGAAATGAAAGTTTGAAACAATGGCTGTAGTTTCAATAAGAACTGGATGTGCAAATTAACTGACAACGAAGACCATTTAGAAAATGCATGTATGGTAATTACTTCACCAAGAGAAATGCTGTTTTTCTTGCCTTCTTTTTGTCAAAGGTCACAAATTATTCATTTTTTAGTAAGCAGGATTCTGGATTTTGCAAATGGAAACACCCGAATCCAAAAATGCATAACCACGAATCTTCAGTAGATGATATAAACAGTTACACTGCGTGGAAAATATCTGAAAAGAACAAAGTTAAAAGCCTCATTGATGATGGTTTTCAAAGATGTGGAAAATGAAAGTGATAAATGGTGTTATATCTTTAAGGTAATCTGGAGATTATGTTTCATGTAAAGAATAATTTAGCTTTAAGAATATCATTAGAAAATAAAACATGGGAATTTAAATCGTGGAATAGCTTTCAATTTAATTGAGCTAGCAAATATGATGCAACTATGAAACAGTTTTCAATGAATAGAATTAAAGGACAATATGACAGTAGCATGCCAGGCTTGTAATCTGTAGTTACCAGGTTTGAGTCCCACCTGGGCCAAGGTGGCTCTAATCTGTGTCCTAACAGCTGCAGAGTGGGTTCCCTTCTCCAACCAGTTACAGTATTGAGTGGCCAAAACGTTTTGCTAAACTCAAGAGTAAAAAATATTGTCTACCATGAACCAAGAGAGACTAAGTGGATTGCCAATTTTATCCTTTGAAAGTGATTTATTCGAAGCAACAAATTTTGTTGATGCTAGTAATGATTTTGGCAACATAAAAGGCAAGATAAAATTAACTTTAAGAAATAAACTACATATCTCCTCTTTAGTGCAATGATTTGCATTCGAGATGCAAGAATAATCATAAATCTATGGGTAACTTTTTGTTGTATACCATAACATTATTATGTTTTATTATTTTAAAAAGTCAATATTTTAATCATAAAAAGGCACATTTCTGATTTTTTGCCATAGGCATCATGAACACTAGACTGTGATACCCACTTTACTAGATAAACTCAAGCAACAAGAAGTTGCATAAGTAAGCCTGTGACAATGAGGTGCAGGGGTTGGCTCAGTCAGTAAGCATGCCAGGATCATAATCTGCAGTTCCAAGGTTTGAGTCCCACCTGAGTAGATATTGAGATTTATCTCCAGTAAACCACCACTCGGCCTTCATTTAGAAAAGGGACACTGGTGAGCTTGGAAAGGCTGCTGTTTGTCAGATGGGATGTTGAATCATACCCTGTTCATGTTAAATAACACGCTGGATGACCTTGACAGGGTTGGGTTGAGTTGTTTTACCTTTGAGCGACACTTTTTTGCACACAATGGGCTAAATGGCAAGGTCACAAGAACCCGAATGCTCAGAAAAAGTTTGGAGAGGGGAGCCACTGGTAAAGCTGTTGAGACTGGATGGTAGCTCCCATCAAGGCCATCCAGCATATTCTTTAACATGCACATGTTATGGCTCTCCTGGCTCTCATGGCTTAATGCCCCATCTGACTCCAAACAGATGACAGCCTTTCCAAGCCATCAGTGTCCCCTACTGACTGTGGGCAGGGCAGGAACTTTTGCAGAGATAAATCTCAATGCTGGCTCAGCTGGGACTCGAACATGGGAACTACGGATTATGAGCCTGGCGTGCTACCGGCCGAGCCACCCCCACCTTAGGTGTTAACAGGAGATGTCCATCTGTCTCACAACAGCTGTCCAATGGGTCCCCTCTCATAACCTTCTCTGAGCTCTTGTCACCTGATCATTTAGTCCATTTTGTGCAAAAAAGTCCCACTTAAATGCAAAATAACCCAACCTGTGACAATGCACTGTGCCTCTTATCAGACTTCAGCTTCCTTCTTGTCATGGCACTTTTTAAAGGTTTAGAAATTTGAAAATTGAACAGGAGATATGCCAGAACTACAGAGACGTTCTTGGTATTGCCAACTACATCTCTACAATATTGTTACTGTTATTTGGAGAGTTGATGTTGTCATGCAACAATTTTTTTACTGAAAAGTCTTTGGTACTTAAGACTATATTACTTGCTTAAATGGCTCAAAGCTTTGCAATATAGTTATGAGTTGATGGTGTCATTACAGTCCAGAAGCTTAATCAACAGTGGATCATGATGTCCAATTAAAACATCAGTGTACTGCACATTTAATTTTGGATGCTTCTGTGCATGGTTTTATCTGGAATACAAATACATCATGTTCAAGCCAATACTTGCCACTGACTCTAATATTGATGAGTTCTTTCTGTGTATACCCATTTCCTTGTGTGAGGACACCAATATCACTCAGTCCATTACCCAGATATAGGAGTTTCCACTTTTCATTTGAATAACCCTTATTTGTTCAAAAGTCCTTTTTTTCATGCTTCTTATGATACTGACTTCTTGCAAGGTTTCTTGCAATGACATAGCTAATGATATAAGTGTCATGCACCTACCTAGCAATGAAAGTAGATTGCTAATCGTAGAAAGCATGTGCTTAGCACATTTGCTGCTGATACCTAACATAGCCAGTGCTATATACTTTGTGCTTACTCGTATCATTGTCTATTCTTTTAGAGATATGTTTCTTGAATGTAGTACTCTTCATATCTTTATGTTGAATGGAGTTTATCTGGCAAAAAATTTCAAGTCTTTAAAGGTTAGATTTTGCAGACTTGACTCTGTATTTTGCACAAAATTAGAAATCATTTACATCATTGTATTGGCATGAGATAAAAAAGTTCTCTTTTCTAAGGAAAAATTATTGCAGAAAAGTTAAAGGCAAAGAGAGCATTTCTGGAAAATAATTTCAATTCTACTCCCATTCTTTATGCTGAATAAAAAGGTTTTTAGGGTTGAATAAAAAGGTTTGAGCCCTGGTAAGGAATGGATGTTTGTGTCTTTCTGCTGAGGTCCTTGCCTTCCTCACAGACCTTCTCTATGGCATATAAACCGACAGGCTCCTGTTAGACCTCTGTGGCAAGCAGATGCTTGAGGAGATATTTTTGAAATAAATTATATGTTTTAATAGAGGGGGGGGGGGGAGTTATTGTTGCATTATAGGGAAGTTTAAAGATAGTTATACAAGACTGGATCTAGGGGAGGAGGGCTTGCCCCTCCTTCTTTAAAAATATTAGTAACCAAAATGGAGGCAAAAAATATTAAACATATATATTAACCAGATTTTTCAAGAAAGTTACTGGGAACCATTAAAACAGAGTGAAATAATTTATACTGGTATGGCATTCCCATTAAGGCTGGATTAATATAATGACTTGGGCCACAACTTCAAGGAGGGCTTTACTGGAGGGAAAGAATAAGAATTTTTGAGAGATATATCAATAAAAGAGAGAAAGATCCGAATCAAAGAGTGAAAGAAGCAGAGAGATGGAAGAATGACAAATTTGACAGTAATGAAAGCTTGAACCCTAATACTCACAAATTTCTCTCTATACCTAATATTATTGGCCGATTCATGCAATTGTAGATAAGACTAGCTTTAAAACACCTGTAACTCCTTAAAATTTAATTAATATTTTTTAAACACGTAAAAATATTGACATGTTTAAATTAAAGAGTTTTTTTTATGTATTTAATGAATTATCAAGGAAGATATCACTCTGAATTTAATATCAAGACATTTTTCTGGTTCAAGACAATTTTTCCTCTAAAACTGATAGACATTAAATTCAGAGTGATATCTTCCTTGATAATTCATCAAATACGTCGATCTTTTCAATTTAAACAATTGTATACTCAGAATATATTTGGCATCTTCATGGCGTGCTTATCATTTTTTCTTGAGGCTGAGTGCAGCTGGGACAATATCTTCATGAGACACAGATAATTGTGTACTGTTGATAGAAAGTTCATAGCATCAATTAGAGATCTTGATTGGCAGCTGGTAGCTCAGTTGTCAGAGCACCTGACATGCTTTCAAGAAGTTGTGGGTTCGTATCCCACCCGGTTCAAGACAAATTTTCCTCTAAAATTGATAGACGTTAAAATTCAGAGTAATATTTTCTTGAATATTGACTTGGTTTTTGTTATTTTTCAGTGATACTGTAGATGCAAGTAAAAAAAGAAGAAGAAAAATAGTACATTCAGTAAATCACTCAAATCTTTTTCTCCTTGCATAACAAAGAATTAAGTTCTCTTTTATTGTTGGGGGTAACTGCTCATGCACAAAATTTGTCCATCTATAGATAACTTGGCACTTATTGAACAGGGTGGGTTTTTGTGGAGGCTCATTTTTTTTTTAAGATTTAGCCTTGGACCAAACAATTGTTAATCATGCCCTGCCTCCATTTGATTTTGGCTTGATCATCCCCCCCCCCCCAATTTTGTGCATGTGGAATTGCAAATTTTTTCATTTAATAGTATCTCTAATAAAGCAAAAGAAAAAACAATTAATATACTTATTCTTATATTTTTACAAAGATTACCAAAATTTAGAATATTTTTTGAAAGGTTTCTTACAGCAAAATTTCAGACAAGCGTTAAAGACTTGAATGTTATCTGCTGTTATGCCCCCACTGAGGATGCCGAAGGATGAGAAGGATAGGTTTTATGAACAACTTCAGGATATTTTGAATTCTGTCAAGAAAGGAGATATTACCCTTGTTCTTGGTGACTTCAATGCCAAAGTTGGTACTGACTCTGACCTTTGGGGAGGAATAATAGGCCCTTTTGGTATTGGTAGCTGCAATGGCAATGGGCAACATCTCCTACAGGTAAGTAAACTCAATGGATTCAGAATAACTAACACTTATTACAAACATCGCGACATACATAAGTACACATGGGTTTCACCCGATGGGCTGCATAAGAATATGATTGATTACATATTAACAGCAAATGGGCTAGTTCTGTTAGGAATACTAGGGCATATAGGGGAGCTGAAATTGGATCTGACCA
The DNA here is from genome assembly GCA_038380435.1 of Ryuthela nishihirai. Classification (NCBI taxonomy): domain Eukaryota; kingdom Metazoa; phylum Arthropoda; class Arachnida; order Araneae; family Heptathelidae; genus Ryuthela; species Ryuthela nishihirai. The sequence goes on along the minus strand of JAWZYU010000003.1, from coordinate 111,541,463 downwards.
TTACCTTGTTAAAAGTGTGTTGCAACTTAAACTTAAAAAGTGTTGTGCTAGGGTTAAAAAATTTACTTTTAATACTGAAGCTCTGAAAGATCCAGTTATAGCCAAAGCTTACCATGATAGGTTACTTAGTCATTATGACAGTCATGGTTTGCTTAATACTGAAGTTGAGGAAGAATGGGGCCATTTTAAACAGGCTTTTTTGGAAACTAACAGTACTCTTTTAGGGAAAAAGGAGCAGAGGAGACAAAATTATTAAAGTGATAAGCTCAAGTGCCTTATTTCAGAAAGAAGGAACTGCAGGAATGTCCTTAATCAATACCTTACTAGTCCTAATAGAAAGCATTACAGAGACCTTAATAAACTTGTAAAGGATCAGTTAGCTGCTGATAAGAATCTTTGGCTTGATAGTTTGGCTGACAAAGCCGAGGAAGCAGTTAGACAGCACAACAGCAGAGAGCTGTACCAGATAGTTAATGTTTTGTGTGGTAGAAAACGGACAGGCATACATGGATTGAAGGATAAACAAGGTAAGGTTATAGAAGGGGAGGATTCTGTCATGGCTAGGTGGGCTGAGCATTTCAGTGATGTTCTAAACAATGTAGTTAGTTCTACTCCCATTGTTTGCAATGATGATAGATGCATTGGTGGCTTTAATGTTGGCCCTATAACACAATCTGAAGTTATTTTGGCTGTTTCTAAACTTAAACTTCATACATCCCCAGGAGTAGATGAAATTACTACGGAAATGCTTAGAGCTGGGAATGTTTCGGTTACCACTTGGATGACTGAAATTCTGAATATCTTTTATGATAAAGGCATGGTTCCTAAGGATTTTACCAGAGCTATTGTTATCCCTATTTTCAAAAAAGGTGATCGCAGTTCTTGTGATAACTATAGGAGTATCAGCCTACTCTCTGTTCCAGGTAAAGTTCTTTCCATGATTGTGCTTAATAGAATTAAGAATCTGGTTGACAGTCAATTGCGTGATGAGCAATGTGGATTCAGAAGTGGTAATGGATGTGTGGATCAAATATTTTCACTTAGGCAGATTCTTGAGAAATGTTTAGAGTTTCAGAAACCTTTGGTTGCTAGCTTTGTTGATTTCAAAAAGGCTTTCGACTCTGTTGATCGTCATAATTTATGCTTGATTGTGAGATCATATGGTATACCTGACAAGTTAGTTAACATAATGAAAGCTCTCTATAATAACACTGAGTCGTGTGTGAGAGTTGGTAAGGCTTGTAGCAATTGGTTTAGCATTACTTCTGGTGTTCGACAAGGGTGCATTTTGTTTCCTTTTCTCTTTAGCTTGGTTATTGATTATGTTATGCGAAATTCACTTCAAGGGAAAGATTTTGGCCTTAAATGGGCTGGAGATACGAAAATTTCTGATTTAGATTATGCTGATGATTTAGCACTTTTGGCAAATGATGTTGATGAGATGAACTCTTTTATTCGAGCTGTTGATGAGACTGGTAGTAGAGTAGGTTTGGTTATAAACAGAGAGAAAACTAAAGTGATGAAAATTATTCAGGCAGGCTGTGATTCAGTTAATCTGAATGGTTGCAGTCTTGAGCAGGTGTCACAGTTTAATTATCTTGGGAGCTATGTAACAGATAATGGTGATGTGCGGCATGAGATTAACAGACGAATAGGGATTGCTGCCGGGACTTTTAAGAACCTGTGGAGAGTGTGGAGAAATAGGCGTATACACCTAAAGACTAAAATTAGACTTTATAATAGTTTGGTTCTTTCTAGGGTTAGTTATGGTAGTGAAACTTGGACACTTTGTAAACAAGATAACAGGAAACTAGATGCTTTTGATTCCAGATGCTTACACAGTATCTTGGGCATTAGGTGCTTACGTAGATTCTTGGGCATCAACTTTGTAACTAATGATGAGATTAGGCAAAGGAGTTTGCAACCTCCTTTAAGCAGCATATTGTGCAGAGAGAGACTCCGTTGGTTTGGCCATGTTGCCCGTATGAATAATTATAGATTGGCGAATAGGGTTATGAACAGTGTGCCTAAAGGCCTCAGAAAGAAGGGGAGACCTAGGATGCGGTGGGCAGACAATGTCAAACAGGACCTTGTTAGAATTGGTGTGCAGTGGCCAGATGCAGTAGATGTAGCTCAGGATAGACTTGCTTGGAGAACTAAATTGCACGGTCTGGTTGGACCTCCGTAGCCCATGGCTGCTTGAGGATGATGATGATGATGATGAAGAAAGATCTGTTTATGTTACTGTAATACAACATTTCAATACCTTTAAATCTGTTCACAATTAGAAATTTTTGGACTCTTTATTAATCAACAATTCCTTGCAGTTCCCAAGTGATCACCTAGTTACAAAGCAGTTGTCAGTTGAATTATTTAATTTCCTGACAGTATGCAATTTTTCTTTTTTAAAGTGGGTGCAGGAATCTCTTTCCTGATACACTCCAGGTATCCTTTTATATATCTTTAAATTTTATAAAAGAATAAAAAATTTCTGACAAAATCATGTGAGAAACAACCACATTTCAAATTTGCACATGGATGTCCATATAATATTGTACTTAACAGAAAGTATAATAGCAATAAAAAAATAAATAAACACCCCCTCAAGCAGCTGCTTGCCACAGAGGTCTGACAGGAGCCTGTCAGTTTACATGCCAAAGTAGAAGATCTGAGAGGATGGCAGGACCTCAGCAGGAAAACAACACATACAACCATGCCTTATCCGGGGCTCGAACCCAGGTCCCTTAGATCAGTAGCCAAGCGCGCTAACCACTCAATAAACTTTTATAATTGAATTTTAGCAATATAACTGCAGAGTTTTTCTACTTACATTTCAACTCGTTCTACTTTAACACCCCAAGGATCTGTAGCTTCATCTAAACTGGACTATAGAGAAATAAATATTAATTTCACACAGTCATTAATATTAAACAAAAAGCATAATTTAGATCTTAAAATACTAACGACTGAAAAAAAAAATCCTTTAATACAATAGTTAAAATGTAAACTATTACAAACACTTATTTCAAAGCTATCTGCTTATTATTTGAATCTCTTTCAGAAAGCATCTAAGTAAATGTACTGCTTTTCCAAATGTAATGATTGGCTTTTAAAATGAAAAAACCAAGTATGATATTTTGGCAAAACCAGTGTTTACTGATATATATTTACATATTACTTTGTTTTCTTATATCATTTAAAAATATTGCATATGCTTGAGTCCAAAAACATTCAGCAGCACAAGAAAAATGATGTTTCTCAATCCATACAATATTCAGCAGGGGTGGGAGGGGAAAAAAAAAGAGTTGCTCAATCTATACAATATTCAGCAGTTAAAATTAAATTAATATTTTTGTTATTCAGAAGAAAAAAAAAGATTTGCTAAATCCATGGAATACTCGGCAGGGGAAAAAAAAGAGTTGCTTAATTCATATAATACTCAGCAGTACAAAAAAGTGTTCTGTTCATTGCTTTAATTTCATACAAGTGCTATAGAATGTATAATGGTATATTCTTTTAAATTTGTATTAAAATTAAATTTTGACAGTGAATTTGGTATAAATAAATAAATACCCCCTCAAGCAGCTGCTTGTTACAGAGGTCTGACAGGAGCCTGTCAGTTTATATGCCACAGTAGAAGTTCTGAGAGGATGGCAGGACCTCAGCAGAAAAACAACACACACAACCATGCCTTAACCCGGGGCTCGAACACAGGTCCCGTAGATCAGTAGCCACTGGGGAGATCAAGATAAGCTTAATGTTGTAAAAAGCAGGACTAAGGAAATCCACTCGCCCATGATGAATGAATTTTCTGATGTGGCTAGTTACTTTCAAAGCTGAGAAACTCATGACAAGGAAATATTTTCAGGAAAACAACTTTCACCAAGTAATGCAGTATCATTAATTTCACTGCATGCTCTTTTTTAATGCATTTGAAAGTAAAATAGTTGTTTTTCCTCTTTCTCCCAAGTTGATTATGCTGTTACCAAGGTTTTGGTAAAAGTTGCTGGATGGCCAGTTTCTAAATTTTCCCACTCCTGGCAATATTATATATATTACTTCAGTTGAAAGCAAACTGAATGGACAGAATCAAAAACATCATTTGTTCTTTACTGCTCAATTGTAAAATTTGAAGTGTACAAAGAGAAATACCTGCATTGTATGGCTGATGGCCTCTCTTTCTGACAAAATCTCAGACAAATTCCTGGTACCCAGAACATTTCTGAGAGTAGTGGCAGCTAAAAGACGAGTTGAGTGCCCATAATCTTCAACATTGGACACTGCAATGGTGGCATTGCTGATGCGATAGTACACAACAGCATCTACAGCAACAGTTACAGAATCTTTGGACAGCACCTGCAGTAGATAGTATTTACAGTATTAATATTTAAAAATGGTAAGAAAAATTAGATTATGTGGTAAAATTTTTATAATAAGACATATTTTACATTATCTGTTATTTTTAAAGAAATCTGTACATTGAAATGTGATAATTAATTTCTGCAGAATGACTCACCATAAAAAAGTTTCTGAACATGATCTTATAAAATGTTACTGTCACCTTCAGTTTTTACTACTTTCACACCATTTTAAAAAGTAAGAAGTTAATGTTGCAAAAATTTTTTTTAGTATTACCACAAAATATATCCATTTTTAAAAGTATTATCAGTTGTTTCCCAAAATATTTCTTACATTTAGGATGGTGCATAAAATTTGACTCAGACAATAAATTGTGTGCCAGACAATATTTTGGATTTTAGAATTGTTTCTTGAAAGATCATTTAATAAATCAGGCATAAAATCAGACAGAACTTAATTGTACACTGGCAGAAATTGAAAAAAAGAACACTATTAATAATTGTAGCATAATCTATGAGATTTATTTAGTAGGAACAACTTGTTGAGAAAGGACAGTGATCACACATGTGAAGTGATTCAATGTTTATTGTACTTTTTAATGAGTATTAGATTTTACAGAAGGCACATTTGAATAAGGGGTTGAACCTCCTTGAGCATCAATACAAGCTTCCAATCTGGCATGCAATAGGTTGTACAAATGCTGGATATCATTCTGGGGGATACCATTCCATGCGCTTTCAACTTGGGCACATAATTCAGCGATGGTCATTGCCTGCTGCGGTCTGTGGAAGAGTCTTTGTCCGATCCAGTCCCAGACATGCTCAATTAGAGGCAATTCCAGAGAGAGTGCTGGCCAAGGGAGTTGGGGTACTGCCTGAAGAACATGTTGAGTTGCCTAGGCAGAGTGTGGGCAGGCATTATCCTGATGAAATATTGCATTTGGGATTACACTCAAATATGGCAGGATGACTGGCTGTACAGTGTTGCTGACATATGTATTGCTATTCAGTGTACTGTACAAACAACTGACACGTACGAGAGAGAGAGCTAATTGCTCCCTACACTATGATGCGCGGTGTGGGCCCTGTGTGTTACTGGTGGATGCACGATGGAAGAAGCCACTCAACTTGTCACCTTCAGATGTGTAAACGACCATCAGACGTTCCTAAGCAGAATCGGCTTTCATCACTGAAGACCACAGACTACCATTCTTCCCTCCAATGAACTAGTTCTAGGAACCACTGTAAATGTGCTCGACAGTTACAGTGGTAACTGTGCCAGTGGCAAACGTGCCCTTAGTTCTGCTTCCAAAATATGATTGCATATCGTTCTTGTACACACCCTTGGTACGACAGAGGATCAAATATGTGATGCCATAGCCGTTCGCTCTGCCACCACTGCCCTCCTGATATGCCGATCCTCTCATGCATCTGTAATTTTGTGTTGCCCGGAACCACATCTGTGAGTGTGTGAATGCTCTTCTGACCATCAACGCCACCATCACTGCCAATACCTCTTGTCCAATGCAGTGTGCAATTTGATGAAAAGATCAACCTGCTTCCCGAAGACCCACTATAAGACCTCGCTCAAACTCCGCTAACTGAACAAGTTGCATGCCTGTGTCGTCCAGGCATGGTGGCATCTTCAAAGAGCAGTGAACAACACAACACAAATCACTTCTTTCTTCATGCCCTAGTCCTTAAATACGTGCTGTATACATTTGCATGTTATCGTCCTCAGTGACATCATTATTTCATCCGACTTTCAATCTTGGATCATGGTTTCTTTTGCCCTTAACTATTAACATATTATAATACGACATTCCTAAAAGAATTTCCTACTGGGTGTTTTTTTTCCATTTCCGCCAGTGTATTTAAATAATAGGCTATACCGCATGTGTGTTACATTCATTTTAATGTAGTCAAAGATGTTATCTCTTGCTGACAAAAACTATTTTTATCTTCAATTAAATTCAAATAGTACATCATAATCTCTTGCAACCATGTTCTTTCAGTTTTTCTTAGGCAAACATTTTGAATTTTCCATCTGCAATGGGTTTAAAAGAAGGCTGTGAAAAACTGTGGCAAAAATTTTGGAATAAAAAAACCCAGGACTTTTACTATAAATTTTAATGGTCTAAAACTTGCTTATAAATATATTGAACAACTGTTGAAAGTATAGTTGAAATCACTTCTATACACAAGCTTGCTTTTATAAATATAGATCAGGTCCATCCAACTCAAACTTAATGAACAGCCACTAGAAAAAAAAACCATTTTTAGAGAGCCACAGGAAAAAATCTCTAAAGAGGAAAATATATATTTCTAATCAGTTATGAACTGAAAACAGAAAAAAAAAACATGTTTTAAAGGAATCAAGAAAATATCTTGATTAAAAAACAAATATATACTTTTTTTGTAACTACTCTGAATTGCAAAATCATTTAGTTATGAACATAAAAAATGTTTGACAAAAAAATTGGAAGAAATAAGCTAGTTCAGTCTATTGAATCATTCAGCCACAAGTTCTTTTGCAATGAGCTGAATTTTGTTATAATCTGTATTTATTGTTTTTCATTTTGGGCAGGTGGCAGTCTCTAATAGGTTTGTTACATATAAAATTAGCCAAGTGTTACATCAACGTGCATTGCTTGAAGGAATCTGGTAAACACGAAATACTACCCTGAAGATCTCTAATTTTAAGAATACCATTTTTTCACCACCGATTGAACCATTTTAATTTTCTATTTTGCACCTTACATCTTTGGGCAACTCCTTAGCTTCTGTCAAAAATTCAAATTTGTAGCCCATACACACATGCATCTTTTACTATTAGAATATTCAGTTTTATACAAGTCATATATATTCTTATGAAAAAAAAAATAAACTGTTGTTTTTACCTCTTGAGGTGGAACATCAAAAGACACAGTTCTGAGGTCAACCTTGCAGTATGTGTCAATACAAGGAATGATGAAAAATATTCCTATAAGAGGGAAAAAGACAATTATTCTACAACAAATACTTTTATTCTTATAATTTTTACTTAAAAATTCTAACATTTTCAAATTGGCTCAGTTTTTGAAAAATTCAAGGTTGTGTAGTCATTTGTAAAAATTAAGAATGTATCAGAAATGTTTCAATATCCCTCCAAAGAGGTGACGAGTGTCGGCAAAATAATGGTAGTTTTTTAGAACCAGTATATAGGAAAATATGTCCAAGAGAGTAAAATTTTAATTGAAAGTGTACCCACATAGTTTTGAACATAATATGCACCATTCATGATCCTGCATATGTCAAACTGGTATTCCACTTCTTTCCGTACACACCACATCATATCTCTTGTTATTTGCTCAGTTGCTTCTCTTATTCTGGCTTTCATACGATTCAGGAATTTTGTCCATGTAAACATAACTCTTTATAAATACCACAAGAAAAAATCAAGGGGTGTCAAATCAGGGCTCCTTGGTGGCCATAAAACTGAACCATCCCTGCCAATCCATCTGTCAGGAAATGTTGCACTAAGAAGTTCCATAATAGGGAATCTCTTGAGAAATGTGGCAGTGCCTCATCTTGTCTGGCGTCTGCTCATTAAACCATTTGGGGGAATGAATAAGTACGGCACTCAATATGATGCCTTTTCTGAATTTGGGAACAGCGATTCCCAAAACCCCACAATTTGCATCATAAAATCCAAATATGATGTCAGTATAGTCACAATTTATGTTCAGAATGAAATTAGAAGAATCCTTAATAGAGAATGGGATCACTAATGTAATACATGCCTCTCAATTTTACCATTTTATTCCATATTTGAATAATTACAGTAGTGTTTCCAGAAAGTTTTAATGAGGAAAGGGTGAGGTTGACATGTTTGTCTCTCATTTACTGTGGTTGATTTAGAATATATGCTAATCCAAGCCCTCAAGATGGGAGAGGGACATAATTTCATAAACCTTCCCCTTGAGTATGTCAATGATTATCATTATATCATTTTTCATATATTTCAATAATTACATATAACACAATTAAAAAGACCTTGCTGAGAAAATAAATAACTGAAGTTCTCAGCTGTTGAGCAATAAAATTTAGAAGTTTTATCCTTCAGACTATTTGCATATTAAAAAGTTTTTAGGAGCAAACAGAAGCATTTTACATTGCTCCATCTTCAGTGAAGTGACTCTATATGGAGATGTTAGGGCTTTCAGAACTTATTTCCACAGGTCATGAAGGGCAATTCCAGTGTTGCAGTTGCAGGGGTTCCCACTTGCAACTGCAATCATCATCACACCATCTATAATCAGGAACGGCAACTTTCCCATATTTCTTACAATAGATTTGTGTTGTCTTACCATAGAGAGTCACTTTTTTGCACACAATTGGCTAAATGGTCAGGTCACAAGGACACCAAGGGCTCAGAGAAGGTTGTTGGAAGGGGACTCATTGAACAGCTGTTGAGGAAACGTCTTATTATAGATGTAAATAATTCTTGAATTCTACATCAACAGGCAATCTGTATATTTATTATTGATTATTTCATTGGGTATTATATATTGATACCAATATTATATATTGATACCAATAAATATATATATATTGATTATTTCATTATGCAGGGGTTATATCCCCCCACCTGGGGTGCCTTAATAACATTTTTTATGGCAATCCTCGAAAATCAAAGACTCAAATACATCAAACTCTCTTCACTCTAGTAGAATGAAATATATGAAACCCTATCCCTCCAGGGCAGAAGTTGGTTCAATCAGTAGAACACCAGGTTTGTAATATATAGTTCCCAGGTTCGAGTCCCAATTGTGTAAGCATTGAGATTTATCTCCACTAATCACCACCTTGTTCTTGGTGAGAAAGGAGACATCAATGGGCATGAAAAAGGCTTCCATCCATTGGATGGAATGTGAATAATGGCCCAGTCAGTGTACAGGAGAGCCATACCCTGTGCACATTAAAGAATGCACTGCATGGACTTGACAGGAGGCTTCCATCTCCTAACTGCTGTCCAATGGACCCCCTAACATTTCTCTGAGCTCTTGGGGTCTGTATGACCAGGTCATTTTGCCCACTAGATGCAAAATATGTGCTACTTAGAGGTAAAAACAACTGAACTTAACCCCTCCCCTAACCAAAGTTTTTGGGTATGCCACTTCATCATTATGCAGGGTGTTTCAAAAAGGATGCAACCCTCTATCGTATTTTTCTATTTAAACTTGGCAAAAGATGCAAATTAGATATATATCTACCTTTACAACAGATGTTGCAAGTGATTTCCTGCAACCTGGATGCAGGTTCATACCTGTTTCATGCCATTAGCAGCCACCTTTCATAATGTTTGTTTTCTTATGTTTAAAATCTCCCTTTCAATGTTAGCCTTCAAGTGTATGAGGATTGTTTTGAAACACTAAATATTTGAGATATCCCCAAAGGAAAAAATCTGGAGGCGTAAGATCTGGGAATCTTTGGGGCCACAAAATTTTTAAAATCAAATGATCACCAAAAAATTCCTGTAACATGACCATTGCGTTATTTGCAGTATAAGCGGTCGCGCCATCTTGTTGAAACCAACATTCTCATTCATTCACATCCAATAGTGCGATAAACTGTTGGATGAGGTCACTATAAACTTCACCAGTTACAGTTGGGTCAAAAAATAAAGGCCCTATCACATGACGATGGGAAACTGCACACTAAACATCAATTTTTCATGCGTGTAATGGTTGTTTCTGAAAAGGATGAGGATTTTCACTGCTCCATATTCAACTGTTTTGACTTGTTCACATACCCATCCAAGTGAAACCAAGCCTTGTCACTAAAATAAACATGGTCCAACACCACAATTCCATTTTTATCAACAAAAGAACGAAACCAACGAAAGTACCATAAACGTTTTTCATGGTCTGGTTCTTTCAGTTCATGAAGGACACCAATGCGGTGGGCATGAAATTTTAACCTCTTTGTAGCCCTGAAAACAGTAGCTGGTGACATTCCAAACTATGAAGATAACTTTCTAAGAGATTTTCTGGGTGAGCGAGTTAAAAGCTGAGACACATCATCAAGAACTTCAGCAGTTAACAGTGATGGCCGGCCTGGGCTCTTTCGATTCCTGTACAGATCCAGTGTCACGAAATTTATCAATCAAACGAGATATTGTCAACTTGTTGGGAACTGCAGATTGAGAAAACTTCAACTCAAACTCCTCTCTCACACGTTTGTAAGATTTATACACACAATAAGTCTCAACAGTGATTACACGTTCTTTTTGGAAAACAACATAGCTGACACAACACAAAGGAATGAGTGCTTGAGTGAGACTAGCGCGTGACAAGGTCATTTCAACTGCTAAAGGCTGTTACCTTGAGTACAATAATGCCAAATGACTAATGGTATAAAATGTACATGCGCGTAAGTTCTACTCTCTTATATTTAGGGTTGCGTCCTTTTTGAAACATCCTGTATATCTTCATTTTCGTTATGTGTTTGAGGAAGAATATTTACAAGCTTCATGGTAAATAATATATATCCAGGGCCGAATCAAGGGGGTGGGGTTGGGCAAGGGCCTTTCAGAATAGTAGTAAGGGTAATATAAGCAAAAAAATTATAAAACATATTTCATGCATTTTTCAAGAATTTTTAGACTTCTAAAAAGGAGGGGGGAAATCTTATACTGCAGTGAAAATCCAGTCTCTTGTCCCCCCTGGTGTTTCTTACCCCCTCGAAGTTTTTCTAGATCCGGGTTGTATATATCGGGGCTAACGTATATATAGTAATATTTTAACGTAATCAATTTTAGAAATTTTGCTTATATTGTCATGTTTCAAATCTAATAGACATTGACATAAATGAATCTACGAATACGAAACTAATCTGTAAATAATCTATATTCCACATATTTATAAAACAAATTCATTTTTTGCATTCTACTTTAACGAAAATACCTTCCCATTACTGCTGTAAATGAAGGTCCACTCAGAGTCCGTACAATCCCATCCACTGATTTCCGATATGGGCATGCGCCATTCTAAATGAAAATTTCTCCTTAACCGTCGTACATTAACCTCCGTGTCCACATGCACAACACATCCGGTTCCGTTAAATGCGATTCACAATGCTTGAAGAGAAGCGCACACTATTGCCTCTCTTGCTCTCTCGTCACACACATCTTTGCTATTGATTCAGCTGCTATTTATAGCACACACTTACCAGGGCCTCTGGCTCCACCCTTCAACAGCCTGCCGAGACGGAAGATTACTGCTCTCTCGTACTCTTGAACCACCTACAATGATGGGGTAGAAAAAAACTGTCAGTGTGTTTGTTGTTAAGCCTCGGGAAGTATTTATTCACTAAGCTCTTATTTTATTTTTCAATTTTCAGACTTCAAGAACAAATGTTTTGGTCGTGGTAAAATTATGGTAACTTAGGGCAATATATATGTCTCGAAGAATAAATGAATTCAACGATTGATATTTTTTTTGCACACTGTGGATTATATTCAGAGAAACAATAGGAGGGGGTTGATTCAGTCGGTAGAGCGCCAGGCTCGTAATCTGTCGTTCCCACGCTCGAATCTCACCTGGGACAGCGTTGAGATTTATTTCTGCTAAACTTCCCACTTTGCCTTCGGTCAATAAGGGACGCCGATGGATTTGAAAAGGCAGCCGTCCATCGGATGGAACGCAAAGCCGTGGCCCCGTGTGCGGGTTGGGTTGTTTTACTTCTGAGCGGCATTTTTTGCACACAATAGGCTAAATTGCTAGGTCACAAGGGCCCCGAAGGGTCAGAGAAGGTTGGGGGAAGGAACATACTGGACAGCTGTTGGGAGATAGATCGTAGCTTCGCATCAAAGTCATCCAGCGTGTTCTTTAACATGCACTGGGTGTAGCTGGGTTGTTTTCCCGCTGAGCGGCACTTTTTTGCACACCATGGGCTAAATGGCCAGGTCACAAGGACCCCGAAGGCTCAGAGAAGGTTGGGGGAGAGGACCCACTGGAACGGATGTTGGGAAACAGATGGTAGCCTCCCATCAAGGCCATCCAGTGTGTTCTTTAACGTACACATGATATGGCTCTCCCATACACGGGACCACGGCATGGCTCTCCCATACACGAACCACGGTTTAACGTCCCATCCGACGGACGGCGGTCTTTCCAAGCCCATCTGTGTCCCCTACTGACCGAGGACAAGGCGGGGAGTTTTTGCGGAGATAAATCTCTACGTTGTCCCGGATGGGACTCGAACCTGGGAACTACAGATTACGAGCCTGGTGCGCTAATGACTGAGCCACCACCGCCCCACTGGGTGTGGCTCTCCTGCACATGGGCCACGGCTTTACATATCATTTGACGGAAGGCAACTTTTCCAAACCCATCGGTGTCCCGTACTGACCGTGAGCAGGGCGGGGAATTTTGCGGAGATAAATCTCAACGCTGACCCAGCTGGGACTGGAACCTGGGAACTACAGATTACGAGGTCCTGGCGCGCTACGGACTGAGCCACCCACTGCTCACGACAATTTTCCTCTATGCCCACTTTGATCTACAGCATAAGAGTGTTCAAAAAATTGTTACTATGAAGTGCTGCGATTTAAAATATTATTAATGTATCAGATAATATATACTAGAATCAGAAGGTACTATTTTATTTACATGTTTTTCAATGTATTTTCGTACTATTTTATTTACATGTTTTTCAATGTATTTTCTTTATCGTAGTAGTAGTTGTTCAGCGACCTCCCCAACAAAGTACTTCTTGGGACTGCTATTGTTTTAACTCTGCCGGGTTCCCTTCAAACCCCGGTACAGTCGCTCAAAAAACTATCCGAACACTACAGTTGATTACAGAATTCAGAAAAAATATCTGACGATTTTTTTAGAAATTAGTGATCTGGCAACCTTCGTGTCATGTGACACGAAGGTTGCCAAATCACTAATTTCTAAAAAAATATATTTAATATATTTTTTTTTGAGCGACTGTACGCTCCTATTTTCTGCTCCTTTTACTGACAAGCTTCTGTCATATTTTCTCGGAGAAGCAGCTGCCTGAGAAATAAAGAAGCAATCTGGGTTCCTCCCACTTTCCTTTCTTCGTTATTATCATGTGGTTTTCTTAATCTTTCACAATCTTTCGTTAATGGGTTTTCAATAATGGAGAAATACGAATGTATCTCAATCTTTAATTCCGCTCAAAGGCTTCTTTTCCTCAACATATTAGTAATTGAGTACACCTTATAATTTTTTTATTTCATATTCTGATGACTATATTCCGCACAAAAACACTTAGGAACTTGCCGCTCCCGTTTGTTCATTTTCATCGATTAAAAAACAAAACACACCTGTCCTGCAGGTGCTGGTAATCGATGTAATACAACGAAGATTTTTCTATTCAGGATGGCTTTAGTGTTCTTGTACTGGGAGACAGCCGCATTATTTGTGTTGCTTAATTAATATTTGCTTTGTACGTATCCCTCAAATGCATAAAGGGTTGGTCTGCATCGTATGCTTTCATTCATCAATCACTTCGATTGAGATAAAGAGTTATCAGGCGTTTATGTCGCAGTCTAGACTTTCTGGGGCGCAGAGATGGCAATATACAGATTGTTGTTTCAATTGCTTGCAGAAATTGGAGCACAAGCAAACTACACTTTTAAAGGAAAACATTTGGGTTGGGTTGTTTTACCTCTGAGCGGCACTTTTTTGCACACCATGGGCTAAATGGCCAGGTTTGGGTTGGGTTGTTTTACCTCTGAGCGGCACTTTTTTGCACACCATGGGCTAAATGGCCAGGTCACATGGACCCCGAAGGCTCAGAGAAGGTTGGGGGAGGGGACCCACTGGAACAGCTGTTGGGAGACAGATGGTAGCCTCCCGTCAAGGCCATCCAGCGTGTTCTTTAACGTGCACAGGGTATGGCTCTCCCGCACACGGGACCACGGCTTAACGTCCCATCCGACGGACGGCGGCCTTTCCAAGCCCATCGGTGTCCCCTACTGACCGTGGGCAGGGCGGGGAATTTTTGCGGAGATAAATCTCAACGCTGACCCAGCTGGGACTCGAACCTGGGAACTACAGATTACGAGCCTGGCGCGCTACCGACTGAGCCACCCCCGACCCAAAGGAAAACATTCAAGCTCTGCTTTTTAAAACGAAATGACCCAAGCTGAATTCTAAAAGGAAAGAAATTCAAGCTCATCTTCTAAAAAGAAAAGATCCAAGTTGTGTTTATAAAGGAAAAGACTGAAGCTATATTTTAAAAGGATAACACCCAATTTCTAAATGAAAAAACTCGAGCTTTACTTCTAAAGGAAAGATCTAAGCCAGTGCTGTCCAACTTCTCTAAGACCGCGGGACATTTTTTCTTTCGTCGATATTTCGCGGGCCAAAGAAAAGAATAGTACAGGATAGGTATTGAAAAGTCAGTTCATGTCACATCAAGAAGTTGTTTTATTTATAAGAAAAATAATAAGTAATAATAAACCAATATAAATTTTCTCAACTTTATCAAATATTTAATAAATTTAATGAGAGCATTGTAGCCGTAGTTGTTGGGCAATAAGAAAAGAATGAGTAGGTTGAAATAATGGAATGAATAATATAATGAGTAATAAAATGAGCGAGTTGAAATATTGCAAATAGAATGAATAAGTTGAAGATTGCATATAAAGTAAAGTAATATAAGTTGACAAAAAATTATAAGGTGGATTAAAGATATTTAAAATTTCAAGTAAAAATTTGATTTTGTTCGCTAGACACAAAAAGCCTTGTGCGGGCCGCTAGTTGGACAGCGCTGATCTAAGCTAGACTTCTAGAGCAGTGGTTCTCAACCTTTTATGTTTCACGTACCCCCTGGAAATGTGTATGTAACTGGCGTACCCCTTGTATAGATAGATAAAATTACAGTTATAGTGTAACAATGGGAATGAAATAAAACATATATATCAGTGGTTCTCAACCTTTAATGCTTCACGTACCCCCTGGAAATGTGTATGTAACTGGCGTACCCCTTGTATAGATAGATAAAATTATTGTTATAGTGTAACAATGGGAATGAAATAAAACATATATATCAGTGGTTCTCAACCTTTAATGCTTCACGTACCCCCTGGAAATGTGTATGTAACTGGCGTACCCCTTGTATAGATAGATAAAATTATTGTTATAGTATAACAATTGTTATTTTTACTCTGTTACTATATCTACCGACTTTTGAGCTCTCACGGCGTATCCCAAAAAATTTTGCCGCGTACCTCACGTTGAGAACCACTATTCTAGAGGAAAACATGTAGCTGTACTCCTAGAGAAAAGGATCCAAATTGTACTTCTAAAAGGAAAAGACTCAAGCTCTACCTCTAAAAAGAAAAATTCAAACTAATCTTCTAAAAAAGAAAAAAAAAATCCTGTAAGCTGTACTTCTAAAAGGAGTACCCAAGCTATTTTCTAAACGAAAAACTTAAGCTGTACTTCTAAAAGATCCAGGCGACACTTCTGTTGTAAAAGACCCAAGCTATACTTTTAAAAGGCCAGTGTCTCGCAAACTGTGTGCCGCGAGAGATTCCAAGTGTGCCGCGAGAGATTTTCAAATTGACACTAGATATTCCAAAGATTTAATTTTGACTTGACTTGTGTTATCGACGTGCTTTAATAAAAATATTTCAGATTTTATCAACTGGGATCTTGTTAGTATTTATCAAGCTTTTTCCAAATTTTGGTATTAATTTTTGATTATTTCAAGCCATAGAATGGACAAATATTTAAAACAAACACCGAGTTATGATTAATTATATTTATTTTAAATAAAATGCATTTAACGAAACTTAAATTTTCCTCTTTTTACGTAACCATCAAAAATACTTTTTTAGGTGTGCCGCGGAAAAAAAAAATTAGATTCAGTGTGCCGCGGGAAAAAAAATAGATTCAGTGTGCCGCAGAGTAAAAAAGTTTGCGAGACACTGTGAGGCGCTCCAAGCTGTATTTCTAAAAGGAAAAGTCCCAAGTTATACTTCTAAAGTTCAAAAGGCTGTCTTTTCGAGCTGAATGCTCTTTTTTTTTACGAAGCTTCATGAATATTAAAATTTTCCTCAATAAAACTAGTGGAAAAAATATTTTCCGTGTTTAGGAATTTACGCAAACGTCAGCACAAATTTCTGAAACATTTCGTTGGGAACCACCGAGGTATAATATTTTGCGGTCCACACAAAATGATTTCAAACGCCGCGTGTTTCTGAGCCCTGCACTATACGGAAGTTTATCCGTTGCAAACCATTAAATAAAAAAAAATCCCCTCAAACAGCTGCTTGCCACAGAAGTCTGACATAGAGCCTATCAGTTTAATATGCCGTAGTAGAAGGTCCATGAGGATGGCGGGCCCTCAGCAGAAAACAATCCGGGGCTCGAACCCAGGTCCCTTTGATTAGTAGCCAAGTGTATATTAAGAATCTTTTATTAACGGACTCTCAACTAAAAGATAATATTTAAATTTCATTCTTATACGGATGAAAACTGGTCGGGGTACGGGACATACCTATTTATTTTCAGAACATGAGTCTTTGTATTATATTCAGGTTGGGTTGTTTTTCCTCTGAGCGGCACTTTTTTGCACACAATGGGCTAAATGGCCAGGTCACATGGACCCCGAAGGCTCAGAGAAGGTTGGGGGAGGGGACCCACTGGAACAGCTGTTGGGAGACAGATGATAGCCTCCCGTCAAGGCCATCCAGCGTGTTCTTTAACGTGCACAGGGTATGTCTCTCCCGCACACGGGGCCACGGCTTAACGTCCCATCCGACGGACGGCGGCCTTTCCAAGCCCGTCGGTGCCTCCTACTGACCGTGGGCAGAACGGGGAATTTTTGCAGAGATAAATCTCAACGCTGACCCAGCTGGGACTCGAACCTGGGAACTACAGATTAAGAGCCTGGCGCGCTACCGACTGAGCCACCCCCGCCCCATTTTATATTCAGGTATTGAACAGAAATATGGAAACAGTTCCATGTTACCTCAATAGAAAATCGTGTTCAGAGTTCAATAACTTCTTCAATACGATTTTTTAAACAAAAATATGCCTAATGATAAAGATCTCAATAAAATCTGCTTAAATCTCGATTTTAAATAACATTTGTTCAGCATCACGCTTGGCTTCTGATCTAAGGGACCTGGGTTCGAGCCTCGGGTAAGGAATAGATGTTTGCGTTGTTTTTCTGCTGGGTTCCTGCCATCTTCACAGATCTTCTGAAATGGCGTATAAACTGACAGGCTCCTGTCAGACCTCTGTGACAAGTAGCTGCTTAAGGTTTTTTTTTATTTTTTAGCTTTTTTTTTATTCAAAGAGTTGTGAACACTGAAATATTTAACAGGCTGCAAGAACAAATGACCCCAAAGTTTAATTAAAACGTTAAAACAGATTAAGAGATCAGAGATCACAGTTGACTCTAGTTGGGTTGTTTTACCTCTGAGCGGCACTTTTTTGCACACCATGGGCTAAATGGCCAGGTCACATAGACCCCGAAGGCTCAGAGAAGGTTGGGGAGAGGGGAACCACTGGAACAGCTGTTGGGAGACAGATGGTAGTCTCCCGTCAAGGCCATCCAGCGTGTTCTTTAACGTGCACAGGGTATGGCTCTCCCGCACACGGGGCCACGGCTTAACGTCCCATCCGACGGACGGCGGCCTTTCCAAGCCCATCGGTGTCCCCTACTGACCGTGGGCAGGGCGGGGAGTTATGCGGAGATAAATCTCAACGCTGACCCAGCTGGGACTCGAACCTGGGAACTGCAGATTACGAGCCTGGCGCGCTACCGACTGAGCCACCCCCGCCATAAAAGAATAATCTTATGAAAAACAAATTTATTGAATAATGAATAATCTTTGAATATTGAATAATGAACACATTGTTTGAAATCGGGATTTAGATAAAATTGATTGAGATCTTTATCTTTGGATATATTTTTCATTAGAAAAACATATTGAATTCTTACTGAGCACTAAATGTGATAACATGGTACTGTTTCTGTTTTTCTGTGGGGCGGGGCGCGCCAGGCTCGTAATGTGCAGTTCCCAGATTCCATTCCCATCTGGGTGAGCGTTGAGATTTATCTCCGAAAAATCCCACCCTGCCCACGGTCAGTAGGGGACACTGATGGTTTGGAAAGGCTGCCATCTGTCAGATGGGGCATTAAGTCATGACCCCGTATGCAGGAGAGCCGTACCATGTGCATGTAAAGAATATGCTGGATGGCCTTGACGGGAGGCTACCATCTCTCTCCGAACAGCTGTCCAGTGGGTTCCCTGCCCTCAACCTTCTCTGAGCCTTCGGGGTCCTTGTGATCTGTCCATTTAGCCCATGGTGTGCAAAAAATTGCTGCTCAGAGGTAAAACAATCCAAATCCCCAATCACCGCCATATTCTTCCCCATCGCCATATAAAATGTCGGTTGGATCAAGAAGTGAGCAAATTAAAATGTACTTTGATGTCGTCTTATGCAATATGCGACACCTAGATTGAGGTGCATGAACACTTCGCAGATCGGCACCCCAAGGACTAAATCAGGGGAGGGTGCACATCGAGTACAGTCGCTCAAAAAAATATCCAAACACTATGGTTGATTACAGAATTCAGGAAAAATATTTGGCAAATATCGGGGAGTTTTGCGGAGATAAATCTCAACGCTGACCCAGCTGGGACTCGAAACTGAGAACTACAGATTACGAGCCTGGCGCGCTACCGACTGATCCACCCCCGCATGGTATAGAGATATACAACACAACCTATTAAACGTTCGTTCCTTGCCACCACTCTCTCTCCTCCCCGATAGGGGACCACCTTGGCGTGGTGTGTGTGTGTGTGTGTGGGGGGGGGGGGGGGGGGGCTTCGGACCCAACAACCCGGTCGAAGGCTGTGCCGACCGAATTGGTCCCCCGGTTGGACATAGCCAAGACCAACCGAGGCCGACGACATCGCCGACCGGTCGGATGGTGACGGTGTTTTAGTCCTCAACCTCTGGTGCTCTGTGTGAGCAAGTTCAAGGGCTCTGCCGAACGGTCTGAGCCCTTGAGGCCTAGTAGGCACGAACCCTATTAAAAGTCTGGGCCTAACTAAGAGTCTCCACCCCGGGTGCCGAGCGAACTTGGATATACATATCCTTGTTTATGGCTAACCGGGGACAGATTAAGTAATAGGTTTCTTCCGGTGGTTAGTTTTCCATTTATAGGACTGCTACCATGTGAGGTCGGGATTGAGGTGCGTCTATATGGCGCATTCTTGCCCCCGGCTCTAGATAGGCACGGCTTTTCATAACTGGTAGTGCTGTCAGGCGGAATCGGGAATTGCCGTGGTTGCTTAAGATCGCAACAAAATAGAACGAACCACTCACTCTCTGGGTGTTGTTTTACCTCTGAGCGGCACTTTTTTGCACACCATGGGCTAAATGGCCAGGTCATATGGACCCCGAAGGCTCAGAGAAGGTTGGGGGAGGGGACCCACTGGAACAGCTGTTGGGAGACAGATGGTAGCCTCCCGTCAAGGCCATCCAGCGTGTTCTTTAACGTGCACAGGGTATGACTCTCCCGTACACGGAACCACGACTTAACGTCCCATCCGACGGGCGGCGGCCTTTCCAAACCAATCGGTGTCCTCTAATGACCGTGGACAGGACGGGGAATTTTGCGGAGATAAATCTCAACTCTGACACAGCTGGGACTCGAACCTAGGAACTACAGATTACGAGCCTGGCGCGCTACCGACTGAGCCACCCCCGCCCTCTCCCTCTCTCTGGGAGGGTGCAACAGTATCTAAACTGGTTTCGATCAATACTGCCATAAGAATGTCATCAACTGACATTGATTCTTAGGCAGATGACTCCACAAGGCAAATTCGCCGATTTCAGGATGATGAAGGTAAAAAGAAGAAGCCTTTAAAGGCAATATCTTTTTTTGTTCCTTCAAAAATTTCTTGATAGATGTCTGTAGATTTGCTCTCATTTCTCCGAAGTTAACAAGCTACAACTTCTTTCAAAACTTGTCTAAATTTGTCATTATGTGTTAAAAAACAAGGCCATATCATCATCTCTCTCTTAAGATGGCAACGTGTAAAATTAGGTCTGCAAAAATCTACGCGTCATTAAAGATGTAAGAGTTTACATTTTCCCATGGATGCAACTTGAGAACAAGAAAACATCCATGCTGATTTATCACAAGTATATGGGGATCATGTCTGTTCATATGGCACACTGTTATGGGATGGATATATATATGATAAGACCCACTAGTTCCGCCTAAAACACTACTATAGGGAAATGCCATATTTCACCACTATCTACTGTCAGGGGCAAGACAGTACCATATAGATATAGCTCATCCCCGACTACCTAATGGTGAACAGTTGGGTTGGGTTGTTTTACCTCTGAGCGGCACTTTTTTGCACACCATGGGCTAAATGGCCAGGTCACATGGACCCCGAAGGCTCAGAGAAGGTTGGGGGAGGGGACCCACTGGAACAGCTGTTGGGAGACAGATGGTAGCCTCCCGTCAAGGCCATCCAGCGTGTTCTTTAACGTGCACAGGGTATGGCTCTCCCGCACACGTGGCCACGGCTTAACGTCCCATCCGACGGACGGCGGCCTTTCCAAGCCCATCGGTGTCCCCTACTGACCGTGGGAAGGGGCGGAGAATGTTGCGGAGATAAATCTCAACGCTGACCCAGTTGGGACTCGAACCTGGGAACTACAGATTATGTGCCTGGCGCGCTACCGACTGAGCCACCCCCGCCCCAATGGTAAACAGTAATATAGGAGTAAAGTTCATCCATCGGTCAAAACCTAAATTTAATCTATGTCCCAGACCGCCAAACAAGGATATAGAATTCAAGTTGCCTCGGCTCCAGTGACTAGAACTCTTAGTCAGGCCCTTCTGTCGGGGCCCTGTCCAACATGACACAAACCTAGTCAGCAGGGTCCTCAACTTCATCCATCTTAGCCATGACCGACCGTTGCCCAATCCGGTCAGCATAGCCTTCGACTTCATTTGGACCCTCAAGCCCCCCCCCCCCCCCCCCCCACTTGACAAGGTGGTTCTGTATCGGGGGATGGGATGGATAAGCAAATTCAGAGAAGGACGGCAGAACTTCGAAGACCTCCCTCATGCAGGAAAACCGAAGGAGGCCGTGAACGAGAGAACCATCGCTGCAGTTCGTGAACTGATTAATGAAAACGCATACGTCACCATTCAGGTAATACGTTTAATGTCAGTGTAGAAACAATTATTCATCAACGTTTAAAGCTCTGAAAGATCTGTGCCAATTGGGCACCCCACAAACTGGAAAAAAAACAGCAAAAAACAGCTAGAGTTGACCATGAAAGGAGATGCTCGCAATGTTTGAAGCTAACGGCTTCAAACGATTGACAGATATTGTCACAGTTGGGTTGTTTTACCTCTGAGCGGCACTTTTTTGCACACCATGGGCTAAATGGCCAGATCACAAGGACCCCGAAGCCTCAGAGAAGGTTGGGGGAGGGGACCCACTGGAACAGCTGTTGGGAGACAGATGGTAGCCTCCCGTCAAGGCCATCCAGTGTGTTCTTTAACGTTGGGTTGTTTTACCTCTGAGTGGCACTTTTTTGCACACCATGGGCTAACTGGCCAGGTCACAAGGACCCCAAAGCCTCAGAGAAGGTTGGGGGAGGGGACCCACTGGAACAGCTGTTGGGAGACAGATGGTAGCCTCCCGTCAAGGCCATCCAGTGTGTTCTTTAACGTTGGGTTGTTTTACCTCTGAGTGGCACTTTTTTGCACACCATGGGCTAAATGGCCAGATCACAAGGACCCCGAAGGCTCAGAGAAGGTTGGGGGAGGGGACCCACTGGAACAGCTGTTGGGAGACAGATGGTAGCCTCTCGTCAAGGCCATCCAGCGTGTTCTTTAACGTGCACAGGTTATGGCTCTCCCGCACAGGGACCACGGTTTAACGTCCCATCCGACGGACGGCGGCCTTTCCAAGCCCATCGGTGTCCCCTACTGACCGTGGGCAGTGCGGAGAATTTTGCGGAGATAAATCTCAACGCTGACCCAGCTGGGACTCGAACCTGAGAACTGCAGATTACGAGCCTGGCGCGCTACCAACTGAGCCACCTCCGCCCCAGATATTGTCACAGATAATGAGACGTGGTTTAATTACAACTCCCAGAAAGATAGACAACCATGTTGGGATTTCAGAAGATAAACCGTGCCACCAAATCCTCTGACAAGACTTTCTCTCAAGAAAGAGGATATTCAGTGTTTTTTTCAGTTCCCAAGGAGTGGTAACTGAACATCTCACCTGAAAAAATGATTATAAATGACCAATACTATACCAACATTGTTTTGCCCAAAATGGTCAAGGAGATGAAGGAACAGCGTTCAACAACAGGTGTGTCAAGAGTTCTTCGTGACATTTATGCTCTCAACACCGACAAGTTACAACCTATCTGGAGCAGGAAAAATCAAACAGCTACCCCGTGCTGCATATTCACCCGATCTTGCACCATGCGATTTTTGATTGTTTCCTAAAATTAAAAAGGAATAAAATTAAAAACGAACTTGCTGGGAAGCCTTTTAATGGTGGAAGAGCTTGCAAAATACGTTTATTCAGAGTTGCAAGATATTTCCCAACAGGAGTACCACAAGCGTTCCAAAATTGGTGTAGATATCTGCAACTTTGCATAGATGCTGGAGCCGAAAGCTTGGAGGACATTAAAAGTTTTGAGGTATTGTGCAATCGTTTTTGTTCTGCAGATGCTTGTGAATAAAGTTTTCAAAGTCTCTCTAATTTAGATGACCACTAATTAAAAGGTGAAATTAGTGATCTGGCAAACTTCGTGGCATGTGCCACGAGATCGCTAATTTTTAGATCGCTAATTTCAAAAAAAAAAATCGTTGCCAGATATTTTTTTATGAATTCTGTAATCAACCACAGTGTTCGGATATTTTTTAATATATATAATGCGTATGAATATATAATGCAATGAATATAGAGCGTGTGCAGTTACCGTTCACAGCAAACTGGAGCAGTTGCGGTTAATGTTCACAGCAAACTGGAGCGGTTGCGGTTAATGTTCTCAGCACATTGGATTGTGTGAGCTCACAAAGACCTAGATCGTGTGGGCTCACTCACGGAAATATTGAGCGTGTGCAGTAACTGCACACGCTCCAGTTTGCTGTGAACGGCAACTGGAGCGTGTACAGTTGCTGTACACGCTCCAGATATTTTTCCTGAATTCTGTAATCACGTGACACGAAGGTTGCCAGATCACTAATTTCTAAAAAAAATCGTTGCCAGATATTTTTTCTGAATTCTGTAATCAACCATAGTGTTCGGATACTTTTTTGAGCCACTGTACCCCTATTATATATAATATACAGAATGTTTCAAAAAGCACGCAACCCTCTATTGTATTTTTCCATTTAAACTTGACAAAAGACAAATTTCGAAAGACGCAAGTGATTTCCTGCAACCTGGATGCAGGTTCGTACCCGTTTCATAACATTTGCAGTCACCTTTTGTAATGTTTGTTTTCTTATGTTTAAAATCTCTCTTTCAATGTTAGCCTTCAAGTGTATGAGGATTATTTTGAAACACTACACATTTGAGATATCCCCAAAGGAAAAAATGTGGAGGAGTAAGATCTGGGAATCTCAGGCCACAAATTTTTTAAAATCAAATGATCACCAAAAAATTCCTGCAGCATGACCATTGTGTCATTTGCAGTATGGGCGGTCGCGCCATCTTGTTGAAGCCAACACTCTTGTTCATTCACATCCAATAGTGCAAAAAACTGTTGGATGAGGTCATAATAAATTTCACCAGTTACAGTTGGGTCAAAAAATAAAGACCCTATCACACGACGACGGGAAATTACACACCAAACACCAATTTTCTGTGCTTCTACTGCTGTTTCGTGAAAAGTGCGAGGATTTCCACTGCTCCATATTCAGCCGTTTTGACTGTTCGTATACTCATCCAAGTGAAACCAAGCGTTGTCACTAAAATAAACACGGTCCAATACCACAATTCCATTTTTATCAACAAAAGGATGAAACCAACGATAGTACCATAAACGTTTTTCATGGTCTGGTTCTTTCAGTTCATGAACGACACCAATGCGGTAGACATGAAATTTTAGCTTCTTTGTAGCCCTGAAAACAGTAGCTGGTGACAGTTCAAACTGTGAAGATAACTTTCTAAGAGATTTTCTGGGTGAGCGAGTTAAAAGCTGAGACACATCATCAAGAACTTCAGCAGTTAACAGTGATGGCCGGCCTGGGCTGTTTCGATCCTGTACAGATCCAGTGTCACGAAATTTATCAATCAAACGAGATATTGTCAACTTGTTGGGACCTGCAGATTGAGAAAACTTCAACTCAAACTCCTCTCTCATACGTTTGTAAGATTTATACGCACAATAAGTCTCAACAATAAATACACGTTCGTTTTTGGAAAACGACATAGCTGACACAACACAAAGGAATGAGTGTTTGAGTGAGATTAGCGCGTGACAAAGTCATTTCAACAGTTAAAGGCTGTTAACCTCGAGTACAATAATGCAAACTGACTAATATTATGGCACAAAATGTACATGCATGTAAATTCTACTCTTACATTTAGGGTGCGTTCTTTTTGAAACACTCTTTGGTGTTTATATTTACATGTTTGACGATATATTCATATATATCTTTTCTTATCCAATTGAATTGACAAGGTTTGCATATATAAGAAGCGAAGAGGGTTTTCTTACTAACCTGCATCCCTATTCTTACATCGTTATGTCCCTGTATACCAGCCTCACAAAATTCTGTTGCGTGCCTGAAAAATGCCCTGAGTACAAAATGTGCACAAGAACTTAGAATGTTCTGTTGGTTTTCTTGGATTCAAAAGGTGTATCAGAGACAGGAAGTGCTGTTAACTCCCTTGAATTCAAATGGTGTACATGAGTCGGAAAGACCTTTTGGCTTCGTCGAATTCAAATGACATACCAAAGGCAAAAGCCCTGTTGGTTTCTTTGAATTCCAAAAATGAATGAGAGTCACATCAGAAGCCCCTTGTTGGCTTCCTTGAGTTGAAAAGGTGTACGAGAGGCAGAAAGCCATGTTGGCTTCAAATTCATATGATATATGAAAGTCAGAAAATCCTATTGTCTTCTTTGAAATCAGAATGTTTACATGAATTCAAAATGTTCACATGAAATTCCTTGAATTTGAAAGGTGTATCTGATCCAGAATACTATTTGTTGTCTGAGAAGTGCTGTGAATACGAAATGTGCATTACTTTATGCAAATCTTGAAAGCCATGTGTATCGAGAAAGTAGTGTTATCTGCTTGAGAAGGGCCTCTGAATACAAAATGTGTATTAGACCAAGAAATTCGTGTTTTCTGCTTAAGAAGTGTCTTTAAATACAAAATGTGTATTACACCAAGAAAGTCGTTTTTTCTGCTTAAGAAGTGCCTCTAAATACAAAATGTGTATTAGAACAAGAAAGTCGTTATCTGCTTGAGAAGGGCCTCTGAATACAAAATGTGTATTAGACCAAGAAATTCGTGCTTTCTGCTTAAGAAGTGTCTTTAAATACAAAATGTGTATTACACCAAGAAAGTCGTTTTTTCTGCTTCAGAAGTGCCTCTAAATACAAAATGTGTATTAGACCAAGAAAGTCGTTTTTTCTGCTTAAGAAGTGCCTCTAAATACAAAATGTGTATTAGACCAAGAAAGTCGTTATCTGCTTGAGAAGGGCCTCTGAATACAAAATGTGTATTACACCAAGAAAGTCGTGTTTTCTGCTTAAGAAGTGCCTCTAAATACAAAATGTGTATTAGACCAAGAAAGTCGTGTTTTCTACTTGAGAAGGGCCTCTGAATACAAAATGTGTATTACACCAAGAAAGTCGTGTTTTCTGCTTAAGAAGTGCCTTTAAATACAAAATGTGTATTAGACCAAGAAAGTCGTGTTTTCTACTTGAGAAGGGCCTCTGAATACAAAATGTGTATTACACCAAGAAAGTCGTGTTTTCTGCTTAAGAAGTGCCTTTAAATACAAAATGTGTATTACACCAAGAAAGTCGTTATCTGCTTGTGAAGGGCCTCTAAATACAAAATGTGTATTAGACCAAGAAAGTCGTGTTTTCTGCTTAAGAAGGGCCTCTGAATACAAAATGTTTATCAGCTCGAGAAAGTCACTTAATTTGCATGATGCGTGCCTTAAATGCTGCCCATGCAAACAATAAGAGAGATTTGAAATTAATGGAAACATTCTCTAACAGTAACGGTAAAATAATTTCACCTCTACAGTATTCATTTAAATCTGCACAAATTTCGATACTTACCTTTATGCAGAAGAATAGAGAGAGAGGGAATGTAGCGATGATGAGAAGATAGGAAAAGCTTGTCAGGAGAATCGCGCATATTCCAGGGCCTTCGCTTGTTCCAGCTAAGAAAATGAAAGGAGATATTGTAATCGCTCTGGACATCTTTTAGAGCATTTATAAAACTCTACTGATACTTAAAATAGATTCAGTCAAACTTAAATTATGACCACCTCACCAGATGTAATGTCAATGGGGCATTAACTTTGAAATTCTATATTGGGTTGGGTTGTTTTACCTCTGAGCGGCGCTTTTTTGCACACTATGGGCTAAACGGCCAGGTCACAAGGACCCCGAAGGCTCAGAGAAGGTTGGGGGAGAGGACCCACTGGAACGGATGTTGGGAAACAGATGGTAGCCTTCCATCAAGGCCATCCAATGTGTTCTT
Organism: Ryuthela nishihirai; assembly: GCA_038380435.1. Lineage (NCBI taxonomy): Eukaryota > Metazoa > Arthropoda > Arachnida > Araneae > Heptathelidae > Ryuthela > Ryuthela nishihirai. Next base: position 111,514,332 of record JAWZYU010000003.1, on the reverse strand, counting down.
TAATGTACACATGGTATGGCTCTCCCATACACAGAGCCACGGCTTAACGTCCCATCCGACAGACGGTAGCCTTTCCAAGCCCATCGGTGTCCCCTACTGACTGTGGGCAGGGCGGGGTGTTTTGCGGAGATAAATCTCAACGCTGACCCAGCTGGGACTCGAACGTGGGAACTGCAGACTACGAGCTTGGAGCGCTACCGACTGAGCCCCCCCCCCCCCCCAAAAAAAAAAAAAAAAAATTCAAATTTGAATGCAAATTCCCTGTAAAGGTGTTTCTATATTGACAGCAAGTTCATTGAAACTCTATAACTTTTAAAATAAACCTTTTATGGGAAGGATTATTATTACAATGGATTCTTGCAAGCTCACAGTCGATAGCATGCGAAACTCGCAATCTGATATTCTTAAGTACGAGTCCCAAGTGTGCTTGCTCTGAGATTTTCTCCGCCATTCCTTAGTCCTGCATTGGTGATAAAGGATGCCTCACGGGTGTCCTGAACCAAGGCCTGCCTGAACACATTATCAATGCTCTGAGATTAGTGTTCCATATTATGAGCATCAAAGTGGTTGGTATAAGCTGACGGACATCCATCAGATGGGATCATGGGGGTTGGCAGGAATTGTTTCAGAGGGGAAGGAGGAGTTGAAAAATGTTTTCAAGGGTGGGCAAAAATTTTTCAGGTGGGGGAGGGAAATGTTTCAAGATAGAAATATTTAGGTGTAGCCATTCATTAATGAGCATATTTGAGAATACAATAATCACGCATATATTTAGGGCCAGATCTAGGAAATATTATACTGCAATGGAAATTTAATCTGTTGGCTTCCACCCCCTTAACTTTCCTCCCGGCTCGACTGCGTAACTTAATTTTTTAAAATTTAAAAAACACCCCCCCGAACCCTCTTAAAATTTTTCAATCTTGATCCGGGCCTGCATATATAATAGTAATGAAAGCGTAAAAATTAAAGTTTATATTTCGTTAAGGAAAAAACGACAATAATTTTTGATACATCTAATTCTTCCAACTGTCGCTCTTCCCCCCTCTCCCAGCTGGTCGATGCACATGCGCCCTCTACCATTTCACTGAGACATGTCCAAAACCTCCCCATCAAGACTTGTCCAAAACTCCTCCCACTAGATTGCGACATGTGCAAAACCTCTCCCAGTAGATTGAGACATCTCCAAAACATCTCTCACTAGACTCGGACATGTCCAAAATCTCTCTCCCTACACAGACATGTTCACAACCTCTCCCATAGACTGACATTCCCTAAACTCTCCCAGTAGACTGGCATGCCCAAAATTCTTCCACTAGATTGAGACATGTCCAAAACCTCTCCCACTAGACTGGGACATGTCCAAAACCTCTCCATCAAGACTTGTCCAAAACTCCTCCCACTAGACTGCGACATGTGCAAAACCTCTCCCACTAGATTGAGACATGCCTAAAACCTTTCCCACTAGATAGAAACATATGCAAATTTTGTCCCACTAGATTGAGACATGTCCTAGATTGAGACTCTCCCACTAGACAGACATGTCCAAAACCTCTCCCATCAGATTGAGACATCCCCAAAACCTCTCCCACTACAGAGACATGTTCATAACCTCTCCCGCTAGACTGAGACATGTCCAAAACTCTCCCACTAGACTGATACATGTCCAAAACCTCTCTCACTAGACAGACATTTTCACAACCTCTCCCGCTAGACTGAGACATGCCCAAAACTTTCCCACTAGACTGAGACATGTCTAAAACCTCTCCCACTAGACAGACATGTCCAAAACCTCTCCCACTAGAGAGACATTTTCACAACCTCATCCACTAGACTGAGACATGCCCAAAACTCTCCCACTAGGCTCAGACATGTCTAAAACCTCTCCCACTAGACAGACATTTTCACAACCTTTCCCACTAGACTGAGACACCCCAAAACCTCTCCCGCTGGACTGAGACATGCCCAAAACCTCTCCCACTAGTCCGAGACATGTCTGTCTAGTGGGAGAGGTTTTAGACATGTCCCAAACCTCTCCCACTAGTCCGAGACATGTCTAAACTTCTCCCACTAGACAGACATTTTCACAACCTCATCCACTAGACTGAGAAATGCCCAAAAAGTCTCCCACTACACAGACATGTTCACAACCTCTCCCGCTAGACTGAGACATGCCCAAAACTCTCCCACTGGACAGACATGTCTGAAACCTCTCCCACTAGACAGACATGTCCAAAACCTCTCCCACTAGACAGACATTTTCACAACCTCTCCCGCTAGACTAAGACATGCCCAAAACCTCTCCCACTAGACAGACATGTCCAAAACCTCTCCCACTAGACAGACATTTTCACAACCTCTCCCGCTAGACTGACATGTCCGAAACCTCTCCCACTAGACTGAGATATGTTCACAACCTCTGCCGCTAGACAGACATGTCCAAAACCTCTCTCACTAGACAGACATTTTCACAACCTCTCCCGCTAGACTAAGATATGCCCAAAACCTCTCCCACTAGACTGAGATATGTTCACAGCCTATCCCGCTAGACTGAGACATGCCCAAAATCTCTCCCACTAGACAGACATTTTCACAACCTCTTCCGCTAGACTAAGACATGCCCAAAACCTCTCCCGCTAGACTGAGATATGTTCACAACCTCTCCCGCTAGACTGAGACATGCCCAAAACCTCTCCCACTAGACTGACATGTCCGAAACCTCTCTCACTAGACTGAGATATGTTCACAACCTCTCCCGCTAGACTGAGACATGCCCAAAACCTCTCCCACTACACCGAGACACGTCCAAAACCTCTCCCATTAGAACCTTCTGGGTACATCTCTAAATAGAAAAATATTGAAAGGCTAAAAATGGAAATATATATTTTATATTTATTAGACAGATATTTGAAATCATATCCGGCATTTACGGATAATTCTCTAGATTTACGTCGATAACATTATTATCCTAAGTAGTCAAAACTTTCAGCTAGAGAATATTATATTGCTATGATCAGAATATTTTATGCAAGCGTTTTGTGGTAACTCAATTTAATACTCATAAATTTTCATTTTGCAGCAAATTCATTCGTAATAAATATTCACGCAAATCAGCCTACTTTACTGTGCAGACGATCTAGAGCCGGTGCCAGCCGACTCCTTGGTAGTTCCAGGAGAATGGGAACCTAATTATTTTGATACTAATGGCCAGAAAGTCTCGTAACGTATACTGATTCAGTTGCGAAAGAATATTCTTTTTTTCCCTCGCAACACAACTAGAGAGAGCAGTTGACATTTAGCTTGATGTGAATAGGCAGAAATGAAATTCATTGATCTGCTTTTACTGCATCGCTGTTTTCTAATTGTGCTTTTCGATTCCCCGAAGTATTAGCGCTGCTCAAATAGGTTTCTTTCGTTCCTTTGTGGTCAGTTTCCTGATTGCTTTTCACCTAAAGAAGATTGCAAATAATGAAGTCATCACGATTTAATGATCAATGTTACAAACCCATAGAACAAAAAGCGCTTCCGAGATTTTGAGGAGCTTTCTAAGCGAGACCGAATTGAGCAGATTTGATTTAATCTGCCCTCAGCTGCCATTTTGGATTTATACTCTATGCAGAGGATTTGGGTTGGGTTGTTTTATCTCTGAGCGGCACTTTTTTTGAACACCATGGGCTAAATGGCCAGGTCACAAGAACCCCGAAGGCTCAGAGAAAGTTGGGTGAGGGGACCCACTGGAACAACTGTTGGGAGACAGATGGTAGCCTCCCGTCAAGGTCATCCAGCGCTTTCTTTAACGTGCACAGGGTATGGCTCTCCCGCACACTGGCCCACGGCTTAACATCCCATCCGACGGATGGCGGCCTTTCCAAGCCCATCGGTGTTCCCTACTGACCGTGGGCAGGGCGGGGAATTTTGTGGAGATAAATCTCAACGCTGACCCAGCTGGGACTCGAATCTGGGAACTAAAGATTACGAGCCTGGCGCGCTACCGATTGAGCACCCCGCCCCCCTATGCAGGGGCGCTGGCAGAAATGTTTTCGCGGAAGGGGAGGGGATTGTTTCAGAGAGGGGAAAATATTTCAAGGGGGAGGCAAATTTTTTTCAGAGGGACAAAATATTTTCAGGGGATGGGAGCAAATTTGATTCAGAGGGGGGCAAAATATTTTCGAGGGGAGGAGGAAATTTCTCTGAGATAGGGACAATATATTTCCAGATGGGAGGAACAAAATTCAAATCAATATTTGAAGACAATCGGAGATCAAATTTTGCCAACTTAGAATTAAATATATTGTATATATTAAATTCTAAGCTTGGATCTTTATATCCTTGCACATTTGCAAACCGGGGAATATATTGTATATATTTAATTTCTGTCTCTGTAAGTCCCATGGCCGAGTGGTTAGCGCGCTTGGCTACTGATCTAAGGGACCTGGGTTCGAGCCCCGGGTAAGGCATGGCTGCTTGTGTCGTTATTCTGCTGAGGGCCTAGGGGACCACCTTGTCGTGGTGGGGGGGCCTAGGGCCCAGCAACCCGGCTGAAGGCTGTGCCGACCGGGTTGGGCGCCGGTTGGACATGGCCAAGGCCAACCGAGGTTGAAGACGCTGCTGGCCGGCTTGATTGCCGGTCGGGTGGTGACGGCGTCGGAGACCTCACCTCTCAGGGACCTGTGTGGTCAGTTCAACGGCTCTGCCGAAAGGTTTCCCTCGGCCTAGTAGGCACGAGCTGTTCAAAAAGTCTGGGTCTTACTAAGAGTCTCCACCCCGGGTGCCGATCGAGCTTGGATCTTTATATCCTTGCACATTTGCAAACCGGGGAATAGATTAAAGTTAGGTTTCTTCCGGTGGTTAGCTTTCCTTCTATAGGACTGCTGCCATGTGAGGCTGGGGTTGAGGTGCGCCTATAGGGCGTATTCCTTGCCCCCGGCTCTAGATGGTCATGGCTTTTCTTTAACCAGGTAGTGCTGTCAGGCGGAACCGGGAATTGCAGTGGTTGCACAAGATCGCAACATAGAGATCCATCCTCTCAGACCTTCTACTATGGCATATAAACTGACAGGCTCCTGTTAGACCTCTGTGGCAAGCAGCTGCTTGAGGGGGTATTTATTTTTATTTATTTAAGGAACCTTCCCAGGATTTGCGTTCACCGCCACCAGCTATTTGGCAAATTTATCACAATTTTAACAATTCCCCATTATTTCACAGATTCATTTCCAATTTTAACATCACACCTACATTTTGCTAAGCAAATTCATATTTTCCCAACGCGACATCTTTCAAAGTTGTACAGATTTTCCAAATCCCAATTTCCACAACTCACCAGTACTTTATCAGGTGAATTCAAATTTTGAGAACTACCCTAGATTTAGACAATCTCCTTAGATTTTGCCTACTCGCCATAACTTCACAGGAAAAAAAATCTCAATTTTTACATCTCACCTAACCTGAATTTTACCAGGTCACTTCCAATTTTGCCAACCCGCCATAATTTTACATCTTGCCTGTATTTTACCAAGTGGATTAGAATTTTTCCAACTGACCTACATTTTGCCAACTCCCCTTAATTTTACCAAAAAAATCCAATTTTCATGTCACTTTGAATTTTACCAACTCCGATTTACTTTTTTTGGGGGGGGAGAGCCTCCCCCCATCTACTGGCGCCGGTTTTTTAAATTTTCAGGGGGGGGGGGGGGGGGCTCACATGCAATAACGAGATCCTAGACATTTATTTTGTCCGTTAGATATATAATAGAAATTTTTAGGGAAGCCCCTCAAATACCGTTAAAAATGGGAGGAGGGTGAGGGGCTGTCCTCCCTAAAAAGGGGACGCAAATGCCCCCATCCCCCATAGCCACGCCCCTCAATACAATTAAAGATGCCAGAAAGCAGAACGAATTAAACTGAACTTGTTATTGAAATTAGACGTAAAGATATTTGTTTCGCATAGTAATAAAAGTAAATGAAATAACTTCCGACAAGAAGAAAAAAAAACATGAAAAAACAACAACAACCAAGATTTACAGTTCTTTAAACAAAAAAAAAGTCCATTTTTCTACACTTGATGTTATTTAAATTAATTTTTCGGAAATTTTTTCAGGGGGGAGGGGGAGTTCAGTAAGAAATTTATCATGCATTGTCATGTTTCATGGTACTTCGTGCGATTTCGTAAAAAAAAATTTAAAAAATTTCGTAAATCACGTTTGTTTTGAAAACTGTAAATAATAAAAAATAAATACCACTCAAGCAGCTGCTTGCCACAGAGGTCCGACAGGAGCCTGTCAATTTATATGCCATAGAAGAAGGTCTGAGAGGATGGCAGGACCTCAGGAGAAAAACAACACACACATCCATGCCTTACCCGGGGGCTCGAACCCAGGTCCCTTAGATCAGTATGCAAGTGCACTAACCACTAGGCCATGGGAAGGCTGAAAACTGTACCTGATGTTAATTACATTTTTTAAGAAAAAAGAGTGAATAACTTTAGGAATGTTTGACAATAGCAAATACCTAAAATAAATTCTTTTGTACCACGAGCTTAATTTTAAAAAAAATATGGTATGTGGGTGTGGGGGGAGTTATAGGGGCAAAGTTTAGAAAGAAGCTTCGTTTTTGTGCATTTTGATATCTATTTAAAGCTTTTGAGCTAGGGTTGCGTTGTTTTACCTCTGACGGCATTTTTTTGCACACAATGGGCTAAATGGCCAGGTCACAAAGACCCCGAAGGCTCAGAGAAAGTTGGGGGAGCCACTGGAACTGTTGTTGGGAGACGTATGGTAGTCTCTCGTCAAGGCCAGTATGTGTGTCAATCCAGCGTGTTTAACGTGCACAGGGTATGGCTCTCTCCCGCACTCGGACTACCGCTTAACGCTCCATCCGACGGACGGCGGCCTTTCCAAGGCCATCGGGTGTCCCCCTACTGACCGAGGACAGGGCTGGGAGTTTGGCGGAGATAAATCTCAACGCTTTTCCAGTTGGGTTGTTTTACTTCTGAGCGGCACATTTCTGCACACCATGGGCTAAATGGCCAGGTCACATGGACCCCGAAGGCTCAGAGAAGGTTGGGGGAGGGGACCCACTGGAACAGCTGTTGGGAGACAGATGGTAGCCTCCCGTCAAGGCCATCCAGCGTGTTCTTTAACTTACACAGGGTATGGCACGGGGACACGGCTTAACGTCCCATCCGACGGACGGCGGCCTGTCCAAGCCCATCGGTGTCCCCTACTGACCGTGGGCAGGGAAAGTTGGGAGAAGGGATGGACAGCTGTTGGGAGACAGATGGTAGTCTCCCGTCAAAGAGCCGAGTGCGGGAGAGAGCCATACCCTGTGCACGTTAAACACGCTGGATTGACACACATTCTGGCCTTGACGAGAGACTACCATACGTCTCCCAACAACAGTTCCAGTGGCTCCCCCAACTTTCTCTGAGCCTTCGGGGTCTTTGTGACCTGGCCATTTAGATCATTGTGTCACTGGACGGCTGTTGGGTTGTTGTTGTTGTTGTTTTACCTCTGAGCGGCACTTTTTTGCACACCATGGGCTAAATGACCAGTTCACATGGACCCCGAAGGCTCAGAGAAGGTTGGGGGAGGGGACCCACTTGAACAGCTGTTGGGAGACAGATGGTAGCCTCCCGTCAAGGCCATCCAGCGTGTTCTTTAACGTGCACAGGGTATGGCTCTCCCGCACACGGGACCACGGCTTAACGTCCCATCCGACGGACGGCGGCCTTTCCAAGCCCATCGGTGTCCCCTACTGACCGTGGGCAGGGCGGGGAGTTATGCGGAGATAAATCTCAACGCTGACCCAGCTGGGACTCGAACCTGGGAACTACAGATTACGAGCCTGGCGCGCTGCGGCTGTTGGGAGACAGATGGTAGCCTCCCGTCAAGGCCATCCAGCATGTTCTTTTACGTGCGTAGGGTATAGCCCTCCCGCACACGAGGTCACGGCCTAACGTCCCATCCAATGAACGGCAGCCTTTCCAAGCCCATCGGTGTCCCCTACTGACCGTTGGCAGGGCGGGGGATTTCGCGGAGATAAATCTCAACGCTGACCCAGCTGAGGCTCGAACCTGGGAACTGCAGATTAGGAGCCTGGCAAGCTAACAACTGAATGTTCAGTGGTTCTCCTTATCCCAAACTTCAGAGTCTATAGGTCATTCTGACATAACAATTTGGCCCATCAATAGCAAAAAACAATTACCACTCAAAGATAAAACAACCCCCAACATTCGTCTCCGAAAAATTGAACCAATAACTTCGCACATTGCTCAGTGTCATTGAAGCAGAGAGTGGGGCGGGGATGGCTCAGTCGGTAGCGCGCCCGGCTCGTAATCTGTAGTTCCCAGGTTCGAGTTCCAGCTGGGTCAGGGTTGAGATTTATCGCCGCAAAATTCCCCGCCCTGCCCACGGTCAGTAGGGGACACCGATGGGCTTGGAAAGGCCGCCGTCCGTCGGATGGGACGTTAAGCTGTGGCCCCGTGTGGGGAGAGCCATACCCTGTGCACGTTAAAGAACACGCTGGATGGCCTTGACGGGAGGCTATACCATCTGTCTCCCAACAGCTGTTCCAGTGGGTCCCCTCCCCCAACTTTCTCTGAGCCTTCGGGGTCCTTGTGGCCTGGCCATTTAGCCCATGGTGTGCAAAAAAGTGCCGCTCAGAGGTAAAACAACCCAACCCGGCCATTTAGCCCATGGTGTGCAAAAAAGTGCCGCTCAGAGATAAAACAACACAACCATTGAAGTAGATGGAACGTCACACCGCTGGATCAACCTCCCCGTGATTGTGATGATCACGTTTCAAGTGACGTCATTTGTACACGAAGTGAGAAAGCCAGATACATACTTACCCATGCACACGTTGCATTCAGAGCGCTCAGCTTGCACCAAAACTCACAGTGCGGGAACTGCGCACAGCATGAAAGGTGTGGTGGGCGTCAGAAGCGCGCAAGCTCACTGGGAGGGTGGATGGCTGCTGCACTCACTCTCGGCCCATCAGTCACGCATTTTGGCTGCAGATGCTGCTGCGGTGATCACTTTTACGTCGTTATTTTTGATTTCCTGAAGAAATGTTTCTACGCGAGGATGCCGATGACGTATGCGGTAGATTGTGGATGTTTCTATTTTGCGCAATAGGATGCAGTGTTACGAGCGCGTCCCCAATATTTTAATTACTGCTCTGAAGATTTTTGTCATAATTGATCTGGCAGCAGAGCCGCATATACGGCAATCGATCAAGAACGGCATGTTTCAAGGGGTTGGGTTGTATACCTCTGAGCGGCACTTTTTTGCACAAAATGGGCTAAATGGCCAGGTCAAAAGGACCCCAAAGGCTCAGAGAAAATTGGGGGAGAAGATCCACTGGAATTGCTGTTAGGAAACGGATGTAGGCATCTGTCAAGGCCATCCAGCGTGTTCTTTAAAGTGCACAGGGTATGGCTCTTCCGCACAAGGGATCACGGCTTAACGTCCCATCCGCCCGACGGCGTCTTTCCAAAACCATCGGTGTCTCCTACTGATCAGGCACGGAGTGTTTTTGCGAAGACAAATCTCACGTTGTTCCAGATGGGACTCGAACCTGGAAACTACAGATTTCGAGTTGTTGGGTTGGGTTGTTTTACCTCTAAGCGGCACTTTTTTGCACACCATGGGCTAAATGGCCAGGTCACATGGACCCCGAAGGCTCAGAGAAGGTTGGGGGAGGGGACCCACTGGAACAGCTGTTGGGAGACAGATGGTAGCCTCCCGTCAAGGCCATCCAGCGTGTTCTTTAACGTGCACAGGGTATGGCTCTCCCGCACACGGGACCACGGCTTAACGTCCCATCCGACGGACGGCGGCCTTTCCAAGCCCATCGGTGTCCCCTACTGACCGTGGGCAGGGCGGGTAATTTTGCGGAGATAAATCTCAACGCTGACCCAGCTGGCTTCGAACCTGGGAACTACAGATTACGAACCTGGCGCGCTACCGACTGAGCCACCCCCGCCCCTCACAGATTTCGAGTGTGGGGCACTGCCAACTGAGTCTCATCCTCCGAATCCTGTGTACAAGTGTTTTTTAGAGGTAAAAGAATCCTACTTGACAGGAAAGTTTTTTCTATTCCAAACAGCCCTCCTGTGGATACTCTACACAACTCTAAGCTTTAGAGTTCTTATGACCTGATCATTAGGGCGGGGGTGGCTCAGTTGGTAGCGCGCCAGGCTCGCAATCGGTAGTTCGAATCCCAGCTGGGCCAGCGTTGAGATTTATCTCCGCAAAATTCCCTGCCCTGCCAACGGTCAGTAGGGGACACCGATGGGCTTGGAAAGGCAGCCGTCCGTCGGATGGGACGTTAAGCCGTGGCCCCGTGTGCGGGAGAGCCATACCCTATGCACGTTAAAGAACACGCTGGATGGCCTTGACGGGAGTCTACCATCTGTCTCCCAACAGCTATTCCAGTGGGTCCCCTCCCCCAACCTTCTCTGAGCCTTCGGGGTCCATGTGACCTGGCCATTTAGCCCATGGTGTGCAAAAAAGTGCCGCTCAGAGGTAAAACAACGCAACCCAACCTGATCATTTACATACATACATACATACAATTAGCTTATTATATGAAAAAATTCCAGCTCAGAATTAAAATAACCAAACCCTTACTTCAAAGGTGGCTTTGAAATACACCTACCCTATACAACCTCCATTTACGAATTTATCAAACTTTTTTGCAGCACATTTACGACCAAAAATCTACAGAACATTTATTTATTTCTGAAACTTTTTTTTTGTGCTATCACGAGCTTTTAACAAAATACTGCATTCTATGACGTAAAAAAGATTGAAGTCCGAGGTATTATTTTCTAATTAAATTTTGCGTTTTTTGTACATCGCAGCTTTCTAAATATAAAAAAATTACCCCTCAAGCAGGGTCTGGGGTGCTCAGCGGTAGCACGTTTGCAGTTCCCAGGTTCGAGTCCCAGCTGAGTCAGCGTTGATATTTAAGTAACAATAAATACCCCCTCAAGCAGCTGCTTGCTACAGAGGCCTGTGTGGACGGCGGGACCAAGACAGACTACTCCACATGAAGTAAAACTCTTCGTACTTCACATGAAGTAAAACTCTTCGTACTCCACATGAATTGAAACTCTTCGTACTCCACATGAATTGAAACTCTTCGTACTCCACATGAATTGAAACTCTTCGTACTCCACATGAATTGAAACTCCTCGTACTCCACATGAAGTGAAACTCTTCGACTCCATATGAAGTTCTCAATGAAACTTCGTTCCCAATGAAGTGAAACTCTTCGTACTCCATATGAAGAAAAACAACACAAACATCCATGCCTTACCTGGGGCCTAAGATTTATCTCCGCAAAACTCCCTGTTTTGTCTACAGTCAGTAGGGGGCACCGACGGGCTTGGAAAGGCCTCCGTCCGTCGGATGGGATGTTAAGCCGTGGCTCCGTGTACGGGAGAGCCACACCCTGTGTACGTTAAAGAACACGCTGGATGGCCTTGACGGGAGCCTACCATCTGTCTCCCAACAACTCTTCCAGTGAGGCAACTCCCAACCTTCTCAGAGTCTTCGGGCTCCTTGTGACCTGGCCATTTAGCCCATGGTCTGCAAAAAAAGTGCCGCTCAAAGGTAAAACAGCCCAAATAGCAGCCCTTCAAGCAAGCTGCTTGCCAAAGAGGTCTGGCATGATCTTATCAGACAAGAGAATAAATTGCAAATGAAATTAACGCTCTGAAAATAATATACACAAATGGTATATACAAATTATTTTCTATCATAATCTAAAACTAAGATAAATATTTAGATGAGGAGAGCTCATGGTCAGTTTGCGAGATAAATGGCTGGTTATTTTTGTAGTAACTAGAAAAATTAATATGATGCAGCTAATTAATCAACCAGATGATGTATTTTATGGAGTTAAATAATACATAATGTTCACATTCATTTGCGTAAGAGGATTTTAGCGCACAGGGTTTGGATTTAATGATGTCATTATCACTTTTGTAATAGCATTTCACTTAATAATTTAGCTTAGCTAAAATTGGAGTAATGTTTCTGAAAGTTCCATTACGACGCTTATAACAACGAATGCTGTGAAAATTTCAAAATAATTTGCAGGTGGACAAAAGTTTCAGACAACAGTTACTTTATACCAGGAGTCCCAAACATATCGTTGTTACGGATCCCCTCTGAAGTCAAATTCTTTCTGAAGACTCTTTGTGAAGTCAAAATCTTTCTCCGGACTCCATACGAAGTCAAAATCTTCTCCCCGGACTCCATACGAAGTCCAAATCTTCCCCCGGACTCCACACGAAGTCAAAATCTTCCCCCGGACTCCACACGAAGTCAAAATCTTCCCCCGGACTCCACACGAAGTCAAAATCTTCCCCCGGACTCCATACAAAGTCAAAATCTTCCCCCGGACTCCATACAAAGTCAAAATCTTCCCCCGGACTCCATACAAAGTCAAAATCTTCCCCCGGACTCCATACGAAGTCAAAATCTTCCTCCGGACTCCACACGAAGCCAAACTCTTTCTCCGGACTCCACACGAAGCCAAACTCTTTCTCCGGACTCCACACGAAGCCAAACTCTTTCTCCGGACTCCACACGAAGCCAAACTCTTTCTCCGGACTCCACACGAAGCCAAACTCTTTCTCTGGACTCCACACGAAGCCAAAATCTTTCTCCGGACTCCACACGAAGCCAAACTCTTCGTACTCCATATGAAGTGAAACTCTTCTCACTCCATATGAAGTGAAACTCTTTCTGCGGATTCTATAAAGTCAAACTCTTTCTCCTGATCGCTGTGAGGTCAAGCTCTTTTTGCTGCCCTCTTCCCATCATTACCTTCTACATTTTGGTAATTTATTGTCTATTTCCAATCAATTTTATTTCGTCACTATATGCAATTTACAATATAGAAAAAATAAGAGAACTTAAAAATCACAATTTTTCTCGGCCACTAAAGGAAATTAATAATAAAAAAATCAATAACGACTTACTCATTACAAAGATCAGAAACAACAAAGGTCATTTTTCTGATATATGGACAAAACATTTTTCTGCTTTATAGCTGCAACATCCTCCAAAGAAAAAAGAAAACTTTTTAAGTTCTGTTTGAACATATTTAAATTTTTTTTCGTTTCGTATTTCAAGAGGCAACTGATTAAAGATTTCAGGTGCGATACACGAATAATGCTTATGAGGAATTTCTTTTCTGGTCAAAGGAACTGAAATTTTGGACCTTTTCGAAATTGCATAAATCCGCCTGAATGTAGGGGCGGGGGTGGCTCAGTCGGTAGCGCACCAGGCTCGTAATCTGCAGTTCCCAGGTTCGAGTCCCAGCTGGATCCAGCTATTTATCTCCGCAAAATTCCCCGCCCTGCCCACGGTCAGTAGGGGACACCGATGGGCTTGGAAAGGCCGCCGTCCGTCGGATGGGACGTTAAACCGTGGCCCCTTGTGCGGGAGAGCCATATCCTGTGCACGTTAAAGAACACGCTGGATATCCTTGACGGGAGGCTACCATCTGTCTCCCAACAGCCGTTCCAGTGGGTCTCCTCCCCCAACCTTCTATGAGCCTTCGGGGTCCTTGTGACCTGGCCATTTACCCATGGTGTACAAAAAAGTGCCGCTCAGAGGTAAAACAACCCAACCCGGTGCTAGAATTCATGTTCCTTCAATCAGTAGCCAAGCGCGATAACCATCAGCTAAGGGAATCGTGTTTATCATAAAAAATGTCTTTTTGTAAAGTCTGTAATCTTTTGTCTGTTCTGAATACGTCCAGAAAAATGGAACAGATTGCACCAAAAGCACTCTGCTGAATTTTTACTCTTTTTTCAAGATTATTAAACGCGCCACTCTATCACAGGATGGCGTTAAAATTTCAGAAAAATCTTCTCTTTAATAATCGATGTAACACTTGCGTCTGCTACTCATTATTGTTTTTTTTTTATTTAGAAAGAGAGCATTGCTGTTCGTCTGGTCGTTGCACTTTTGGCCCCTTTTTTTATTCGTATTTGGCTGACATGCTTAAAGACAGATAATATTTTATTGCAAGTGTACAACCATTTGCTCTCTTTAACTAAATCTCGGCTGTCGAGTTTTGAAAGAGTGTTGCACTTGTTTGGATGCAAGATGACTCTTGGGGGGGGGGGGGAAGTTTCTTGTAAATAAAATAAAACTGGCTTCTCGGTCGTTAAGTTGCAGAGGTCAACAAACTGTATTCAAGAATGCAGGCATTTCTACGAGTTACTTATGTGATGAAAATACGAGTTAAAATTATAAGCTCTGTGAAAAAGGTGAGAGTTGGGTTGGGTTGTTTCTCTGAGCGGCACTTTTTTTTCACACTATGGGCTACATGGCCAAGTCACAAGGACCCAAAGGGCTCAGAGAAAGTTAGTGAAGGGGACCCACTGGACAGTTGTTGGGAGACAGATGGTAGACTCTCGTAAAGGCCATCCAGAGTGCTCTTTAACGTTCATAGAGTATGAATCTCTTTTGCTCACGGAGTCATGGTTTCACATCCTCTCCGACGGACGGCGACTATTCGAAATCCATCGGTGTCCCTTTTCTGATCGACAGCAGGGTGGGGAACCTCGCAAAAAGATATTCTTATGAGAATAGTGAACTTTGAGAATATTTCCTCATTTCACAAAATGGTGGAATATTCCTATGAGAGTTGGGTTGTTTTACCTCTGAGCGGCACTTTTTTGCACACCATGGGCTAAATGGCCAGGTCACATGGACCCCGAAGGCTCAGAGAAGGTTGGGGGAGGGGACCCACTGGAACAGCTGTTGGGAAACAGATGGTAGCCTCCCGTCAAGGCCATCCAGCGTGTTCTTTTACGTGCACAGGGTATGGCTCTCCCGCACACGGGGCCACGGCTTAACGTCCCATCCGACGGACGGCGGCCTTTCCAAGCCCATCGGTGTCCCCTATTGACCGTGGGCAGGGCGGGGAATTTTGCGGAGATAAATCTCAACGCTGACCCAGCTGGGACTCGAACCTGGGAACTACAGATTACAAGCCTGGCGCGCTACCGACTGAGCCACCCCGCCCCATATTCCTATGAGAACTCGCACATTGGTGGGAGATTACTATGAGAACTCGCATATATCTCGCGGGCTACTATGGGGTCTCAGAAGTCGGTGACAAGCTATTATGAGAACTAACAGGTAAATGTAAAAGAAAATGAAAATTTAGAGATATACAACAGGTTACTATGCGATGCCAGAAATAGACCGGCAACTATTACAAAATCTAACAAATACAATCAGACGAACGGTCGAAATTTTGGATTATGAAAACTTTACTTTTTAAAAAACATTTAAAACGTTGGGCCGAAAAGCAAAATTTCTAATTCTCATTATTATATTATATCGTTATTATTTTATTTTATTTTTACACCTAATATTTGTTAAGTGATAAATCCAAAGTTGAAATTTCTTATTGGCTACAAACAAGAGTCCTACCTGATAGAGTCAGACCACAAAAATTCGTGTGCTCAAATAAATGTATAAATTAAGATCACCTGCAATGTTTTAAATTTAAGTGTATTTCAGGAAACGCTTATTCAAAAGCTACCGCTTATTATGTTCTCCTTTTTCACTTGTGAACTTGTCTGTGTTTTATGTACCAATATGGGGCGGGGGTGGCTAAGTCGGTAGCACGCCAGGCTCGTAATCTGCAGTTCCCAAGTTCGAGTCCTAGCTGGGTCAGCGTTGAGATTTATCTCCGGAAAATTTCCCCGCCCTGCCCACGGTCAGTAGGGGACATTGATGGGCTTGGAAAGGCCGCCGTCCGTCGGATGGGACGTTAAGCCGTGGTCCCGTGTGCGGGAGAGACACCCTGTGCACGTTAAAGAACACGCTGGATGGCCTTGACGGGAGGCTACCATCTTCTCCCAACAGCTGTTCCAGTGGGTCCCCTCCCCCAACCTTCTGAGCCTTCGGGGTCCATGTGACCTGGCCATTTAGCCCATGGTGTGCAAAAAAGTGCCGCTCAGGGGTGAAACAACCCAACCCTATGTACCAATATATGTATGTTTGGGTGAAATAAACTTATTCAATTTCAATCCAATTAATAGATTCGGGTGTGGCTCAGTCGGTAGCGCGCCAGGTTCGTAATCTGCAGTTCCCTGGTTCGATTCGCACCTGGGTCAGCTTTGAAATTTATTTGCACTGATCCCCCAGCATGACCTCGATCAGTAGGGGGACACCGATGTACTTGGAAAGGCCGCCATCCGTTAAGCCATGGCACTTGTGCGGGCTGGGTTGCTTTACCTCTGAGCGGCACTTTTTTTGCACACCATTGGCTAAATGGCCAGATCACAAGGACCTCAAAGGCTCAGAGAAGGGGGAGGGGACGCACTGGAACAGCTGTTGAGAGACAGATGATAGCCTCCCGTCAAGCCCATCCAGCGTGTTCTTTAACGTGCACAGGGTATGACTCTCCCACACACGAGCCACGGCTTAACGTCCCATCCGACGGACGGTGGCTTTTTCAAGCCCATCGGTGTCCCCTACTGACCTTGGGCATGGTCGGGGAATTTTGCGGAGATAAGTCTTAACGCTGACCAGCTGGACTCGAACCTGGGAACTGCATATTACGAGCCTGGCGCGCTACCGACTGAGCCCCCCCGCCCTCCCTTGTGCGGGAGAACCATACCCTGTGCACGCTGGATGGCCTTGACGAGAGACTACCATCTATGTTCCATAAGCTGTCCAGTGGGTCCCCCTCCCCCAAGCTTCTCTGAGCCATCGGGGTCCTTTAATCTGGCCATTTAGCCCACTGTGTGCAAAAAAAAAGTGCCGCTCAGAGATAAAACAACCGAAAGGTTGAAATTTCATACTGATATAAACAAGAGTCCGTCCTTTAATAAGTCTTTTATTCACTGAGAGCACGTGATCTGCATTTCGTGGCACAGTGAAAATTTGGGGCGGGGTTGGTAGAGCGCCAGGCTCATAATCTGCAATTCCCAGGTTCGAGTCCCAGCTGGGTCAGCGTTGAGATTTATCTCCGCATAATTCCCCGACCTGTCCACGGTCAGTAGGGGACACCGATGGGCTTGGAAAGGCCTCCTACCGTCGGATGGGACGTTAAGCCGTGGCCCCGTGTACGGGAGAGAGCCATACCCTGTGCACGTTAAAGAACACGCTTGATAGCCTTGACGGGAGACGATTGGGGAAGATCCCTTTCCCCAACCTTCTCCGAGCCTTCGGGGTCCTTGTGACCTGGCCATTTAGCTCATTGTGTGCAAAGTAGTGCCGCTCAGAGGTAAAACAACCCAAAAGTGAAAATTTTTTTAACAGATAAAAAAATGGCAAGAAACTATTGGTCACTTTACATGTACAAAGGTCGCAAATCTTTCGGGATATAAGTACTTGAAGACGTATTTATCGTTGAAAGAGATCTTCATCGATTTGCTGAAACGAATCTATCTCGGCATTAAAACAACATCTCTTGATGACTCGGAGGTTTCTATTTCAGACTTGAATGCAAAGTTCAAGATGCAATGCCCTCGATGTTTGCAGATTCAAGATGCAATGCCTTCGATGTCTCAGCATTGGAGACGTATACAGAGGGTGGGCACAAGCGTGGAAACTATTTTATGTGGACAGACAGCGAATTCGAATTTTAGTAATTCCTAAAAATAGGATTTTTAAGGGAGAAATTAGATCGATGAAGAATTATCATTCGAATCCGTCTAAAACTCTATTTTCAACTGTTTTCGCTCAATAGTTTAGAAATAAGCAGTAGGGGATACCGATGGGGTTGGAAATGAAGCCGTCCGTCGGATAGGGCGTTTAACCGAGGTCTCTTGTGGGTTGTTTTACCTCTGAGCGGCCTTTTTTGCACACAATGGACTAAATGGCCAGGTCACAAAGATCCCCAAGGCTCGGAGAAGGTTGGGGAAGGAAACCCACTGGAATAGTTGTTAGGACACAGATAGTAGGCTCCCGTCAAGGCCATCCAGCATATTCTTTAGCGTGCACAGGGTATGGACCTCTCCCGTAAACGGGGACACGGCGTAACGTCCCATCCGACGGAGGCCTTTCCAAGCCCATCGGTGTTCCCTACTGACCGTGGACAGGTCGGGGAATTATGTGGAGATAAATCTCAACGCAGACCTAGCTGGGACTCGAACCTGGGAACTACAGATTACGAACCTGGCGCGCTACCGACTGAGCCAACCCCCCCCCCCCCCCCTCTTGTGCGGGAGAGTCAGATCCTGTGCACGTTAAAAAACATGCTGGATGGCGTTGACTGGAGGCTACCTTGTATCCAGTGGTTCCACAGCCCCAACCTTTTCCAAGCCTTTTTGGGTCCTTGTGACCTGGCCGTTTAGCACAATTTTAAAGTGCCGCTCAGAGGTAAAACAACCAACCAGTTACTTTATATTGTTCAATGTAGATTGAAGCAGTGTCTCAATACTGCGAGTCGCAACCCATTAGTGGGTCGCGACCAACATTTCTTTTAATGAAATAGAATATAAAACATCAGAGCGGTTCTCACACAGACTTGGAGGCGGGGGTGGCTCAGTCGGTAGCATACTAGTCTCGCAATTTACGGTTCCCAGGTTCGAGTCCCAGCTGCGCCAGCGTTGGGATTTATCTCCGCAGAACTCCTCGCCCTGCCCTCGATCAGTAGGGGAACACCACCGGGCATGGAAAGGCCGCCGTCCGTCGGATGTGACGTTAAGTCGTGGCTCAGTGTAAGCAGGGTTGAGTTGTTTTACTTCTGAGGGCACTTTTTGCACACCATGGGCTAAATGGACAGGTCACAAGGACCTCAAAGGCTCAGAGAAGGTTGGAGGATGGGACCCACTGGAACAGCTGTTGGGAGACAGATAGTAGCCTCCCGTCAAGGCCACCCAGCGTGTTCTTTAACGTGCACAGGGTATGGCTCTCCCGTACACTGGGCCACGGCTTAACGTCCATCCGATGGACGGCGGCCTTTCCAAGCCCATCGCTGTTCCCTACCGACCGCGGTCAGAGAGTTTTGCGGAGATAAATCTCAACGTTGGCCCAGCTGGGTCTCGAAGTTCGAGTCCCAGCTGGGAACTGCAGATTAGGAGCCTGGCGCGCTACCGACTGAGCCACCCTCGTGTAAGCAGTGTGCGAGAGAACCATACCCTGTGCACGTTAAAGAACTCTCTGGATGGCCTTGACGGGAGGCCACCATCTGTCTCCTAACAGCTGTCCAGTGGGCCTCCCAACTTTCTCCGAGCTCTTGGGGTCCTTGTGACATGGCCATTTAGCTCAATGTGTGCAAAAAAAGTGCCGCTCAGAGTTAAAATAAAACCCCCCAAAAAACACAAATTGGGTCGCGATGCAAAATGTATTTATTATTGTGTGTCGCGGAGGAAAAGGTTGCGAAACACTTAATCCATACCCTGTGAGAAGATTTCGAAATTTGTTCACAGAATATTCTCACAGTATTCATGCCAGTGAAGCGCTCATAAAAGAATCTGGATAAAAAAAGAATCCTCCAGATTGATGCTGCGCAGCATCTCCATTTCCCTTATCATCCACGGACCCATCCACTTCACAGCCAATTCCCGTCTCTTGCTACTTTCAGCGCCACTGAGATAACGGAGTTTGGTAAGAGCTTGCTTTATTAAGAACGCAAACAGTTTCGCTTAGCAAGGGAGAGCTCAGACTCAATTATTCTGTCTAACTCTCTGCAAAGTTGGGTTGGGTTGTTTTACCTCTGAGCGGCACTTTTTTGCACACCATGGGCTAAATGGCCAGGTCACATGGACCCCGAAGGCTCAGAGAAAGTTGGGGACCCACTGGAACAGCTGTTGGGAGACAGATGGTAGTCTCCCGTCAAGGCCATCCAGCGTGTTCTTTAAGGTGCACAGGGTATGGCTCTCCCGCACACGGGGCCACGGTTTAACGTCCCATCAGATGGACGGCGGCCTTTCCAAGCGGGGCTGGGGGGGGGTGGCTCAGTCGGTAGCGCGTCAGGCTCGTAATCTGTAGTTCCCAGGTTCGAGTCCCAGCTGGGTCAGCGTTGAGATTTATCTCCGCAAAACTCCCCGCCCTGCCCACGGTCAGTAGGGGACACCGATGGGCTTGGAAAGGCCTCCTACCGTCGGATGGGACGTTAAGCCGTGGCCCCGTGTACGGGAGAGAGCCATATCCTGTGCACGTTAAAGAACACGCTGGATAGCCTTGACGGGAGACGATTGGGGAAGATCCCTTTCCCCAACCTTCTCTGAGCCTTCGGGGTCCATGTGACCTGGCCATTTAGCCCATGGTGTGCAAAAAAGTGCCGCTCAGAGGTAAAACATCCCAACCCAACCTTTCCAAGCCCATCGGTGTCCCCTACTGACCGTGGGCAGGGCGGGGAATTTTGCGGAGATAAATCTCATCGCTGACCCAGCTGGGACTCGAACCTGGAAACTACAGATTACGAGCCTGGCACGCTACCGACTGAGCCACTCCCGCCCCAACTCTGCAAAGTTAGTTTTAATTCAATCTTCTTACGATAGTTAACGTATGCACAATGATTCGATGGTCACTAGAGGCGAGGGATGGGCTCAGTCGGTAGCGCGCCACGCTCGTAATCTGTAGTTCCCAAGTTCGAGTCCCCGCTGCGCCAGGGTTCAGATTTATCTCCCTTAAATCCCATCCAGCACTCGGTCAGTAGGGGACACCGATGGGATTGGAAAGGCCGCCGCCCTTCCAATCCCATCGGAAGGGGGATTGGAAGGGCGGCGGCACACGGGCCACCCGCACACGCACACGGGCCGTGTGCGGGCCCCGTGTTTTTTCCACCCGCACACGGGCCGTTAACCGTGGCCCCGTGTGCGGGTGAGCCATACCCTGTGCACTTTGAAGAACACACTGGATGGCCTTGACAGAAGGCTACCATCTATTTCCTAATAGTGGATCTTTTCTCCCAACCTTCTCTGAGCCTTCGGGGTCCTTGTGACCTGGCCATTTAGCCCATGGCGTGCAAAAAAGTGCCGCTCAGAGGTAATACAACCCAGCCATGAATGGCTTTGACGGATGGCTTCCATCTGTTTCTTGATAGCTGTCCAGTGAGTCTGCTTCCCCGGGGAGGTGTTACACTCACCAAGGGCAAGGTATGGGCTCAGTCGGTAGCGCGCCAGGCTCTTAACTGCAGTTCCCAAGTTCGAGTCCCCGCTGCGCCAGGGTTCAGATTTATCTGCCTTAATAAATACATTTTACATCACGACCCAATTTGTGTGTTTTTTTTGTTTTTTGTTTGTCTTTTTTTTTTTTTTTTTGGGGGGGGGGGGGCCTCTGACCTCCGAGCGCCACTTTTTTTTTAACACAATGAGCTAAATGGCCATGTCACAAGGACCCCAAGGGCTCGGTTGGGTTGGGTTGTTTTACCTCTGAGCGGCACTTTTTTGCACACAATGGGCTGAATGGCCAGGTCACAAGGACCCCGAAGGCTCAGAGAAGGTTGGGGGAGGGGACCCACTGGAACAGCTGTTGGGAGACAGATGGTAGTCTCCCGTCAAGGCCATCCAGCGTGTTCTTTAACGTGCACAGGGTATGGCTTTCCCGCACACGGGGCCATGGCTTAACGTCCCATCCGACGAACGGTGGCCTTTCCAAGCCCATCGGTGTCCCCTACTGACCGTGGGCAGGGCGGGGAATTTTGCGGAGATAAATTTCAACGCTGACCCAGCTGTGACTCGAACCTGCGAACTACAGATTACGAGCCTGGCGCGCTACCGACTGAGCCCCCCCGCCCCCCAAGAGCTCAGAGAAAGTTGGGAGGTCCACTGGACAGCTGTTAGGAGACATTGTGGTCTCCCGTCAAGGCCATCCAGAGAGTTCTTTAACGTGCACAAGGTATGACTCTCCCGTACACTGCTTTCACGGGGGTGGCTCAGTCGGTTCCGCGCCAGGCTCGTAATTTGCAGTTTCCAGTACCACCTGGAGCGTTGAGATTTATCTCTGCTCTGTCATCGGTTAGGGGATAGTCTTGGAAAATCCGTCGTGTGTCGGATGTGACGTTAAGCCGTGGCCCCGTGTGCGGAAGAGCCATATCCTATGAGCGATAAAGAACACGCTGGATGAAGATGATTGATGGAAGACGACCATTAGTCTCCTAATAGCTGTCCAGTGAGTCCCCTTCCCTCAACCTCTGAGCCTTCGGGCTCCTTGTCACCTGGCCATTTAGCCCATTGTGCGAAAATAAATGCCACTCAGAAGTAAAAGAACCCAACCCCTCCCCCCAACCTTCTCTGAGCATTTGGGGTCCTTGTGACCTGGCCATTTCGCCCACTGTATCCAAAACAAGTGCCGCTCAGAGGTACATCGAAACCAAATGCTTCTTAAAAATTCTCTTCGAAAAGCTTGACCATCTTCACCTGTTAACTTTAATGCTATAGCTGCTGCGTCTGTATATAGAAAAGCTTTTCTGTATATTTGTGGAATGTTTCATTTAATGTTTATAAGTGGGTTCTCTAAACCCTGAGTAATATTGTCCGTGCGACTAGTGCTTTAAATATATCTACCACTACAATAAAGGGGGGGGGGGGCTCAGTCGGCAACGCGCCAGACCGATGGGCTTGGAAAGGCCGCCGTCCGTCGTATGGGACGTTAAGCCATGGCCTCGTGTGCGGGAGAGCCATACCATGATCACGTTAAAGAACACGCTGCATGACCTTGACGGGAGGCTACCATCTGTATCCCAACAGCTGTTCCAGTGGGTCCCCTCCCCCAACCTTCTCTGAGCCTTCGGAGTCCTTGTGACCTGGCCATTTATCCCATGGTGTGCAAAAAAGTGCCCCTCTGAGGTAAAACAACCCAACGTTAAAGAACACACTGGATGGCCTTGACGGGAGGCTACTATCTGTCTCCCAACAGCTGTTCCAGTGGGTCCTCTCACCCCAACCTTCTCTGAGCCTTCGGGGTCCTTGTGACCTGGCCATTTAGTCCATGGTGTGCAATAAATTGCAGCTCAGATCTAAAACAACCTAATTACAATCAAGCAATTGTGTTTGAAAACTGACCTTAATTTTATTATTATCCTATTTCTTTGCAGTATTTAAGTTAAAGGAGCAATTGGAGCCTTTTCTTGTTCCCATCGGGAGTACAACAGCTGACGTCACTCATCAATAATTGAGATCTGTTTCTGTCAAGGTACCGCAGATTGGAGACTGGCGCTTTGTATCACTGGGCGGGTCTGGCGTGACATTGGCAGTTTGCACATTGGCGCAATTCGGAGCAATTCGTGATGCATTGAGGAAATCACGGAGAGCAGACCCTGAGCACGTGGAAGAACACTTTGGCTAGTTTTGACGGGAGGCTACCAGCTGCACGTTGTGTCTCTTTCCTCAATCTTTTCTAAGTCCTTGGGGGGTCCTGGGGCGGGGGTGGCTCAGTCGGTAGCGCGCCAGGCTCGTAATCTGTAGTTCCCAGGTTCGAGTCCCAGCTGGGTCAGCGTTGAGATTTATCTCCGCAAAATTCCCCGCCCTGCCCACGGTCAGTAGGGGGACACCGATGGGCTTGGAAAGGCCGCCGTCCGTCGGATGGGACGTTAAGCCGTGGCCCCGTGTGCGGGAGAGCCATACCCTGTGTACGTTAAAGAACACCCTGGATGGCCTTGACGGGAGGCTACCACCTGTCTCCCAACAACTATTCCAGTGGGTCCCCTCCCCCAACCTTCTCTGAGCCTTCGGGGTCCATGTGACCAGGCCATTTAGCCCATGGTGTGCAAAAAAGTGCCGCTCAGAGGTAAAACAACTCAACCCAACCCTTGGGGGTCCTTGTGACCTGCCCATTGCATGCAAAAAAGTGCTGCTAAACCTCACTGACCAGTAAGTGAATAGGGGCGGAGGGGCGTGGCTCAGTCGATAGCGCGCCAGTGTCATAATTTGCAGTTCTCAGGTTCGAGTCCCAGCTGGGCCAGCATTGAGATTTGTCTCCCAAAACTCCCCGCCTTGCCCCTCAGTCAGTAGGAGATACCTACGACTTTAAAGGCCGCCGTCCGTCGGATGGAACATTAAGCAGTGACCTGTGTGCGGGAGAGCCATATCCTGTTCACGTTAGAGAATATGCTGGATGGCCTTGACGGGAGGCTACCATTTGACTCCTTACAGCTGTTCCTGTGGGTCCCCTCCCCAACTTTCTCCGAGCAATCAGGGTCCTTATGACCTGGCCATTTAACCCATTTTGTGCAGAAAGATGCCGCTCAGAGGTGAAACAAACCAATTAAGTGCTTATGCATTGACACTATGAAAAAACTTACTATATTAGTTGGTAAAATGAATTACAATTTAAGCGTTGCTTAAGATTTAAACTTGCCCATAATATTATATCCCGTAGCTCCACGATCTTCCCGCCCTGCCTAGGTCAGTAGAGGACACCGATGGGCTTGGAAAGGCCGCCGTCCGTCGAATGGGACGTTAAACCGTGTCCCCGTGTGAGAGAGAGCCATACCCTGTGCAAGTTAAAGAACACGCTGGATGGCCTTGGCGGGAGGCTATCAGCTGTCTCACAACAGCTGTTCCAGTGAGTCCCCTCCCCCAACCTTCTCTGAGCCTTCGGCGTCCACGTGACCTAGCTTTGGGTTGGGCCAAAGCTTTGGGTTGGGTTGTTTTACCTCTGAGCGGCACTTTTTTGCACATAATGGGCTAAATGGCCAGGTCACATGGACCCCGAAGACTCAGATAAGGTTGGGTGAGGGGACCCACTGGAACAGTTGTTGGGAGACAGATGGTAGGCTCCCGTCAAGGCCATCCAGCGTGTTCTTTAACGTGCACAGGGTATGGCTCTCCCGCACACGGGTCCACGGCTTAATGTCCCATCCGACGGACGGCGGCCTTTCCAAGCCCATCGGTGTCCCCTACTGACCGTGGGCAGGGCGGGGAATTTTGCGGAGGGTCCCATGGTCAGACAAATCCCATTTTCTGTCACCCCATGTGGACGGATTAGCTTGTGTGCGACGTTTACCCATGGTAGCCTTCTCACCTGGATGCACTGTGGGACGGATCCAGGCGGCTGGAGGGTGTGTGATGGTCTGGGCAATATTTTCTTGGGGAACACTTGGACTAATTATCCCTGTAGAACAAACTCTGACAGCTCTTGTCGAGGTGAGGGGGGGGGGGCTTGAGGGCCTAAATGAAGTCGAAGGCTTTTGTGACCGGATTGGGCAACAGTTGGAGACATGGCTAAGACTTCCATCTCAGAAGTTGAGGGCCCTCAACTTCTGAGACTAGACTACGACTGAGACTGACTGACTAGGTCTGGTCATGTTGGACAGGGCCCCGACAGAAGGACCGGACTAAGAGTCCCAATCACGGGAGCCGAGGCAATTTGGATTGTATATCCTTGTTTGTGGCGGTCCGGGACATAGATTAAACTTAGGTTTTGACCGATGGATGAACTTTACTCCTATATTACCGTTCGCCATTAGGTAGTCGGGGATGAGCTCTATCTATATGGTACTGTCTTGCCCCTGACCGTAGATAGTGGTGAAATACGGCATTTCCCTATACTGGTAGTGCTTCAGGCGGAACTAGTGGGTCCTGTCACCTAATGAATATCGTGGCTGACCGCGTACTTTATGACGACTGTATTCCCTGGCGGAGATGGCGTCTTTCAACAAGACAATGCTCCATGTCTTAGTGTAAAGAAGATTCAGGAATTATAACTAGAACATGAGAAATTTCATTCATTGCCATGGCCCCCAAATTCGCCGGACATTAATCTTATCGAGTATTTGTGGTTTGAGTTGGAGAAAAGGGTACGAGCATCACCCCAACCACATAATTTACGGGAACTGCGGGATCTTCTGTTGCATTCATGGTTCCAAATATCCAGCGACACTTACCAACATCTCGTTGGATCTATGCCTCATCGGGCGAGAGCTCTTATGGCTGGGAGAGAAGGACCTTCATCACATTCATCATCATCATCATCCTCAAGCAGCCATGGGCTACGGAGGTCCAACCAGACCACGCAGTTTAATTCTCCAAGCATATCTGTCCTGAGCTACATCTGCTGCATCCGGCCACTGCACACCAATTCCAACAAGGTCCCGTATCAGTGCATAAGCTTTAAGAATGTTGTTTGGGTTAATTTACCTCTGAGCGGCACTTTTTTGCACACCATGGACTAAACGCTAGGTCACATGGACCCCGAAGGCTCAGAGAAGGTTGGGGGAGGGGACCCACTAGAACAGCTGTTGGGAGACAGATGGTAGCCTCTCGTCAAGGCCATTCAGCGTGTTCTTTAACATGCACAGAGTATCCTCTCCCGCACAAGGGGCCACGGCTTAACGTCCCATCCGACGGACGGCGGCCTTTCCAAGCCCATCAGTGTCCCCTACTGACCGTGGGCAGGGTGGGGAATTTTGCGGAGATAATCTCAACGCTGACCCAGCTGGGGGGACTCGAACCTGGGAACTACAGATTACGAGCCTGGCGCGCTACCGACTGAGCCACCCCCGCCCCATATTAATTGGGTAAAATGAATTACAATTTAAGTATTCTTTAAGATCTAAACTTACCCATAATATTGTACCCAGTAGCTCCACGATCTCTCTCATTAAGCTCATTTTCACCCTTAGTGAAATGTATGTGAGTCGCCATAGATATTTCCTAGAGAAATTATTCTCGTTAGATTCCACGAACACAATCAACCGAGGAACTGACTTTCAGCTGAATAAGAGATTCCTTATAATTGCCCCAACTGATAAGTTTACTCGAACTCTGCCCTGACCACGTCCTCCATTGGCTATCACTGGCCACGTGCGCCCAGTCATAAACGCAATGGAACGGACCATGACGCACATAAAAATTTCTGCCGATCTTAAATGATTATTGCGTATACTTCGCCGCTATTTCGTTCCAGTTGTGTTTATCGCTGTCTCTTTCAACAAAGGAAGAAAGTCGTAACAAACGTAATGTTTTGGGTTTGTCCACGTGAGATAGCTGGGTGAATGATGACGGAATGTGAAAGCTATCAAAAACTCGTCACCGAAATGTTTGGAGAGGTCGTTGTACGTTAGATGGGGATTAAGTCGTGTGCAATGGGACGGGGATGGCTCAGTCGGCAGCGTTCCAAGCTCGTAATCTTGTTTTTCTGCTGAGGTCCTGCCATCCTCTCAGATCTTCTACTATGGCATATAAACTGACAGGCTCCTGTCAGACCTCTGTGGCAAGCAGCTGCTTGAGGGGGGTATTTATATTATTTTTTTATAATCTTGCAGTTCCCGGGTTCGGCTTGGGTCAGCGTTGAGATTTATCTCCGCAAAACTCTCCGCCATGTTCTCGGTCACTACGGTTGAGTTGTTTTATCTCTGAGCGCACTTTTTTTTGCATACCATGTGCTAAATGGCCAGGTCACAAGACTCAGTAAAGGTTGGAGGTTGGAGGAGGGGACCCACTGGAACAGCTGTTGGGAGACAGATGGTAGCATTCCGTCAAGGCCATCCAGCGTGTTCTTTAACGTGCACAGGCTGTGGCTCTCCCGCACACGGGGCCACGGCTTAACGTCCCATCCGACGGACGGCGGCCTTTCCAAACCCATCGGTGTCCCCTAATTTCGACTGCATTATACCATTTTTAAATTCCGTTTTAAATGTGTTTAAAAAATTCTTGAAATATGGTGAAATATTAATAAGTTTAATAATTTTTTTGCCTCTATTACCTTTACTAACATTTTCAAGGAGGGGGGAGGGACGTTCCTTTACCTCCACTCCTCCTAACATCTGGTCGTGGGGATGACGGATTAACCGGGGTTTGGATTGTTGGGTTGTTTTACCTCTGAGCGGCACTTTTTTGCACACCATGGGCTAAATGGCCAGGTCACATGGACCCCAAAGGCTCAGAGAAGGTTGGGGGAGGGTCGGGTTGGGTTGTTTTACCTCTGAGCGGCACTTTTGCACACCATGGGCTAAATGGCCACGTCACATGGACCCCGAAGGCTCAGAGAAGGTTGGGGGAGGGGACCCACTGTAACAGCTGTTGGGAGACAGATGGTAGCCTCCCGTCAAGGCCATCCAGCGTGTTCTTTAACGTGCACAGGGTATGGCTCTCCCGCACACGGGGCCACGGCTTAACGTCCCATCCGACGGACGGCGACCTTTCCAAGCCCATCGGTGTCCTTACTGACCGTGGGCAGAGCGGGGAAATTGGATTATCAGAGATTATTTTTCCCCCGAATTCATTCTGAATAATTCTGGATCTACTGCATTTCGTACATTCTCGATAAAGTTACTGTAAACGTCACATCCTCTGCGTCGAGCTCTGGTTTCAGTTTCTCCATTTTTTTGATTCGTCCTCATGGTCGTATTCCACGAAATTTCATTCCATTGTCATGGCAATAGTTTCTACAGTAGATTGCGAACCCAAATTTCACAAATGTCGACGAGGCGAAAATGATATTGTAGATATTGTAGAATGATTTTAGAAAATGATTTAGATTTTAGAAAATGATATTGTAGAAGATTTTAGAAAGCTTTTTTTACTTCGTGTACTAATCTGAATGCGACTGAAACTTCTGCAGGATGTTATGTCACGTGTCCTGTGAGGCCTTCGCAATTTATCCAATAAGAAAAACGCAACATTTTCACGTGTTTAACATTCTTTTGGCAACAACAGGAAGAACTCGCTTCCTGTTCGATAGCGATTGCGTACAGTCGCTGAAACAAATATCCGAACACTATGGTTGATTACAGAATTCAGAAAAAATGTCTGGCAGCGATTTGTTTTAGAAATTAGTGATCTGGCAACCTTCGTGTCCCGTGATTACAGAATTCAGGAAAAATATCTGGAGCGTGTACAGCAACTGTACACGCTCCAGTTACCGTTCATAGCAAACTGCAGCGTGTGCAGTTACTGCACACGCTCCAGTTTGCTGTGAACGGTAACTGCACACGCTCAATATTTCCGTGAGTGAGCCCACACGATCTAGGTCTTTGTGAGCTCACACGATCCAATGTGCTGTGAACATTAACCGCAACCGCTCCAGTTTGCTGTGAACGGTAACTGCACACGCTCCATATTCATTGCATTATATATTCATACGCATTATATATATTAAAAAATATCCGAACACTATGGTTGATTACAGAATTTAAAAAAAATATCTGGCAACGATTTTTTTAGGAATTACTGATCTGGCAACCTTCGTGTTACGTAACACGAAGGTTGCCAGATCAGTAATTTTTTAAATTAATAAATGATGTGATCACTAATTTCTAATTTTTAAAATAACAGATTTCTAATTTCTAAAAGAAATCGTGGCCAGATATTTTTTCTGAATTTTGTATGTATCAACCATAGTGTTCGATATTTTTTTTGAGCGATTGTACCTAAACATAATGACAAATAAAATGTAAACAAATTTTTTTGTTCTTTTTACTGTACCCGTTCCCTCCGCCCTCCCAATTATCGGCCAACAGAAAGCATAATATTTTTCTATTTGATTCGATGCCAAAAAAAGATTTGTACATCCCCTCATGCACCCCCCCCCAATTAGAAATACGAATAATATTATTTACCCTTTTAACGAAAATCCAGTGTTATTTACTGATAAGTTTAATAGCCACTATACAGAAATTATTGGTGAACTCTTAATGGAAATTCCTGATTACGTTGATAATGAAAGTCGTAAGTCGATTTCGTCTCTAAATTCTATTTTTATTGATTACATAGCAGAAAGTGAGATTTTCGGAACTATTGCGTCGTTAAAATTAGGTTGGGTTGTTTTACCTCCGAGCGGCACTTTTTTGCACACCATGGGCTAAATGGCCAGGTCACATGGACACCCGAAGGCTCAGAAGGTTGGGGGAGGGGACCCACTGGAACAGCTGTTGGGAGACAGATGGTAGCCCCCAGTCAAGGCCATCCAGCGCGTTCTTTAACGTGCACAGCGTATGGCTCTCCCGCACACGGTGCCACGGCTTAACGTCCCACCCAACGGACAGCGGCCTTTCCAAGCCCATCGGTGTCCCCTACTGACCGTGGGCAGGGCGGGAAATTTTGCGGAGAAAAATCTCAATGCTGACCCAGCTGGGATTCGAACCTGGGAACTACAGATTACGAGCCTGGCATGCTACCAACTGGGCCACCCCCCAGTCGTATCAGAATAATATGACCACCTACCATATATACTGTATACTATGGTAGGTGATCATATTATTCTGATATGACCGTGTATGTAATTTATGAATACAAAATTTAATGTGTACATACACATGTTTTATTCCCATTGTTATACTATAACTATAATTTTATCTATCTATACAAGGGGTACGCCAGTTACATACACATTTCCAGGGGGTACGTGAAGCATAAAAGGTTGAGAACCACTGATATATATGTTTTATTTTATTTCCATTGTTATACTATAACTATAGTTTTATCTATCTATACAAGGGGTACGCCAGTTACATACACATTTCCAGGGGGTACGTGAAGCATAAAAGGTTGAGAACCACTGATATATATGTTTTATTTTATTCCCATTGTTATACTATAACTATAGTTTTATCTATATATACAAGGGATATGCCAGTTACATACACATTTCCAAGGGGTGCGTGAAGCATAAAAAGGTTGAGAACCACTGATATATATGTTTTACTTTATTCCCATTGTTATACTATAACTATAGTTTTATCTATCTATACAAGGGGTACGCCAGTTACATACACATTTCCAGAGGGTACGTGAAGCATAAAAGGTTGGGAACCACTGATATATGTTTTATTTTATTCCCATTGTTATAATATAACTATAGTTTTATCCATCTATACAAGGGATATGCCAGTTACATACACATTTCCAAGGGGTGCGTGAAGCATAAAAAGGTTGAGAACCACTGATATATATGTTTTACTTTATTCCCATTGTTATACTATAACTATAGTTTTATCTATCTACACAAGGGGTACGCCAGTTACATACACATTTCCAGGGGGTACGTGAAGCATAAAAGGTTGAGAACCACTGATATATACGTTTTATTTTATTCCCATTGTTATATTATAACTATAGTTTTATCTAGCTATACAAGGGGTATGCCAGTTACATACACATTTCCAAGGGGTGCGTGAAGCATAAAAAGGTTAAGAACCACTGATATATATGTTTTATTTTATTCCCCTTGTTATACTATAACTATAGTTTTATCTATCTATACAAGGGGTATGCCAGTTACATACACATTTCCAAGGGGTGCGTGAAGCATAAAAAGGTTAAGAACCACTGATATATATGTTTTATTTTATTCCCCTTGTTATACTATAACTATAGTTTTATCTATCTATACAAGGGATATGCCAGTTACATACACATTTCCAGGGGGTACGTGAAGCATAAAAGGTTGAGAACCACTGATATATATGTTTTATTTTATTCCCATTGTTGTACTATAACTATAGTTTTATCTATCTATACAAGGGGTACGCCAGTTACATACACATTTCCAGGGGGTACGTGAAGCATAAAAGGTTGAGAAACCACTGATATATATGTTTTATTTTATTCCCATTGTTATACTATAACTATAGTTTTATCTATCTATACAAGGGGTACGCCAGTTACATACACATTTCCAGGGCACTTTTTTTGCACACCATGGGCTAAATGGCCAGGTCACATGGACCCCGAAGGCTCAGAGAAGGTTGGGGGAAGGGACCCACTGGAACAGCTGTTGGAAGACAGATGGTAGCCTCCCGTCAAGGCCATCCAGCGTGTTCTTTAACGTTGGGTTGTTTTACCTCTGAGCGGCACTTTTTTTGCACACCATGGGCTAAATGGCCAGGTCACATGGACCCCGACGGCTCAGAGAAGGTTGGGGGAGGGGACCCACTGGAACAGCTGTTGGAAGACAGATGGTAGCCTCCCGTCAAGGCCATCCAGCGTGTTCTTTAACGTTGGGTTGTTTTACCTCTGAGGGGCACTTTTTTGCACACCATGGGCTACATGGCCAGGTCACATGGACCCCGAAGGCTCAGAGAAGGTTGGGAGAGGGGACCCACTGGAACAGCTGTTGGAAGACAGATGGTAGCCTCCCATCAAGGCCATCCAGCGTGATCTTTAATGTTGTGTTGTTTTACCTCTGAGCGGCACTTTTTTTCCACACCATGGGCTGAATGGCCAGGTCACATTGACCCCGAAGGCTCAGACAAGCTTGGGAGAAGGGACCCACTGGAACAGCTGTTGGAAGACAGATGGTAGCCTCCCGTCAAGGCTATCCAGCGTGTTCTTTAACGTTGGGTTGTTTTACCTCTGAGCGGCACTTTTTTTGCACACCATGAGCTAAATGGCCAGGTCACATGGACCCCTAAGGCTCAGAGAAGGTTGGGGGAGGGGATCCACTGGATCAGGTGTTGGAAGACAGATGGTAGCCTCCCGTCAAGGCCATCCAGCGTGTTGTTTAATGTTGTGTTACCTCTGAGCGGCACTGATTATTGTTATTTCAACTGTTGTTTTTTTTTCAATTATACAAGATGTAGAATCAGTGATTTGCGGAGTTCCAAAAGTACAAGGTTGGGCAGAATGCATATCGAGGCTATGCCGTGACGTCAGTATTTCGATTAAAAAACAAAACACACCTGTCTTGCAGGTGCTGGTAATCGATGTAATAAAACGAAGATTTTTCTATTCAGGATGGCTTTAGTGTTCTTGTACTGGGAGACAGCCGCATTATTTGTGTTGCTTAATTAATATTTGCTTTGTACGTATCCCTCAAATGCATAAAGGGTTGGTCTGCATCGTATGCTGTCATTCATCAATCACTTCGATTGAGATAAAGAGTTATCAGGCGTTTATGTCGCAGTCTAGACTTTCTGGGGCGCAGAGATGGCAATATACAGATTGTTGTTTCAATTGCTTGCAGAAATTGGAGCACAAGCAAACTACACTTTTAAAGGAAAACATTTGGGTTGGGTTGTTTTACCTCTGAGCGGCACTTTTTTTGCACATCATGGGCTAAATGGCCAGGTCACATGGACCCCGAAGGCTCAGAGAAGGTTGGGGGAGGGGACCCGCTGGAACAGCTGTTGGGAGACAGATGGTAGCCTCCCGTCAATTACCATCCAGCGTGTTCTTTAACGTGCACAGGGTATGGCTCTCCCGCTCACGGACCACGGCTTAACGTCCCATCCGACGGACGGCGGCCTTTCCCAAGCCCATCGGTGTCCCCTACTGACCGTGGGCAGAGCGGGTGTTGTGCGGAGAAAAATCTCAACGCTGACCCAGCTGGGACTCGAACCTGGGAAGTACAGATTAGGAGACTGGCGCGCTACCGACTGAGCCACCCCCGCCCCACATTAAATTTGGTCCATTGGCCTTCTGTTATAGGTGGTGTTGACTTCCCCTCTATTTTCACCCCGCCCACCAACCTCTCCTTCTCTTTGCCACCCCCCCCCCCTTTTCATTTTTTTCCCTAGAT
Source organism: Ryuthela nishihirai (assembly GCA_038380435.1). Taxonomy (NCBI): domain Eukaryota; kingdom Metazoa; phylum Arthropoda; class Arachnida; order Araneae; family Heptathelidae; genus Ryuthela; species Ryuthela nishihirai. Next base: position 111,480,940 of record JAWZYU010000003.1, on the reverse strand, counting down.
CTTGTTTCTTTACAGCTTACTTCATAGGTGCATATAAGTGGACTATTTTACGAAACATATTAGAAGTCTCGAAAATTTCTTTTCATCTATTAAAGTGGGAGTAACTTCACGCCACTTTTTATCAATCACGTCGTTTTCTTCACGCCTTTTAAAAAAAAAATTCTCTTCAGAGTAATTTTTTGGGTCAAAATTCATTTAATCGGGAACAAGATTCTGAAAAAAAATATTTCAGTTTTCAATTCGCATTCACTCCCTTGCCAAGATAGAAGAGATCTGATCTTAGATCAGATTTGGACTAGAAAAAGAATTTTTTTTTTTGGTTGAAGGAAAGTCTGTCAGATTTATATTACAAAATAATAAAAATAAATACCCCCTCAAGCAGCTGCTTGCCACAGAGGTTTGACAGGAGCCTGTCAGTTTATATGCCATAGTAGAGGGTCTGAGAGGATGGCAGGACCTCAGCAGAAAAACGACACAAACAGCCATGCCTTACCCAGGACTCTAACCCAGGTCCTTTAGATCAGTAGCCAAGCGTGCTAACCACTCAGCCATGGGACGGCCCTTATATTACATACAGACTAAAAATAAGAGCTACTGTTGCGCAGTCCTGCTCCAATGCAAATAACCATTAAAAACTGCGAAGTATTTCGCCACTTTAGTTTCAACATAAACGCAACATTTATGTATCCAAATTCTTCTCTTTCCAGCTACCAAAGTAGTTTTTCTGAACAGCGGATCAGTTACTTTGAAACTGCGTCATCGTGTAAGTGTAGAAGATGAAGACAGTTACGGTTAATCGTGTTAAGTGTAGAAGATGAAGACAGTTACGGTTAATCGTGTTAAGTGTACGGAAGCTTTCTCTGCTCTCAATAAATGAACTTCAGGGAGTACGAAATTGCTTAATCATTACAGGAAAGGTCCAAAAAGCTTCAGATCATTCTGCAAAGAAGAATCTGACAGGAAATTAATTGTGGGGATCACTATGCAGGCTGGCCTGAGTTATACTTTTCTTCACACCATGGATAAATAAGGTTAAAAAGACTCCAAAGCTCAGGGAAGGTTGTGGGCGAGAATACCCACTGGAAAGCTGCTTTGGATTGGGTTGTTTTACCTCTGAGCGGCACTTTTTTTGTACACCATGGGCTAAATGGCCGGGTCACATGGACCCCGAAGGCTCAGAGAAGGTTGAGGGTGGGGACCTAATGGAACAGCTATTGGGAGTCAGATCATAGCCTTCGGTCAAGGCCATCCAGTGTGTTCTTTAACGTGCACAGGGTATAGCTCTCCCACACATGGGACCACGGCTTAACGTCCCATCCGACGCCCATCGGTTCCCCCTACTGCTCGAGGGCGGGGAGTTTTGCGGAGATATATCTCAATGCTAGCCTAGCTGGGACTCGAAACAGGGAACTACAGATTACAAGTCTGGCGCTCCACTGGAGACCTGCTGGGAGACAGATGTTAGCCTTCAGTTAAGACCATCCAATATGTTCTTTAATGTGCACAGGATATGGCTCTCCAACACACAGGACCAAGTCTTAACGTTCCATCCGATGGTGATCTTTCCAACCCATCAGCGTCTCCTATTGACCGAGTACAGAGAGAAGAGTTTCGAGTAGATAAATCTCAAAACTGACCAAGCTGTGATTCGAACCTGGGAACTGCATATTATGAGCCTGGAGCTCTACCGACTGATACCTCCCTGCCACCTGCACAGTGTATGGCTCTCCTGCATTGCGGCTTAATGCCCCATCCGACAGATGTCTTCTTTTTCAAGACCCCTTGCTCACCAAGGTCATGTTTGGATTCGCCGGCAGAAATAAATCTTAACTCAGGTACAGTTGGAACTCGAACCTGGGAACTGCAGATTATGAGCCTGGCCCGCTACGAACTATGCAGCAAAACAGCCCCATACAGCCTCAAAACAGGTTAAAAAGTGTATTCAGCGAGCATACTTTCTGATGAAAATTGATATACTCGGATGATATTCAATTCACCCCTTTTCGTACAAATCTTCAAATATTTCTCGACTTTATCTGAATGAAATTGTGAATAAGTTTATGGGAATTAAAAAACAATTTCAAAATATCTTTTTCGATCAATAAGAGAGATGTGTTGTGTTGTTTTACCTCTGAGCGACACTTTTTTGCACACAATGGGCTAAATGGCCAGGTCACATGGACCCCGAAGGCTCAGAGAAGGTTGGGAGAGGGGACCCACTGGAACAGCTGTTGGGAGACAGATGGTAGCCTCCCGTCAAGGCCATCCAGCGTGTTCTTTAACGTGCACAGGGTATGGCTCTCCCACACACGGGGCCACGGTTCAACTCCCATCCGACGGACGGCGGCCTTTCCAAGCCCATCGGTGTCCCCTACTGACCGTGGGCAGGGCGGGGAATTTTGCAGAGATAAATCTCAACGCTGATCCAGCTGGGACTCGAACCTGGGAACTACAGATTACGAGCCCGGCGCGCTACCGACTGAGCCACCCCCGTCCCAATAAGAGAGATGACAACATCGCTTCACAATCAATTTTGGTGTCTCAGGATTGTAATATCTCCATTCATATAGTGGAAAACGAGCTTGAGTCCTCTCTTCTTTAACATAACATCGTTACCAACTGGCAGTGGGGGGCGGCTCAGTCGGTAGCGTGCCAGGCTCGTAATCTGCAGTTTTTAGGTTCTAGTCCGCCGGAGCCAGTGTTGAGATTTATCTTTGCAAAACTCACCACGGTCAGTAGGGGACACCGATGGTCTTGGAAAGGGCGCCGTCCGTCGGATGGGACGTTAAGCCGTGGCCCGTGTGCGGGAGAGCCATACCCTGTGCACGTTAAAGAACACGCTGAATGGCCTTAATGAGAGGTTACCATCTGTCTCCCAACAGCTGTTCCAGTGGGTCCCCTCCCCCAACTTTCTCTGAGCCTTCGGGGTCCATGTGACCTGGGGGCGGGGGTGGCTCAGTCGGTAGCGCGTCAGGCTCGTAATCGGTAGTTCACAGGTTCGAGTCCCAGCTGGGTCAGCGTTGAGATTTATCTCCGCAAAAATTCCCCGCCCTGCCCACGGTCAGTAGGGGACACCGATGGGCTTGGAAAGGCCGCCGTCCGTCGAATGGGACTTTAAGCCGGGGCACCGTGTGCGGGAGAGACATACCCTGTGCACGTTAAAGAACACGCTGGGTGACCTTGACGGGAGGCTACCATCTGTCTCCCAACAGCTGTTCCAGTGGGTCCCCTCCCTCAACCTTCTCTGAGCCTTCGGGGTCCATGTGACCTGGCCATTTAGCCCATGGTGTGCAAAAAAGTGCCGCTCAGAGGTAAAACAACCCAACAACTCATCCCCAACTCCTCTTCTGGAAATTGGGGCAGTTGCTGTCTTCCTTTTAGTCGTATAGGTAAAAAATTTCTTTTTTTATTATATTCTGTGGAAAAAGTCACGTAAGAATCTCATGACAGAACTCCAGTTCTTTTTGTATCGGAGTTTCTAAATGCCAATGTCATTTTATTGTTTGTCTGTGTTGATCATAACTTAGTCACAGCTTATTAACCTGTCCTGCCTGTTTCCCTTTCATTACAAAAGCCACATGAGGATGTGTTAATCTTCCGAGATATATGAAGTGTCATTTAAAAACAAGTTCCAACTCTCAGTCTTATTATGATCTTACTGTTGATGGTCTTTTAAGGGAAGAAATCCGGAGCAGGGAAGGTTTCCTGCTCTATACTGAGAGTGTAATTCTGCTTGTTCCTTCTAATCTGTAAGAGCGCAAGCCTTGGAGCACATGGGGCGGGGGTGGCTCAGTCGGTGGCGCGCCAGGCTCGTAATCTGTAGTTCCCAGGTTCGAGACCCTGCTGGGTCAGCGTTGAGATTTATCTCCGCAAAATTCCCCGTCCTGCCCACGGTCAGTAGGGGACACCGATGGGCTTGGAAAGGCCGCCGTCCGTCGGATGGGACGTTAAGCCGTGGACCCATGTACGGGAGAGCCATACCCTGTGCACGTTAAAGAACACGCTGGATAGCCTTGACGGGAGGCTACCATCTGTCTCCCAACATCTGTTCCAGTGGGTCCCCAACCTTCTCTGAGCCTTCGGGGTCCATGTGACCTAGCCATTTAGCCCATGGTGTGCAAAAAAGTGCCGCTCAGAGGTAAAACAACCCAACGTTAAAGAACACGCTGGATGGCCTTGACGGGAGGCTACCATCTGTCTCCCAACAGCTATTCCAGTGGGTCCCCTCCCCCAACCTTCTCTGAGCCTTCGGGGTCCTTGTGACCTGGCCATTTAGCCCATGGTGTGCAAAAAAGTGCCGCTCAGAGGTAAAACAACCCAAGCCTTGGAGCACCATGGAATTAGCTTACGATACCAGACGAAGTTAAGGTTTCAAAGTTAGTATTCCGCTGGCGGTCACGGTTCTTATCGTGAACGTGTAGCACAAGTCGACTGATCACTGTTGTGTAAATGTCAGTTGATCACAGTTTTCTACCTCACGCCTGACAACGTGGAACTGTGAGTCCCGACTTTTTTTTACCTCATTTTCAGGGAAAAAGAGAAACGGACTGATGTTTTCAATTTATCTGCCTCTACGTATTCAACCTTTTTCCTTTTTAGAATAAAAATCATTTTTTTAAGGTTGGAGAGGGACTGGCGAAATTTTTCTCAGCCCCCAGTATTTTCAATAGCACCCTCTAACGGTGGAGAAAAATGGGGAAATTCAAAACTTTAAAAGAATATTAACAAAAATATATTTTTTTTAATATAAATTTTAAAATCTGATGATAGATGTAAATGAATGATAGTGGTAAATTGTGATGGTCAAGAGAAAAACGGGATTTGGAGGGGCAATGCTACTGGCGTCTCGAAGGGGAGGCAGCGCCCTCCTCTAGATCCTACTGGCGTCTCGAAGGGGAGGCAGCGCCCTCCTCTAGATCCTACTGGCGTCCCGAAGGGGAGGCAGCGCCCTCCTCTAGATCCTACTGGCGTCTCGAAGGGGAGGCAGCGCCCTCCTCTAGATCCTACTGACGTCTCGAAGGGGAGGCAGCGCCCTCCTCTAGATCCTACTGGCGTCTCGAAGGGGAGGCAGTGCCCTCCTCTAGATCCTACTGGCGTCTCGAAGGGGAGGCAGTGCCCACCTCTAGATCCTACTAGCATCTCAAAGGGGAGACAATACTCCCCCCCCCATTAGAGACTGCTAATAAGGGTAATGGAGGCCAAAATATCATTAAACTTTTGCATTTTTTATGCATTTTTTAAAAAAAACCTTTAGATCAAAGGGGAATAACTTACGTTGCAATAGAAATCCAGTCTCTTACCTGCCCTCTCACCTTTTATTTCCTAGATGTGGGCATAGTGAAGAGGTTTACATTCGGCGTTAATTTTCACACTTCGCCAGTAGAGGGCGTGGGTTGACGCAACTTTTTGTTTCAACAGATAAATCAAAATATCTTCGTTTTTTTAGAGGTATTAATAAAGTATTACTATCTGCATTTTCAAAATCATCCATTACTTCGAGTTTTCGTAGTTTGAAGTCATTAAAGGTGGGGAATATGGGAAATAAAACACTTCTTTCTTTTTGAAAACGAGTCACCCTGTACTCATCAGAAGCGATAGGGCGGGGGTGGTGCAGTTGGTAGCGCGCCAGGCTCGTAATCTGTAGTTCCCAGTTTCGAGTCCTAGCTGGGTCAGCATTGAGATTTATCTCCGCAAAACTCCCTGCCCACTGTCAGTAGGGAACACCGATGGGCTTAGAAAGGCCTCCGTCCGTCGGATGGGCATTAAGCCATGGTTCCGTGTGCAGGAGAGCTACACCCTGTGCACGTTAAAGAGCACACTAGATGGCCTTGACGGGAGGCTACCATCTGTCTCCCAACAGCTGTTCCAGTGGGTCACCTCCCCAACCTTCTCCGAGCCTTCGGGGTCCATGTGACCTGGCTATTTAGCACATGGTGTGCAAAAAAGTGTTGCTCAGAGGTAAAACAACCCAACCCCAGAAGTGATACTTATTCTTCTAGTGCACTTCTTCCGTCACAGACCTTCTCGCCTTCCTATATTTGAAAACTAGCTTCCAATCTATGACGTCACGCTGGCAGCCACACATTCTAGTAGGAACTTCAGGCACCACCTTTTGAAGAACCAGACTCTGGATAGAAACTGACGTACCTGAGACACATTACTCTTGGGTAGGATTGACAGTGCCCAACTAACGTGTTCGCTTAGGACTGGCAATCCATAACAGAAAACACAGCTTTAGATTTTCCTTCAACAGAGACCCACCAGTGCAATTAGACCAGGAACCGAAAAAACAAGCCAAAAGCAATAAACCAAGTCCAATGGCTTTAAACGGTCAGCACCAGGACCATGTAAAGTTGACCACTTGTCAGCAGTGCAGAATAATACGACAATGTGGCCACAGATGGATAGGTGAGTAGGTCACACTTATCTGTCAACCCTCCCTTTCCGTTTCCTTTCTGAAAAGAATATCTCTTTTGAAAAGTACTAACGGCTTGCACAACGAGAACGCAGGGTCGAATTTTAGGTGCTAGACCATGACAGTTCTGTGCATCATCACAAGGGATTGGTGCACAGCTCTCTTTCCAGTGTGAACACCAAAACCACCCAGTTGGGTTGGGTTGTTTTACCTCTGAGCGGCACTTTTTTGCACACAATGGGCTAAATGGCCAGATCACATGGACCCCGAAGGCTCAGAGAAGGTTGGGGGAGGGGACCCAATGGAACAGCTGTTGGGAGACAGATGGTAGCCTCCCGTCAAGGCCATCCAGTGGGTTCTTTAACGTGCACAGGGTATGGCTCTCCCGTACACGGGACCACGGCTTAGCGTCCCACCCGACGAACGGTGGCCTTTCCAAGCCCATCGGTGTCTCATACTGACCGTGGGCAGGGCGGGGAATTTTGCGGAGATAAATCTCAACGCTGACCCAGCTGGGAGTCGAACCTGGGAACTACAGATTACGAGCCTGGTGCGCTACCGACTGAGCCACCCCCGCCCCCAAAAACCATCCAGTCTGTCCAGTGTTCCAGCCAAGGAGTTATAGAAACTGGACTATAACAATAAATTGTCTCGATTGTTTTTCCAATATTATGCAATTATGAATAAAATATTATGCAAACTTCTAAAATATACATATTTATTTTAAGTGGTTTGAAACAACACTTATTTAAATTTTAATTTTCTGGGGTAAATTCTTACAACAAATTACTGTTGTAAAATATTCTAGCTTTCATAATTCTCTAAATTCTGAACGAATATTGTTGAAAATCGAGATTTAAATAGATTTGATTATGATCTTGATCTTCAGTCACATTTTTGCATTAAATATATACTATACTGCTCACAAAAATTAGGGGATATTTCAAAATGAATATGAAGCGATAATATATCCCCTAATTTTTGTGAGCAGTATATTTTTAGAAGTTATAAAGCTTTGAAGTTAGATTCCCATTTAAAAAACAAGGAAATTGAGATTTATATAATTTTGATACGGCATTCGTATTGTTGATAATTTATGAACCATATTTATTCAGATTTTTGCAAACACATCATTTAAAGAAATGTTCCTAACAAGCAGCTACTGTAAATTCGATATCGTGTAGGTCAAGGTCCTGGTTGCTAAAAATGTTGGGAGCAGATTACAATACAAATAAGCGATCACGTGATAAGGAAAATGAAAACAGGAACTACGTCAACTCACGTCCGATGTTATATCCGGTACGTTCTCTCAAGCTGCTCCTGTTGTCCTCTTCGAAATCCATTTTAGTTTCGTAGTTGTGTGAAGTCGCCATCATAACTGCTCCAAAAGAGAGACTCACATAGAAATGCACACAACAACCAAGCAGCAGTCGACGGTAGCTCAGCTTTTGGCTCAGCCAACTTGCTCTCAGGGTGGTGGTGGCCTTGGACGCAGAATCACATGCCTTTACGTCCACTGCGATTGGCTGACGGCCAGATGACGTCACTCGTTACGAGAGAGCGTGCAAATAAGCAAGCGGATTCAGACACGTGCGGCTGAACAATTGTCTTCCAACGTAAACAGTAACTTTTGCCTCAACAACCGGTTTCAAGACCGACAGTGCAGTTGTTTCAGAAGGTAGCAGCAACTAGTAGGCATCGCCCCTGGCGACTACCGGATGCCCGTTTCCAAGGGAATGAAGTTTTTCCTTTTCAGTGTTAATAGTTGAAATTAAAAAAATAAATACCCGCTCAAACAGCTGCTTGCCACAGAGGTCTGACAGGAGCCTGTCAGTTTATATGCCAAAGTAGAAGGTCTGAGAGGATGGCAGTTACCGTTCACAGCAAACTGGAGCGGTTGCGGTTAATGTTCACAGCACATTGGATCGTATGAGCTCACAAAGACCTGGATCGTGTGGGCTCACTCACGGAAATATTGAGCGTGTTCAGTTACCGTTCACAGCAAACTGGAGCGGTTGCGGTTAATGTTCACAGCACATTGGATCGTATGAGCTCACAAAGACCTGGATCGTGTGGGCTCACTCACGGAAATATTGAGCGTGTTCAGTTACCGTTCACAGCAAACTGGAGCGGTTGCGGTTAATGTTCACAGCACATTGGATCGTATGAGCTCACAAAGACCTGGATCGTGTGGGCTCACTCACGGAAATATTGAGCGTGTTCAGTTACCGTTCACAGCAAACTGGAGCGGTTGCGGTTAATGTTCACAGCACATTGGATCGTATGAGCTCACAAAGACCTGGATCGTGTGGGCTCACTCACGGAAATATTGAGCGTGTTCAGTTACCGTTCACAGCAAACTGGAGCGGTTGCGGTTAATGTTCACAGCACATTGGATCGTATGAGCTCACAAAGACCTGGATCGTGTGGGCTCACTCACGGAAATATTGAGCGTGTTCAGTTACCGTTCACAGCAAACTGGAGCGGTTGCGGTTAATGTTCACAGCACATTGGATCGTATGAGCTCACAAAGACCTGGATCGTGTGGGCTCACTCACGGAAATATTGAGCGTGTTCAGTTACCGTTCACAGCAAACTGGAGCGGTTGCGGTTAATGTTCACAGCACATTGGATCGTATGAGCTCACAAAGACCTGGATCGTGTGGGCTCACTCACGGAAATATTGAGCGTGTTCAGTTACCGTTCACAGCAAACTGGAGCGGTTGCGGTTAATGTTCACAGCACATTGGATCGTATGAGCTCACAAAGACCTGGATCGTGTGGGCTCACTCACGGAAATATTGAGCGTGTTCAGTTACCGTTCACAGCAAACTGGAGCGGTTGCGGTTAATGTTCACAGCACATTGGATCGTATGAGCTCACAAAGACCTGGATCGTGTGGGCTCACTCACGGAAATATTGAGCGTGTTCAGTTACCGTTCACAGCAAACTGGAGCGGTTGCGGTTAATGTTCACAGCACAATGGATCGTATGAGCTCACAAAGACCTGGATCGTGTGGGCTCACTCACGGAAATATTGAGCGTGTTCAGTTACCGTTCACAGCAAACTGGAGCGGTTGCGGTTAATGTTCACAGCACATTGGATCGTACGAGCTCACAAAGACCTGGAGCGTGTGGGCTCACTCACGGAAATATTGAGCGTGTTCAGTTACCGTTCACAGCAAACTGGAGCGGTTGCGGTTAATGTTCACAGCACATTGGATCGTATGAGCTCACAAAGACCTGGATCGTGTGGGCTCACTCACGGAAATATTGAGCGTGTTCAGTTACCGTTCACAGCAAACTGGAGCGGTTGCGGTTAATGTTCACAGCACATTGGATCGTATGAGCTCACAAAGACCTGGATCGTGTGGGCTCACTCACGGAAATATTGAGCGTGTTCAGTTACCGTTCACAGCAAACTGGAGCGGTTGCGGTTAATGTTCACAGCACATTGGATCGTATGAGCTCACAAAGACCTGGATCGTGTGGGCTCACTCACGGAAATATTGAGCGTGTTCAGTTACCGTTCACAGCAAACTGGAGCGGTTGCGGTTAATGTTCGCAGCACATTGGATCGTGTGAGCTCACAAAGACCTAGATCGTGTGGGCTCACTCACGGAAATATTGAGCGTGTGCAGTTACCGTTCACAGCAAACTGGAGCAATGCAGTAACTGCACACGCTCCAGTTTGCTGTGAACGGTAACTGGAGCGTGTACAGTTGCTGTACACGCTCCAGATATTTTTCCTGAATTCTGTAATCACGTGACACGAAGGTTGCCAGATTCACTAATTTCTAAAAGAAATCGTTGCCAGATATTTTTTCTGAATTCTGTAATCAACCAAAATGTTCGGATATTTTTTAATATATATACCCCTCAAGCAGCTGCTTGCCACAGAGGTCTGACAGGAGCCTGTCAGTTTATATGCCACAGTAGAAGGTCTGAGAGGATGCCTTTCCAAGCCAATCGGTATCTCTTACTGCCCGACGGCAGGGCGGAGAGTTTTGCGGAAATAAAAGTGAGACTCGAACCTGGGAACTGCAGATTATGAGTCCTGCGTGCCAAGAAATGAACCAATCCCTCTCCCAAAGGAAGGGAAGACATTAACCAGATTCTTTAGCAAACGATCTAACGACTGGTTCGTTTCTAGGGGCATGAAATGGAGCAAACTCTCATAATCCCTGTTACTACTGATAAGTTGAAGATAATAGAAACAGGCATGTTCTCGAAAAAAATAATCGATGGGGGGAGGGAGAAAGTGAAGAGACACAATCGACCAGCACAAATATAAGAGGTAGACGGGGGGTGGCGGCAAGAGACTATTTCCAATATAGTTTAACATGTCCCCATCGTTTTACAGGACTTTAGCCGTCCTGTGGCCCACCAGTGGTTAGCGTACTTGGTTACTGATCAAAAGGACGTGGGTTCGAGCCTGGGTAAGGCATGGATGTTTGTGTTGCCTTTCTGCTGAGGTCCCGCCATCTTCACAGACCTACTATGGAGTATTAAACTGAAGGCTCCTGTCAGACCTCTGTGGCAAGCAGCTGCTTCAAGGGGTATTTATTTATAGAATAATTTTTTTGCCTCTTTACCCTTACTTGTATTCCGAAAGAGAGGGTAAAGAGAGAATATTCCGAAAGAGAGGGTAAAGAGAGTATTCTGAAAGAGAGAGTAAATATCCCAGCTCATGGCCCCCTAATACCCCCCCCCCCCCCGCCCTTGATTCGGTCCTGAATAATAAACAATACCTTTTTATGTTTCTATTTCATTTGAAGGGATATTCTTGACTCGTTATTGCAGTGGTGCAAAGCCTTTTCCTGTCAACACAAGAGATATTTTCCGAGATATCTTTCAATACAAGAGATCGTTTCTAAGCCTACAAACTGAAGTAAGGTTGGGTTGTTTTACCTCTGAGCGGCACTTTTTTGCACACCATGGGCTAAATGGCCAGGTCACATGGACCCCGAAGGCTCAGAGAATGTTTGGGGAGGGGACCCACTGGAACAGCTGTTGGGAGACAGATGGTAGCCTCCCGTCAAGGCCATCCAGCGTGTTCTTTAACGTGCACAGGGTATGTCTCTCCCGCACACGGGACCACGGCTTAACGTCCCATCTGACGGGCGGCGGCCTTTCCAAGCCCATCGGTGTCCTCTACTGACCGTGGGCAGGGCAGGGAATTTTTGCGGCAAGCTGCAGTAAGAAAAACTTTCAACATGCAGAGCATACTGAAAGCTTAACTTTATACATAACAACCATACTTCACTCGTAGAGTTACTGAATTAAAATTTGAACCCCACAATGGAGCGTCCACTGAAATTCACATAATTCGACTACATTGTTTTAAACTATATCTTATGTATTTTCATGTAACATATTATTCTTCTCTCCTGCAGGTAAGCAGATGCTTTGCGGGTCATTTGTTTAAACTTTTGTATAACTAACATGAATATGAATAAAGATTATTATTATTATTAAAAAAATTATTACATTATTTATAAATTTGTAACAATAATAGTACAAAAACCAAATATCGTTTAAATATTTGATATAACATAAGCAGTCGTGGGCTGCACAAATTCAGGAGAAAATTGAGTGGATGAGTTGTGATGGAACGGGGGGGGGGGGGGAGGATCTATCTACAAAATATTTAAATCTTAGGAATTGTAAAAATATATGCATCAGGCAAAGTAAAATGAATTACAATATGAAAATATAGAAAATTTAATATTATATAAACTTGCACACAATGAAAAATAAACAAAAAAAGATTGTTACAAATACAGCAACTGTTCATTCAACTATTCTTCATACTACTCTAGGGGACACCGATGCGCTTTGGAAGGGAGCCGTCCATCAGATGGGACGTTAAGCCATGGCCCCGTGTGCGAAAGAGAGTATGCACTTTAAAGAACACGCTGGATGGCTTTTACGGGAGGCTGCCATTTGTCTCCCAAACAGCTGTTCAGTGTGTCTCCTCTCTGCAACCTTCTCTGAACCTTCAGGGCCCTTGTGACCTGGCCATTTAGCATGTGGGGATGGCTCAGTAGGTAGTGCACTAGGTTCATAATCTGCAGTTTCCAGGTTCGAGTCCTAGCTGGGCCAGTGTTGAGATTTATCTGCGCAAAACTCCACGCCCTGCCCACAGTAGGGATACTGATGGGCTTGGAAAGGTCGCCGCTGTCCGATGGGGTGGGTTGGGTTGTTTTACCTCTGAGCGGCACTTTTTTGCACACCATGGGCTAAATGGCCAGGTCACATGGACCCCGAAGGCTCAGAGAAGGTTGGGGGAGGGGACCCACTGCAATCTGCTGTTGGGAGACAGATGGTAGCCTCCCGTCAAGGCCATCCAGCGTGTTCTTTAACGTGCACAGGGTATGTTTCTCCCGCACATGGCGCCACGGCTTAACGTCCCATCCGACGGACGGCGGCCTTTCCAAGCCCATCGGTGTCCCCTACTGACCGTGGGCAGGGCGGGGAATTTTTGCGGAGATAAATCTCAATGCTGACCCAGCTGGGACTCGAACCTGGGGACTACAGATTACGAGCCTGGCGCGCTACCGACTGAGCCACCCCCGCCCCTCTGTCCGATGGGATGTTAAGCCATGGCACCCATGGCAGAAGAGGCATACCCTGTGTACCTTAAAGAACACGCTGGATTGCCTTGACGAGAGGCTACCATCTATCTCCCAACAGCTGTCCTGTGTGTCCTCAACCTTCTCTGAGCCCTCGGGGTCCTAGTGACCTGGCCCTTTAGCCCATTGCTTGCAAAAAAGTGTCTCTCAGAGGTAAAAGAACCCATACCCCTATTTAATGATATTTGTCTTTCAATAGTAGAGTACAACAAGAAATATGTTCTTTGCACTCTATGTAACAAAAATCATTAAATTTGCATTAAAATAAATAAAAAATAAATACCCCCTCAAGCAGCTGCTTGCCACAGAGGTCTGACAGGAGTCTGTCAGTTTATATGCCATAGTAGGAGATCTGAGAGGATGGCAGGACCTCAGCAGAAAAACGACACACACACACACATCCATGCCTAAATCCGGGGCTCGAACCCAGGTCCCTTAGATCAGTAGCCAAGCGTGCTAACCACTCGGCCACGGGACGGCTTGGGCAGCTTTTTTTTTTTCTTACAAAATCAGTTCATGGCCCAGTTGAACATCTAAAAACCACTTTTTGTTTCTTCATGGGGCTTGGTTATCCTAAATAAAAACACGAGATGTGGGCATAACTAGCAGATTTTACTGATTGGGAAATGTTTATTTTACTAAATAAGATATTCAAAAAAAAAATTGAATTTTGACTGTTTTGAGCCACGAGCGAGTTTAAGCTACGAGCTTGTTATTGAAGCCCACAAGATGGCGGAATCTCATTTCTCGAGGGCACATACAGTTGTATATACTATATCAAACAGGAAGTTTCTCTCTGTTGCTAAACGGTCAGTGCTAGGGTCAAAATTCGTCTACAGCTTCATCTCATCATAATTCAATGCACTGTAAAGATTTCCACTCTAAACATTAGGCTTTCTCTCAAAAGTTTAGCACGAAATATCTGTCCTTTGACACTTTTTCGCATCAATAACGTAGAGTCGCTCAAAAAGATATCCGAACACTATGGTTGATTACAGAATTCAGAAAAAATATCTGGCAACGTTTTTTTTTTAGAAATCACTGATCTGGCAATCTTTGTTTCACGTGACATGAAGGTTGCCAGATACTAATTTCACCAGATCACTAATTTCTAAAAAAAAATCGCTGCCAGATATTTTTTAACGTTTACAGGGTATGGCTCTTCCGCAAACGGAGAGCCCCTCAAGCAGCCATACCCTGTGCACGTTAAAGAATAGGCTGGATGGCCTTGACGAGAGGCTACCATCTGTCTCCTAAACAGCTGTCCAGTGAGTTCCCTCCCTTCAACCTTCTCCGAGCCTTCGGGGTCCTTGTGACCTGGTCATTTAGCCATTGTGTGCAAAAAAAGTGCAGCTCAGAGGTAAAACAACCCAACCCAGAAACTTTCCCCCCACAATTGGAACTTTTTCGATCAGTCACTGATGTCATAAAAAAATAATAAATAAATATCCCCTCAAGCAGCTGCTTGCCACATGTTATACCTCTTTTTTTACATATTGCCCGAAAAGATTCTTGTTCAAGGTCTATTTTCTTTATCAACATGATAAAGGCTAACAGAGATTAGAGAAAGCATTGTCTCGTGGGTGATTTGATCATTCAGTTGATTTTGATCTCTTCACATTTCGCACTTTTGTCGTTTCGAAAAATTATAGTCACATGAAATGCTTAAACTTCAGAGATTCGAGAGAGGCTACAGGAAGAGAATTGAATTTGTAGGGGGGGGGGGCGAGGGCTGACCAAAGAATTTTTAATAAAATAACTTGACTTCTGACAACATGTGAGCCATCGTAAACTTTTGCGTCCACAACTAATATTGTAAACGAATCTTTGCATTGTAAGGTAGCTACAGTTGTAAACGAGTCTTTGCATTCGAAGGTAGCTACAGTTGCAAACGAGTCTTTGCATTGTAAGGTAGCTACAGTTGTAAACGAGTCTTTGCATTGTAAGGTAGCTACAGTTGCAAACGAGTCTTTGCATTGTAAGGTAGCTACAGTTGCAAACGAGTCTTTGCATTGTAAGGTAGCTACAGTTGCAAACGAGTCTTTGCATTGTAAGGTAGCTACAGTTGCAAACGAGTCTTTGCATTGTAAGGTAGCTACAGTTGCAAACGAGTCTTTGCATTGTAAGGTAGCTACAGTTGCAAACGAGTCTTTGCATTGTAAGGTAGCTACAGTTGCAAACGAGTCTTTGCATTGTAAGGTAGCTACAGTTGCAAACGAGTCTTTGCATTGTAAGGTAGCTACAGTTGCAAACGAGTCTTTGCATTGTAAGGTAGCTACAGTTGCAAACGAGTCTTTGCATTGTAAGGTAGCTACAGTTGCAAACGAGTCTTTGCATTGTAAGGTAGCTACAGTTGCAAACGAGTCTTTGCATTGTAAGGTAGCTACAGTTGCAAACGAGTCTTTGCATTGTAAGGTAGCTACAGTTGCAAACGAGTCTTTGCATTGTAAGGTAGCTACAGTTGCAAACGAGTCTTTGCATTGTAAGGTAGCTACAGTTGCAAACGAGTCTTTGCATTGTAAGGTAGCTACAGTTGCAAACGAGTCATTGTAAGGTAGCTACAGTTGTAAACGCGTCTTTGCATTGTAAGGGAGCTACAGTTGTACACGAGTCTTTGCATTGTAAGGTAACTACAGTTGCAAACGAGTCTTTGCGTTGTAAGGGAGAAACAGTTGTAAACGAGTCTTTGCATTGTAAGGGAGCAACAGTTGTAAACGAGTCTTTGCATTGCAAGGGAGCAACATTGTAAACGAGTCTTTGCATTGTAAGGTAGCTACAGTTGTAAACGAGTCTTTGCATTGTAAGGTAGCTACAGTTGTAAACGAGTCTTTGCATTGTAAGGTAGCTACAGTTGTAAACGAGTCTTTGCATTGTAAGGTAGCTACAGTTGTAAACGAGTCTTTGCATTGTAAGGTAGCTACAGTGTAAACGAGTCTTTGCATTGTAAGGTAGCTACAGTTGTAAACGAGTCTTTGCGTTGTAAGGTAGCTACAGTTGTAAACGAGTCTTTGCGTTGTAAGGGAGCAACAGTTTTAAACGAGTCTTTGCATTGTAAGGTAGCAACAGTTGTAAACGAGTCTTTGCATTGTAAGGTAGCAACAGTTGTAAACGAGTCTTTGCATTGTAAGGTAGCAACAGTTGTAAACGAGTCTTTGCATTGTAAGGTGCAAGACTCTGCTCCAAGATTGAAACAGACTAAAGATCTGCTCGCAGTTTCGTAAAATGTAAAGTTTAGAAACTTTAATAAAGTTGCCTGAGTAGATAAATGACGAAGGCCACTTAGTTTCAGGCCCGGATTCAAAAATAAATAAATGAGGGGAAGGGAAGGGGGTCAAGAGATTCGACGTTTGTGACAGCTTTAAAAATGCATGAAATATACATAAGTTTAATAATATTTCGCCTACATTATCCCCTTACTAGCATTATCAAAAATGTTTTGGCCCCCCGGACTAACATAAAAATACTTCCTCCCCCGATCATTGTCAAATTACCCAATAGCCAGCAGTAATTGTTCATGCATATGATACAAGAACAATTACTGCAATTATTATAAATATATAATAAAAATATTAGAAATTTTTTGTTATGAAAGATTTGAGCGATTTATTATAATATTTTTATCGTTATTATTTATTCTTCTTGAATTTTAGGGAAATAATAATTATTAAAATAATTATAAATGAAATTAATTATAATAAACAAAAAAAAAACACTTACAATTTTAATCAAAAATTGTAAAAATCATGTCAATATTATTATTATATGGTTAATATTAATTAAATTATAAGTAGTTGCAGATGTTTTGAAGCTAGTCTTATGTACGGTCGAGGGTACACAGTCGTATCAGAATAATAGGACCACCTACCATAATGGTAGATGGTCCTATTATTCTGATACGACTGTGTTGGGTTGGGTTGTTTTACCTCTGAGCGGCACTTTTTTGCACACCATGGGCTAAATGGCCAGGTCACATGGACCCCGAAGGCTCAGAGAAGGTTAGGGGAGGGGACCCACTGGAACAGCTGTTGGGAGACAGATGGTAGCCTCCCGTCAAGGCCATCCAGTGTGTTCTTTAACGTGCACAGGGTATGGCTCTCCCGCACACAGGGCCACGGCTTAACGTCCCATCCGACGGACGGCGCCTTTCCGAGCCCATCGGTGTCCCCTACTGACCGTGGGCAGGGCGGGGAATTTTGCGGAGATAAATCTCAAAGCTGACCCAGCTGGGACTCGAACCTGGTAACTACAGATTACGAGCCTGGCGCGCTACCGACTGAGCCACCCCCGCTCCAAATACGACTGTGTATACGACAGTAAAGTCGAGGAGGCTCAGTCGGTAGCGCGCCAGGCTCGTAATGTGTAGTTCATGGTTCCAGTCCCAGATGGCTTGGAAAGACCGCCGTCCGTCAGATGGGACGTTAAGACGTAATCCGTGTTCGGGAGAGCTGTGCACACTAAAAGAACACACTGGGTGGCCTTGACGGGGAGCTCTCATCTGTCTCCTAACAGCCATCCGAAGAATCCCCTCCTCCCAACCTTCTCTGAGCTCTCGGGGTCCTTGTGACCTGACCATCCATTATTTCAATTTCTACCGTTAAAGGCAATTACAGACAAAGTGAAAAAATAATTATATTCTTCGGAAACGACCATCCCGCATTCCCAAGATAGGGGACCACCTTGTCGTGGTGGGGGGGATTGTGGCCCAGCAACCGGTCGAAGACTCTGCTGACCGGTTCGGGCCCCGGTTGGGTTTTTTGCACACAATGGGCTAAATGGCCAGGTCACATCGACCCGAAGGCTCAGAGAAGGTTGGGGGAGGGGACCCACTGGAATAGCTGTTGGGAGACAGATGATAGCCTCCCGTCAAGGCCATCCAGCGTGTTCTTTAACGTGCACAGGGTATGACGCTCCCACACACGGAGCCACGGCTTAACGTCCCATGCGACGGACGGCGGCCTTTCCAAGCCCATCGGTGTCCCCTACTGACCGTGGGCAGGGCGGGGAATTTTGCGGAGATGAATCTCAACGCTGACCCAGCTGGAACTCGAACCTGGGAACTACAGATTACGAGCCTGACGCGCTACCGACTGAGCCACCCCCTCCCCCAGGGCCCCGGTTGGACAGAGCCAAGACCAACAGAGGTCGAAGGCATCGCTGACTGGTTAAGTGGCCTGGTTGGACGGTGCCAAGACCTCAAAATCAGGTGCTCAGTGGGGCAGTTCAAGGGCCCTGCAGAACAGATTTGGTCCCCTAATAGGCAAGGGCTCTTTTCAAAGTCTGGGTCAAAATAAGAGTCTCCACCCCGGGTGCCAAGCGAACTTGAATCTGTATATCCTTGTTCATGGTTAACCGGGGAACAGAGTAAATTCCAGGTTTTGACCGATGGATGAGCTTTCCTTTCATAGGACTGCTCGCCACAGGCTGTCGGGGATGAGATGCATCTATATGGTGTAGCCTTGCACCCGACGGTAGATAGTCGCGGCTTTCCATTCAACTTGATAGTGTCGAGAGACGGAACCGGGGATTGCCGTGGTTGCTGTGTTATGTAGCAACAAAGAATACAATTCCCAAGATAAAATATACGCTGCTCACAAAAATTAGGGATATTTCAAAATGAATATGAAGCGATTAAAAAAAAGAAGGATTTGAATTTTTTTTATTAAACAAGAATATCAGAAAAGCAAACGACAAGTCAAAGAAAGTTGTTCGATTATGCAAATGAGATGCAAACTCAGTTGTCGTGATTGAGTAGCATCTGGGGGGGTGAAACATATATTGGTGGGGGTGAAACAGAAGCATGTCAAACTGGACGAGAGTGTCACACATTGACTGTTCAGTAGGGTGTATGGTCACCCAAGACTGCCAAAACACACTGACAGCGATGGGGCATGGACAGGATCAGAATGTCCAGCAGTTCTTGTGGGATCCTCTGCCACTCTTGCTCCAGGGCAACTTCCAGCTCAAGAAGTGTTGTGGGAGGCATTGGATGGTTTGCCAGACGTCTTCCCAGTGCATCCCAAGCATGTTCAATGGGATTCAGGTCTGGAGAACGTGAAGGCCAGTCCATGCGTTCGATTCCTGCCTCCTGAAGCATGTTGTTGACGAGATGCACATGGTGGGGCTTTGCATTATCGTCCATGAAAAGAAAGTTGTTTCCAACTGCTCCAGCATAGGATACCACTATAGGGTGCAGGATCTCATCTCGATATATGACAGCAGTCAGCGATCAGTTTCTGCCGTGGAGGTCGGTATGACCACCAATGCTGATGCCAGCCCTCACCATGAATTCACCACCACCGAAGGAGTCCCTTTTTCGCATGAAACGCGGATTCCCTCGTGTTCCTCGTTCACGCCAGATCAGGACACGATGATTGTCAGGCTGCAGACTGAACCGTGACTCATCAGAGGACAGTTGACCACTCATCACGGATTCAATGACGATGCTCATCAGCCCACCTTCTACGGGTTCTACGGTGTTCAGCAGATAACGGAATGCATACCATTGGTCGCCGGGCATGCAGTCCAACACGATGGAGCCGATTTCGTATGGTCTGGGTGCATATCCGTCGTCTAGTGGGGCATCAAGAAACTGTCCCCGCAGCTCTGTTGCATTGCTGCGCCTGTTCCTTCTTGCCAATAAGGTCAAGTAACAGTCATCTTGTGTATAAGTCAAGTCTTGCCAATAAGGTCAAGTAGCGGTCATCTTCCAATAAGGTCAAGTAGCGGTCATCAAGTAGCGGTCATGTTGTGGCATATGGGCGACCTTGCCTTCGTCTTCTTCGTTCTGTGTCAGTCTCTTGAAAGCGATTCCACAGTCTGCTAATCACGCTTTGGGATGTTCCAAGTGCTGTTGCCACTGTCGTCTGTGTTTGACCAGCTTCAAGACGTCCTATGGCTCTCCAGGCTTCGCATTCGGGCAAATCGTGTTGCAGGGGCATTTCAAGAGCTGGGAAATTGTAGGATGTGCACGTTCAAGATCAGGGCACGTGCAGATACTCCAGTACTTTCAGCCTTTTGTATAGTGCATTTTCACCAATGACATAAAAGTTGGTTTTGCATCTCATTTGCATAATCGAACAACTTTGACTTGTCGTTTGCTTTTCTGATGTTCTTGTTTAATAAAAAAAAATCAAATGCTTCTTTTTTTATCGCTTCATATTCATTTTGAAACATCCCCTAATTTTTGTGAGCAGTGTATTATACTCCTAGTTTTGATCCAAAAAAAAAATCTTAAAAAATTTGGGAACCTCATTTCGGCTGAAAAACAACGCTACTTTTTCTGATTCACATATCTTCATAATTCGCATATCCTCCTTTCTGATTTGCATATCCTCCTAAGCTTCGAAACCAGCCAAATGTCGTGAAGCACACAGATCGACGTGGCGAAACCCGGATGTAAAGCAACTTCGATGAAGCCATTGCACTTAAAAAAGAAATTGCTTAATGGAATGCAACATCCTATTACAGTAACCTATTACGGTAGATTGCAGTGGTGCTGAAACTCCTCGCAACGACTGCAATTTATAGTTGGCTGGCTGACTAAATGCTTTGGGTTGTTTTACCTCTGAGACGCATTTTTTTGCACACCATGGACTAAATGGCCAGGTCACAAGGACCCCGAAGTGCTCAGAGAAGGTTGGGGAGTTGTTTTACCTCTGAGAGGCATTTTTTTGCACACCATGGGCTAAAATGGCCAGGTGACATGGACCCCGAAGGTTGGGGAAGGGGACCCACTATAACAGCTGTTGGGAGACAGATGGTAGCCTCCCGTCAAGGCCATCCAGCGTGTTCTTTAACGTGCACAGGGTATGTCTCTCCCGCACACGGGGCCACGGCTTAACGTCCCATCCGACGGACGGCGGCCTTTCCAAGCCCATCGGTGTCCCCTACTGACCGTGGGCAGGGCGGGGAATTTTGCGGAGATAAATCTCAACGCTGACCCAGCTGGGACTCGAACCTGGGAACTACAGATTACGAGCCTGGCGCGCTACCGACTGAGCCATCCCCGCCCCAATAGAGATGGGTCAGTCGGTCCAGCTGGAAATACAGCTGGACTGCAGTTCAGGTGCTGTTCTGGGAACTGCACTCCCAAAATTTAGATCATAATCACCGTGAGTACATTCAGTAAATAATTTCGTTTTCGATATCGTTTCACAATTGTTTGCACAGCGTATCAGCAAGTATGCCATGCCACGGCAATAGGGTGCTTTCTCTCTTTAAGATCACGTTTCCTTATTTATTTTGGCAGCGTAGCAAATAGTCGACGTGAATAGATTCCCCTGCAATACAAATGGCAGCTTCATATTTTTCTCTTGAATTGTTCGCCTGCTTTACAGTCCAACATCACAACTCTATATACTCCGTATTTTGGGTTGGGTTGTTTTACCTCTGAGCGGCACTTTTTTGCACACCATCGGCTAAATGGCCAGGTCACATGGACCCCGAAGGCTCAGAGAAGGTTGGGGGAGGGGACCCACTGGGACAGTTGTTGGGAGACAGATGGTAGCCTCCCGTCAAGGCCATCCAGCGTGTTCTTTAACGTGCACAGGGTATGGCTCTCCCGCACAGGTAAACACGGCTTAACATCCCATACGACGAACGGCGGCCTTTCCAAGTCCATCAGTGTCCCCTACTGACCGTGGGAAGGGCGAAGAGTTCTTGCGGAGATAAATCTCAACGCTGACGCAGCTGGGACTCGAACCTGGGAACTGCAGATTACGAGCCTGGCACGCTACCGACTGAGCCACCCCGCCCCACCGTATTTCGGAGTTGAGATTTGCCTCAAAGAGGGATAGACCTAACCTCAGCCAGAAAGGTTCTGCTTAATTTCCACAAGCATTAAAGACTTGAATGTTATTAGTTGATACGCCCCCACTGAGGATGCCAATGAGGATGATAAAGAATGGCTTTTACGGACAACTTCATGCTATTTTGAATTCTGTCAAGAAAGGAGATATTACCCTTGTTCTAGGTGACTTCATTGCCAAAGTTGGTACTGGCCTTTGGGGAGGGGTGATAGGCCCTTTTGGTATTGATAACAGGAAGGGTGGACACAGATTGACCTTTAAAGACCTCCGTTCGTCCGATGGGTTTCGGTTATTTAATCTCTGAGTGGCCCTTTTTTCGCACACCATGGGCTAAATGATCAGATCATAAGGACCCTGGGGCGGGGGTGGCTCAGTCGGTAGCGCGCCAGGCTCGTAATCTGTAGTTCCCAGGTTCGAATCAGCATCTGGATCAGCGTTGAGATTTATCTCCGCAAAACTCCCCGCCCTTCCCACTGATAGGTCGCAGACCTATTGATTTTATTGATTTTAATTTTTTTTATATACTGTATTTCATTTCTATCCTGATGCAACCACTTTATGTCTGGAGATGTCTTCGGAGGTTAATGGGTGCAACATCTCCGTTGCGAATTTCATTCAGGGTTCCGTTTCATCTGTTTACATTGGTTGTCGAGAGGGAACTTGACTAATGTACGGAGACGAGAGGTGTCTTGTGAAACAATTTCACCTCGCCCAAAAGCAGACATTGACCTTCGAGAGGAATGAGAGTGCTGGCTGGCAGCAGAGCTCCATCTCACTTGTGAAATATGGAAGTGGAGTCGGGTTTTGCCCAGGGCTCGATTCTGATTGGCCCTTTTTGGTCGAGAGTTCCCAGGGTTGCCAGAAAGATATTGTCACGCTCGACCCGGGAGGAACAGTTCGGTGTGGGTTGATCAGACTAACAGACCAGGGTTTGGTCTTTTTCTATCTTTCTTTTGCTATCTTTGCTAAGTCCAACTTTAGTGAAATTCACTGGACTGACTTTTAGGCCATGATTTAGGGAGGGAAAGTGTTAAATTAGACATCTCTTAAATTAGTGAGATGATAAACTTTTACCTAAGTATGTTAGGCGAAATTTAAAGAAATTTGCTTTGCTTGGGAAAAACCACGATCAGAGAAATCTGGAGTGGGTGTTTCATGAAAATTTACACCGTGTGCACATCACAAATAACTTAGCAGAATACAGTTCTCGTTCCGGAGAAACTTCAAAATGGTAGAGTTATTTTAATTTAACTTACTCTGCTTGTTGTCACTTTCACTTTTAAGTTTTATTTTCATTATTTTGTGTGAGTGTTGTTCGAACTTAAGCTTACCTGAATGGAGTGAGTACTTAGTCAATTAATTGTAATGTAAAATCATCCACCTTTATAAGCCAGTGGTGGAACTTTGTTAAGTGTTGAATTTAAATAAATTCAAAATTTTTTTATTGTTCAAGCAAAAATTGGGTCTTGGTCAATCATGTGAAATCTCTACTCGTGGCAACTACAGTTAGAGAATACGGAACTGCGTATTGCTAGCTTGTAGATTGTTCCTGGTTCGAATCTAAAATCTTCTTTCGGCCACTCTTTCAAAAATATTTGTTTGAAGGCATTAAATTTCGAAGTCAGATCATCAAGCTATTGACATGCAGTTCTAGATAAGATAATTATTTTAGTAAACGCGGAACATTTTAAGTTCATACCGCATGTCTCGAAGAGGAAAAGTTGCGGGTGACAAACTGGCGTCCTTGCGACAGGACCAGGTTGAGTGGAGATAAACGATTATTAAAAAGAACCAGGTTGAGTAGAGAGGTAAATAGATTATTAAATTGATAAATAATCTCAAATTTTTGTTGTGACGAAAAATTGGAATATTTATGAGAAATTAAGTGTATTAAGAGTATATTAAAGTAAGATAATTCTGTTAGAAAGTGACAACAATCAATTTGCATTAAGGGTATTGAATTTGTTTCCAATTCTGATTAAGTTGATTAGAGTTAAGATATAATTATTCCCAGCTCATGTTAATACTGAGAAAAAGATTTTAAGCAAAGTTTAGCATATTAAGTACTGAATTTTAGTTGTAAAGTAGAAAATAAGTTTTAGTGTGTAAAATTTTGAAAAAAAAAATGGCACAAGCTTCGTCACCCACCACGACCGAAACATCAGACCCTCCCACGATTAATATCCCTCCCACGATAAAAACCCAGGAAGTCCCTAGTGCGAACAATGGAAACAACAGTGCCCAAAACTCTTTTGCGAACATTGCCGGATTCATTAATTTGGTTCCTGTCTATAATGCCACAGATCCTGGCGGGACGGCTGAACAATTTTTCGAAACTGTGTCAGAAGTGTCGAAAATCGCAGGATGGTCAGATCAGGTCGCATTAACCGTTATAAAATCTAAATTCAGGGGAAAGGCGATGGAATTTTTAACTGAGTCTTCTGAGCTCAGGAAAGAAACACAATTGGGAAATTTTCAGAAGTGTGTAATCGATAGATTCGATGCAAAGGAACCTCTTTCGGTGAGACTTCAAAAGTTCACCACAGCAAAACAAACTATTCAGGAAGATGTGATAACGTACTCCACTAGACTGAGAGCTTTGGTGCATAAATATATGCCACAAAAATCGGAGGAATCACAGGAAGTGAAAACGCTTCGAGATTAAATACTTTTATGTCAATTTGTCGCGGGACTTTCGGATAAAGTCAAACGACCTGTATTGAACAGGAATCCCCTTAATTTTGATCAAGCTCTAGATTTTGCTGTGCAGGAACAACAAAATAATTTGTTAATGTCCAAAACGAGAGAAGTAAATGCAATACAGGAAAATAAAACTGTAAATGATTCCGAGTCAATATACGTAATTATGGAGGAACTGAGCTACAAGTGTGATAAAACGGATAAAACACTTCGACTTTTGACCGAACAGATTCAGAACATGGGAATTAATGCAGTAGATTCGAAAACTACCCCTGGGGAATATAGAAATCATAATACATACATCCCCCAGACACAAGTAAAAGAAACTTTCTGTAGTATGCAGTCAGAAAGAGGTGAACCTCAAGTTTTTCGCAGGAGAGTTAATTTTGGGAGAAACTCTCCCCGACAAACTCCAAGATGGACAAACTCGCAGACAGTTTGTTTTTCTTGTCGTGGAAAGGGACATATTGCGAGGAATTGTACAAAAAGAATTAACCCAAAATTTCCTGAAGTCAGAAATCGTAATGTGCCTCCTCAAATTTCTGTATTTGGACAAAGTAGAGAAAATCCCAGATTTTGTGTGCGAAATGCGAGAGGAGATAGGAAATTTCCCATTGCAAGGAATGATCCAGACCAACAAATGAACTATCAAATCGATAGGTGCACAAACGCTAATGCTAATCCTTTAAACGCAGAGGGAGTCGAAAAAAGCAGGGCGTATCGGCTCCAGAGAAAGGAATAATAAATTTCCCTACAGTTAGGTTCATCGCAACAAAACATGATTCACATCTTCCCATTGTGAAAGGATCATCTGGGAATGTTCCCCTTCGCATACTCGTTGACACGGGAGCGTCGGTTTCTCTCATGAATATGAGAACATTTAAAAGAATTTGTGCTAAAATGCCTGTGAGACGGATACAAACCGATGTTAAAATATTCGGAATAACAGGTGAATCTTTGCCGATTGAAGGATGCTATGAAATCCAGTTTGAACTCTCTGGCAAATCTTTCAAGTATCCGATTTTTGTGACACGACAGGAAATGAGTAAACAGTACAATACTCTTTTTGGGATAGATTTGTTAAGGCATCACCGATTTAACTTTGATGTGGGAAGAGGAATTTTAACAGTAACTGGGAACACAGTCAAAGGGAAAATGAATGATGGAGGTGCTCATGTAAATTGCATTTCTACTGTACCCAAAAAGAAAAAATTTGCTAGGATTATAAGAAAGGAAAGAATTTTTCCTAGAACCGAAAGGATAATTTCTGTCCAGCTTGAAGACATATATCCTTTTCAAAATAAAGACATTGTTCTAGTTCAACCCAATGAACAGAATCGATTCAAAGATTTCTGTGTCGCTAGATCAGTGAATACTCTTAACGCTGATGGTACACTGAGTGTTAGAGTAGCAAACCTTTCTTCCGAACCAGTGTGGTTAAATAAGGGATCTAA
This sequence comes from Ryuthela nishihirai, assembly GCA_038380435.1. Classification (NCBI taxonomy): domain Eukaryota; kingdom Metazoa; phylum Arthropoda; class Arachnida; order Araneae; family Heptathelidae; genus Ryuthela; species Ryuthela nishihirai. The sequence continues at coordinate 111,454,929 of JAWZYU010000003.1, read as the reverse complement.
ACTGGTAACTGTTGAACCAGTCAAAGTTAGACACACTGATGTTCCCAAATGTAGAAACAAGAGAGTTAAGCCTCTGTCTGCAGATGATTTTAAATTACAACACACATCCCCACAACAAAAAAGACTGCTTGAAAGATTGATTCTCCAGTACTCAGATGTGTTTGCCAGATTTCCTTGTGAATTGGAAGGCACTGATCTAATCCAACATGAAATCCATCTGACTGATGATCGACCCATAAGACAAAGACCATATAGAGTACCTCATGCACTAAGATCCGATTAGAAGAGCAGGTTGCAGAACTTTTAGAGGCCGGAATTGTCAGACCTTCAAATAGCAGTTACGGTTTTCCAGTAGTTTTAGTTAAAAAACCTGACCAAACTTACAGATTCTGTATAGACTTCCGCAAACTAAATGCTGTTACAAGAAAGGATTGCTATCCTCTTCCCCTTATTCACCAAACCTTAGACTTATTGGCAGAATCCAAATATTTTTCTACTCTTGATCTCACATCGGGATTTTATCAAATTCCTATCCGAGAGGAAGACAAACATAAAACTGCTTTCATCTGTCATAAAGGACTTTTTGAATTCAATAAACTTCCGTTTGGACTTTGTAATTCGCCTGCTACCTTTGAAAGGATGATGGACAATATATTTTCTGATTTAACAGATGATTGTGTACTAGTCTATATTGATGATATCTTGATTGCGTCCTCAGATTTTGATTCCCATCTGAGAAAATTAGAGACAGTTTTCAAACGACTCAGAGAACACCATTTAAAATTAAAGCCGTCTAAGTGCAATTTCCTAAGAAAAGAAGTGAAATATCTTGGTCATATCCTTGATAAGAGTGGAGTGAGACCAGATGAGAAAAATGTTGAAGCTGTCAGAAAATTCCCTACCCGAAAAACTGTAAAACAAATTAGAGCTTTCCTTGGACTCGCTGGTTATTATAGGAGGCACATCAAAAACTTTGCACAAATTGTCCTTCCCCTCAACAGACTCACACGAAAGGATGTAAAATTTAAATGGGATGAGTCATGTGAGAAAGCATTTAGAAAACTGAAGGAAATCTTAGTCCAGAAACCCTTGTTAATTTTTCCGGATTTTAAAAAGGAATTCTTTTTGACTACTGACGCTAGTAACTTCGCGATTGCTGGAATTTTAGAACAGGAAAATGAAGATAGTGAGAGACAACCAGTAGCTTACTTCAGTAGGAAGTTAAACTCTGCGGAAACAAATTACTCCACAATTGAGAAAGAGGCTCTCGCAATCGTTGCTTCGATCGCTCACTTTCGAGTGTATCTTGTTGGGCGAAAATTTACAGTTATTACTGACCATGCTCCCTTGAGATGGCTTATAAATCTGAAGACCCCAAGTTCGAGACTTGTAAGATGGAACCTGTCCCTGGCAGAATATGATTTTTCTGTAATATACAGGGCTGGTGCTAAAAATGTTAATGCAGATGTATTATCCAGATACATAGCTACAATAGAAGAGACTGGAAGTGAAATTTCCCCAGACCTAGATATCAATCAGATAAGATTGGCCCAAAGAAATGATCGAGACATTCGCGAAATAATTGATGAAATTGAACAGAAAAAGTACACAGCCCAGTCAAAAGTTTCGGACAAATTCTTCTTTAGAGATGGATTGTTGTACCATTTTTCTTTGCCACAAGAAAGATCGACGAGAACACAAGTTCTTGAACAGCTTGTTGTTCCACACAGTCTCAGGAGAGAAGTCTTAAAATCTTGTCATGACAGTTTGAGCTCAGGACATTTAGGATTTGAAAAATCACTGGAAAGAGTTAGAAGAAATTATTTTTGGACAAATATGTATTCTGACATTAGAAAGTACATCGATACATGTCCTTCATGTCTGGAAAGAAGAGGCTTTAAATCTTCGCAGAAGGCAAATCTCATCCAGCCCACCATACCAAACGCCCCATGGACTAAATGTGCTATGGATGTATTAGGACCATTGCCAATGACAGAGTCAAGGAATAAATATATCCTAGTAGTTTGTGACTATTTCACCAAATATCCAGAACTGTTTGCAATGAAAGATCAAACCAGCACAACCGTAGCGAAGATATTCGTTGAACAAATCATTTGTCGTCATGGTACACCAAAGAAACTGTTAACTGACCTTGGTACCAATTTCGTTTCAAAGTTGATGAGTGACATTTGTCAGAAATTGGGAGTCACGAAGCTTAGGACTACACCAATGCACCCCCAGGCGAATGTAATGGTTGAACGTCACAATGCGACAATTCTCCAGATTCTATCCCATCTGGTGTCTGAAAATCAGAGAGATTGGGATGAACATCTTGCTTTTGTCATGATGGCGTATCGTGCCGCAGTTCATTCCAGTACAAAAGAAACCCCAAATTTCTTGATGTACGGAAGAGACCTCACTCTACCCCATGATCTTTTCACAGCCCCACCACAATTTTCGTATGCAGATGTTCAAAACTATTCGGAACAATTTGTCGGAAGGATGCAACGTGCATATGAAGTTGTGAAAGAAAATCTTGAACAAGCGTCTGAAAAACAACATTTGCAAAGAAGTAAGATAGCGAAAGATAAACAGATAAAATTAGGTTCCTCAGTTTATCTATGTACCCCAGTAGTAAAACCAGGACGAAGTAAGAAGTTAGCGAGACTGTCCAGTGGACCATAGAGGGTCACAAAACAGCTCTCACCTGTCACGTTTGAGATTTCTTTGATTCGCGACCCGAAAAAAGTGAAGATTGTACACGTGGATCGTTTGTTTAAAGCAAATATACACAGACCATTTGAGGAATTTGTAGGTGAAGAGGAATCCAAAACCTTGCCCAGATTGCCAGAAAGGGACCTAATAATTAAGAATTGCATCGATCAAATTTGGGAAGAAGTAGACAGAGCAGAGGATGAAGGATTTCACATCACAACATATGGAGGACGACAGAGAAAACAACCTGTAATGACGGAGGAACAATCAATCGAATCCTTACCTGTTAAGATACCACTAACACTATTGCAAAGGGATGAATATTCTGGAAATGACCAGAGTTCACAGACTATACCCAAAGTTGTAGAAACAGAGACACGACAAACGTCTAGATATAATCTACGACCTAGGGATGCCTTCGGAAGAGTTCAATCTCTACAATGCTTCGAAGATTGGTTAGAAAGTGAGAACTCACAAGTTCACGAAGAAGCCGACTTTGAAGAATCTTCTAGTGCACAACCCATGATACTGCTTGCTTCAGAAGAGAAATTACCCGAAGAAATTGAATTGGCATCTTCAGAAGAAAATATACAATGTGATCGGAATCTGGAAGAATGCACATATAATGAATCGTTCCGCTATGGTGTGAATGAGATCGATTGAACTTCAGAGAACTTCAGAGAAAACCAGAGAAAGGACTATATTTTTTCACTATGAACTTTCTCTCTAATTGTTTTGGTTCCACTTCAAAAAAAAGAAGCTCTTTCCAACTTGTGAAATCTTCCATTCTGACTCTTAGTTCATTTGAACCAAGCGCGCAGGTGCATCTGGACTAACTAGTCAGAATTTCACTTCTTCTATTTCTTCAACTGCGAGAAAAACTGTGGCTAATCTTTTCTTGTGGATGTGCAAGGAGCCGAGCAAACAAGAATTATCTACGGAGACAGAAAGGGTCTCTGGAGAAAAATGGGTGAAGTGCCAGAACTGTTAAAGAATATATTAACTTGTAACTAAGGGTAGAATTTTATTTAAGTAGAAATTGATTAAACATTTTGGAAATTATGTAAACATTTGTTTTGAGTTAGTGGAGGAATGTCAGAGATGTGGTGTGTCTTCAAAGTTAAATAAGTATTTAACTAAAGAAATTGTTTAAAGTGTATGACAGTGATTTATATTGGAGAGTTGAATTTATGTTATTAGTCTATGAAGAGAACGTAGATCCAGATAAGAGCACAGGTCAATCGGTAAACTCGCGGTAGATCGTATTACGCTGCAGCAGCACTGTGGCTGAGGAAAAAGGAACGAAACTACGGAGATGACGTAACGGGTGCGGAAAGAATTGAACTTTGCCTGCATCTCGATTAGCTGGGAAGTTTAGGAGCAATTTTTGGCTCAGTGCCAATTGAAATAAGGTTTCGACTTTGATGATGCCTTATAGTAGCTTGGAAGAGGACTCTTTTTCCGCTCTCTTTTTCTAAGGAAATTAATTTTTGTTTATCTTCTTTCTTGGAGGACACACGGGAATAACACGACTTGGGTGAGTATAAATTTGCCGGATGATTGTGGAAGTCCGACCACATCGATGGCCCATATCAAATAGTCTCTGTGACGGTGAAAGGGGTGATGACAATTAACTCTGGTAGAAGAGTGTGAGGATGATAAAGGTGAGTAAGGATTTGAATCCACTCACTAGTTTCGCTTTCAGATGTTTCAAGCTCTTTTTTGATTGGAGACGTCTACCTATACATGTAGCAAGCCCAAACTGCATGGGTTCAGACGGATGTTTAGCAAACTGTGTTTACCCTTTGACATGGGATGCTAGTCTGGACAGGGGAGGAAGACGGAAGGACTCGCTATCATTCTATGGTAGTCCTGGAAGTGGAATCTTTCCGTCCCCACTTTTCTTTTCTGGCTATAAAGTTAAAAGATTTTTTTTTGGGGAAACAGGGTAAACACATAAATTTTAGAATTTTTGACAGAACATTTGTATCCTCATAAGAAAGATGTGCACTGATTTGTTTTCTTTTAACGATGTATTAGTTTGAAATTTAATGATAATTTTGAGAATATGGAAACTAGGAAAGATGGTTGATGTAGGTTATTCTAAGTTGAAGAGAGATGATTTTTCTGCTTGTAAGAACAGACAAATCTAAGTTGTCCTATATATTATATTACGAATATTTACGATATGTAAATTAAAAGTATATTATATCTTGTAATCAATATTTACTTTGCCATCTATCATAAATATGCTATTATTCTGCTTATAAGTTGACATTGATATATAGAGTTAATTACCATGTTTTAAACATTTGCATTGAATATTTTGTCATAAACAAATAGATATTGAGAGTAATTTTATGTGTTTATATATATGAATGGAATTATTCTACTCACGCTTTTCATTTTTCTTTTGTTTCCGGTGTTTAAATGTTGGAGAAATATTGTGTGATACGTGAAGAAACTGGGAATTCTTCTCTAATCGAAAGCACCAGTTCAACAAAATTTTGTGCTGTTTTTTTTTTTGAAAGAAAACCAGAAAATTGTTGTGATGGAGAGAATTATTCGAAAATTCAAAACCTGGTACCACTCCAAAATTTTCATTTCGGAATGTAATAAGTGACGACACACAGGGTGTTGGCTTGTTTTTAAGAAGGGAGGAATGATAGGTCGCAGACCTATTGATTTTATTGATTTTAATTTTTTTTATATACTATATTTCATTTCTATCCTGATGCAACCACTTTGTGTCTGGAGATGTCTTCGGAGGTTAATGGGTGCAACATCTCCGTTGCGAATTTCATTCAGGGTTCCGTTTCATCTGTTTACATTGGTTGCCGAGAGGGAACTTGGCTAATGTACGGAGACGAGAGGTGTCTTGTGAAACAATTTCACCTCGCCCAAAAGCAGACATTGACCTTCGAGAGGAATGAGAGTGTTGGCTGGCAGCAGAGCTCCATCTCACTTGTGAAATATGGAAGTGGAGCCGGGTTTTGCCCAGGGCTCGATTCTGATTGGCCCTTTTTGGTCGAGAGTTCCCAGGGTTGCCAGAAAGATATTGTCACGCTCGACCCAGGAGGAACAGTTCGGTGTGGGTTGATCAGACTAACAGACCAGGGTTTGGTCTTTTTCTATCTTTCTTTTGCTATCTTTGCTAAGTCCAACTTTAATGAAATTCACTGGACTGACTTTTAGGCCATGATTTAGGGAGGGAAAGTGTTAAATTAGACATCTCTTAAATTAGTGAGATGATAAACTTTTACCTAAGTATGTTAGGCGAAATTTAAAGAAATTTGCTTTGCTTGGGAAAAACCACGATCAGAGAAATCTGGAGTGGGTGTTTCATGAAAATTTACACCGTGTGCACATCACAAATAACTTAGCAGAATACAGTTCTCGTTCCGGAGAAACTTCAAAATGGTAGAGTTATTTTAATTTAACTTACTCTGCTTGTTGTCACTTTCACTTTTAAGTTTTATTTTCATTATTTTGTGTGAGTGTTGTTTGAACTTAAGCTTACCTGAATGGAGTGAGTACTTATTCAATTAATTGTAATGTAAAATCATCCACCTTTATAAGCTAGTGGTGGAACTTTGTTAAGTGTTGAATTTAAATAAATTCAAAATTTTTGTTATTGTTCAAACAAAAATTGGGTCTTGGTCAATCATGTGAAATATCTTACTCGTCGCAACTACACTTAGAGAATACGGAACTGCGTATTGCTAGCTTGTAGATTGTTCCTGGTTCGAATCTAAAATCTTCTTTCTGCCACTCTTTCAAAAATATTTGTTTGAAGGCATTAAATTTCGAAGTCAGATCATCAAGCTATTGACATGCAGTTCTAGATAAGATAATTATTTTAGTAAACGCGGAACATTTTAAGTTCATACCGTATGCCTCGAAGAGGAAAAAGTTGCGGGTGACACCACGGTCAGTCGGGGACACCAATGGGCTTGGAAAGGCCGCCGTCCGTCGGATGGGACGTTAAGCCGTGTTGTCCCGTGTGCGGGAGAGTCATACCCTGATCACGTTAAAGAACAAGCTGGATGGCCTTGACGGGAGGCTACCATCTGTCTCCCAACAGCTGTTCCTGTGGGTCCCCTCCCCCAACCTTCTCTGAGCCTTCGGGGTCCATGTGACCTGGCCATTTAGCCCATGGTGTGCAAAAAAGTGCCGCTCAGAGGTAAAACAACCTAACCACAAGGACCCTGATGACTTAGAGAAGGTTGGGGGAGGAAACTCAGTGGACAGCTGTTGGGATACAGATGGTAGCCTCTCGCTAAGGCCATCCAGCATGCTCTTTAACCTGCACAGGGTATGGCTCTCCAGCACATGGGCCACGACTTAACGTCCTATCCGACGGACGGCGGCCTTTCCAAACCCATAAGTGTCCTCCTTTCTCACCGAAGGCCAGGTGGGGATTAACAACGATACTTCACACATTTACTCATTTAACAATGCTTAACATTCCTCTGAATATCCGTTTACCTGTTTAAGGAAAAAAAAAAACTCACAAATAAATAAACATCTCTTTAAATACAACTGGAGAAATACCATTCTCACCGACGATGTTATATCCTGTGGCTTCCCTCGCTTTGCGATCTCCATCGTCCATTTTGTCCACGAAGTGCAACTGCGTCTCCATTGACAATATTCCCAACACAACAAACAACACGAGCAATCTCTCGCGTTGTGGTGCTTTGCACTTCCCGATCCTCAGTGTAACGTGGCAGGCGGAACTGGCCTTGACGAAGAATCCCTTTACTCTTCATTTTCTCTGTCAGCCATTGGCCGGATGACAGGTGACGTCACCTCCTGTTAGCAACTGCTGGCACGGTACAAAAGTATAATCCAATCGGTTCGTGGTAATTCTCATCCGAGACAGGTGCACTGTTCCAAATCTATTCGTTTAAACGTAACAAAGAGATATTAATAATCCATGTATGGCAATAGGGGATCGATAATCGTTTGAAATTGTTTTATCCGATGTTCTGTTACTGCCAGACCCTGGGGGGGGGGATAAAGCGGAGGGGGAAATGCTTGATTCAGTTTGCAGTGTAACGTATTTACTCTCCGTTTTAGAAGGTCTGTAAAACATTTCTTGGAAAATGCGTGAAATATGCGCAGTTTTTTTTTTGCCTTCATTAGTATTATTATGGAGGTGGGGGGGGGGGGGCGCAGTGCTCTTGCCAAGCACGTAATAGTATTGAGTTTCCGGGGGGGGGGAGGTTGTGTTACCTCTGAGCGGCACTTTATTGACCACAATGGATCTAAATGCCAGGTCACATGGACCCCGAAGGCTCAGAGAAGGTTGGGACAGGGGACACACTGGAACAGCTGTTTGGGTTGTTTTACTTCTGAGCGGCACTTTTTTGCACACTATGGGCTAAATGGCCAGGTCACATGGACCCCGAAGGCTCAGAGAAGGTTAGGGGAGGGGACCCACTGGAACAGTTGTTGGGAGACAGATGGTAGCCTCCCGTCAAGGCCATCTAGTGTGTTCTTTATCGTGCTTTTTTCCCGCACACGGAGCCACGGCTTAAAGTCCCATCCGACGGACGGTGGCCTTTCCAAGCCCATCGGTGTCCCCTACTGACCGTGGGTAGGGCAGGGAATTTTGCGGAGATAAACAGCTGTTAGGAGAGAGATGGTAGCCGCCTGTCAAAGCCATCTTGTGTGTTTTTTAACGTGCCCAGGGTATGGCTCTCCCGCACACGAAACCAAAGCTTAACATCCCATCCGACGGACGGCAGTCCTTCGGTGTCCCTTACTTATCGAGGGCAGAGCGGGGAGTTTTGTGGAAATAAATCTCAAGGCCGGACTCGAACCTGGGAACTGCAGATTATGAGTTTGGCGCGCTACCGACTGAGCCATCCCTCCCCCTTGGGGGTGGGAAGGGTTCTGTTATTTAGTTTACCTAGGTGGGTGTCACAAGGGGGGCCCTATATTCGGTACCCGGGGGCCCCCCTGGGTAGGGGAAACCCCCGGGTATCTAATATAGGGCCGTTCACCCCACTCTTAGATCTCGCCTACTCCTCCTGGAATCGCCCCTCCTAGAATCGCCCTCCCCTCCTAGAATCCCCCCCCCTTCTTAGATCCGGCCCTGATTATTGTTATTTCAACTGTTGTTGTTTTTTTCAATTATACGAGATGTAGAATCAGTGATTTGCGGAGTTCCAAAAGTACAGGGTTGGGCAGAGTACATATCGAGGCTATGCCGTGACGTCAGTATTTCGGTGGATACCGATATCACCCCAAAATATTCGCAATTATCGAACCGTATTTGACAATCTTAACATCAGGATAGAAAGAAAGCAATTTATTTTCCGATTCATAAAGCTATGATTTTTTTGAAAAACGGTTTTCGAGATTATCTTCTCATTTTAAACAGGGCCGGGTTGGGTTGGGTTGTTTTACCTCTGAGCGGCACTTTTTTGCACACCATGGGCTAAATGGCCAGGTCACATGGACCCCGAAGGCTCAGAGAAGGTTGGGGGAGGGGACCCACTGGAACAGCTGTTGGGAGACAGATGGTAGCCTCCCATCAAGGCCATTCAGCGTGTTCTTTAACGTGCACAGGGTATGGCTCTCCCGCACACGGGACCACGGCTTAACGTCCCATCCGACGGACGGCGGCCTTTCCAAGCCCATCGGTGTCCCCTACTGACCGTGGGCAGGGCGGGGAATTTTGCGGAGATAAATCTCAACGCTGACCCAGCTGGGACTCGAACCTGGGAACTACAGATTACGAGACTGGCGCGCTACCGACTGAGCCACCCCCGCCCCACAGGGCCGGGGATTGGTTCAGTCGGTCGCGCGCCAGGCTCGTAGTCTGCAGTTTCCAGTTTCGAAACTTATTTGTGCTAGGGTTGAGATTTATTTCTGCGCAAATCCTCATCCTATCGTCGGTCATAAAGGGGTCACAGATGGGCTTGGAAAGGCTGCCGTCCATAGGATGGGATGTTAAGACGTGGTCCCGTGTGCGGGAGATCCATACCCTATGCACGTTAAAAAACATGTTGGATGGCCTTGACGGGAGGTTACCATCTATCTCTCAACAGCTGTTCCAGTGGGTCCCCTCGCGCAACCTTCTCTGAACCTTCCGGGTCCTTGTGACCTAGCCGTTTTAGCCCATGGTGTGCCCAGGTTCAAGTCCCAGCTACGCTATCGTTGAGATTTATCTCTGCAAAATTCCCCGCCCTCAGCCGGTAGAGGACACCGATGGGCTTGTAAACGCCGCCATCCATCAGATGGGACATTAAGTCTTGGCTGCGATGTGCGGGAATACGTACCTTCTGCACGTTAAAGAACACGTTGGATGGCCTTGACGAGAGTTTGACATGTCTCCTAACAGCTGTCCAGTGGGATCCCTCCAATCTTCTCTGAGCCCTTGGGGTCTTTATGACTTGATTATTTGAGGGGGCGGGGTTGGCTCAGTCGGTAGCGCGCCAGGCTCGTAATCAGTAGTTCCCAGCTGGGTCAGCGTTGAGATTTATCTCCGCAAAATTCCCCGCCCTGCCCACGGTCAGTAGGGGACACCGATGGGCTTGGAAAGGCCGCCGTCCGTCGGATGGGACGTTAAGCCTTGGCCCCGTGTGCGGGAGAGCCATACCCTGTGCATGTTAAAGAACACGCTGGATGGCCTTAACGGGAGACTACCATCTGTCTCCTAACAGCTGTTTCAGTGGGTCCCCTCCCTCCAACCTTCTCTGAGCCTTCGGGGTCCATGTGACCTGGCCATTTAGCCCATTGTGTGCAGAAAAGTGCCACTCAGCGGTCAAACAACCCATCTTGCAAACTCCACATTGAACCACCTTTCTTGAAAGTATCTCCCCAGGTGGCCGTTTCCTCCGAAGATGCTGTAAGAGCAACATCGCAATATGATCTGTCGTCTATTTTTACCCTCGTACAGGGAGAGAAATTTACATCCCGAAGCGACATGCTATTATATACAAGATGGGCGATAACACGACACAAGTTTACGTTTCTTCCCCATAAATGAAGCGCGCATGTCCTGTGTACCGAAAGACCCATATTAAGACGAGTAAACAGAGATATTATTTACTGTCCCAATTTGAAACTTAGGTTCAATGGAAAAAAGAAATACAGTCAGATACCGATATTATTGATTTCTGCGTTAACAACTTGACTTAGGTGAATTAAAAAAAGAAATTACTACTAAAGCACTCATTTGCCACAAATGTAGATAGAGAGGTAAGGAAAACTACTACTTTTTTCAGCTACTAACTAAAAAACTACTGCTTTTTTTCAGATAGAGAAGCAAATATCCTGTCCAGGCAGGATATTTGCTTTTCGGAGCCGATTTTACGGGGGGTGGGGGGGATGCCGTATTAACATAATAGCGGGGGCTCAATTCAGAAAAAATATTTGGCATCGATTTCTTTAGATATTAGTGATCTGGCAACCTTCGTCAAAGAAAAAAAAAATGCTGCCAGATATCTTTTCCGATTACAGAATTCAGGAAAAATATCTGGCAACGATTTTAAAAAAAATTAGTGATCTGGCAACTTTCGTAAAAAAAAAATATCATTGCTATATATTTTTCCTGATTACAAAATTAAGAAAAAAATATCTGGCAACGATTACAAAAAAAAAATCATTGCGATATATTTTTTCTGATTACAGAATTCAGAAAAAAATATCTGGCAACGATTTTTTTTTAGAAATTAGTGATCTGGCAACCTTCGCCAAACAAAAAATCGCTGCCAGATATTTTTTCTGAATTCTGTAGTCAACCATAGTGTTCGGATACTTTTTTGAGCGACTGTAGGTGGTCATATTATTTTGATACTAGATCGTGTGGGCTCACTCACGGAAATATTGAGCGTGTGCAGTTACCGTTCACAGCAAACTGGAGCGGTTGCGGTTAATGTTCACAGCACATTGGATCGTGTGAGCTCACAAAGACCTAGATCGTGTGGGCTCACTCACGGAAATATTGAGCATGTGCAGTTACCGTTCACAGCAAACTGGAGCGGTTACGGTTAATGTTCACAGCACATTGGATCATGTGAGCTCACAAAGACCTAGATCGTATGGGCTCACTCACGGAAATATTGAGCGTGTGCAGTTACCGTTCACAGCAAACTGGAGCGTGTGCAGTTACTGCACACGCTCCAGTTTGCTGTGAACGGCAACTGGAGCGTGTACAGTTGCTGTACACGCTCCAGATATTTTTCCTGAATTCTGTAATCACGTGACACGAAGGTTGCCAGATTACTAATTTCTTAAAAAAATCGTTGCCAGATATTTTTTCTGAATTCTGTAATCAACCATAGTGTTCGGATATTTTTTTTTTCAGCGACTGTAAATCCCTATTTTTATTTATTCCAAGGATTACGCTAATTTTTTGACAGGAAAAAAGTCAGTTGATATTTTTATTTGTGATTGCAGATTGCAGCAGGAAATGAAATTACTTTTCGATTCGGATAGCAAACGATGAAGTCGATGACGAGGCAAAAACTGCGGTATTAAATCAAATAGATGCTGGAGGAGGCAGTGCAGCACGTCACGTGACTCACCAAGGTAGAAGAGACAGCTGAGGACATCGGAATCGTATGTGTCACCCGCAACTTTTTCCTCTTCGAGACATGCGGTATGAACTTAAAATGTTCCGCGTTTACTAAAATAATTATCTTATCTAGAACTGCATGTCAATAGCTTGATGATCAGACTTCGAAATTTAATGCCTTCAAACAAATATTTTTGAAAGAGTGGCCGAAAGAAGATTTTAGATTCGAACCAGGAACAATCTACAAGCTAGCAATACGCAGTTCCGTATTCTCTAACTGTAGTTGCGACGAGTAGAGATTTCACATGATTGACCAAGACCCAATTTTTGTTTGAACAATAACAAAATTTTGAATTTATTTAAATTCAACACTTAACAAAGTTCCACCACTAGCTTAAAGGTGGATGATTTTACATTACAATTAATTGAATAAGTACTCACTCCATTCAGGTAAGCTTAAGTTCGAACAACATTCAAAACAAAATAATGAAAATAAAACTTAAAAGTGAAAGTGACAACAAGCAGAGTAAGTTAAATTAAAATAACTCTACCATTTTGAAGTTTCTCCGGAACGAGAACTGTATTCTGCTAAGTTATTTGTGATGTGCACACGGTGTAAATTTTCATGAAACACCCACTCCAGATTTCTCTGATCGTGGTTTTTCCCAAGCAAAGCAAATTTCTTTAAATTTCGCCTAACGTTCTTAGGTAAAAGTTTATCATCTCACTAATTTAAGAGATGTCTAATTTAACAATTTCCCTCCCTGAAATATGGCCTAAAAAATTAGTCCAGTGAATTTCACTAAAGTTGGACTTAGCAAAGATAGCAAAAGAAAGATAGGTAAAAAGACCGAACCCTGGTCTGTTAGACTGATCAACCGACACCGAACTGTTTCTCCCGGGTCGAGCGTGACAATATCTTTCTGGCAACTCCGGTAACTCTCCGACCAAAAGGGCCAATCAGAAGCAAGCCCCGGGCAAAAACCCGATTCCACTTCCATATTTCACAAGTGGAACGGAGTTTTGTGGCCAGCCAGCACTCTGCATTCCTCCCGAAGGTCAATGTCTGCTTTTGGGCGAGCTGAAATTGTTTCACAAGATACTTCCTGTCATTTCACACGAGCTAAGTTCTTTCTAAGCAATCATCAACGTAAACAGATGAAATGGAACCCTGAAAGATATTCGCAACCGAGATCTTGCACCCATTAACCTCCGAAGACATCTCCGTCAGACACAAAGTGGTTGCATCAGGATAGAAATGAAATAAAAAAATAAAATTATTAAAATCAATAGGTCTGCGACCTATCATTCCGATGCACCTGCGCGCTTGGCTCAAATGAACTAAGAGTCAGAATGGAAGATTTCACAAGTTAGAAAGAGCTTCTTTTTTTTAGAAGTGAGGAACCTAAACAATTAGAGAGAAAGTTCGTAGTGAAAAGATATAGTCCTTCCTTTGAATTTATTTCTCTGAAGTTCTCTAATGCTCATTCAATCGATCTCATTCACGCCCTAGCGGAACGATTCATTATATGTGCATTCTTCCAGGTTCCGATCACATTGTATATTTTCTTCTGAAGATGCCAATTCAATTTCTTCGGGCAATTTCTCTTCGGAAGCAAGCGGTATCATGGGTTGTGCACTAGAAGATTCTTCAAAGTCGGCTTCTTTGTGAACTTGTGAGTTCTCACTTTCTAACCAATCTTCGAAGCATTGTAGAGATTGAACTCTTCCGAAGGCATCCCTAGGTCGTAGATTATATCTAGACGTTTGTCGTGTCTCCGTTTCTACAACTTTGGGTATAGTCTGTGAACTCTGGTCGTTTCCAGAATATTCATCCCTTTGCAATAGTGTTAGTGGTATCTTAACAGGTAAGGATTCGATTGATTGTTCCTCCGTCATTACAGGTTGTTTTCTCTGTCGTCCTCCATATGTTGTGATGTGAAATCCTTCATCCTCTGCTCTGTCTACTTCTTCCCAAATTTGATCGATGCAATTCTTAATTATTAGGTCCCTTTCTGGCAATCTGGGCAAGGTTTTGGATTCCTCTTCACCTACAAATTCCTCATATGGTCTGTGTATATTTGCTTTAAACCAGTGATTCCCAACCTTTTCTGGACCATCGCCCCCTTTAGAAGAGAACAAAAATTTCAACCCCCCCTAGTCCATAATAGTTAATTTTATATGAAATATAAAAATATTGTTGCATATTATCTGTACCTAATTTATCTGTTTATTATAAATCTATCTGTTTATTTATCTATTAAAAATCATAAAGCAGAAATTAATAAAACGACAACCAAATGTACAATAAAATTGTTTATTAAAATTTTAAAAATAAACACAGAATCAATAAGAAATAAAAAATAATGAGATAAACACAAAATTAATAATAAATAAAAAAAATTAATGAGATGGTTGAGGCTGGTGGAGTGTTAACAATTTGTTAATGTCGGGTTCCAATTTCGTTAACATCAATCGCAGATCGCCACGTTCAGTGATGTGTAGTCTGTTCCTCTTCTTTGACAGTAAATTAGCTACTGCACTGAATCCACGCTCAGCCATATAGGACGAAGGAAATGCGATTAAAAACTTCTGTACTATTGCCCACAATCCAGGGTAGAGAACTGGTATTGATTTTTGAAGCCAGAACTCTTGGTATCCATGTTTGAATTTTACTTTGAGTGCTTCGTTAGTCGTGAGTTCTAAGAGTTCCTCTTCCAAATTTGATGATTCTTCAGTATCTGTGTTTGCGAAAGGATCTAAAACCCAACTCGGTATATTCATGTTTAAAATATCTTGGAAACGCTCCGTAAAATCAACATGAAGAACTTCCAAGTGTTGGCAGTAAATAAGTAAATCTTCCGGTTTTGCAGAGACTGCTGATAATGTGGGAAAGTGGTTGTATTCACCTCTACCTAGATTTCGTTTGAATAGAAGAAGTTTTCCCGCAAAAGCAGCTATGACGTTTTTCGTTTTAATTAAATTTAACTTATCACCTTGCAATTGTAAATTAAAAAAAAAAAATAAATACCCCCTCAAGCAGCTGCTTGCCACAGAGGTCTGACAGGAGCCTGTCAGTTTATATGCCACAGTAGGAGATCTGAGAGGATGGCAGGATCTCAGCAGAAAAACGACACAGACATCCATGCCTAATCCGGGGCTCGAACCCAGGTCCCTTAGATCAGTAGCCAAGCGTGCTAACAACTTGATTAAATATTTTAAACAGGTCTGTCAAATAAGCGATGTCATTTTTTGACGTAATCAGGTTTTCGCGCAATTTTTTGTCTCTGTCTTCAAGAAAGCCCAGTACTGAGTCAAATAGATTGAAAAAACGATTCAGACAAACACCTTTAGAGAGCCAACGTACTTCTGTGATTGTAATCTTCATCATATTCATTACAAAGCTTACCAAATAATCGGTCATTCAATGAATTGCTTCTAATCTTATTGATTGCTTTAATAACGTAATGGAGCGACGTATGCAGACATTCATTCAAATTTTTTGCAACCAAATGCTGACGATGAATAATACAATGTACAGCGAGTACATTTGGTACTGCTTGTTTCAAATGCGCTATGAAACCCTTATGACGCCCTGTCATTGCTGGAGCACCATCAGTAGCAGCAGACAAAATATTGCAAATAGGAATTTCTTTCTCTTGAAAAAACTTTTGCATGGTATTAAATATAGATTCTCCCTTTGTATCAGATTCCAAATTTTTAGCAAATAATAACTCTTCATGAATTTTTTCTTCTTTTATAAATCGTACGTATGATAAGAGTAGAGCTTCGTTATTTGGTAGAGTTGATTCATCGAGTCGAATGGAAAATTTGCAAGTCTTTAAGTAATCACATAATGATATTTCAACGTCTTTTGTCATTTCATCTATTCTTCTTTGCACTGAATTATTATTGAGAGGAATTTTTTTGATGATATCTGACGGTGTCTTATGATGAAGAACAGTTTTTAATATCTCTTTGACTGCCGGCAAAATTAAATCCTCGCCAATTGTGTGTGGTTTTCCTGCTTTTGCGATTAACAATGAAACGTTATATGAGGCTCGTAGTCCATCATCATCTTGTTTAGAAGACGGCGCAAAAAGGTTTGACATAGTTGGCTGTTTTAAATATTGCTTTTCCAGTTCTTGAAAATAGGATAAATCTTTGTTCTTCTTATCAGCATGCATTTTATTTAAATGCTCTTGTAGCCTAGAAGGTTTCATAGTTTCATTTGAAAAAACTTTTCGGCAAATTAACACATAGGTAAGATTGGTTTGTAGGAGAGTACGTAAATCCATATTTCAAATACTCAATACTGTACTGCCGGCATTTCTTTTTAGATGTAGATTCAGACATTTTCAAATACAAATTAACTTCTCAACAGATTTATAGATAGTTATAAAAATAATGTTTATAATGACTTCTAACACTTATCACTCACGACTATTTATCACGGCGAAGCACATAAAAATAATAAAACATTCCTAGAGCTATCGCTTTTATAGATTTGATTTTGTGCACGCATTAACTTGTATGTTTGCGATGCCGGCGCACTTGCTCCGTAAACAAGTCATTTCAAGCTCCCATATTCTTGTCGAAACATGTCAAATTGCATGAGCCGCGTGTTTGCCTACCAACTTGCAAGGACTTGTCACCGTCAATCTATTCTAAACTAAAACAAATTAGGTATAGGTATACCTAATGCTAATTTAGAAATGCTTATTAACGCGATAACAATAAGATAATTTACATAGCTAGGTAAAATATTTTTTCATGAAAACAGGTATTTTCAAAGTATTTTATTATATTAAAAAATAATTATAAAAAAATATTAAATATAATAAATTTATTATTATATTATTATTGCATCAAGGTCGATTTGCCTATCAGGACGGACATACATGTCCAACATAATAAGCCTGATATAGTAGTGCATGTTAAGGTATTGAATGAGATTACAATTATTGAAGTAGGAATAACATCTCAGGATAACCTGCAGACAGTAGAGGTTGAAAAGAAGAGGAAGTATGATCTGCTGGCTAATGAGTTGAGCCTAATTCACAAGTGTAATGTTAATATTATACCTTATGTTCTGACGTGGGATGGTATTGCAACTACGTACCATAAAGCATACTCAAAGCGACTTGGAGTGGGAAAACATATTGAAGCTTATATCCAATCTGTGATCTTGAAGAGAACTTTTGAGAGCATCTCAGTCGACTTCAGACGTACCAGTACGATAGTAGGCGGTAGCAGGGAACTTATTGTCCAAGCTGCAGTTGAAAAGCTGTACATGACGGTGAGGTAGTGGATGACCAGAATCACCAGGAAGACACCACAGAATAGAAGAGATAAAAAGGTTGTCACAGAAAATTACATTAAATTTATTTATTTGACCGCCTCAACGCCCCCCCCCCCATTTGCCTCTGGATCCGCTACCCCCCCTCCCCCCATTTGCCCTCTGGATCCGCTACCCCCCCCCCCCCCCCCCCATTTGCCTCTGGATCCGCTACCCCCCCATGGAAGGCTCCAGCGCCCACTGGGGGGCGGTATCGCCCCCGTTGGGAATCTATGCTTTAAACAAACGATCCACGTGTACAATCTTCACTTTTTTCGGGTCGCGAATCAAAGAAATCTCAAACGTGACAGGTGAGAGCTGTTTTGTGACCCTGTATGGTCCACTGGACAGTCTCGCTAACTTCTTACTTCGTCCTGGTTTTACTACTGGGGTATATAGATAAACTGAGGAACCTAATTTTATCTGTTTATCTTTCGCTATCTTACTTCTTTGCAAATGTTGTTTTTCAGACGCTTGTTCAAGATTTTCTTTCACAACTTCATATGCACGTTGCATCCTTCCGACAAATTGTTCCGAATAGTTTTGAACATCTGCATAGGAAAATTGTGGTGGGGCTGTGAAAAGATCATGGGGTAGAGTGAGGACGAAAATTGTGGTGGGGCTGTGAAAAGATCATGGGGTAGAGTGAGGTCTCTTCCGTACAATTCCTCGCAATATGTCCCTTTCCACGACAAGAAAAGCAAACTGTCTGCGAGCTTGTCCATCTTGGAGTTTGTCGGGGAGAGTTTCTCCCAAAATTAACTCTCCTGCGAAAAACTTGGGGTTCACCTCTTTCTGACTCTTTCTGACTACAGAAAGTTTCTTTTACTTGTGTCTGGGGGATGTATGTATTATGATTTCTATATTCCCCAGGGGTAGTTTTCGAATCTACTGCATTAATTTCCATGTTCTGAATCTGTTCGGTCAAAAGTTGAAGTGTTTTATCTGTTTTATCACACTTGTAGCTCAGTTCCTCCATAATTACGTATATTGACTCGGAATCATTTACATTTTTATTTCCCTGTATTGCATTTACTTCTCTCGTTTTGGACATTAACAAATTATTTTGTTGTTCCTGCACAGCAAAATCTAGAGCTTGATCAAAATTAAGGGGATTCCTGCTCAATACAGGTCGTTTGACTTTATCCGAAAGTCCCGCGACAAATTGACATAAAAGTGTTTGATCTCGAAGCGTTTTCACTTCCTGTGATTCCTCCGATTTTTGTGGCATATATTTATGCACCAAAGCTCTCAATCTAGTGGAGTACGTTATCACATCTTCCTGAATAGTTTGTTTTGCTGTGGTGAACTTATGAAGTCTCACCGAAAGAGGTTCCTTTGCATCGAATCTATCGATTACACACTTCTGAAAATTTCCCAATTGTGTTTCTTTCCTGAGCTCAAAAGACTCAGTTAAAAATTCCATCGCCTTTCCCCTGAATTTAGATTTTATAACGGTTAATGTGACCTGATCCGATCATCCTAGACTGGAAATCGCAAATTTCCTTTTTTACCGTAGTGATGTTGTAGATCGCAGTAAATGATGTTCCAAGCATGCGTAACGCAATAATCATCAGTTGAAAATTCGATGCAGTGAAAATGTTTTTACGGCATAGAACACCAAGGTAGAAGAGACAGCTGAGGACATCGGAATCGTATGAAAGGGAGCCAGCAGAAAAAGGAATCGGTCTCGAAGCTGCAGCCAACATCGGAACGAAAGATATATCTGCCCTTGCTTGACACAACAATGTGAGGTGACATTTCACTCAAGTGATGTCAACGTCACAAACAGCAGTCTTTGGAGGAAGTCGCTTTTTACCTCCCTCAGTGAGGGAAAGTTCTGGAATGTTGAGAAATTTCTTTTTCTTTGCCAGATATTTTTTCTGAATTCTGTAATCAACCATAATGTTCGGATATTTTTTGAGCGACTGTACGTACACAAAGGTTGGCAGTCACTAATTTCTAAAAATAATCGTTGCCAGATATTTTTTCTGAATTCTGTAATCAACCATGGTGTTCGGATATTTTTTTGAGCGACTGTACAATTAAAACACTCAGCAGAACCATTCTGTCAATTTTCTAATAATGAAGGCATTGTTTGACCATGATCGGAACAATGAGCATTTTGGGATCATGATTCTAACAATGAATGCACTTTTTTTTTTACCAAGGTTGAAACAATGAATATTTCAGATTGTGTTTCTAACAGTGAATGAATTTTTGACAATTGTTGAACAATGAACATTTGCGATCATGTTTCTAAAAACAAAAGCTTTTTTACCCCAATACCGAAACAATGAATATAAGAGGTGTTTCTTGGGGAGTCATTTATTTGTTCACTGGCATGGGTCCCGAGCATTTGATTTAAAAGGTACCTAAATGGACCTGGGTTCGAGCCCCGGGTAAGGCATGGATGTGTGTGTTGTTTTTCTGCTGAGGTCCTGCCATCCTCTCAGACCTTCTTCTACAGCATATAAATTGACAGGCTCCTGTCAGACCTCTGTGGCAAGCAGCTGCTTGAGTGGGTATTTATTTTTTTTATTTATGGTTGATTACAGAATTCAGAAAAAACATTTGGAGCGTGTACAGCAACTGTACACGCTCCAGTTACCGTTCGCAGCAAACTGGAGCGTGTGCAGTTACTGCACACGCTCCAGTTTGCTGTGAACGGTAACTGCACACGCTCAATATTTCTGTGAGTGGGCCCACGCGATCCAGGTTTAGAAATTAGCGATCTGGCAACCTTCGTGTCAAAAAAAAAGCATCCGAACACTATGGCCGAGTGGTTAGCGCGCTTGGCTACTGATCTACGGGACATGGGTTCGAGTCCCGGGTAAGACATGGATGTATGTGTCGTTTTTCTGCTGAGGTCCTGCCATCCTCTCAGACCTTCTACTGTGGCATATAAACTAACAGGCTCCTGTCAGACCTCTGTGGCAAGCAGCTGCTTGAGGGGGTATTTATTTATTTTTTATGATATGTTCAACTAAAGCTTGTCAGGATATTTGGCGAGCTGGGTGGTCGCATAAATTGTCAACAGACTGTACGATATGCACAATACATTTATTAACACTAGTAATTACAAATAATACAAGATCGGACTCGCACTTGGCAGTTAACGATGGCTGGCTACGTCGTTGCCTACCGCACACAAAAGGGGCGGGGGTGGCTCAGTCGGTAGCGCGCCAGTCTCGTAATCAGCAGTTCCCAGGTTCGAGTCCCAGCTGGGTCAGCGTTGAGATTTATCTCCGCAAAATTCCCCGCCCTGCCCACGGTCAGTAGGGGACACCGATGGGCTTGGAAAGGCCGCCGTCCGTCGGATGGGACGTTAAGCCGTGGCACCTTGTGCGGGAGAGCTCATACCCTATGCACGTTAAAGAACACGCTGGATGGCCTTGACGGGAGGCTACCATCCGTCTCCCAACAGCTGTTCCAGTGGGTACCCTCCCCCAACCTTCTCTGAGCCTTCGGGGTCCTTGTGGCCTGGCCATTTAGCCCATGGTGTGCAAAAAAGTGCCGCTCAGAGGTAAAACAACCCAACGTTAAAGAACACGCTGGATGGCCTTGACGGGAGGCTACCATCTGTCTCCCAACAGCTGTTCCAGTGGGTCCCCTCCCCCAACCTTCTCTGAGCCTTTGGGGTCCTTGTGGACTGGCCATTTAGCCCATGGTGTGCAAAAAAGTGCCGCTCAGAGGTAAAACAACCCAACGTTAAAGAACACGCTGGATGGCCTTGACGGGAGGCTACCATCTGTCTCCCAACAGCTGTTCCAGTGGGTCCCCTCCCCCAACCTTCTCTGAGCTTTCGGGGTCCTTGTGGACTGGCCATTTAGCCCATGGTGTGCAAAAAAGTGCCGCTCAGAGGTAAAACAACCCAACGTTAAAGAACACGCTGGATGGCCTTGACGGGAGGCTACCATCTGTCTCCCAACAGCTGTTCCAGTGGGTCCCCTCCCCCAACCTTCTCTGAGCCTTTGGGGTCCTTGTGGCCTGGCCATTTAGCCCATGGTGTGCAAAAAAGTGCCGCTCAGAGGTAAAACAACCCAACGTTAAAGAACACGCTGGATGGCCTTGACGGGAGGCTACCATCTGTCTCCCAACAGCTGTTCCAGTGGGTCCCCTCCCCCAACCTTCTCTGAGCCTTCGGGGTCCTTGTGACCTGGCCATTTAGCCCATGGTGTGCAAAAAAGTGCCGCTCAGAGGTAAAACTACCCAACCCAACCCTCTTTACAAAACCCCAACCCCCTTTACAAATAGGTCCAGCTTAGAAAGAAGGATGTATAAGAAAAAGAAGAAGGCCATTACAATGAACATTTGCAATCATGTTTTTACAATAAATGCATTTTTGACCAGTATTGAAGCAATGAACATTTGCGATCAACACGATCGCATCATCGAACACGATAAAAACAATGAACAGCTGAGATCATGTTTCTAACAATGAATGCATTTTTTTTACCAACATTAAAACAATGGATATTTCCAATCATGTCTTTGCAATGAGTGCATTTTTTGGACCAATATTGAAACAATGAACATTTGCGATCAGCATGATCAAAAAATGATTCTAAAAATAAACGCATCTTTTGACAATAGTTGAAACAATGAATATTTGCGATCATGTTTCTAAACACAAACGCTTCCTCCCTCAATATTGAAACAATGAACATTTGCATCATGAATGAATACAATGAATGCATTTTGGACCAATGTTGGAACAATGAACATTTGTGATGAACATGATCCCATGATAAAAAAAAATGCATCTAAGAATAAATATACATTTTGAACAATACTGAAACAATGAATATTTGCAAACATGTTTCTAACAATGAATGGATTTTTTATCAATATTAAAAATGCGGACACTTTTCTAACAATGAGTGAATTTTTTTCTTTACTAAATTTGGAACAATGAACAATTTCGATGATATTTTTAACAGTGAATGCATTTGTGCACAAGATTGAAACAATGAAGATTTGTGATTATGCTCTAAATAACAATGAGTGCATTTTTGACTAAGACTGGAACAATGAACATTTGCGATTGGGTTGTTTTACCTCTAAGCGGCACTTTTTTGCACACCATGGGCTAAATGGCCAGGTCACATGGACCCCGAAGGCTCAGAGAAGGTTGGGGGAGGGGACCCACTGGAACAGCTGTTAGGAGACAGATGGTAGCCTCCCGTCAAGGCCATCCAGCGTGTTCTTTAACGTTGGGTTGTTTTACCTCTGAGCGGCACTTTTTTGCACACCATGGGCTAAATGGCCAGGTCACATGGACCCCGAAGGTTCAGAGAAGGTTGGGGGAGGGGACCCACTGGAACAGCTGTTGGGAGACAAATGGTAGCGTCTCGTCAAGGCCATCCAGCGTGTTCTTTAACGTGCACAGGGTATGGCTCTCCCGCACAAGGGGCTACGGCTTAACGTCCCATCCGACGGACGGCGGCTTTTCCAAGTCCATCGGTGTCCCCTACTGACTGTGGGCAGGGTGGTGAGTTTTTACGGAGATAAATCTCAACGCTGACCCAGCTGTGTTGGGTTGGGTTGTTTTACCTCTGAGCGGCACTTTTTTGCACACCATGGGCTAAATGGCCAGGTCACATGGACCCCGAAGGCTCAGAGAAGTTTGGGGGATTGGACCCACTGGAACAGCTGTTGGGAGACAGATGGTAGCGTCCCGTCAAGGCCATCCAGCGTGTTCTTTAACGTGCACAGGGTATGGCTCTCCCGCACAAGGGGCTACGGCTTAACGTCCCATCCGACGGACGGCGGCTTTTCCAAGTCCATCGTGTCCCCTACTGACTGTGGGCAGGGCGGTGAGTTTTTACGGAGATAAATCTCAACGCTGACCCAGCAGGGACTCGAACCTAGGAACTGCAGATAACGAACCTGGCGCGCTACCGACTGACCCCCCCCGCCCCCATTTGCGATTGTGCTTCTAACAATGGATGCATTTTTGTCCAAGGTTCAACCATATGACAAACACTTGATTGAAAGTTTTTTTATTTTGAATATATGTATTAAAATATATATTAAAATTTTATAGTAAATGTTTTTCAACATTTCATCAAAAGGAGAAAGTGGCCGTCAGCTGTAACAGTGGAAAAAATGAAAAGCTGAAACAACTGCTACGAATCCTGAGTCAGGTAGAGAACGCAAAGATGAAAACTTTCTAAATATAGCACTGGATGGTGTAGGTGCAAAGATAAAGTGTTCAACTGTGCTTCGCGGGAAAATAGAGTAATAGCTTCTATTACGCAACAGTGCTCGTAATAGCTACAATAGGTGTCAAAGCATGAACAGAAGTTAGTCTGCTGTTAGATGTATTCCTCCCTTTGCCATGGGGGGGGGGGGAGGTTGGCTCAGTCGGAAGAGTGTCACACACGTCATCTACAGTTTCCGAGTTCCAGTCTCACCTTTGCCAGCGTTGGGATTTATCTCCTAAACTTCACAAACTGCCCACGGTCAGAAAGAGGACACCGATGGGCTTGGAAAGGCTGCCGTCCGTCGGATGAGACGTTAAGTCGTGGCTCAGTGTGCAGGAGGGCCATACCTTCTTCACGTTAAAGAACACACTGGATGACCTTGATGGGATTCTATCTGTCTTCTAACAGTTGTCCAAAGAGTACCCAATCATCTCTGGGCCCTTGGGGTCCTTATGACCTGATGATTTATCAATTGCGTGCAAAAAAAAGTGCAAGCTAAGACGTAAAACAACCCTACTTATAACTCTCCATGTATAACTCTCCATGAATTACAGGGAACCAAAAACTTCCTTCACCAGGACTTCCACAAAAACATTCTCCAACAGGACTTCTACGTAAATTTCCTCACCAGGACTTCCACGAAAACTTCCTCCGTCAGGACTTGCACGAAAACTTCCTCTGCCACGACTTCTACAAAAACTTCCCCACCAGGACTTCCACGAAATCTTCCTCCGCCAGGACTCCCAGGAAATTTCCTCCACCAGGATTTCCACAAAAACTTCCTCACCAGGACTTCCACGAAAACTTCCTCCGTCAGGGCTTGCACGAAAACTTCCTCTGCCACGACTTCCACAAAAACTTCCCCACCAGGACTTCCACAAAATTTTCCTCCGCCAGGACTCACAGGAAACTTCCTCCACCAGGATTTCCACAAAAACTTCCTCACCAGAACTTCCATGAAACCTTCCTCCTTCAGGCCTTCCAGAAAACTTTCTAAGTCGAGATTTCCACGAATACTTCCACCAACCAGGACTTTCACGAAAACTTCCTCCAATCAGGACTTCCACAAAAACTTCCTCCAACCAGGACCCAGGACTTCCACAAAAACTTCCTCCAACCAGGATCCAGGACTTCCGCGAAAACTTCTCCACCAGGATTTCCACAAAAACTTTCTCCACTAGGACTTCCATGAAAACTTCCTCACAGGATTTCCACGAAAACTTCCTCCAACCAGGATTTTCACGAAAACTTGCAACCAGGACTTCCACAAAAACTTTCTCACAGGATTTCCACGAAAACTTCCTCTAACCAGGACTTCCACAAAAGCTTCTTCCAACCAGGACTTCCACGAAAACTTCCCTATCAGTACTTCCACAAAAGCTTCTTCCAACCAGGACTTCCACGAAAACTTCCCTATCAGTACTTCCACAAAAGCTTTCTCCACCAGGGATTCCACGAACACTTCCTCCATCCCGGACGTAAATGAGTTTCTGCGCACCAGTTTGAAATACGCCTGAAGGTATGCTACTTTCAGTTCGGTTGCTTTACTTCTCAGCGGCTCGTTTTTCAGACAATAGGCTAAATGACCAGGTCTCAAGAGACCCGAGGGTTGGGTTGTTTTACCTCTGAGTGGCACTTTTAACACAATGGGTTAAATGACTACGTCATAATAGCCTCGAGGGTTGGGTTGTTTTACCTCTGAGGGGCATTTTTAACACAATGGATTAAATGACCACGTCACAAGAGTCCCGAGGGTTGGGTTGTTTTACCTCTGGGTGGCATTATTAACACAATGGGTTAAATGACCACGTCACAAGAACCCCGAGGGTTCGGTTGTTTTACCTCTGAGTGGCATTCTTCACACAATGGGTTAAATGACCACGTCATAATAGCCTCGAGGGTTCGGTTGTTTTACCTCTGAGTGGCATTATTAACACAATGGGTTAAATGACCACGTCACAAGAGCGCCGAGGGTTCGGTTGTTTTACCTCTGGTTGGCATTATTAACACAATGGGTTAAATGACCACGTCACAAGAGCCCCGAGGGTTAGGTTGTGTTACCTCTCAGTGGCATTTTTAACACAAAGGGTTAAATGACCATGCCACAAGAAACCCGAAGGTTCGGTTGTTTTACCTCTGAGTGGCATTTTTCACATAATGGGTTAAATGACCACGTCATAATAGCCTCGAGGGTTGGGTTGTTTTACCTCTGAGGGGCATTTTTAACACAATGCGTTAAATGACCACGTCACAAGAGCCCCGAGGGTTGGATTGTTTTACCTCTGAGTGGCATTTTTAACACAATGGGTTAAATGACCACGTCACAAGAGCCCCGAGGGTTCGGTTGTTTTACCTCTGAGTGGCACTTTTAACACAATGGGTTAAATGACTACGTCATAATAGCCTCGAGGGTTGGGTTGTTTTACCTCTGAGGGGCATTTTTAACACAATGCGTTAAATGACCACGTCACAAGAGCCCCGAGGGTTGGGTTGTTTTACCTCTGAGTGGCATTTTTAACACAATGGGTTAAATGACCACGTCACAAGAGCGCCGAGGGTTCGGTTGTTTTACCTCTGAGTGGCATTATTAACACAATGGGTTAAATGACCACGTCATAATAGCCTCGAGGGTTGGGTTGTTTTACCTCTGAGTGGCATTTTTAACACAATGGGTTAAATGACCACGTCACAAGAGCGCCGAGGGTTCGGTTGTTTTACCTCTGAGGGGCATTTTTAACACAATGGATTAAATGACCACGTCACAAGAGCCCCGAGGGTTGGGTTGTGTTACCTCTCAGTGGCATTTTTAACACAAAGGGTTAAATGACCACGTCACAAGAAACCCGAAGGTTCGGTTGTTTTACCTCTGAGTGACATTCTTCACACAATGGGTTAAATGACCAGGTCATAATAGCCTCGAGGGTTCGGTTGTTTTACCTCTGAGTGGCATTATTAACACAATGGGTTAAATGACCACGTCACAAGAGCCCCGAGGGTTGGGTTGTTTTACCTCTGAGTGGCATTTTTAACACAATGGGTTAAATGACCACGTCACAAGAGCACCGAGGGTTGGGTTGTTTTACATCTGGGTGGCATTTTTTTCACACAATGGGTTAAATGACCACGCCACAAGAGCCCCGATGGTTCGGTTGTTTTACCTCTGAGTGGCATTTTTCACATAATGGGTTAAATGACCACGTCATAATAGTCTCGAGGGTTGGTTTGTTTTACCTCTGAGGGGCATTTTTAACACAATGCGTTAAATGACCACGTCACAAGAGCCCCGAGGGTTGGGTTGTTTTACCTCTGAGTGGCATTTTTAACACAATGGGTTAAATGACCACGCCACAAGAGCCCCGATGGTTCGGTTGTTTTACCTCTGAGTGGCATTTTTCACATAATGGGTTAAATGACCACGTCATAATAGTCTCGAGGGTTGGTTTGTTTTACCTCTGAGGGGCATTTTTAACACAATGCGTTAAATGACCACGTCACAAGAGCCCCGAGGGTTGGGTTGTTTTACCTCTGAGTGGCATTTTTAACACAAAGGGTTAAATGACCACGCCACAAGAGCCCCGATGGTTCGGTTGTTTTACCTCTGAGTGGCATTTTTCACATAATGGGTTAAATGACCACGTCATAATAGTCTCGAGGGTTGGTTTGTTTTACCTCTGAGGGGCATTTTTAACACAATGCGTTAAATGACCACGTCACAAGAGCCCCGAGGGTTGGGTTGTTTTACCTCTGAGTGGCATTTTTAACACAATGGGTTAAATGACCACGCCACAAGAGCCCCGATTGTTCGGTTGTTTTACCTCTGAGTGGCACTTTTAACACAATGGGTTAAATGACCACGCCACAAGAGCCCCGTTGGTTCGGTTGTTTTACCTCGAGTGGCATTTTTAACACAAAGGGTTAAATGACCACGTGACAAGAAACCCGAGGGTTCGGTTGTTTTACCTCTGAGTGGCATTTTTTTCACACAACGGGTAAATGACCAGGTCACAAGCCGGGTGTTGAGTTGTTTCACCTCTGAGTGGCATTTTTCACACAATCGGCTAAATGACCAGGCCACAAGAGCCTCAAGAGTTGGGTTGTTTTACCTCTGAGTGGAATTTGTTCACGCAATGGGCAAAATGACCAGGTCACTAGGACCCCGAGGGCTCAGAGAAGGAAGGGGACCCACTGGACAGCTGTAATGAGCCTCCAACGTTTTACGTTCTGTGTGATGGGTCAGGCTCGTAATCTGCAGTTACCAGGTTCGAGTCCCAGCTGGGTCAGCGTTGAGATTTATCTCCGCAAAACTCCCCGCACTGCCCACGTTCAGTAGGGGACACCGATGGGGTTGGAAAGGTCACCGTCCGTCGGATGGGACGTTAAGCCGTGGCTCCGTGTGCGGGAGAGTCATACCCTGTGCACGTTAAAGAACACGCTGGATGGCCTTGACGGGAGGCTACCATCTGTCCCCCAACAGCTGTTCCATTGGGTCCCCTCTCCCAACCTTCTCTGAGCCTTCGGGGTCCTTGTGACCTGGCCATTTAGCCCATGGTGTGCAAAAGAGTGCCGCTCAGAGGTAAAACAACCCAACCCATTTCTGTCTGATGGATGGCAGCCTTTCGAAAGCCAGTCAGTGTCCCCTTTCTGAAGAAGCCAGGAGGTGGGAGGGGATTAGAGGAGATAAACTTCAACACTGTCACAGATGGGACTCGAACCTGGGAACTGCAGATTACGAGCCTGGCTCGCTCCGAACTGACTACCCCTCCCCTACTCTGAGGCATTTACTATATGTTACCGTCAGAACAACGACTGCCAATCCTGCTAGTATTACAAATATACACTGGTGGAAATTAAAAAAAGCACACCATTAACAACTGAAGCGTAATCTATGAGATTTGTTTAGTAGAAACAACTTGTTGAGAAAGGAGAGTGATCACACGTGTGAAGTGATTCAATGTTTATTTTACCTTTTAATGAGTATTAGATTTTACAGAAGGCATATTTTAATAAGGTGTTGAACCTCCTCGAACAGCAATACAAGCTTCCAATCTGGTATGCAATGGGGGGGTACGAATGCTGGATATCACGCTGGAGGATGCCATTCCATGCGCTTTCAACTTGAAAAGCGATGGTCGTTGCCTGCCGCGGTGGGACGGGGGTGGCTCAGTCGGTAGCGCGCCAGGCTCGCAATCTGTAGTTCCCAGGTTCGAGTCCCAGCTGAGTCAGCGTTCAGATTTATCTCCGCAAAACTCCCCGCCCTGCCCACGGTCAGTAGGGGACACCGATGGGCTTGGAAAGGCCGCCGTCCATTGGATGGGACGTTAAACCGTGGCCCCGTGTGCGGGAGAGCCATACCCTGTGCACGTTAAAGAACACGCTGGATGGCCTTGACGGGAGGCTACCATCTGTCTCCCAACTGCCGTTCCAGTGGGTCCCCTCCCCCAACCTTCTCTGAGCCTTCGGGGTCCATGTGACCTGGCCATTTAGCCCATGGTGTGCAAAAAAGTGCCGCTCAGAGGTAAAACAACCCAACCCAACCTGCCGCGGTCCACAGAAGAGTCTTTGTCCGATCTAGTCCCAGACATGCTCGATTGGAGACATGTCCGGAGAGCGTGCTTGCCAAGGGAATTGGTGCACTGCCTGAAGAGCATGTTGAGTTGCTCGGGCGGAGTGTGGGTGGGAGTTATCCTGCTGGAATATCGCATTTGGGATTACACTCAAATATGGTAGGACGACTGGCTGTACGATGTCGCTGACGTTCGTATTGTTATTCAGTGTACCCTGTACAAACACCAGACACGTGCGAGAGTGATAGCTAATCGCTCCCCACACCATGATGCCTGGCGTGGGCCCTGTGTGTCGCTGGCTGATGCACGATGGAAGAAGCCGCTCACCTTGTCGCCTTCGGACGTGCAAACGACCATCAGACGCTCCTATGCAGAATCGGCATTCATCATTGAAAACCACAGACTGTCATTCTTCCCTCCAATGAACTCGTTCTTGACACCACTGCAAACGTGCTCAACAGTGACGAGGTGACATTGGTAACCGTGCCCGTAGTCCTGCTTCCAAAACACGATTGCGTGTCATTCTTGTAGACACCCTTGGTACGACAGAGGATCGAATTTGTGATGCCATAGCCGTCCTGCTTAGTCATATAAGCATGTATCCTTTATATGACCGCAAAGCACCTCTGCCGCCCTCCTGATATGCCAATCCTCTCGTGAGTCCGTTACTCTGTGTTGCCCGCAACCACGCATGCGTATGCTCTTCTGACCATCGACGCCACCATTGTACCATTGCCGAAGCCTCTCGTCCAACACGGTGTGCAATTTGACGAAAAGACAACCTGCTTGCCGAAGACCCACTATACGACCTAACTCAAACTCCGTAACTGAACAAATGTTGCGTGCCTGCATCGTCCAGGCACGGCGGCTTCTTCAAAGAGCACTGAACAACACGACACAAGACGAAAAACTTCTTTCTTCATGCCCTAGTCCTTAAATATGTGGGGCGGGGGTGGCTCAGTCGGTAGCGCGCCAGGCTCGTAATCTGTAGTTCCCAGGTTCGAGTCCCAGCTGGGTCAGCGTTGAGATTTATCTCCGCAAAATTCCCCGCCCTGCCCACGGTCAGTAGGGGACACCGATGGGCTTGGAAAGGCCGTCGTCCGTCGGATGGGACGTTAAGCCGTGGCCCCGTGTGCGGGAGAGACATACCCTGTGCACGTTAAAGAACACGCTGGATGGCCTTGACGGGAGGCTACCATCTGTCTCCCAACAGCTGTTCCAGTGGGTCCCCTCCCCCAACCTTCTCTGAGCCTTCGGGGTCCATGTGACCTGGCCATTTAGCCCATGGTGTGCAAAAAAGGGCCGCCCAACCCTTAAATATGCGCTGCGTACACTTGCATGTTGTCGTCCTCAGTGACGTCATTCATTTCACCCAATGACTGTCAATCTTCGATCACGGTTTATGCTGCCCTTAATTATTAACATATGACTTTCCTAAAGAAATTCCTTCTGTATTTCCACCAGTGTAGTATAGCTAATATACACCATCCCGTGGCAGAATGGTTAGCGCACTTGACTATTGACCAAAGGAACCTGGGATAGAGCCCTGGGTAAGGCATGAATGTTTGTGTTGTTTATCTGCTGAGGTCTCGCCATCTTCACTGACTTTCTGTTATGGCGTATTGATACTGCTTGAGAGGATACACTGAATGGATTAATCATTATAACACCCTAATAATGCTGAGGTCCTGCCATCCTCTCAGATCTTCTACTGTGGCATATAAACTGACAGGCTCCTGTCAGACCTCTGTGGCAAGCAGCTGCTTGAGGGGGTATTTATTTTTATTATTTTTAATAATAGTATGCAAAGCAGAAGTATTGCATCCAGTCACATGGGACGCTGAAACTGGTAATGTCTATAAATAGAGTAGGTCTCTACGCATTGGAAACCAAAACGAAGAAGTAATCACGGGTAAAGGCAGCGACAGAAGTGAGTTTGACTGTGGTGAAATAGTAGTGTGAGGAAGGCTGGTGGTTCAATCACCGCAACTGCTGAACTGAAGGGATTTCCATTTATGCTTCACGTACCTCCTGGAAATGTGTATGTAACTGGGGTACCCCTTGTATAGATAGATAAAACTAAAGTTATAGTATAACAATGGGAATAAAATAAAATATCAGTAGTTCTGAACCTTTTATGCTTCACGTACCCCCTGGAAATGTGTATGTAACTGGCGTAACCCTTGTATAGATAGATAAAACTATAGATATAGTATAGCAATGGGAATAAAATAAAACATTTATATCAGTGGTTCTCAAACTTTTATGCTTCACGTACCCCCTGGAAATGTGTATGTAACTGGCGTACCCCTTGTATAGATAGATAAATCTATAGTTATAGTATAACAATGGGAATAAAATAAAACGTATATATCAGTAGTTCTGAACCTTTTATGCTTCACGTACCCCCTGGAAATGTGTATGTAACTGGAGTAACCCTTGTATAGATAGATAAAACTATAGTTATAGTATAACAATGGGAATAAAATAAAACGTATATATCAGTAGTTCTGAACCTTTTATGCTTCACGTACCCCCTGGAAATGTGTATGTAACTGGCGTAACCCTTGTATAGATAGATAAAACTATAGATATAGTATAACAATGGGAATAAAATAAAACATTTATATCAGTGGTTCTCAACCTTTTATGCTTCACGTACCCCCTGGAAATGTGTAGGTAACTGCCGTACCCCTTGTATAGATAGATAAAACTATAGTTATAGTATAACAATAGGAATAAAATAATATCAGTGGTTCTCAACCTTTTATGCTTCACGTACCCCCTGGAAATGTGTATGTAACTGGCGTACCCTTTGTATAGATAGATAAACCTAAAGTTATAGTATAACAATGGGAATAAACTAAAAAATATATAAATCAGTGGTTCTCAACCTTTTATGCTTCATGTACCCACTGGAAATGTGAATGTAACTGGCGTACCCCTTGTACAGACAGATAAAACTATAGTTATAGTATAACAATGGGAATAAAATAAAACATATATATCAGTGGTTCTGAATATTTTATGCTTCACGTACCCCCTGGAAATGTGTATGTAACTGGCGTACCCCTTGTATAGATAGGTAAACCTAAAGTTATAGTATAACAATGGGAATAAAATAAAATATATATAAATCAGTGGTTCTCAACCTTTTATGCTTCACGTACCCCCTGAAAATGTGTATGTAACTGGCGTATCCCTTGTATAGATAGATAAAACTATTGTTATAGTATAACAATAGGAATAAAATAAAACATATATATATCAGTGGTTCTCAACCTTTTATGCTTCACGTACCCCCTGGAAATGTGTATGTAATGGCGTACCTTTTGTATAGATAGATAAACCTAAAATTATAGTATAACAATGGGAATAAAATAAAATATATATAAATCAGTGGTCCTCAACCTTTTATGCTTCATATACCCCCTGGAAATGTGAATGTAACTGGCGTACCCCTTGTATAGACAGATAAAACTATAGTTATAGTATAACAATGGGAATAAAATAAAACATGTATATCAGTGGTTCTGAACTTTTTACGCTTTACGTACCCACTGGAAATGTGTATGTAACTGGCGTACCCCTTGCATAGATAGATAAAACTAAAGTTATAGTATAAGAATGGGAATAAAATAAAACATATATATCAGTGGTTCTCAACCTTTTATGCTTCACGTACCCCCTGGAAATGTGTATGTAACTGGCGTACCCCTTGTATAGATAGATAAAACTATAGTTATAGTATAACAATGGGAATAAAATTAAACATATACATCAGTGGTTCTGAACCTTTTATGCTTCACGTACCCCCTGGAAATGTGTATGTAACTGGCGTACCCCTTGTATAGATAGATAAAACTATAGTTATAGTATAACAATGGGAATAAAATAAAACATATATATCAGTGGTTCTGAACCCTTTATGCTTCACGTATCCCCTGGAAATGTGTATGTAACTGGCGTACCCCTTGTATAGATAGATAAAACTATAGTTATAGTATAACAATGGGAATAAAATAAAACATATATATCAGTGGTTCTGAACCTTTTATGCTTCACGTACCCCCTGGAAATGTGTATGTAACTGGCGTACCCCTTGTATAGATAGATAAAACTAAAGTTATAGTATAACAATGGGAATAAAATAAAACATATATATCAGTGGTTCTGAACCTTTTATGCTTCACGTACCCCCTGGAAATGTGTATGTAACTGCCGTACCCTTTGTATAGATAGATAAACCTAAAGTTATAGTATAACAATGGGAATAAAATAAAATATATATAAATCAGTGGTTCTCAACCTTTTATGCTTCACGTACCCCGTGGAAATGTGTTTGTAACTGGCGTACCCCTTGTATAGATAGATAAAACTATAGCTATAGTATAACAATGGGAATAAAATAAAACATATATATCAGTGGTTCTCAAACTTTTATGCTTCACGTACCCCCTGGAAATGTGTGTGTAACTGGCGTACCCCTTGTATAGATAGATAAAACTATAGTTATAGTATAACAATGGGAATAAAATAAAACATATATAGCGGTGGTTCTCAACCTTTTATGCTTCACGTACCCCCTGGAAATGTGTATGTAACTGGCGTACCCCTTGTATAGATAGATAAATCTATAGTTATAGTATAACAATGGGAATAAAATAAAACATATATATCAGTGGTTCTCAACCTTTTATGCTTCACGTATCCCCTGGAAATGTGTATGTAACTGGCGTACCCCTTGTATAGATAGATAAAACTAAAGTTATAGTATAACAATGGAAATAAAATAAAGCATATATAGCGGTGGTTCTCAACATTTTATGCTTCACGTACCCCCTGGAAATGTGTATGTAACTGGCGTACCCCTTGTATAGATAGATATAACTATAGTTATAGTATAACAATGGGAATAAAATAAAACATATATATCAGTGGTTCTCAACCTTTTATGCTTCACGTACCCCCTGGAAATGTGTATGTAACTGGCGTAACCCTTGTATAGATAGATAAAACTATAGTTATAGTATAACAATGGAAATAAAATAAAACATATATAGAGGTGGTTCTCAACCTTTTATGCTTCACGTACCCCCTGGAAATGTGTATGTAACTGGCGTACGCTTTGTATAGATAGATAAAACGAAAGTTATAGTATAACAATGGGAATGAAATAAAACATATATATATCAGTGGTTCTTAACCTTTTATGCTTCACGTACCCCCTGGAAATGTGTATGTAACTGGAGTACCCCTTGCATAGATAGATAAAACTAAAGTTATAGTATAACAATGGGAATAAAATAAAACATATATATCAGTGGTTCTGAACCTTTTATGCTTCACGTACCCCCTGGAAATATGTATGTAACTGGCGTACCCCTTGTATAGATAGAGAAAACTATAGTTATAGTATAACAATGGGAATAAAATAAAACATATATATATCAGTGGTTCTGAACCTTTTATGCTTCACGTACCCCCTGCAAATGTGTATGTAACTGGCGTACACCTTGTATAGATAGATAAAACTATAGTTATAGTATAACAATGGGAATAAAATAAAACATTTATATCAGTGGTTCTCAACCTTTTATGCTTGACGTACCCCCTGGAAATGTGTATGTAACTGGCGTACCCTTTGTATAGATAGATAAACCTAAAGTTATAGTATAACAATGGGAATAAAATAAAATATATATAAATCAGTGGTTCTCAACCTTTTATGCTTCACGTACCCCGTGGAAATGTGTTTGTAACTGGCGTACCCCTTGTATAGATAGATAAAACTATAGTTATAGTATAACAATGGGAATAAAATAAAACATATATATCAGTGGTTCTCAAACTTTTATGCTTGACGTACCCCCTGGAAATGTGTGTGTAACTGGCGTACCCCTTGTATAGATAGATAAAACTATAGTTATAGTATAACAATGGGAATAAAATAAAACAATTATATCAGTGGTTCTCAAACTTTTATGCTTCATGTACCCCCTGGAAATGTGTGTGTAACTGGCGTACCCCTTGTATAGATAGATAAAACTATAGTTATAGTATAACAATGGGAATAAAATAAAACATATATATCAGTGGTTCTGAACCTTTTATGCTTCACGCACCCCCTGGAAATGTGTATGTAACTGGCGTAACCCTTGTATAGATAGATAAAACTATAGTTATAGTATAACAATGGAAATAAAATAAAACATATATAGCAGTGGTTCTCAACCTTTTATGCTTCACGTACCCCCTGGAAATGTGTATGTAACTGGCTTACCCCTTGTATAGATAGATAAAACTAAAGTTATAGTATAACAATGGGAATAAAATTAAACATATATATCAGTGGTTCTCAACCTTTTATGCTTCACGTACCCCCTGGAAATGTGTATGTAACTGGCGTACCCTTTGTATAGATAGTATAACAATGGGAATGAAATAAAACATATATATATATCAGTGGTTCTCAACCTTTTATGCTTCACGTACACCCTGGAAATGTGTATGTAACTGGCGTAACCCTTGTATAGATAGATAAAACTATAGTTATAGTATAACAATGGGAATAAAGTAAAACATATATATCAGTGGTTCTGAACCTTTTATGCTTCACGTACCCCCAGGAAATGTGTATGTAACTGGCGTACCCCTTGTATAGATAGATAAAACTATAGTTATAGTACAACAATGGGAATAAAATAAAACATATATATCAGTGGTTCTCAACCTTTTATGCTTCACGTACCCCCTGGAAATGTGTATGTAACTGGCGTACCCCTTGTATAGATAGATAAAACTATAGTTATAGTATAACAATGGGAATAAAATAAAACATATATATCAGTGGTTCTCAACCTTTTATGCTTCACGTACCCCCTGGAAATGTGTATGTAACTGGCGTACCCCTTGTATAGATAGATAAAACTATAGTTATAGTATAACAATGGGAATAAAATAAAACATATATATCAGTGGTTCTGAACCTTTTATGCTTCACGTACCCCCAGGAAATGTGTATGTAACTGGCGTACCCCTTGTATAGATAGATAAAACTATAGTTATAGTACAACAATGGGAATAAAATAAAACATATATATCAGTGGTTCTCAACCTTTTATGCTTCAAGTACCCCCTGGAAATGTGTATGTAACTGGCGTACCCCTTGTATAGATAGATAAAACTATAGTTATAGTATAACAATGGGAATGAAATAAAACATATATATCAGTGGTTCTCAACCTTTTATGCTTCACGTACCCCCTGGAAATGTGTATGTAACTGGCGTACCCCTTGTATAGATAGATAAAACTATAGTTATAGTATAACAATGGGAATAAAATGAAACATATATATCAGTGGTTCTCAACCTTTTATGCTTCACGTACCCCCAGGAAATGTGTATGTAACTGGCGTACCCCTTGTATAGATAGATAAAACTATAGTTATAGTACAACAATGGGAATAAAATAAAACATATATATCAGTGGTTCTCAACCTTTTATGCTTCACGTACCCCCTGGAAATGTGTATGTAACTGGCGTACCCCTTGTATAGATAGATAAAACTATAGTTATAGTATAACAATGGGAATAAAATAAAACATATATATCAGTGGTTCTCAACCTTTTATCCTTCACGTACCCCCTGGAAATATGTATGTAACTGGCGTACCCCTTGTATAGATAGATAAAACTATAGTTATAGTATAACAATGGGAATAAAATAAAACATATATATCAGTGGTTCTCAAACTTTTATGCTTCACGTACCCTCTGGAAATGTGTATGTAACTGGCGTACACCTTGTATAGATAGATAAAACTATAGTTATAGTATAACAATGGGAATAAAATAAAACATTTATATCAGTGGTTCTCAACCTTTTATGCTTCACGTACCCCCTGGAAATATGTATGTAACTGGCGTACCCCTTGTATAGATAGATAAAACTATAGTTATAGTATAACAATGGGAATAAAATAAAACATATATATCAGTGGTTCTCAACCTCTTATGCTTCACGTACCCTCTGGAAATGTCTATGTAACTGGCGTACACCTTGTATAGATAGATAAAACTATAGTTATAGTATAACAATGGGAATAAAATAAAACATTTATATCAGTGGTTCTCAACCTTTTATGCTTCACGTACCCCCTGGAAATATGTATGTAACTGGCGTACCCCTTGTATAGATAGATAAAACTATAGTTATAGTATAACAATGGGAATAAAATAAAACATATATATCAGTGGTTCTCAACCTTTTATGCTTCACGTACCCCCTGGAAATATGTATGTAACTGGCGTACCCCTTGTATAGATAGATAAAACTATAGTTATAGTATAACAATGGGAATAAAATAAAACATATATATCAGTGGTTCTCAACCTTTTATGCTTCACGTACCCTCTGGAAATGTGTATGTAACTGGCGTACCCCTTGTATAGATAGATAAAACTATAGTTATAGTATAACAATGGGAATAAAATAAAACCTATATATCAGTGGTTCTCAACCTTTTATGCTTCACGTACCCCCTGGAAATGTGTATGTAACTGGCGTACCCCTACAAAGATAGATAAAAGTATAGTTATAGTATAACAATGGGAATAAAATAAAACATATATATTAGTTGTTCTGAACCTTTTATGCTTCACATACCCCCTGGAAATGTGTATGTAACTGGCGTACCCCTTGTATAGATAGATAAAACTATAGTTATAGTATAACAATGGGAATAAAATAAAACTTATATATATCAGTGATTCTCAACCTTTTATGCTTCACGTACCCCCTGGAAATGTGTATGTAATTGGCGTACCCCTTGTATAGATAGATAAAACTATAGTTATAGTATAACAATGGGAATAAAATAAAACATTTATATCAGTGGTTCTCAACCTTTTATGCTTCACGTACCCCCTGGAAATATGTATGTAACTGGCGTACCCCTTGTATAGATAGATAAAACTATAGTTATAGTATAACAATGGGAATAAAATAAAACATATATATCAGTGGTTCTCAACCTTTTATGCTTCACGTACCCCCTGGAAATATGTATGTAACTGGCGTACCCCTTGTATAGATAGATAAAACTATAGTTATAGTATAATAATGGGAATAAAATAAAACATATATATCAGTGGTTCTCAACCTTTTATGCTTCACGTACCCTCTGGAAATGTGTATGTAACTGGCGTACCCCTTGTATAGATAGATAAAACTATAGTTATAGTATAACAATGGGAATAAAATAAAACATATATATCAGTGGTTCTCAACCTTTTATGCTTCACGTACCCCCTGGAAATGTGTATGTAACTGGCGTACCCCTTGTATAGATAGATAAAACTATAGTTATAGTATAACAATGGGAATAAAATAAAACATATATATCAGTGGTTCTCAACCTTTTATGCTTCACATACCCTCTGGAAATGTGTATGTAACTGGCGTACCCCTTGTATAGATAGATAAAACTATAGTTATAGTATAACAATGGGAATAAAATAAAACATCTATATCAGTGGTTCTCAACCTTTTATGCTTCACGTACCCCCTGGAAATGTGTATGTAACTGGCGTACCCCTTGCAAAGATAGATAAAAGTATAGTTATAGTATAACAATGGGAATAAAATAAAACATATATATTAGTTGTTCTGAACCTTTTATACTTCACGTACCCCCTGGAAATGTGTATGTAACTGGCGTACCCCTTGTATAGATAGATAAAACTATAGTTATAGTATAACAATGGGAATAAAATAAAACATATATATCAGTGGTTCTCAACCTTTTATGCTTCACGTACCCCCTGGAAATGTGTATGTAACTGGCGTACCCCTTGTATAGATAGATAAAACTATAGTTATAGTATAACAATGGGAATAAAATAAAACATATATATCAGTGGTTCTCAACCTTTTATGCTTCACGTACCCCCTGGAAATGTGTATGTAACTGGCGTACCCCTTGCAAAGATAGATAAAAGTATAGTTATAGTATAACAATGGGAATAAAATAAAACATATATATTAGTTGTTCTGAACCTTTTATGCTTCACGTACCCCCTGGAAATGTGTATGTAATTGGCGTACCCCTTGTATAGATAGATAATGCTATAGTTATAGTATGGCAATGGTTATTTTTACTTTGTTACTAGATCTAGTGACTTTTGAGCTCTCACGGCGGAACCGAAAAAATTTTACCCCTAATGCAGATAATTATTAGTTGACTGACTGAGACAGGGGATGACTTTAACTACGATACAGAAATGGTAGAGCTCTGAAATTTGCTCCTAGGGATCATTCTGGTCGGAGATCTCGAGAAAAGTCAAAAATTTGACGTCGGACCTTTTCTTCAAAGTCAAATAGAGGTCATATTGAAGTCAAACCTTGATCTACGTGCGCTATAAACATGAAATTGGGTGTGTGGGGATGATTTAGGTTGTAAGCCATGGAACATTATGAAATTCTGAATCTGGAGAGTCCTTCGAGGTCAAAGGTCGAATTTTGATATACGAGTGCTGGAGACCTAAAAATTGGATCCTGGGAGTATTTTGGGTCGTATATCTCAGAAATGGTAAATTTTCGATGCGATTGGTACTTTGAGGTCACGGTGCTGTAGAATGTTTATTCAAACATTTCATGAAAAGTGGTATGGAGGGGGTGGGGGAGAAAGCCACAACCTTGAAAAAATTGTATCGAAAAATTTATGTTAAATATTATCAGATGTACCAAAGAATTAATACATTTCCTTTAAAAACGAAATTTAAATTTTTTTTTCGGAAGCATATTGTTTTTATTTATTTATTAATGTGAAAAAACACCTTTTACATGTATTTTTAGCAATAACTTTCCATTTTTTCTCGTTCTCGGGCATCTTTATTTGTAGGCCCTGATGTAGATAAAAATCTAGGGGGTGGGGAGGGGGGGGGAGCAAAGCAATCGAGGCCGGAAAAATGTAAAGAGGAGTTGGGTTGGGTTGTTTTACCTCTGAGCGGCACTTTTTTGCACACCATGGGCTAAATGGCCAGGTCACATGGACCCCGAAGGATCAGAGAAGGTTGGGGGAGGGGACCTACTGGAACAGATGTTGAGAGACAGATGGTAACCTCCCGTCAAGGCCATCCAGCGTGTTCTTTAACGTGCACAGGGTATGGCTCTCCCACACACGGGGCCACGGCTTAACGTCCCATCCGACGGACGGCGGCCTTTCCCCCAAGCCCATCGGTGTCCCCTACTGACCGCGGGCAGGGCGTGTTGCGGAGATAAATCTCAACGCTGACTCAGCTGGGACTCGAACCTGGGAACTACAGATTACGAGCCTGGCGCGGTACCGACTGAGCCACCCCCGCCCCAAGAGGAGGGGGCGCAAGAGACTTGATTTCCAATGCAGTATAAATATAACATTACGTTTTATAAGAAAAATAATACCCCTCTCAAGCAGCGGCTTGCTTCAGAGGTCTTATGGGAGCCTGTTAGTTTAAACACCATAGTAGAAAGTCTGTAAGGATGGCAGGACCTCAACAGAAAGACAGTACAAACATTCAGGCTCGAACCCAGGTCCATTTGATCAGTAGCCAATAACGCAAATCACTCGACCAACAGGTGTTTAAAAATTTTTTTTTGAAAAATGCTTGGAATATAAATGAATTTAATAAATTTTTTCTCTGCCGAGGGTCAGTGCTTAGCGTGCGGGGATCTAGGTTCGAGCCCCGGATAAGGCATGGATGTTCGTTTTGTCTTTCTGCTGAGGTCTCGGCCCCCCCCCCCCCCATAGACCTCCTCTTTGGCATATTAAACTGACAGGCTCCTATCAGACCTCTGTCGCAAGCAGCTGCTTGAGGGGGTATTTATTTATTTGCAAGCACTCATTAGGTTGGTTTTACAGATTTTTTTAATACTCTAATCATGAAAAAAGGGAGAATCTTGAAACGTTGATTTTGTTTTGCCCCCCTCAAAAAAAATATTTTGTCCCTCCCTGGAAAAATTCCTGCCGACACCAATGTCTAACATCCAAGACAGACTGTTGAGGAGAAAAACGGGAAATAAAAATATGACTACTTTCTTGAACTGAGAAAGGCTCACCCATAACGTCATATCCGAAAAGAATATTTCCCAGTTTCGAGTCCCAGCTGGGTCAGCGATGAAACTTATCCTCCCCGCCCTGCCCACGGTCAGTAGGGGACATCGATGGGCTTCGAAATGCCGCCGTCCGTCGGATGGGACGTCAGGCCGTGTCCCATGTGCAGAATTGCCAGACCCTGTGCACGATAAAGAACACGCGGGAGGCCTTGACGGAAGGCTACCATCTGTCTCCCAACAGCTGTTCCAGTGGATCTCCTCCCCCAACCTTCTTTGGGTTTGAGAAAGACCACCGTCCATCGGATGGGACGTTAATCCGTGACTCCGTGTGCGGGAGAGCCATACCCTGTGCACGTTAAAGAACACGCTGGAGGCCTTGACGGAAGGCTACCATCTGTCTCCCAACAGCTGTTCCAGTGCGTCTCCTTCCCCAACCTTCTCTGGGCTTGAGAACGGCCACCGTCCATTGGATGGGACGTTAATCCGTGACCCCGTGTGCGGAAGAGCCATATCTTGTGCACGTTAAAGAACACGTTGGAGGCCTTGACGGAAGGCTACCATCTGTCTCCCAACAGCTGTTCCAGTGGGTCTCCTCCCCCAACCTTCTCTGGGCTTGAGAAAGACCACCGTCCATCGGATGGGACGTTAATCCGTGACCCGTGCGCGGGAGAGCCATACCTTCTGCACGTTAAAGAACACGTTGGAGGCCTTGACGGAAGGCTACCATCTGTCTCCCAACAGCTGTTCCAGTGGGTCCCCTCCCCCAACCTTCTCTGAGCCTTCGGAGTCCATGTGACCTGGCCATTTAGCCCATGGTGTGCAAAAAAGTGCCGCTCAGAGGAAAAACAACCCAATCCAACCGAAAAAATATGACGACTACTTTTTGAACTGAGAAATGCTCATCCATAACGTCATATCCGAAATGCTGTTTCCGTCTGTTCGGATCGAGGTAAAATGTTGTCGATTCCATTTCTCAGAGCAGATCAACTCTGTCTCTTAACCTCTCTCTCCTTACTCAGATGGGGCGGGGGTGGCTCAGTCGGTAGCGCGCCAAGCTCGTAATCTGTACTTCCCAGGTTCGAGTCCCAGCTGGGTCAGCGTTGAGATTTATCTCCGCAAAATTCCCCGCCCTGCCCACGGTCAGTAGGGGACACCGATGGGCTTGGAAAGGCCGCCGTCCGTCGGATGGGACGTTAAGCCGTGGCACCGTGTGCACGTTAAAGAACACGCTGGATGGCCTTGACGGGAGGCTACCATCTGTCTCCCAACAGCTGTTCCAGTGGGTCCCTTCCCCCAACCTTCTCTGAGCCTTCGGGGTCCATTTTAGCACATGGTGTGCAAAAAAGTGCCGCTCAGAGGTAAAACAACCCAACCCTTACTCAGAGAGAAGTAGACTCTGACACCCTCGCAACGACAGCACGCGCTTGTCTCCCGCTGAGGATCACCCAACTTGTTATCATTGGCTGAGCATTGTTTGACGTCATAGATATCTTCGCGTCGGTATTTTGTTTCCGTTGCCAGTGAGGAGGTGGCAAATGCCAACCAGGCATTTATTTTTGGTCTTCTTTCCTACGTGTCTGTTACGTTATCACAGACACAGAAAGTTATTTATTTTTCTTTTTACGTTCTTTGCTTCCCAATTGCGGCGGGGGTGGCTCAGTCGGTAGCGCGCCAGGCTCGTGAGGTAAAACAACCAAACGCTCAGAGGTAAAACATCCCAACGTTAAAGAACACGCTGGATGGCCTTGACGGGAGGCTACCATTTGTCTCCCAACAGCTGTTCCAGTGGCTCCCCTCCCCCAACCTTCTCTGAGCCTTCGGGGTCCATGTGACCTGGCCATTTAACCCATGGTGTGCAAAAAAGTGCCGCTCAGAGGTAAAACAACCCAACGTTAAAGAACACGCTGGATGGCCTTGACGGGAGGCGACCATCTGTCTCCCAACAGCTGTTCCAGTGGATCTCCTCCGACAACCTTCTCTGAGCCTT
Source organism: Ryuthela nishihirai (assembly GCA_038380435.1). Lineage (NCBI taxonomy): Eukaryota > Metazoa > Arthropoda > Arachnida > Araneae > Heptathelidae > Ryuthela > Ryuthela nishihirai. Next base: position 111,411,485 of record JAWZYU010000003.1, on the reverse strand, counting down.
CGGGGTCCTTGTGACCTGGCCATTTAGCCCTTAGTGTGCAAAAAAGTGCCGCTGAGAGGTAAAACAACCCAATCCTTTAGGTGTATACGCCTCTTTCTCCACACTTTCCGTAGATTATTCCAAATAGAAAGTCCGAAAAGCAAACGAAATTTGTTTACATAGCTCCCAAAAAAGTTAAATTGAGACAATTGCTCAAGGGTGCAATCATTGAAAAATCCTCTCTGACCAAATGACTAAAGGACGAATATTCAAAACTTCCATAAAATATCTGTCTAAATAATTTTCGTTTCCTATATTATTATCATGTTTTGAGGTCAGTGACATACCCAAGGGGTTACGCCAGGGTGCCCAAACTCTTTCACACAAGATGATACTTTTAATAGAGGACTTCTCTTGAAGCTACTAAATTTTAACTTACGTGTAAATATAAAACAATAAAGGGGGTAAGATTAGTAGCAAACAATTTAAAATAAATAACGCATCTGGCGCTTAATAAATAACATTTTTATTATTTTATAATATCATATTTCAACTTTCAGTTTTATAATAACACATATTTGTTGGGTTGGGTTGTTTTACCTCTGAACGGCCCTTTTTTGCACACCATGGGCTAAATGGCCAGGTCACATGGACCCCGAAGGCTCAGAGAAGGTTGGGGGAGGGGATCCACTGGAACAGCTGTTGGGAGACAGATGGTAGCCTCCCGTCAAGGCCATCCAGCGTGTTCTTTAACGTGCACAGGATATGGTTCTCCCGCACACGGAGCTGCGGCTTAACGTCCCATCCGAAGGACGGCGGTCTTTCCAAGCCCATCGGTGTCTCCTACTGACCGTGGGCAGGGCGGGGAGTTTTGCCGAGATAAATCTCATCGCTGACCCAGCTGGGACTCGAACCTGGGAAGTACAGATTACGAGCCTGTTGCGCTACCGACTGAAGCCCCCCTCCCCCAACTCTGCATCCTGTACAATTTCATTGTTTGCACTTCCTCCTCGATGGCCCTGTGGTGCCTCTGGCTTCAACTGCATCACTGTCACTGCTGAAGAGAGGATATCGGACGAGTTACAAGGACATCATCGGCTAACAAATGATGTCACGTGGCGAGAGGGACATAGGGATCATTTGCATAACTTGGATGAAGACTAGGAGCAAGATTTCAATGATATTGTCTTAATAGTGAGGAGATGTGAATGAAACATTATAGAAATGATTGGCGATAATGATACAAAAATAATGTTTCATTTTGAGGTATGGGACGGGGGTGGCTCAGTCGGTAGCGTGCCAGGCTCGTAATCTGTAGTTCCCAGGTTCGAGTCCCAGTTGGGTCAGCGTTGAGATTTATCTCCGCAAAATTCCCCGCCCTGCCCACGGTCAGTAGGGGACACCGATGGGCTTGGAAAGGCCGCCGTCCGTCGGATGGGACGTTAAGCCGTGGCTCCGTGTGCGGGAGAACCATACCCTGTGCACGTTAAAGAACACGCTGGATGGCCTTGACGGGAGGCTACCATCTGTCTCCCAACAGCTGTTCCAGTGGGTCGCCTCCCCCAACCTTCTCTGAGCCTTCGGGGTCCTTCTGACCTGGCCATTTAGCCCATGGTGTGCAAAAAAGTGCCGCTCAGAGGTAAAACAACCCAAACTTAACGCTGACCCAACTGGGACTCGAACCTGGGAACTACAGATTACGAGCCTGACTTAAAACTTAAATGAATATTGTTTCAAGCCATTTAATAAAGTAAATATATATTTTTAGAAGTTTGCGTATTATTTCAATATTATTTCAATATTAGACAATTCTGATTTTTTTTTTATAAAGAAAGAAAATTTATTGTTAAATATTCCAACTTCCATAACTCTTTAAGCACTGAACGAATATTGTTGAAAAATCGATATTTAAATAGATTTAATAATGATCGTTGATATTTATTTAATCCCATTTATCCATTAAATGCATATTTAAGAAGTTATACAGCTTCAATATTTGATTCCAACTGACGAAGCGTAAATTCTTTAACATTTTAGTATTGCACAGTATGTACAGTCGCTCGAAAAAAAAAGTATCCGAACACTACGCGTTGCTGTTAATGTTCACAGCACGTTGGATCGTGTGAGCTCACAAAGACCTAGATCATGTGGGCTCACTCACGGAAATATTGAGCGTGTGCAGTTTACCGTTCACAGCAAACTGGAGCGGTTGCGGTTAATGTTCACAGCACATTGGATCGTGTGAGCTCACAAAGACCTGGATCGTGTGGGCTCACTCACGGAAATATTGAGCGTGTGCAGTTACCGTTCACAGCAAACTGGAGCGGTTGCGGTTAATGTTCACAGCACATTGGATCGTGTGAGCTCACAAAGATCCAGATCGTGTGGGCTCACTCAAGGAAATATTGAGCGTGTGCAGTTACCGTTCACAGCAAACTGGAGCGGTTGCGGTTAATGTTCACAGCACATTGGATCGTGTGAGCTCACAAAGACCTAGATCGTGTGGGCTCACTCACGGAAATATTGAGAGTGTGCAGTTACTCACAGCAAACTGGAGTGTGTGCAGTAACTGCACACACTCCAGTTTGCTGTGAACGGTAACTGGAGCATGTACAGTTGCTGTACACGCTCCAGATAGTTTTCTGAATTCTGTAATCACGTGACACGAAGGTTGCCAGATCACTAATTTCTAAAAAAAATCGTTGCCAGATATTTTTTCTGAATTCAGTTATCAACCATAGTGTTCGGATACTTTTTCGAGCGACTGTAAGTAATGTTTACCCAGACCGCTGTCATCCTCTTCCGTGACTACCTAACATTATTGGGAAGATCTGCAGCTTCCATTTACGAACCTCAACCTCACCGGGCTCGTAATATGCAGTTCCCAGGTTCGAGTCCCAGTTGTCCCAGCTTTGAGAATGATCTCCATTATCCCCCCCCCCCCTCCTTAGTCTAGGTGGAAAAAAGGACACCGATGAGTTTGTAAAGGTCGCCGTCCGTCGAATAGGACGTTAATCCCTGACGCCGTGTGCAATAGAGCCATTCACACGTTAAAGAACACATTAAATGACCTTGACGGATGCTTTCATCTGTTTCCTAGCAACAGTCCAGTGAGTTCCTTTCTTCGCAACATCTTCTGATCCCTATGGGTCCTTGTGACCTGGCCATTTAACCCATTGTGTGGAACAAAGTCTCGCTCGAATTAAGTAACCCAACTCTCACGAGATAATATGTGATTAATGGACGACCACTTCATTACTGAATTTGAATACTAAAAATACTTACTAAATTTATACTTTATATTTAATCATAACAAAATCTAAATTTCTGATTCAGTAATTGTTTTTTAACATCTATTCCTTCCTATAACGATGGGGCGGGGGTGGCTCAGTCGGTAGCGCGCCAGGCTCGTAATCTGTAGTTCCCAGGTTCGAGTCCCAGCTGGATCAGCGTTGAGATTTCTCTCCGCAAAACTTCCCGCACTGCCCACGGTCAGTAGGGGACACCGATGGGCTTGAAAAGGCCGCCGTCGTCGGATGGGACGTTAAGCCGTGGCTCCGTGTGCGGGAGAGAGCCATACCATGTGCACGTTAAAGAACACTCTGGATGGCCTTGACGGGAGGCTACCATCTGACTCCCAACAGCTGTTCCAGTGGGTCCCCTTCCCCAACCTTTCCTGAGCCTTAGGGGTCCTTGTGACCTGGTCATTTAGCCCATAGTGTGCAAAGAAGTGCCGCTCAGAGGTAAAACAACCGAACCCAAATCCTATAACGATCTTTGAAATATCGATAGAAAAAACAAATAAATAGGAATCCACGAGCCAAGAGATCTTGGAAATCCCCGAATATGAATCCTTTTCTGTTTAACCGAGTCACTCACCATTTGCTTGTTGCCATGCACGGAACTGTTGTTGCTGCACGTGGCTACCATATAGGGATGTATCCTGCATCAGAGTGTGGGGAGTCCCAGGTACAGGAGACGCCATCTCTGAGGCTAGAGACTTCGTCCTAGAGATTTCGTGAGGAGTATCCAGCTGCATCCCGCCGCTAGATCCAGGAGAAGGATGCGGAGAGGTATTTTTATCCAGATGCTCGGTCGCACACTCTCGGGCCTCTCTCGGCTCCTACGTCCCGTCGCCCGTGCGGCTTGCCAGGATTTGCAGGATCCGCGTTAGCTGCCACCGGATGCGACCGGTGGTAGAGGGTCCTCGGAAGCTGTTGCCACAAAGAGCAACAAAAACTCGTTAGGTGGGGCTAACACGTCGGAAAATGATCTATTTTTAAATTTCACGATGTGTTTCTTACGACGGTTTACGTCTGCCGTAAACAGATCACTATGGAGGCAAGTGTTGGGAGTTCGGAGAATGCGTTTCCTAACTGACGTAGCAGTTTTTAGCAAACGATCGCAGACTCGTCTGTGCTCGGATACGCGTCGGGTCTTCTGATTTATCGGAAGCATGTTGGGAACAGATGCGTCGAGGGAGTTTGGTACAGTCGCTCAAAAAAATATCCGAACACTATGGTTGATTTCAGAATTCAGAAAAAAATCTGGCAACGATGTTTTTTAGAAATTAGTGATCTGGCAACCTTCGTGTTACGTGATTACAGAATTCAGGAAAAATATCTGGAGCGTGTACAGCAACTGTACACGCTCCAGTTACCGTTCACAGCAAACTGGAGCGTGTGCAGTTACTGCACACGCTCCAGTTTGCTGTGAACGGTAACTGCACACGCTCAATATTTCCATAAGTGAGCCCACACGATCTAGGTCTTTGTGAGCTCACACGATCCAATGTGCTGTGAACATTAACCGCAACCGCTCCAGTTTGCTGTGAACGGTAACTGCACACGCTCAATATTTCCGTGAGTGAGCCCACTCGATCTAGGTCTTTGTGAGCTCACACGATCCAATGTGCTGTGAACATTAACCGCAACCGCTCCAGTTTGCTGTGAACGGTAACTGCACACGCTCCATATTCATTGCATTATATATTCATACGCATCATATATATTAAAAAATATCCGAACACTATGGTTGATTACAGAATTCAGAAAAAAATCTGGCAACGATTTTTTTGAAATTAGTCAATCTGGCAACCTTCGTGTCACGTGACACGAAGATTGCCAGATTCACTAGTTTCTAAAAAAATCTTTCCCTGATTTTTTTTCTGAATTCTGAAATTAACCATAGTGTTCGGATACTTTTTTGAGCGACTGTAGTTTGTTCAGAGTGTTGGGTTGTTTTACCTCTGAGCGGCACTTTTTTGCACACCATGGGCTAAATGGCCAGGTCACATGGACCCCGAAAGCTCAGAGAAGGTTGGGGGAGGGGACCCACTGGAACAGCTGTTGGGAAACAGATGGTAGCCTCCCGTCAAGGCCATCCAGCATGTTCTTTAACGTGCAGAGGGTATGGCTCTCCCACACACGGGGCCACGGCTTAACGTCCCATCGGACGGACGGCGGCCTTTCCAAGCCCATCGGTGTCCCCTACTGACCGTGGGCAGGGCGGAGAATTTTGCGGAGATAAATCTCAACGCTGACCCAGCTGGGACTCGAACCTGGGAAATACAGATTACGAGCCTGGCGCGCTACCGACTGAGCCACCCCCGCCCAGTTTGTTCAGAACTTGTCAAACAGAAGCGGCTGTAGACGAAACTCAAATGGGAATCACTGAATGATCCTTCTTTAACAAATTGATCCTGATCAAACACTGAACTGTTTTACCTCTGAGCTGAGTTTTTTTTTTTTTCACACAATAGGTTAAATAGCAAGGTCACAAGGACCTCAAAGTCTCAGAGAAGGTTAGAGTGGTCAGAGACCCACTGGGCAGCTGTTAGTAGACAATGAATGAATGAATGATCAGCAAATTAATATTCCTGCAAAAACCTAAGCATAATGCAGACTCATTCAGAAATATTCCCCGCCCTGCCCACGGTCAGTAGGGGACACCGATGGGCTTGGAAAGACCGCCGTCCGTCGGATGGGACGTTAAACCGTGGCACCGTGTGCGGGAGAGCCATACCCTGTGCACTTTAAAGAACACGCTGGATGGCCTTGACGGGAGGCTACCATCTGTCTCCCAACAGCTGTTCCAGTGGGTCCCCTCCCCCAACCATCTCTGAGCTTACGGGGTCCATGTGACCTGGCCATTTAGCCCATGGTGTGCAAAAAAAGCGCCGTTCAGAGGTAAAACAACCCAACCCATTCAAAAATAGTTTTGACGATATGTTAGTAGACAAGTGGGAATCTCTCGTGAAGGCCATCCAGCGTGTTGTTAAACAATACGCTCGATGGCTTTCCGGTTGTTTAACGTGCAGAGGGTATGGCTGTCCTGCGCACTGGGTAACGGCTTAGCGTCCCATCCGATGGACGCCGATCTTTCCAACCCATCGGTGTCCCCTTTCCGACTGAGGACAGGGAACGTTGAGATTTATTTCCGCTCAGAAAGGGGACACCTACGGATTTGGAAAGGTCGCTGTCTTTCAGATGTGACGTAAAGCGGTGGTCCAATGTGCATGAGAGCCATACCCTGCATTTTAAAGGATCTGCTGCATGGCAATAACAGGAGGCTACCATCTATCTCGTAAATAGCCTGATCAGTGGATAACCTTCCCCTTTCTCTGAATCCTCGGGAACCTTGTGACCTGGCCACTTGGGCGGGGGTGGCTCAGTCGGTAGCACGCCAGGCTCGTAATCTGTAGTTCCCAGGTTCGAGTCCCAGCTGGGTCAGCGTTGAGATTTATCTCCGCAAAATTCCCCGCCCTGCCCACGGTCAGTAGTGGACACCGATGGGCTTGGAAAGGCCGCCGTCCGTCGGATGGGGCGTTAAGCCGTGGCTCCGTGTGCGGGAGAGCCATACCCTGTGCACGTTAAAGAACACGTTGGATGGCCTTGACGGGAGGCTACTATCTGTCTGCCAACAGCTGTTGCAGTGGGTCCCTTCCCCCCAACCTTCCCTGAGCCTTCGGGGTCCATGTGACCTGGCCATTCAGCCCATTGTGTGCAAAAAAGTGCCGCTCAGAGGTAAAACAACCCAACTGGAGGGCAAGTGGGAGTTTAGCGGAGATAAATCTCATCGCTGGTATAATTGGAACTCGAACCTGACAACTTCAGATTACGAGCCTAGAGACCTACCGACTGTTCCTAATAAAGTGGTCACTGAGCGTGTAATTGGACGACTTACCTGTATTAAGACCGATGATGTTGTGGAATTCCTGCTTTCCGCTGTCCGATGCCGTCCTCCCGAGTAAGCACGTGTCACCCGTGTCTCCTTCTTTCTTTGTCACTATTGGATGAGACAAACAATCAAACTAAATTGTGAATCAAAATATGAATTTCATTAATGGTATCACTTCTTTCCAAACCGATATTAAATAACACCCTTTGAATATGATCATTCAACTCAACCCATTTCTTAAACGGAATTCACTTTTATGTTTTTTAAATCCTGTTTTTTATCCACCATTAGAACCTTCAGTTTTTAACTTACGGAACATGGTTGCAACATCATGAGAAACCGCTGTATCTTGTTGCACCTTCAGAAACCTCTGTATCTTTTTTATAATATCTTGTGAAACCGCTGCATATTGTTACAACATCTCGAGATACTGCTGTATGCTGTAAAAACATCTTGAGAAACCTCTGTACCATTACATATCATCTATAGATACCATTACACAACATCTTGAGAAACCGCTGTATCTTGTTACAGCACCTAGAGAAACCGCTGTATTTTGTTATAGCACCTAGAGAAACCGCTGTATCTTGTTACAGCACCTAGAGAAACCGCTGTATCTTGTCACAACACCTTGAGATACCACTGTATCTTGTTACAACATATTGAGAAACCGCTGTACCTTTACAACACCTTGAGATACCACTGTATCTTGTTACAACATATTGAGAAACCGCTGTACCTTTACAACACCTTGAGATACCACTGTATCTTGTTATAACATATTGAGAAACCGCTGTACCTTTACAACACCTTGAGATACCACTGTATCTTGTTACAACATATTGAGAAACCGCTGTATCTTTACAACATCTGTAGATACCACTCTATCTTTTTTACATCTTGAGAAACTGCTGTATCTTGTTACAATATCTTGACAAACCGCTATATCTTGTTACAACATCTGGAGATACCACTGTACCTATTTACAACATCTTAAGAAACCGCTGTATCTTGTTACAATATCTTGAGAAACCATGGTATCTTTATACACCTTGAGAAACTGCTGAATCTTGTTACATCTTTAGAAACGTTGTATCTTGTTACAACATCTGGAAATACCACTGTATCTTTTTACAACATTTTAAAAAACCGCTTTATCTTGTTACAACATCTTGCGAAACCGCTGTATCTTGTTGCAACATCTTGAGAATCCTCTGCATCATGTTACAACATTTTAAGAAACTGATGTATCTTGTTACAACATCTGTAGATACCATTGTATCTTGTTAAAACATCTCGAGAAACCACTATACCTTGTTAGAAGATCTTGAGAAACAGCTGTACCTTATTACAACATCTTGAGAAACTGCTGTACCTCGTTACAACATCTTGAGAAACCGCTGTATCTTGTTACAACACCTTGAGAAACCGCTGTACTTTGTTACAACACCTTGAGAAACCATTTCGCCATGTTACAACATCTTGAGAAACCGTTGTATCTTGTTACAACATCTGGGGATACCACTGTATCTTTTTACATCTTGACAAACCGCTATACCTTGTTACAAGATCTTGGGAAACCACTGTATCTTGCTACAACATCTTAAGAAACTGCTGTATCTTGTTACATTGTGAGAAATCGCTGTATTTTGTTACATTGTGAGAAACCGCCGTATTTTGTTACATTGTGAGAAACCGCTGTATCTTGTTACATCTTGAGAAACCGCCGATTTTGTTACATTGTGAGAAACCACTGTATCTTGTTACATCTTGAGAAACCGTTGTATCTTGTTACGACATCTTGAGAAACTGCTGTAACATGTTACAATATCTTGAGAAACTTGTGATATTGCAACCTTTTGAGAAACCATTCTAACGTACTGGAACAGATGCAACATGTTACAATATCTTGAGAAACGCTTTAACACATTGCAATATCGTACGAAATTGTTATAATGTATAACATTTTGAGGATCAACTTTAGCATGTTGGATTGTTTTACCTCTGAAAGGCCCTTTTTTGCACACAATGGGCTAAATGGCCAGTTGACAAGAACCTCAAGAGCTCAGAGAAGGGTAGAGGAATGGGATCCACTGGACAGATGTTAGGAGACAGAAAAAAAAGCCTCAGGTCGTGCAGTATGTTCTTAAACTTGCATAGCACATGGCTCTTCTGAACACGGAGCCACGGCTTAACTTACCATCCGATGGACAGCGATCTTTACCAGCCCATCGGTGCCCTCTTTCTCAGCGAGGCAGGGTACGGGTTAGTGGAGGTACAGTCGCTCAAAAAAGTATCCGAACACTATGGTTGATTACAGAATTCAGAAAAAAATATCTGGCAACGATTTTTTTTAGAAATTAGTGAATCTGGCAACCTTCGTGTCACGTGACCAGGAGAGACCTCACTAGATGTCTCCCTTTTTCCTAACTCTTCTATTCATACCTTCCTCCTGGAGAGACCTCACCAGATGCTTCCTTTTCCCCCTATCTCTTCTACTCCTTTCTTCTTCCAGGAGAGACCTCACTATATGTCTCCCTTTTTCCTATCTCTTCTACTCCTTCCTTCCTCCTGGAGAGACCTCACCAGATGTCTCCCTTTTTCCTAACTCTTCTACTCATACCTTCCTCCTGGAGAGACCTCACCAGATGCTTCCTTTTCCCCCTATCTCTTCTACTCCTTTCTTCTTCCAGGAGAGACCTCACTATATGTCTCCCTTTTTCCTATCTCTTCTACTCCTTTCTTCTTCCAGGAGAGACCTCACCAGATGTCTCCCTTTTTCCTAACTCTTCTACTCCCTCCTTCCTCCTGGAGAGACCTCACCAGATGTCTCCCTTTTTCCTAACTCTTCTACTCCTTCCTTCTTCCAGGAGAGACCTCCTAGATGTCTCTCTTTTTCCCATCTCTTCTACTCCTTCCTCCCTCCTGGAGAGACTTCACCAGATGTCTCCCTTTTTCCTAACTCTTCTACTCATACCTTCCTCCTGGAGAGACCTCATCAGATGCTTCCTTTTTTCCTATCTCTTCTACTCCTTCCTTCTTCCAGGAGAGACCTCACCAGATGCCTTTCCCCCCCTATCTCTTCTACTCCTTCCTTCTTCCAAGAGAGACCTCACTAGATGTCTCCCTTTTTCCCATCTCTTCTACTCCTTTCTTCTTCCAGGAGAGACCTCACTATATGTCTCCCTTTTTCCTATCTCTTCTACTCCTTTCTTCTTCCAGGAGAGACCTCACTAGATGTCTCCCTTTTTCCTATCTCTTCTACTCCTTCCTTCTTCCAGGACAGACCTCACCAGATGCTGCCTTTTTTTCCTTATCTCTTCTACTCCTTCCTTCTTCCAGGAGAGACCTCCTAGATGTCTCCCTTTTTCCCATCTCTTCTACTCCTTCCTCCCTCCTGGAGAGACTTCACCAGATGTCTCCCTTTTTCCTAACTCTTCTACTCATACCTTCCTCCTGGAGAGACCTCACCAGATGCTTCCTTTTTTCTTATCTCTTCTACTCCTTCCTTCTTCCAGGAGAGACCTCACCAGATGCTGCCTTTCCCCCCCTATCTCTTCTACTCCTTACTTCTTCCAAGAGAGACCTCACTAGATGTCTCCCTTTTTCCCATCTCTTCTACTCCTTTCTTCCTCTAGGAGAGACCTCACCAGACATCTCCATTTTTCCTATCTCTTCTACTCCTTCCTTCCTCCAGGAGAGAAACTCACCAGATATTCCCCTTTTTCCTATCTCTTCTGTTCCTCTCCTTCCTCCGGGAGAGACCTCAACAGATGGACAAACCAAACATCGATACCTTACTCGGGGCTGCACCCCAGGTCCCTTTGATTAGTAGCCAAGAGCGCTAACCACTCGGCCACGGACGCAGGAAACTTTTAAAAGGATACACATCATCAAATGCCTTGGGACATTTCAGTGTTAAGTGGATGTATTTCATGAAGAAAAACACAAATGAAAACTCCGTAATATTAAATACAAGCTTGTTTTACAGAAAGGTATTGCAGGAGATATATTATTTAATATCTCAAATATATCAATCTCGATTTTAAACAATATTCTTCTAATTTTTAAAAAGTTATTGAATCTGAAATATTTGACTGCAGAGGGTGCTGTTATGTTAATTCTAGTTAAAGTCAATTAAAACTGATGAAAAAATTGCACAAAAAATCTAAAATTGAATTTTTTTTCAGTTTCCAGAACTCTCTAAATATTACACAAATATTGCTCAAAAACGAGATTTGGGAAATTTTTAATTCTTTAATTTTTTTTGTCAATTTATTCCCTGCGATATTTTGTTGTAAAAGGCTTATTTTAAAGTTAGGAAGCACTGAATGTAGTTTCCCATTAACATAGAATTTTCCTAGCAATTTAAATATTTAAAATAATTTTCTAATTGCAGGAGCAAAAATAAAAAAAGTTTAAATTTTAAAATGAATAACTTGATTTTTAAATACTGTATTACCGAATATTACAAATTACATGCTGTGTATAAAATTAATTTATTACATTAAATCTTTATAGTGTAGTATTTGGTAACAAATCTGTGCAATCAAATTTGGGTTGCTTTTACCTCTGAGCAGCACTTTTTTGCACACCATGGGCAAAATGGCCAGGTCACAAGGACCCTAGAGCTCAGAGAAGGTTAGAGGAGGAGACCCACTGAACAGCTGTTGGGAGACAGATGGTAGCCTCCCGTCAAGGCCTTCATTGTGTGCACAGGGTATGACTCTCCCGCACATGGGCAACGGTTTAATGACCATCTGATGGACGGTGGTTTTCCAAGCCCATTGGTGTCCCCTGGTGAACGAAGGGGGAGTGGGTCTTTTTACAGAGATAAATCTCAACACTGGCCCAGGTGGGACTCGAACCTGGAAACTGAAGATTAGGGAGCTTTGGTGGCTCAGTTGGTAGCACACCAAGTGCATAATCTACAGTTCCCAGGTTCGAGTCCCACCTGGGCCAACGTTGAGATTCATCTGTGCTAAACCCCCACTTTGGCCTCGGTCACTATGGGACACCGATAGGGTTAGAAAAGGCCACCTTCGGGATGTTAAGCCATGGCCCCATGTGAGTGAGAACCATATCCTGTGCACATTAAAGGACACATTGGCCTTGACAGGTGACTTTCTGTCTCCTAATTGGTGCCCAGTGAGTCCCTTCCCCCCAACATTCTCTGAGCACTCGGTATTCTTGTGACCTGGCCATTTAACCCACTGTGTATAAAATAGTGCTACTCAGAAGTGAAACAACCCAACCCAACTGCTGATTATGAGCCTGGAGCGCTACCGGTTGAGCCACCCCTGCTCCTATATTTTCGAAATCCTCACTTCCCTTTCGATTACATCACTTACTTTTCTTCATAGTTATAAAAGTAAGAAAAATAATTTTTATATTAAACACACAAACCAAAAAAAAATCACAAGTGCTCACTACTGCTCCTTGTGTCTATAGGGGGCGCTTGAGATGTAAGCAAGGTGGAGTCCAGATGAACCGAAACACAGTTCCAGTATACATATTTCCCTTCAGTTATTTTATTTTCATATTTCCCACAGTTCCAGCATACACATTTTCCTTCCAGTATAACATATTTCCCTTCTTTTTAGTTCTTATTTAAGAAATTTCTCGAAAGATACGGATAATATAAATAATAATACATTCCTCCTCAAGCAGCTGATTGCCACAGAGGTCTGACAGGAGCCTGTCAGTTCAATTCGCCATAGAGAAGATCGATGAGGAAGGTGAGATCTCAGCAGAGAAATAACACAAATGCCTTACTCCAGGCTCGAACCTAGATCACTTTGATCGGCAGCTAAGTACACTAACCACTCAGCCACCGAATATACGAGGGTGATCATTTAACTCGTGGACTGACGCCATAAGTACTCGCGCTTTTTTCCAAAGTAACACTAGATGGCGCTATGTACATATGTTTCCATACTTGACACCACCTCCCCCCTTAGATTCCTGCCCTGCTCTGCCGTCGCTTCTCCACCTTTTAACCAATAACAACAATTCAAGCTTGAAATGAAATGAAAGCATCGAGGGTCGGAGCTTAAAAAAATTTATCGCCCGTGCTTTCTTCGCCCCTGAAAAAGTGTAAATGTGAAAATCGTTCTTGCCATTACATCTTCTGAACCAGTGGTGGTGATAAGGAGAGGCCCAGGGAGGGGCGGGGGGTCACGGCCCCATCCAAGAGGTCTGCGAGTGTTGTTATTTTTTTCATTCCTAAAGGTATTCGGGATATAAGGTTTGGTCACCAGTTTCTTTCGTAGCAAAGAAAACCCCTAACACCCTCACTGTCTCAAGAGACCAAATGACAAGCTGTTAAAAAAGAGAGCGATTGCTAAATAACCCATTAGTACAGCCGCTCAAAAAAGCATCCGAACACTATGGTTGATTAGAGAATTCAGAAAAAAAATATCTGGCAACGATCTTTTTAGAAATTAGTGATATGGCAACCTTCGTGTCACGTGACACGAAGGTTGCCAGATTCACTAATTTCTAAAAAAAATCGTTGCCAGATATTTTTTCTGAATTCTGTAATCAACCATAGTGTTCGGATATTTTTTAATATATATAATGCGTATGAATATAGTAGCCGTCCCGTGGCCGAGTGGTTAGCGCGCTTGACTACTGATCTACGGGACCTGGGTTCGAGCCCCGGGTAAGGCATGGATGTTCGTGTTGTTTTTCTGCTGAGGTTCTGCCATCCTCTCAGACCTTCTACTCTGGCATATAAACTGACAGGCTCCTGTCAGACCTCTGTGGCAAGCAGCTGCTTGAGGGGGTATTTATTTTTATTTTATATGAATATATAATGCAATGAATATGGAGCGTTGTGCAGTTACCGTTCACAACAAACTGGAGCGGTTGCGGTTAATGTTCACAGCACATTGGATCGTGTGAGCTCACAAAGACCTAGATCGTGTGGGCTCACTCACGGAAATATTGAGCGTGTGCAGTTACCGTTCACAGAAAACTGGAGGGTCGGTCAGTAGGGGACACTCGGTCATTAGGGGACACCGATAGGCTTGGAAAGCCCACCGTCCGTCGGATGGGACGTTAAGCCGTCGCTCAGTGTGCGGGAGAGCCATACCCGGTACACGTTAAAGAACACGCTGGATGGCCTTGACGAGAGGCTACCATCTCTCTCCCAACAGCTGTTCCAGTGGGTCCCCTCCCCCAACCTTCTCTGAGCCTTCGTTGTCCTTGTGACCTGGCCATTTAGCCCATGGTGTGCAAAAAAGTGCCACTCAGAGTTAAAACAACCCAAATCCCCCACAATGTTACGAAAAACAGGAAATTCGAATTATGATCGAGTCCAAAGGCATCTGCATTATTTCGTGACCGAATTTAATTTTTTCCGCTTACTACCTCTTGTTCACAGTTCCAGGAAGTAAAAATTGGAATGTAAGAGCTCCTGAAGGGAATAAAAAAAATTACAAATGCTGTAGTTTCGGGAGGGAGAACAATAAACTTAAGGGTTCCGTAACTTCAGAAAGTTTCGAAAACTCTGCTTTAGACATCAGACGCATTAAAACTTCTCGTATTCGTCATTATTTATGGTCCAATCTTGTTTACCAAATTTCATTCTCTCATTTCTTCTGAAAATTTCACGGTTATGGTTAAGCTCTTGTTTTGAAAACTTTCATACGGTTATGGCTGTAAAAGAACGAGGCCTTCTCTTGTCAGCTGACCTTCGCTCCCCTCCTATGAATTCTCTGCGTGTCGCTGGCAAGCTGGGAGGAAATTCGCTGCATGGATGTGAATAATGACTCTCCGACACCATGTCAAGGCCAACACTGCGGAAGCAGCACGTGCTCGCAGAGAATGTGATACCATGGAAACCAGTACTCGAAGCCAGTCCTTTCAGGTTATCGGACACATAAAATTTAATACAGGTCGTGTCGAATTTCTGGAAGGAAAAAACTGAGGATTCTATGTATCGTGATTGGTAATTATGGACTCTTTATTTAGGGGCGGATGTTGGCTCCATCAATAGCGTTCCAGTCTCGTAATCCTGTACCTCCCACTCTGTCCAAGGTCAGAAAGGGGTTGGGTTGTTTTACCTCTGAGGGGCACTTTTTTGCACACCCGAGTGGTTAGCACGCTTGGCTACTGATCTAAGGGACCTGGGTTCGAGCCCCGGATTAAGGCATGGATGTTTGTGTTGTTTTTCTGCTGAGGTTCTGCCATCCTCTCAGATCTTCTACTGTGGCATATAAACTGACAGGTTCCTGTCAGACCTCTGTGGCAAGCAGCTGCTTGAGGGGGTATTTATTATTTTTATTTATTTATGGGCTAAATGGCCAGGTCACAAGAACCATGAAGGCTCAGAGAGCGTTGGGGGAAGGGGACCCACTGGAACAGCTGTTGGGAAACAGATGGTAGCCTCCCGTCAAGGCCATCCAGTGTGTTCTTTAACGTGCACAGGGTATCTGGCAACCTTCGTGTCACGTGACACGAAGGTTGGCAAATCACTAATTTAAAAAAAAAAATCTTTGCCAGATATTTTTTCTGAATTCTGTAATCAACCATAGTCTTCGGATATTTTTTTGAGCGACTGAACGGTTGAGAGAGATCTATCTATAGTATATATATAGAATTTTGCGAAATAAACAAATTGTACCATTTAAATGATCGCTACCCTATTGTGTAGGGCTCTTGGGCTAGTGCCTAATATAGCTAATGGTAAATCCAGGAGTGGCCACTGATTCACCTTGTACAGTCGATCAAAAAAGTATCCGAACACTACGGTTGATTACAGAATTCAGAAAAAAATATCTGGCAACGATTTTTTTTAGATATTAGTGATCTGACAACCTTCCTGTCACGTGACACGAAGAATTCAGGAAAAATATCTGGAGCGTGTACAGCAACTGTACACGCTCTAGTTACCGTTTACAGCAAACTGGAGCGTGTGCAGTTACTGCACACGCTCCAGTTTGCTGTGAATGGTAACTGCACACGCTCAATATTTCCGTGAGTGAGCCCACACGATCTAGGTCTTTGTGAGCTCACACGATCCAATGTGCTGTGAACATTAACCGCAACCGCTCCAGTTTGCTGTGAACGGTAACTGCACACGCTCAATATTTCCGTGAGTGAGCCCACACGATCTAGGTCTTTGTGAGCTCACACGATCCAATGTGCTGTGAACATTAACCGCAACCGCTCCAGTTTGCTGTGAACGGTAACTGCACACGCTCAATATTTCCGTGAGTGAGCCCACACGATCTAGGTCTTTGTGAGCTCACACGATCCAATGTGCTGTGAACATTAACCGCAACCGCTCCAGTTTGCTGTGAACGGTAACTGCACACGCTCCATATTCATTGCATTATATATTCATACGCATTATATATATTAAAAAGTATCCGAACGCTGTGGTTGATTACAGAATTCAGAAAAAATATCTGGCAACGATTTTTTTAGAAATTAGTGATCTGGCAACCTCCGTGTGTCAACTCCTCTAGGTGGTGTTGGGTCGGGCCAGTCAAAAAGGTGGAGCCTGGGAAAGAGGTGAGATGGGCTCGGGCCAGTCAAAAAGGTGGAGCCTGGGAAAGAGGTGAGATGGGCTCGGGCCAGTCAAAAAGGTGAGCCTGGGAAAGAGGTGAGATGGGCTCGGACCAGTCAAAAAGGTGGAGCCTGGGAAAGAGGTGAGATGGGCTCGGCCAGTCAAAAAGGTGAGCCTGGGAAAGAGGTGAGATGGGCTCGGACCAGTCAAAAAGGTGGAGCCTGGGAAAGAGGTGAGATGGGCTCGGGCCAGTCAAAAAGGTGGAGCCTGGGAAAGAGGTGAGATGGGCTCGGGCCAGTCAAAAAGGTGGAGCCTGGGAAAGAGGTGAAATGGGCTCGGGCCAGTCAAAAAGGTGGAGCCTGGGAAAGAGGTGAGATGGGCTCGGGCCAGTCAAAAAGGTGGAGCCTGGGAAAGAGGTGAGATGGGCTCGGGCCAGTCAAAAAGGTGGAGTCTGGGAAAAAGGTGAGATGGGCTCGGGCCAGTCAAAAAGGTGGAGCCTGGGAAAGAGGTGAGATGGGCTCGAGCCAGTCAAAAAGGTGGAGCCTGGGAAAGAGGTGAAATGGGCTCGGGCCAGTCAAAAAGGTGGAGCCTCAACTTCACTCCAAAAACCATATAAATGGCGAATATATTTAATATTATAGATACTTTAAAGATAAATAGTTTTCATTATGATCTTTAATATGCCTTTAGTTATTGATTTATCATTTATTTATTTCTAAAATATGCATTTAGTGGAAAAATTGTGACTGACCATAAATTGTAGATTATAATCAAAATCATTTAAATCTCGATTTGCAACGATATTCTTTCAATATTTAAACAGTTATGGAAACTGGGGAAATTAACGCTAAATTGCCTAGTTTGATAAAAATCATTCATAAAAATTGTCTGATATTGAAATAATCACTACGAAAACTTCCAAAATATATTTTATTTTACCATATTGATATATATTTTAGATAAAAGAATAAAAAATTAAATTACAGGCTGGATTTTGTTATTCACAACAGAATTAGTTTAAATAAAAAATTATTTAAAGGTTAAAGAATTAAAAGATGGGGCTCGGGCTAGTCACAAACGTGGAGCACTCACTCCACTCGAAAAGCCATATAAATGATGAATATATTTTGTATTATAGACATGTTAAAGTTAAGATTTTCTGTTATTAATTAAAAGAAATTTCGAATTTCTTAATAAAAATTACTATTATGATCTTTAATATACCTTAGTTATTAATTTATAATTATTTATCAGTTATTAATTTATCATTTATTTATCATTTATTTATCAGTTATTTATCAATTATTAATTTATCACATATTAATTTATCATTTATTCATCAGTTATTATTTTATAATTTATTTATCACTTATTAATTTATCATTTATTTATCAGTTATTAATTTATAATTTTTATCATTTATTTATCAGTTATTGATTTATCATTTATTTATCTGTTATTAATTTATCATTTATTTGTCTGTTATTAATTTATTAGTTATTTATCATTTATTTATCAATTATTAATTTATCAATTATTTATCACTTATTTATCAATTATTAATTTATCATTATATTATCAGTTATTTATTAGTTATTAATTTATAATTAATTTATCATTTATTTATCAGTTATTAATTTATCATTTATTTAATAATTATTAATTTTACCAGTTATTTATCATTTATTTATCAGTTATTAATTTTAAATTTGTTTATCATTTATTTATCAGTTATTAATTTATTATTTATCAGTTATTAATTTATCAGTTATTTATAATATATTTATCATTTATTTATAATATTTTAATTTATCAGTTATTTATCATATATTTATCAATTATTAATTTAACAGTTATTAATTTATCATTTTATTATCAGTTATTTATCAGTTAATAATTTATAATTTATTTATCATTTATTTGTCAGTCATTAATTTATTATTTATTTATCACTTATTTATCAGTTATTAATTTATCATTTACTTTTCAGTTATTTATCAGTTTTTAGCTATTTATTATTTATTTACCGATTTGTCGTCAGTTGAATTTTGTTATTAGATGTAAATTATACAAGTTATAGAGCTTCTAAGATAGATTTCCAAAGACATAATAATGGCAATTCTTTAACATTTTGTTAGCGCAATGTATTAGCATTGGGTACAGTCGCTCAAAAAAGTATCCGAACACTACGGTTGATTACAGAATTCAGGAAAAATATCTGGCAACGATTTTTTTTTAGAAATTTTTTTAGCAACCGTGTCACGTGACACGAAGGTTGCTAAAAATTTTTCTAAAAAAAATCGTTGCCAGATATTTTTTCTGAATTTTGTAATCAACCGTAGTGTTCGGATACTTTTTTGAGCGACTGTACCAAAAAATTTGAACATTGCTTAAGACTCCATCCGCCCTAAACCGAATAAATCCATGTCTTCAAGCGGAAAAATATTACTAATGTAAAGAATATTAAAGCTAAAATAAAACGTGAAATGACAATCTTAGTTCTTACTCACTTATAAAAATGATTATTTAATATGAAAAAAATGCCATTTAGCTAAGCCTTTCTGAAAAGATTTCGTTTTGGTCCGATGCTATTTCAATCTGTTCATGTTCTCACTGTGTGTCTCCCAGAATCGATTGCAACCGATACGCAATTCCCAAGTCACAGCTCGATAAAGAGCAAAAGAGAAAGAAAAAAAAAACTCTCTATCGCAAGTGAAAGAATCAGTTTCTGAGCGAGAGGGAAAAGAATCGACAGCAAATAAGGCCCAGCGCAGAGATGAAACGAATGCGAAAAACAATCTTGCGTAGCGATACAAAAGATGGCAAACAAACGCTCTGATCCTGGAAGAGCAGCGGAGCACGAAACTAAACCAGGACCGACTGTGACGTCAATGGGCTAGCATCCATTGCACATGCGATCTACGGTGACTATTTTCGTGTTGTACTGTACTTGAGTTGCAATCTCTGAACGAGAAGAGGAATAGAATAACTTACTCTCGTCTTCAGCGGGCAAACCTTCTCGTGTTGTATCCATCTCCGAGTCGACCAGAATGTCAGCCTCCTTCTCCTTCGGCGCTTATCCCTCCCGGGCTCTGCCTCTTTTGCTCCCGGAGAGAGCCGCTACACACTCGGCATTCTGCAGCCAGTTTGACGTGGCTCGCCTTTGCGATCGATAACCGTAAAGAGGACTCTGGGATTTTTCCCACGGTCGGTATTTGCGTGCGAATGTCTGCATGGCCGGATGCGAGGAACGGAGATGCTCGGTGCGCGTGATGCTTCGGATCTTGTTGACTGTGAGATGGAGGGAAAAGTTTGCTTAATTAGCGCGTGAAATTTGAAGTTAAGGATGAAATCAATGACCACTTCAAGTTCTGTTGGATAAATTTCAAACTAAAGCTAGGGAGATTTCTTAGTGAAGGGCGCCGAAGAGTAAGGGTTCAGCCAGACGATAAGCATGCTAGGCTCGTGTATAATCTGTAGTTCCCAGATTCGAATCCCATCGTTGAGATTTATCTCCGCTAACTCCCGTTCTGTTTTCGGAGAGAGTAGGGACACCGATGGACTTGGAAAGTCTGCCGTCCGTCGTATGGGAAATTAGGCCGTGGTATAATTTTAAGGAGAGCCATATCACGTGCAAGTTATAGAACACGATGGATGGCCTTGACGGGAGGCTACCGTCTGTCTCCTAACTGCAGCCCAGCTCCCAGGTTCGAGTCACAGTTGGGCCAGCGATAAGATTTATCTCCGCAAAAACTTCCCGCCATGCTCTCGGTCAGCAGGGGACACCGATAGGCTAAGAAAAGCCGTCGTCCGTCGTATGGAAGGTAAGACGTGGTCCTGCGTGAATTTTTGTATATATGTTTTATGATGCATCAGATAAATGTTTTTCCGAAATTGGTCCAGGCCGACTGGGCTCAATAACTTCGCGCTCTGGCTCTAAAAAAAATTCACCCCGAATTCATCTATAGAAAACAACACAACAAATAAGAAATGTAAGTCGAATGATTTTTCGGATCACAATTAGCTAATTGCCAGGTCACAAGGTTGGGTTGTTTTACCTCTGAGCGGCACTTTTTTGCACACTATGGGCTAAATGGCCAGGTCACAGGGACCCCAAAGGCTCAGAGAAGGTTGGGGGAGGGGACCCACTGGAACAGCTGTTGGGAGACAGATGGTAGCCTCCCGTCAAGGCCATCCAGCGTGTTCTTTAACGTGCACAGGGTATGGCTCTCTCGCACACGGGGCCACGGCTTAACATCCCATCCGACGGACGGCGGCCTTTCCAAGCCCATCGGTGTCCCCTACTGACCGTGGGCAGGGCGGGGAATTTTGCGGAGATAAACTTCAACGCTGACCCAGCTGGGACTCGAACCTGAGAACTACAGATTACGAGCCTGGCGTGCTACCGACTGAGCCACCCCGCCCTCCAGGTCACAAGGACACAAGTTAGGTATTAAGGAATTAAGAAAGCTGCTATGGGTTGTTTTATCTATTAGCTGTCTTTTTTTCTTTTGCACACAGTGGTGTAAATGGCCAGATCTCAAGGACCCGGAGGGCTCAGAGAAGGTATCGGAAGGAGATCTATGGGATAGCTTCAAGAGACAGATGGAGATCTTCCATCACGGCCATCAAGCACGTTCTTTAACGTGCACAGGTAGACGGCGTATTTAAAGGAGAGGTTTGGAGTGAGTTCAAACCCCTCCCCCCTCCCCGAAATGTATACTTTAAAAGAAAAAAAAATTGCTGCATTTTGACGCTTTTGGAACATTTAGGAATAGTCGCTCAAAAAAAATCCGAACACTATGGTTGATTACAGAATTCAGAAAAAAATACCTGGCAACGATTTTTTTTCGAAATTAGTGATCTGGCAACCTTCGTGTCACGAAGGTTGCCAGATTCACTAATTTCTAAAAAAACATCGTTGCCAGATATTTTTCTGAATTCTGTAATCAACCAAAATGTTCGGATATTTTTTAATATATATAATGCGTATGAATATATAATGCAATGTATATGGAGCGTGTGCAGTTACCGTTCACAGCAAACTGGAGCGTGTGCAGTAACTGCACACCCTCCAGTTTGGATTTTTTAAACACACTAAAAGGTAGAGAGGGGCGGGGGTAATCTGTAGTTCCCAGGCTCCAGGCTCGTAATCTGTAGTTCCCAGGTTCGAGTCCCAGCTGGGTCAGCGTTGAGATTTATCTCCGCAAAATTACCCCTGCCCTGCCCACGGTCAGTAGGGGACACCGATGGGGTTGGAATGGCCGCCGTCCGTCGGATGGGACGTTAAGCCGTGGCCCCTTGTGTTGGAGAGTCATACCCTGTGCACGTTGGGTGGCCTTAACAGGAGGCTATCATCTGTCTCCCACCAGCTGTTCCAGTGGGTCCCCTCCCCCAACGTCTCTGAGCCTTCGGGGTTCAGGTGACCTGGCCATTTAGCCCATGGCGTGAAAAAAGTGCTGCTCAGAGGTAAAACAACTCAACCCTAAAAAGTAGATTAAAATATAAATCTTATTCCATATAGAATATTTTTTTAACCTTTCCTCTTCTGTGGACTATTTCAGTAATCTGGAAACCCTACTCAAGTCTTATTCTCAACCCCCCCACGAAACGAAACTTTTTTGTAACCCCCCCCCCCCCCGAAACTAAATCCTGGGAACGTGTTCTTCACGTGCTACCCACTGATTTTATTTCCCCCCCCCCCTTTCCCGGAAGGGGCCGTTAGGGAATAATAATTGATAAATGGATGCGCTCGGACAAAAAGGATTGGGAACTATTGTTCTGAACGCTTAACATGAAAAGTATTCCTTTGTAGTCAAAAGATGCATTAAAGTGTGGAGATGAAGCCTGTGTGACAATTGGTGAGACTATGAGACTGCGCAATTGACACTTACGCAGTTTTCATTCGTCATTGGCCAATGACCTGTCAATCACTTGCCAATCAACCTGTGATTTCTGAGAACTTTCAAGGCATCAGATGCCCAGTCTAATGCTCATATATGGGTTCGGTTGTTTTACCTCTGAGCGGAGCTTTCTTACACACCATGGGCTAAATGGCCAGGTCACCTGAACCCCGAAGGCTCAGAGAAGGTTGGGGGAGGGGACCCACTGGAACAGCTGGTGGGAGACAGATGATAGCCACCTGTTAATGCCATCCAACGTGCCCAGGGAATGGCTCTCCAACACAAGGGTCCACGGCTTAACGTCCCATCCGACGGACGGCGGCCTTTCCAAGCCCATCGGTATCCCCTACTGACCGTGGGCAGGGCGGGGGGTTTTGCGGAGATAAATCTCAACGCTGACTCAGCTGGGACTCGAACCTGGGAACTACAGATTACGAGCCTGGCGCGCTACCGACTGAGCCATCCCTGACCCTCGAAAATGTCAAACGGGACTTTGTTGAAATTCGCCTGCAGTGGCCATATGCAACAACTGTAGCTCAGAATATACATTTTATATGTAGGAAACTAAATGGGCAGTTTGGTTTGATCTCCTTAAGTCCGTGGCTACCTGAGGATTATACATAAACGTATCAGAATAATATGACCACCTACCATAGTATATATATGGTAGGTGGTCATATTATTCTGATACGACTGTGTATATTTACTCTATATGGCATATTAAGTGCCGGGACTTTAACAGTAGCCTGTGCTTAAATTGCAGCTGATAATAGTACAGTTTGTAATTAGTGGCCGGGTTTTAAACAGGGATGCTAAATGTTCCAAAATCTGCGGGACTGTCCCGGAAAGCATCAGTTTGTTTGTACTTTGAAATTCACTTCTGTTGAGTCGGTATTATCTCTTAAATAATGAGATAAATTGTTTGTGTGTCTTTGCTATGCATATCTTCCATGTACAATCTAACTCCATGTACTGAATATGACATGTTAATATCCGGGCCTAAATGATAGGCTGGCTTCAAATTTTAACCGGATACGAGGAAGAAATTGTAGCCAGATCCAATAGTCGAATATTTATGATATGCATATTTTTCCATTGTTGGATTGTTTTACTTCTGAGCAGCGGAGCCCATCAGGCAGACGCCGGCTTTTCCAAGTTCATCGGTGTCCCCTACTGACCAAGGGCGGGGACCTTTACGGAGGTAAATCTCAACGCTGGCCCAGGCGGGACTCGAACCTGGGAACTGTAGATTAGGAGCCTGCAACGCTACTGATTCAGCTAACCACCGCCACATCCTAATATTCATTTAGAAAATATGTGATAAAAAAAATATATCCTTTTATTTCTCTCCTGCATTTTGGTTATTAAAATTCTTCAAAAATGGCAGGGGGCACCACTTCCTTGTTTCCCCCATAGATCTGGCTCGAGAGAGGAGACGGGATAGGAAATTGAACATTTTTCCTCAAATGATGCAACGCAGTTTTATCACTCTCAAACTTCTTTCTTCTGATGCAATTTAATTTCTGAAAGGATATGAGTTGCAAAATGCTAATTTTACGTTCTTAGGAAAGGAATTATCAATTTTAATGAAGGCATTTGTAATGTTATCGTAAGTTTATTAAGACTGGGACATATACACAGTTGTATCAGAATAATACGACCACCTACCATAGTATATGTATGGTAGAGTTGCTCAAAAAAGTATCCGAACGCTTTGGTTGATTACTGAATTCAGGAAAAATATCTGGCAATGATTTTTTTAGAAATTAGTGATCTGGCAACCTTCGTGTCACGTGATTACAGAATTCAGGAAAAATATCTGGAGCGTGTACAACAACTGTACACGCTCCAGTTGCCGTTCACAGAAAACTGGAGCGTGTACAGTTACTGCACACGCTCCAGTTTGCTGTGAACGGTAACTGCACACGCTCAATATTTCCGTGAGTGAGCCCACACGATCTAGGTCTTTGTGAGCTCACACGATCTAATGTGCTGTGAACATGAACCGCAACCGCTCCAGTTTGCTGTAAACGGTAACTGCACACGGTCAATATTCATTGCGTTATATATTCATACGCATTATATATATAAAAAATATCCGAACACTGTGGTTGATTACAGAATTCAGAAAGAATATCTGACAATGATTTTTTCAGAAATTAGTGATCTGGCAAGCTTCGTGTCATCGTGTCACGAAGGTTGCCAGATCACTAATTTTTAAAAAACATTGTTGCCAGATCCTTCGTAACATCGTGTTACGTGACACGAAGGTTGCCAGATCACTAATTTCTGAAAAAAGTCGTTGCCAGATATTTTTTCTGAATTCTGTAATCAACCATAGCGTTCGGATACTGTTTTGAGCGCCTGTAGGTGGTCATATTATTCTGATACGACTGTGCATATTCCCATCCAGGCCCGGTTCTATAGAAAAACCAGGACCGGGGGGGGGGGGGGGGGGGGCGGAATTCCCAATCGAGCTATCTCCAATGCAGTATAACATTTCCCCCTCCATTTCACAGGTCTTAAAAATTCTTTAAAAATGCATGAAATTTTAATAAGTTTAATAATTTTTTTAGTAATATTTAAAAAACAAGTTTTTCATTTTCAAATTTAAACCTTTTTCTCCTCGTGTTGTTTGTTGTGATAATGGGTAAATTATTTCAAATTATTAAAGTAGGGGTTCTCAACGTGGGGAAAGCGGTAAAATATTTTGGGTACTCCGTGAGAGCTGAAAAGTCGCTAGATCTTGCATTGTCCAATAAAGAAGAGTTGATTGAGATATCTGATGACAATAGTTTAAGAAGCATTCATTCCAAAAAGTCATTCATTAGTTTTTGGATTGGAGTGGAGAAGGAATATCCGACTTTGTCAAGAATTGCAGTCAAATATTTGCTCCTTCCACAACAACTTATTTATGTAAAACTGGTTTTTCATCTTTAACTGCTTTAAAAAAATATAGGAACAGGTTGGATGTTGATGATGACTTGCGACTCTACCTTAGCAAGATAACCCCAACCATTGATGAATTGCGCAAGCGTAAACAAGCGCAATCATTTCACTGATTACCCAGTAAAATTTTTTAAATTTTATAAGATTTGTTAAATTGTTTATGTCTTTTTTTGTTTATCGATATATATATTTTATAAATACAAAATTTTATATGTGTATATATTTATATATATTTCATTTTATTCCCATTGCTATATTATAACTATAGTTTTATCCAGCTATACAAGGGATACGCCAGTTACATACACATTTCCAGGGGTACATGAAGCATAAAAGGTTGAGAACCACTGATATATAAGTTTTATTTTATTCCCATTGTTATACTATAACTATAGTTTTATCTATCTATACAAAGGGTACGCCAGTTACATGCACATTTCCAGGGGGTACGTGAAGCATAAAAGTTTGAGAACCACGGATATATATGTTTTATTTTATTCCCATTGTTATACTATAACTATAGGGTGATTCAAAACTTATCGTTCAAATTTCGTGGGGAGGTAGGGAATACGTCAGGAAACCGATTTCACCTAGGAAAGTATGTCCGCAAACGTCATCTACATGAACAAAATGGACAAGTAAAGTGAACACAAGGAAACAGTACAGTTAAGTGGTAACGAATGCGACTTTTATTCCAACAAGGTAAAGTACAGGTTCACAGTAGGTGCTCAAAATTGCGACCAGTTACACGGACACAGGATTCACAGCGCCGTTGCACTGACCGCCGAACATTTTCAAAAACGCCTGGCATATCACGGACAATGCCTGCGGCGGCCACTATTCGTGCAACAAGGTCCATTTCACTGTCGACGGGGGTCTCGTACACATGGTATTTCATGGCCCCCCACAAAAAGAAATCCATGGGCGATAAAACAGGTGACCTGGGTGGCCAAGCGATCGGTCCACCTCTACCGATCCATCGAGCTCCGAATGTTCGGTTCAGGTAATCACGCGCAACAATTGTGCTATGGACTGGAGCCCCGTCATGTTGATACCACATATCTCGCGGATATGCGCAGGAACAGGGCCCAGAAAAGTCGGTAACACTGTCTCGAGAAATATTAGGTATTTCCGGCCGTCCAATCGGGGCGGTAGCAAGTAAAGTCCCAACAAACAGTCACCAATGATTCCAACCCACACATTTACGGCAAAACGATGTTGCGCAGCGCGACTTCTCGTACCATTCGGGTTGTCGTAAGCCCACATATGTGAATTGTGTGTATTGAACACACCTTCACGACTGAATGAAGCTTCATCTGTAAAAAGGACAGAAGCTAGAAAACTGGGGTCCACGGCACCTTTCTGCATGAACCATTGTGCAAATTCCACACGCTTCGGATAATCGTCAGGATGCAGTAACTGCACCCTTTGCAGATGGTAAGGATGCACACGTTCCTCGTGCAGTATCCGCCACACTGCTGACTGAGAGACCCCAAGCTGCTGAGCAATAGCTCGTGTGCTGGTATTCGGATTATCTTCGATGGACTGTAGGACTTATTCTGCGACGTTGACAGTCTGCGTCAGTCGTCTTCTCCCCGTATTCTGCATGTTGCTGCGCAGTGAACCACGTTCGCGCAGATTGCGATGCACATGTGCAAACATTTGATGCTGCGGTATTCTACTGTTGGGGTATCGGTCTTCGTAAACTTGCCTAGCTCGGCAGCCTCTTTCGCCAGCTGCCCCATATGCGAGATGCATATCCGCTAGCTCTTGATGCGTAAAACGATTCATCTTATCACTACTAAGTCAGCTCGTACACTGATGACAGCGGGAGTGGTCGGGCGAGCTGTACACTGGTTGGGTACATACAGCATTATGTATACATACTACATTTATCAGCGCCCTCTACATACGCATGCGTACATTTGCGGACATTCTTTCCTATGTGAAATCAGTTTCCTGACGTATTCCCTACCTCCCCACGAAATTTGAACGATAAGTTTTGAATCACCCTGTATAGTTTTATCTATCTATACAAGGGGTACGCCAGTTACATACACATTTCCAGGGGGTACGTGAAGCATAAGAGGTTGAGAACCACTGATATATAAGTTTTATTTTATTCCCATTGTTATACTATAACTATAGATTTATCTATCTATACAAGGGGTACGCCAGTTTCATAGACATTTCCAGGGGGTACGTGAAGCATAAAAGGTTGAGAACCACTGATATATAAGTTTTATTTTATTCCCATTGTTATACTATAACTATAGTTTTATCTATCTATACAAGGGGTACGCCAGTTACATACACATTTCCAGGGGGTACATGAAGCATAAAAGGTTCAGAACCACTGATATATATATATGTTTTATTTTATTCCCATTGCT
The DNA here is from genome assembly GCA_038380435.1 of Ryuthela nishihirai. NCBI lineage: Eukaryota > Metazoa > Arthropoda > Arachnida > Araneae > Heptathelidae > Ryuthela > Ryuthela nishihirai. Next base: position 111,383,565 of record JAWZYU010000003.1, on the reverse strand, counting down.
ATACTATAACTATAGAATTATCTATCTATACAAGGGGTACGCCAGTTACATACACATTTCCAGGGGATACGTGAAGCATAAAAGATTGAGAACCACTGTATTAAAGCATTAGGACCCTTCCACATTGTGTGAAGGAAAAATTGCATTCAATGTTAGTTAACTTTCAAAAAAAGCCTTATGTAGTCAAATGTTACAGGTAATAAAATCTCAAAAATATCCAAGATCTCGTGTTTGAGCGATATTTGAGTAATATTTACAGTTCTGGAAACTAAAGCATTTAACATCATTCTTACTAGTCACAAAAATTTACTTCGAAGTTTATAACAAATCATTTGCTAAAAATAAATACAATTTTAGAAAATTTTTGGTGCATTTTTCCATCAGTTTCTATTAATTTTGAGTGTTTAGAATTAGCATAACAGCAGCGTTTGCTGTCAAATATTTCAGGTTGAATTAATCTTTAAATACTAAACTGATATTATCTAATATCCAGATTGATAAATCTGATATATGTAATTTACTTCCTGTGGCATTTTTCTGTAAAAAAAGCTTATTTTTAAAGTTATGGAGCTTTATATTTTTTTCACATTCACGTAATATGGAAATGTTCTAATATGTTTGGTAACATAATGTTTGAAAGATCATTTTAGAATGGCAGGAGTGAATTTTAAGAATTTAAAAGGACATAATTTTGTTGACAGTTAAATAAACAAATAATAACATTTGAATGCTGGATCCCCTGTTATGTTGGTGTACAGTCGCTCAAAAAAGCATCCGAACACTATGGTTGATTACAGAATTCAGAAAACATATCTGGCAACGATTTTTTTAGAAATTAGTGATCTGGCAACCTTCGTGTCACGTGATTACAGAATTCAGGAAAAATATCTGGAGCGTGTACAGCAACTGTACACGCTCCAGTTACCGTTCGCAGCAAACTGGAGCGTGTGCAGTTACTATACACGCTCCAGTTTGCTGTGAACGGTAACTGCACACGCTCAATATTTCCGTGAGTGAGCCCACACGATTTAGGTCTTTGTGAGCTCACATGATCCAATGTGCTGTGAACATTAACCGCAACCGCTCCAGTTTGCTGTGAACGGTAACTGCACACGCTCAACGTTTCCGTGAGTGAGCTCACACGATCTAGGTCTTTGTGAGTTCACACGATCCAATGTGCTGTGAACATTAACCGCAACCGTTCCAGTTTGCTGTGAACGGTAACTGCACACCCTACCCTCAATATTTCCGTGAGTGAGCCCACACGATTTAGGTCTTTGTGAGCTCACACGATCCAATGTGCTGTGAACATTAACCGCAACCGCTCCAGTTTGCTGTGAACGGTAACTGCACACGCTCAACGTTTCCGTGAGTGAGCTCACACGATCTAGGTCTTTGTGAGTTCACACGATCCAATGTGCTGTGAACATTAACCGCAACCGCTCCAGTTTGCTGTGAACGGTAACTGCACACGCTCCATATTCATTGCATTATATATATTAAAAAAAATCCGAACGCTATGGTTGATTGCAGAATTCAGAAAAAAATATCTGGCAACGATTATTTTAGAAAATAGTGATCATTATTTTAGAAAATAGTGATCAACCTTCGTGTCACGTGACACGAAGGTTGCCAGGTCACTAATTTGTAAAAAAAAATCGTTGCCAGATATTTTTTCTGAAATCTGTAATCAAACATAGTGTTCGGATATTTTTTTGAGTGACTGTACCCTGGTAATTTAATTGCTATTTTATTAGATTTTACTATATTTTGGGGGAAAAAACGACCAGACGGAAATGAGTTATTGGTGAATTTAGGTTCATAGATGCCTAAAACATGTTTTTTCACTCAAATCTTGAAACGTTCGTCACAAAATAGAATACGTTACTACAAATGGAATATTATAATAAAAAAAAATTATTTGTAAATATTAAATTACGGCAGTTATTTTTTATTCCAATTAATAGATTTTGGGAAGGTTTATGTCGCAATAAGTTAGTTATAATACAAAATGAACATGATACATAAATCTGTAAACCTACTTCTGACGGTATGCCAGTGCATGGTAATTATAAGCTAAATGTTATAAAAAGGCACTTTCAATTACAAAATCATGATTTGGAGGTAAATTACTTTAAACTTAACATTAAATTAGAAAGCAGTGAATAAAATTTAAATGTATACAACCATAAGAAAAATTTATCTGCTTCTCTTGGCGAGAATCCATCTGAAGATTGATTTTAACGATCAGCAAAATTATTGCGGTTGACAGCATTTTCACAGATCACGATGTTTGAGGGCGCCATCTATTGCCTGAAATAACAATCTTCTTTCATACTCATACTTTCATTTTTTATAATTTCTGCACTAATGATTACCTATTTAGTATTTTTTGTGTCATCTGCAATTGTTTTCCCAATGCAGAGTTGCATTTTTCAGTTGGTTTTCTGAAAACCAGCTTTTGTTTTCAATTTATAGTCCGTTTTCCCCTACTGTACATTCAATAAGAATTGAATTAAAAAAAATTTTTTTTGGAGAGGTCCTATTAATATAGGCTGGGGACATCGTGAATAGTAGGTAAGAGTTTCCTGAAAATACAAAAGTTTCCATTTTCAGAATAAAATTCTATCAGTTCTGTTAATCGAACCTTTGATATCCTGTAAAAATATTGTGTATGCAGTAAAAAGTATTTATCGATTAAAAGCTTGCTTGATGTCTAGATTTTTTAGAAAGTAATTATTTTGTTCGGCATTATATTTAATGAAAACAGAAACTGTGTTATTTATTAACACATGGGTTGGGTTGTTTTACCTCTGAGCGGCACTTTTTTGCATACCATGGGCTAAATGGCCAGGTCACATGGCCCCCAAAGGCTCAGAGAAGGTTGGGGGAGGGGACCCACTGGAACAGCTGTTGGGAGACAAATGGTAGCCTCCCGTCAAGGCCATCCAGCGTGTTGTTTAACGTGCACAGGGTATGGCTCTCCCACACACGGGGCCACGGCTTAACGTCCCATGCGACGGACGGCGGCATTTTCAAGCCCATCGGTGTCCCCTACTGACCGTGGGCAGGGCGGGGAATTCTGCGGAGATAAATCTCAACGCTGACCCAGCTGGGACTCGAACCTGGGAACTACAGATTACGAGCCTGGCGCTCTACCGACTGAGCCCCTCCCGCCCCCCTATTAACACATGTAAATGCAGTGCTATGCAATACGAGTTTACTGCATTACTGTCCATACCTTACAAACTGGTGGCCATTTTGTTTTTTTTTCTCTTCATCCACTTTAAAACTTTAAATATTGATGAAACTTATATAAAATTTAGCCCTCGAATTCCAAATGGCTAATAAATGGACTGATTTAATTAGCCATCACAGAACATTCTTGCAACTCTTTTGCATGTTTTAATTATGTAAGTAAAAAAAAAACGTGATTTAGAATTATGTATGTAGAATGCAGATATAGATATTTTCATATATTTATGATATAGTAGATAAATTGCAATTTGCGATATTTACTGTTATCATATGCATTTAAGCATAAGATTCGAATTAATGTTGTTACACTTGAAAACATGACATTTCAATTTGCTATTTTTCTGCTGAAGTATATTTTGCACCAAAAAACAAGAAATATTAAGATTGGGTTGAGTTGTTTTACATCTGAGCGGCACTTTTTTGCACACCATAGGCTAAATGGCCATGTCACATGGACCCCGAAGGCTCAGAGAAGGTTGGGGGAGGGGACCCATTGGAACAGCTGTTGGGAGACAGATGGTAGCCTCCCGTCAAGGCCATCCAACGTGTTCTTTATCATGCACAGGGTATGGCTCTTACTGCACACGGAGCCACGGCTTAACGACCCATCCGACGGACGGCGGCCTTTCCAAGGCCATTGGTGTCCCCTACTGACCGTGGGCAGGGCGTGGAATTTTGCGGAGATAAATCTCAACGCTGACCCAGCTGGGACTCGAACCTGGGAACTACAGATTACGAGCCTGGCGCGCTACCGACTGAGCCACCCCCGCCCCAATATTAAGATTGTATGATTATTTAGAATATAAATACAATTCAAATTCTGGTCTCTGAACCAATTTTTGGTTCTTGTGGGGACACCATTTTTATTAGTATTACTATATTTTGTTTTTGAGTAAAAAATATATTTTGCAATTAGCTGCGAAATGTTATTTCTTGCTGTTATTTTCAAATGATTTACACAGCTGAAGGAAATGCAACATTTCCCCATATTTAAATTTTACAAACTATCTTTGGATAAAATAAGACGATTCCGAAAATATTAACACTTGTACACTTCGAGAAACTAAGTGATTCTTCAGCCTCCTCTTACACCCTCAAAACGATAGACGGACTTTCCATTTCCCTACACAGCTCAATCTCCTACTAAGACTGAAGTCTGTTCACCTGAAATTGTTCAGAATCCTTACTAAGACTGTTGTTTCAGTTAGAGACAACACAACACAGTTGGGTTGTTTTATCTCTGAGCGGCACTTTTTTGCACACCATGGGCTAAATGGCCAGGTCACATGGCCCCCAAAGGCTCAGAGAAGGTTGGGGGAGGGGACCCACTGGAACAGCTGTTGGGAGACAGATGGTAGCCTCCCGTCAAGGCCATCCAGGGTGTTCTTTAACGTGCACAGGGTGTGGCTCTCCTGCACACAGAGCCACAGCTTAACGTCCCATCCGACGGACGGCGGCCTTTACCAAGCCCATCGGTTTCCCCTACTGACAGTGGGCAGGGCAAGGAATTTTGCGGATATAAATCTCAACGTTGACCCAGCTGGGACTCGAACCTGGGAACTACAGATTACGAGCCTGGCGCGCTACCGACTGAGCCACCCCCGCCCCCAACACAACACATTAAGTATACCTACTAGAAGAGCAGCTATCCACTTAACCAGTAGTCAAGGGTTAGATTAGGGTGACCAGATTTACAGATGAAGATCCGGAGACATTTGACAATTCAGATGCGAACTACCAGCTAGGGTGAACAGAGATTCCCGATTTCAAGGGACATCTGGTTGTCCTAGCTTGACAGCTCTCACTTGACGACTTTCATTATACAATTCCCTGAGTTTTTCAGTCACTTATATTACTAAAGGATTTTTTTTTTCATAACAGTGTTGCCACTACTATTCTATTAATACAAAATTTGCTCATGATGTCAAAATTATTTAAAATTTAAAATAATATCTAAAAATATATTTCCTGGGACACTTCTAGGGACCTTTATTTGTTTGGGACACAGCTCTTCATTCAGGAACTGTCCCTGAAAAACGGAGAAGTTTGGTCATTCTAAATTAGATAGAGAAAATTAGTTCGGATTAAAACATTTTTGATGCCAAATCTAGTTGATAGAAAACATTTATCTGACACATCATACAAAAAAAAAATCATCATCATCATCCTCAAGCAACCATGGGCTACGGAGGTCCAACCAAACCGTGCAATTTAGTTCTCCAAGCATATCTGTCCTGAGCTTCATCTGCTGCATCTGGCCAGTGCACACCAATTCTAATAAGGTCCTGTTTGACATTGTTTGCCCACTGCATCCTAAGTCTTCCCCTCTTTCTGAAGCCTTAGGCACACTGTTCATAATCCTATTCGCCAATCTATAATTATCCATACAGACAACATGGCCAAGCCAATGGAGTCTCTCTCTGCACAATACGCTGCTAAAGGAGGTTGTCGAATCCTTTGCCTAACCTCGTCATTAGTTACAAAGTTTAACCACCTAATGCCCAAGATACTGCGTAAGCATCTAGAATCAAAACCATCTAGTTTCCTAATATATTGTTTAAAAGTGTCCAAGTTTCACTATCATAACAAATCCTAAAAAGAATCAAACTACTATGCAGTCTAATTTTAATCTTTAGGTGTATACGCCTATTTATCCACACTCTCTACAGATTCTTAAAAGTCCCAGCAGCAATCCCTATTCGTCTGTTAATCTCATGCCGCACATCACCATTATCTGTTACATAGCTCCCAAGATAATTAAACTGTGACACCTGCTCAAAACTGCAACCATTCAGATTAACTGAATCACAGCCTGCCTTACCAATTTTCATCACTTTAATTTTCTCTCTGTTTATAACCAAACCTACTCTACTACCAGTTTCATCAACAGCTCGAATGAAAGAGTTCATCTCATCAACATCATTTGCCTAAAGTGCTAATTCATCAGTATAATCTAAATCAGAAATTTTCGTATCTCCAGTCCATTTAAAACCACAATCTTTCCCTTGAAGTGAATTTCGCATAACATAATCAACAACCAAACTAAAGAGAAAAGGAGACAAAATGTACCCTTGTCGAACACCAGACGTAATGCTAAACCAATTGCTATAAATCTTACCAACTCTCACACACGACTCAGTGTTGTTATAGGGAGCTTTCATTATGTTAACTAACTTGTCTGGTATATCATATGATCTCACAATCAACCACAAATTATGACGATCAACAGAGTCGAAAGCCATTTTGAAATCAACAAAGCTAGCAACCAAAGGTTTCTGAAACTCTAAACATTTCTCAAGAATTTGCTTAAGTGAAAATATCTGATCTACACATCCCATATCACTTCTGAATCCACATTGCTCATCACGCAATTGCCGGTGAACAAGATTCTTAATTCTATTAAGCACAGTCATGCAAAGAACTTTACCTGGAACAGAGAGTACGCTGATACCCCTATAGTTATTACAAGAACTGCGATCACTTTTTTGAAAATAGTGATAATAATAGCTCTGGTAAAATCCTTAGGAACCACGCATTTATCGTAGAAGATATTCAAAATTTCAGTCATCCAAGTGGTAACCAAAACATGCGCAGCTCTAAGCATTTCTGTAATAATTTCATCTACCCCTGGGGATTTGTGAAGTTTAAGTTTAGAAACAGCCAAAATAACTTCAGATTGTGTTATAGGGCCAACATTAAAGCCATCAATGAATCTATCATCATTACAAACAATGGGAGTAAAACCACATCGTTTAGAACATCACTGAAATGCTCAGCTCACAGTAGTCATGACAAAATCCTCACCTTCTATAATGTGACCATGTTTTACCTTCATGCTCTCTGCTGTTGTGCTGTCTAACTGCTTCCTCGGCAAAGCCATCAAACCAAAGATTCTTATCAGCAGCTAACTGATCCTTTACATGTTTATTAAGTTCTCTACAATGCTTTCTATTAGAACTAGTAGGGTATTGATTAAGGACATCCCTGCAGTTCTTATTTTATTTGGAGCGAAAAATACTAGAAATAATTCGGAGAATGCTGAAAATTGCTGAGTAACATCATCAGATAACAGTGATTAATTCAGCAGAAAGAATACCGAAATGTTTTTGTGCAACACCAGAAAAGACAAGAGATATCAAAGCCATATTTAGTGAATGCATAGCTTATGTTACAAGGATCAAATGATTACAAATACAACTCGGTTAGACTTGTGGAATACAAAGAAATCAATATCTTTTGTAGCCATCATGAGCGGCAATAAACGCTGGTACACGGTCCGACATTGAGAGGATGAGGCGTCAGATATGTGTTTGGGGAATGTCAGTCGATGCCGTTTCGATACATAGCCAAAGTTCATCTGTTGTAGCAGCTGCTGGTGTCTGGTATACTAGTCGTCATGAGATCGTGGACCAGACAAGTTCAATTGCGGACAGATCTGTTGAACACGCAGGCCAAGGCAGAAGTGTCAAATGTTGGCTATCCAGGAATTCTTGAACGATGCATGCCACATGAGGTCGGGCATTGTCCTGTTGGTAAATGGCACCAGAGAGCCCCTGAAGATAAGTTCGACCACAGGCTCCAACATATCAGTGATGAAACGCTAGCTGTTCAAAATACCGGTGATGCGTATGAGATGCACGCGTGAGTAGAATCCAATGGCACTCCATCACATAACACCAGGGGCTGGACCTGTATGGCACTGCATCATGCATGTCTTATTGAGCCTGTCGCCACGGTTCCTACCAGACATGTATTCGTCCATCATGGTGCTGCATACTGAAGTGGGATTCGTCTGAAAAGACGATGCGATGCCATTCGCACATACATGCGTGACGTTCTTGGCACCATTGAAATCACTTACGCCATGTTGTAGAGTCAATTGCAGCCGAAGTAATTGCCTCCTAGCAAAGATGCCCCGATGCTGCAGACAATGTCAAAACGTATATGCGGACACTGGTTGAAGTGCAACACACCCTAACTTTTGAGCTAAAGTGTTTGATGAGGCTGTACGATCATTCAAAGCCATGCTCACAAAATGTCTCCAGTTCGTTTATGTAACAGGGGAGTCTCCAGTTCGTTATTGTAACAGATTCGAATGTCTCCAGTTCGTTTATGTGCCAGGGGTGTTGAGATCCACGATGTCGGTGAGTTCGTTCCTCCTCTACCCACTGACGCCATATTCTCATCACTGTGGCAGCATTCCGCCCAACACGAGCGCCGATGTCTCGGTATAATAATCCGCCTTCCCGTAATCCCACAATTTTCCCCTGGATCAAAGTCGGAAACCTGGTTGTATGGATGTCATGTTCTTCGACATGGCAAACTTGATCCTTTAGTGTGCAAGAAGTGCGAGCAAACACAATTCCAGTGCTTTATACCAGCTCTTTGTAATCTCCTCTTATACCACTTCCAGGGGGCGTTACTGTCACACATGATGTGAGTATATGCTGCACTTGGAATCATTTCCATGTTCTCCCATCTTGCATATTTCGGGACAATCTGATGAGTTCTTCCGAACTGGTGCTCTTCCTTACTGCTTAGTATGCTCGAAATCTGTAAAAAGTCTCTCTGTTAAGTCTGCTAAATAATTTCACAATAAATGCACTGTAGGAGAAGTAGCAAATGCTCCAAGGCACACTTTCAAGTTGGATAAGGCAAGTGGAGAGTTGGATAAACTTATGAAAAACTTTCCATTGGAAATTGTAAAAGTATCAACTCATTTATATGTTCCTGAACTGTTTCAAGACCTCCTGTACATATATAAGACCTGTCCAATTGTTGGGTTGGATTGGGTTGTTTTACTTCTGAGCGGCACTTTTTTGCACACCATGGGCTAAATGGCCAGGTCACATGGACCTGAAGGCTCAGAGAAGGTTGGGGAAGGGGAGCTACTGGAACAGTTGTTGGGAGACAGATTGTTGCCTCCCGTCAAGGCCATCCAATATGTTCTTTAATGTGCACAGGGTATGGCTCTCCCGCACACGGCATTACAGCTTAACGTCCATCCGACGGGCGATGACCTTTCCAAGCCCATCGGTGTCCACTACTGACAGTGTGCAGGGCAGGGAATTTTGCGGAGATAAATCTCAACATTGACCCAGCTGGGACTCGAACCTGGGAACTACAGATTACGAGCCTGGCGTGCTACCGACTGAGCCAACCCCGCACCCTGTCCAGTTGTAAAAAACATCCTCCCATATATTACTTTATCTACTAAGGGCACTGACTGCTCACTCCTCCCAAGTTCCAGTCGAAATCTTCATAACTAACTCGGATATAACGAAGTTAGGCATTTTGCATTGTAGCGTGTTGTTTGGTAAATAAGAGATAATCGAATAAAAGCAATATCGAGGAATGGTAAGCCTAACTTTTTACTATAGGTAGCATCCATTTGATTAGAGTAAATATGTATTGTTTTATTATCAGTGCTTTTGTAATGTTTCAACTTTTATGTAAATCCTGAATTTTTTCTAATGTGCTTGGAAAGGTTACACTCTGTCAGATGCGTCATAAAGCCATGCCTCTGTGTGCAGGAGAGCCATACCCTGTGCACATTAAAGAACATGCTAGATGGCCTTAATAGGAAGCTTACATCTGTCCCCTAGCTGCTATCCAATGGGTACTCTTCCCCCAATTTTCTCTAAGCCCTTCAGGTCTTTCTGACCTGGCCGTTTTTGCAAAAAATGCCACTCAAAGGTAAATCAACAATCCAACCGAATTTGAAGTGTTTTTATTCCTGAAGGCACTTTTATTAATTTGATGTAGAATTTTGTCATTGTAACTGCATATAGAGCAAGGCATATGAACCTTAACACTTGTTCCATGCAAAATCAATGTCTCAGAATATGTTAATCTGGAGAAACCTTAATGTAATGGAGTTAGTTCTGGTGCCCATTTTTTCAATTTTAAATCGTAATGTTAGTGAGTTTTAAGTTTTAATTATCAATCGTCCTCGGATATACAAATATCATTCTGAAACGCTTAAGACAAGCTACAATTATTTACAACTTTGGGGCGAGAGAACTATTTCTGTTCTCTAATGACAAAGAACATCGGCAAGAGGACATGTATTGCTGTAAAGAAATTGCTGATTGAAGAGATTTTATACATGTGGCCTAGCCAAGCTGATCCAACCTGTTATAATATCTGGTGCTGTTTAAATGTTCAGTATGGAAATACCCCCCCCCCCCCCCAACACACACACAAACACACACGCACACACACACACAAACACACACAAACACACACGCTCTCTTTCAATGGCCCTATCTGGAAGCGATATCCAACACACTCAGGTTGGTCTCAAATTCTATGATTCACGATGACGGGGTGTACTTTGTGCAAGGAAGTTAAGACATGGAGCAGCAGAAGATCAACCTTTGATTCAAGGATACAAAAAGTGAGGAAATGGGTTTAAATTTAGAAAAAAGAGAAGAACTCGGTAAACAACACAGAAAAGAACATCTTAGAAAGAAGGAATGTGTTGATGAACACATCTTTTAAAGTGAGTGTGAAGTAAATTGAATCTTTATTCTAGATATATTTTATACTCATTTTTTAACACTTCAGCCATAACATTCTTCCTAAGTTTAAATGTTTGTATGCATTAACATCTAGCGAAAGTTTTACAAAATAGCAACAAACTGTGGCCATCGCAGGTGGAAGAGTGTCAAAGTGTGTGTCTGGTCTATGCTCCAATCGAAATAGTTTCCGTACATTTCAGAGTAAGGAAGTAAACGAATTTCCATTTTAGCAATAACCATCGATGAAAACAACAAACAACTAGAGGAAAACACGTTATTTGCGGATGCTGTATGACGATAGATTTTTCAAAACACCCAATAGTTTTTCCCATCAAACTGTGGATTGGCATCAACTAATCATCTTTGGTCATATTGAATGAAAGAAAAGTTTCATTTTCCATGTTTTAAATACAGTGTGGTGCAAAAATTCAGGTATTTTGTTTTTCTCATTAAAATCTCAGTTCTACATTGTATGTACACATATTTTTAATCTAAAGTATTTGTGTTTAGCAAAGAGAGTGGAGATATGAAATGCGCTTATCAGGAAGCGAAGGTAGGAAGTTGGGCTAAAAGGACCCTTTGGAGAGCTATTAGGCGACATGCCCCTCAATCAAGCCCATCCAACATGCTCTTTAGCATGCACAGGGTATGACTCTTCAGCACATAGGATCACAGCTTAATGCCCAATGTGACAGAAGGCCACCATTTAACAGATGGTGGCCTTTTGAAGCCAGACCTTGTTTCCATTCTTACTGAGGCCAAGGTGGGGGTTAGCAGAGATAAATTTAAATGTAAGCACAGTTGGGGATATCAGGAAGAACATCAGTTGGAAGTGGTGGAGTAGCAAATGGCAGCTATCAAAGTTTCAAAAATACTTTTTGTCCCTAATATTGTATGGGTTATAATTAGGCTTACCATTTGTCTCGCATGTGAAAATAATGGGTAGAACTTTATAAAAATTTTTGTGAAAATATTTTGAGATTATTTTACACTTTGGGTTACTTTGAAATATAGGTTCCAGTTTAGGCTATGTCCTTTCCCAGTTAACGGGCTTCACTGCAATACTCCCTTAGTTGATTCACCATCTGTATTATAAAAAAACACCATAAGGAAATAAAGTATATAATCTGGAATTTTTTTTGTATATAATGCTGTATCTTAGAAATGCAAAAAACAGTAGGAATATATAAAAAAAATGCTTTTGATGCCACTTGCTGGTGGCAGCCATTTTACATTTTTTTGTGACCGTCAATTTATACATGTTCAAGGCCCTCGTTAATTTCAACGTTTATCTGACTTGTGCATTATAAAACAAATTGCCCCAAAATATAAATCATTTTTTTTTATAATGTGGAAGGTTTTTAACTCGGAAATCTGAATTGGTCCAAAGCTCGTTTTAACTGGAAAGGACTTAGCCTAAACTGGAAGCTATAGTTTCCAAGTAACCCAAGGTGCAAAATAGCCTATTTTGGTTGCTAATTTTTTGCTTACCAAATTTTAATACCTGACTATTTGAAGTTTTGTTTATTTGGAATATCAGCTTCTGTTCTCAGTTGTGAACAATATTTTCTCATATGACAAAGTCTTGTGCCAGTAAGTACTGTTCAAGCATGCTTTTTTGCAAAATTAATATTGACAACATGTCTGGGTTCACAGTTGAAAAGACCACGGCCAGAAATTAATTAAAATAACTTTAAATTCTCTGCCATTGAACAATAAATATTTTATAAGTTTATTTTTCAAACTATTTGCATGCTAAAAGCTTTTAGGAATCGCTCTTTGCAACATGTGGAAAGAAGCTCTTAACAGCCCTAACATTATCATATAGTGCCACTTCATTGATAACAGAGTGCTGTCCTTGCTCAAAAAAGCTGAGTTTTCTCCTAAAAACTTTTAACATGCAAATAACAATTGATATTATTATAAATTAATTGAGAGTTCCAAGGATAAACTTAAAATGATTTTATTGCTGAGAGATAGAAAATTTTATTTTAATGTCTAGGTTTTACTTCTGAGCAACAAGTTTTTGTACACAGTGGACTAAATGACCAGGACACAAGGACCCTGAGGGCTCAGAGAAGGTTTGTGGAGGGTATCTACTGGATAGCTCTTAAGAGATAGCCTCTTGTCAAAGCCATCCAGGATGTTAACATATACAGGATATAGTTTTCCTACACACAAGACCATGGCTTAACATCCCATCTGATGTATGGGGGTCTTTCCAAGCCCATCAGTGTTCCATACTGACTGAGGCAATCTCAACACTGACCCAGCTGCGACTCAAACCTGAGAACTTCAGATTACAAGCCTGGTGCACTCCAACTGAGCCACCCCCATCTTCTTAACATGTCAGGAATTTTATGAAAAGGTAAAGAATGTAAAATAAAATTGAGAAAAGTTTTCCAGTAAAAAATATAAATTTTTAAATGATGAATAGCTTTATTTTTTGTACTCTATAATATAAATTGAATGATTTGTTTGCTCATACACCCAGTTTTTTATGCTTTGGTTGCATAATTTTCCTAAATCCTCTGATGTGTGGTTTTCCTAAATGCCTCGATTTGATTGTGTGGAAATATGGTAAGCCTAGTTACTGTCAAACTCATTAAAAACCATAAAACATGTAGTCTCTTTTATTTTTGTTGTTGTGATAAACTCCTTATTGGTATATATTTAGCAAATGAAACTGATGTTATTAAGGGGCTTGAGATTATGGTAAATTGGTGTGTTTTAAATATCTGAACCTAGAGCAGTAAAGAGTTTTTTGGAATTAAAATTAGGTATAGAATAAGACATTTTTGTAAAGGGACTCATCACGGGATACTATTGTTGTCTTAATATTAAGTGTATGGAATTGTGAGTACATTGATTATGTATGTAGAGGCATAGAGATATGATTGACCATCGTATTGTGGCATATGAATGTAATTAGATGGTAGATAGGAGTGAATGGGTTTGTTAAAGTTATTGAACAAGTGTGGTTTTGATTTGTTGAAACAGTATTGTGGGAAATTTGACACATAATAATGTTTTTTTCATTTCTTTTTTTGAGTGGGGTGATTTCTGCTGTTTGGTAATGGAGAACATAGGTGAGTTTGAAATTTTGCTGTAGATGTTAATATTCTTAGTTTAATGTAGTGTTTAAGTAGATTATTAATGTTAATTTGGTGAGAGTGGTGTGTTGTTATATATATGTCAAAAATAATAGATCTTCAGTGTGTAGTAATTAAAATCCTCACTCATCACTGTTGTATTATGTAAAATCTCATTAATTACTTTTGATACTAGGTAGCATAGATATTTTGTTGAAGTGCTTTGAAACATTTAACAGGGTCATAGAGAATTAAAGATATCAATTTATGTACCTATCAGCCAAAATATTAAAACCACCTACCTAATATGATGTAGGTCCTCCTCTTGCCACCAAAAGAGATCTCATCCGACGAGGCATATACTCAACAAGATGTTGGTAGGTGTCGCTTGATATTTGGTACCATGACTGGAACAGAAGATCCTGCAGTTCCTGTAAATTACATGGTTGGGGTGATGCCGCTCGAAACTGTTTCTCCAACTCAAACAAACAAATGCTTGATAGGATTCAAATTTGGGGGCCATGGCAATAAATGGAATTCCTCGTAATGTTCTAGGAGCCATTCCTGAACCTTCGCAGTGTGACATGGGGCATTGTCTTCTTGAAAGACACCATCTCTTCCAGGGAATATGGTCGCCATAAAGGGGTGTACTTGGTCAGCCACAATGTTCAGGTAGATGACAACTGTTAGAGTTTGCTTTACAGGGATAATTGGTCCAAGTGTTCCCCACAGTGCATCCAGGTGAGAAGGCTTCCATGGGTAAATGTCACACATAAGCTCGTCCGTCCACATGGTGTAACAGAAAATGGGATTTGTCTGCCATGCGACCCTCTTCCAGTCTTCTGTGGTCCAATGTCAATGATTGCGTGTCCACTGCAAGCATTGATGATGATGAACACTATGAGATGACAGCTGTTAGAGTTTGCTCTACAGGGATAATTGGTCCAAGTGTTCCCCACAGTGCATCCAGGTGAGAAGGCTTCCATGGGTAAATGTCACACATAAGCTCGTCCGTCCACATGGTGTAACAGAAAATGGGATTTGTCTGCCATGCGACCCTCTTCCAGTCTTCTGTGGTCCAATGTCAATGATTGCGTGTCCACTGCAAGCATTGATGATGATGAACACTATGAGATGACAGCTGTTAGAGTTTGCTCTACAGGGATAATTGGTCCAAGTGTTCCCCACAGTGCATCCAGGTGAGAAGGCTTCCATGGGTAAATGTCACACATAAGCTCGTCTGTCCAGATGGTGTAACAGAAAATGGGATTTATCTGCTGTGCGACCCTCTTCCAGTCTTCTGTGGTCCAATGTCAATGATTGCATGTCCACTGCAAGCATTGATGATGATGAACAGCTGTGAGCATAGGCACATGAATGGGTCTGCTGCTGTGGAGACCCATATCCAAGAGCTTACGATAAACTGTGTGTTCGAACACATTGGGTCCTTTGCCACAATTGAAATTGTGGGTAATGTCAGCCACAGTAGCCCTCCTGTTGCTATGGACAAGACAAGATAGCCTGTGCTGACCTCTGCCATCAATGAGGCATGGCTGGCTCGAAGTGTCACCTGTTTCGGGCCATCTTTGATAGGTACTAACTATTGCTGTTTTGGAGATGCTCTTACCAAGGCTTCTTGCTATAATGATCTGGTCTTTGTTGAAATCAGATAAATCCTGTGGTTTTCCCATGTTGAGACAAAACGAAATACTGTCTGTGACAGCTCTGAATCAGGTATTATATATATCATTCATGACTTTGGCACGTGACACTGATTTACTGCATGTGCACTTCTTTGCATAACTCGGAAGTGGTTTTAATGTATTGGCTGATCAATGTCTGTATATGTTCAGAAAGGGTAAAGTTGTGGTTGGGCATGAATAATTTTAGATTGTTAGTTGTGGTGTTTTAGTTTAGGTACATAGTTTTTTGTGGCTTATCCATTGGAATATTTAATCCCTGGGGCTTTTTTTTGAGTGTGGATTGGCAGTGTGATTTTGTGCATATTTGTGATTGTTTTTGCTTTTAATCCATTTTTGTTTTTAGGGTGTTTTATAAATTTTATGGAATTTCTTTTTGTAAGGCAGTGGTGGGGATAGAATTTTGGTTTCTAGGTGATGGAGAAAATTGGAATACTTTGAAGGATAGTTTTCTAAAAAAAAATGGTGGAATCAGTACCCCTTTCAGAATAATTACCATTCTAACTGATTATCTTCATTCATTGGATGAAAGAAGCTGTGGTCCCATGCACAGGAGGAGCCATAACTTGTACATATTAAAAAACATGTAGATGGCCTTGATAGGAGACTTCCATCTCTCTCCTAACAGTGGTTCAGTGGATCCCCTTTCTGAATTCTTTTGGTTCTTGTGACCTGGCCATTTAGCTCACTGTTAAAAACAAAAGTGCCACTCAGAGGTAAAACAACCAAAAATAACTCTGATAATGGTTGTAAACCATCATACACAGCAAGATTATCAGAGTCAGTTGAAGCTGTAAATGAGGTAAGTGCTGCATAGGGGGCACCTTTGACAACACAGTGCCTGTAGAATATATAAAAAAGGATTTTGTATTAGGCCACAAATAATTACTTTGAGCTGGTCCTGTAGATTAATCAAATGTTAATTACAGTATTTTAGAGATTATTCTTTAACTATTATGAGGTACTGTGTTTTTCTAATTTACTGTAACATACTTTTTAAGATTCTTGTAAATTTTGTCCACAAGTCTCTCAGTAGTCTTATAGAGGTCTATGAAGAGACAGACTGCCAAATACACTTCATTGCTTAGATTAATAATATTTTATAAAAAATATTGAAAAAAAGTAATTTTTTCCTTACAGGAACGAAGATTCTTTGCATTTCATAAGGAATAACTGAAACATCTGTAAACTTCAGTAAGAGATTTAGATAATCAAGGTGAGTGCCACAATTTCTATTAACAGGATATTGTAAGTTGAAGCAATATTTACTAGATGGTAAATTTGTGAGATTGGCTACAAAAAAAGGCAAAATCGTAGACTTTCCACAATTATAAATCTTGGCACTAATTAAAATGTGCTTTACATTTGAATTTCAATTGGGGTGTGTGTAGTGTGTCAGGTTCATAATCTGGAGTTTTTTTGGTTTGAGTTCTACCTGGGCCAGCTTTGAGATTTATCTCCACAAAACTCCCCACTCTGCTCTGTCAGTAGGGGACACTAAAGGTTTTGCTGAAGGAAGACTAAAAGGCTGCTACTGCTGTCGGACATAAAATAAAGTTTTGGCCCCTTTTGTGGGAACCATTGTGTTTTTTAACATGCACCCTGTGGTGCATGTTACTACAGGGTGCATGCACCCTGTTTTAAAGCAACCTTTGTGTTCTTTAACATGCACATTGTGGTGCATGTTAACATGGACCTCTTGTCCAACATAACCTCTCGTCAAGGACATCCATCGTTAACATGCACCACAGGGTGCATTTAATACTGGATGCCCTTGATGAGAGGTTACCATCTGTCTGCTAACAGCTGTCCAGTGGTCCCCTCCCCTTACCTTCTCTGAGCCCTTGGGATCCAGTGGTCCCCTCCCCTTACCTCTCTGAGCTCTTGTTACCTTGCTATTTAGCACACTGTGCAAAAATAAAGTGCTGCTCAGAGGTAAAACAAGCCAAATCCATCATTGACTTCTAAAGTTGTATGATTCAAATATTTAAGGATTCCCTATCCTTGGTTGATTCATGAATATGTAGTGACACTGAATATTCTTTCAGTTAGCTCAGTTGGTAGTGATCAGGCTCATATCTGTAGTACCTAGGTTCTACTGCCCTGCATTAAGAATTATCTCTGCTAATCCCCACCTTGCCCAGAAGTAAAATAACCCAAGATCCAATTAGACATTTTCTCTGTTAGGTAGAGTTTCAAGGATTTTTATTAATACACCCAGTTCTGTTTTTACACAATTTATTTTGATCTAACATGGTGCAAATGACACCTTTTTAAAAATCTCCATTGGAATTTATTTCTGAAAAAATATTCCTATTCAAGAAAAAATTCCTAGAATTTACATTTATAACAAGATGCTGCTTTTATGGCCACGTTTTCGAAGTAGTTTTAACTTTGAAAATGTATTATAGATACACATTTTGTGCACTAAAATCCTGAAAATAAAAACTACACTAACATAACTACACAACAGGTTTTCTCTATTTATTCTCTATTTTATGGAAAAATTGTACAAAACCTACTTCATTCGAAATAAAGTGGCAACATTGAGTTCCAGGAATTCCCCTCAATTTTATCTTCAATACATACATTAGTCTTGGTCCCTCATTTTGTGTTTAGATGTTTAATAGAAGAAATCAAAAAAAATTTTGTTTTTTGAAGTCTTGTGTGTGTAATATAAATTTATTAAATTTTGCTGATAGGAAATTTGCAATTTTCCATCATCTGATTTATTAACTGCAATTCAAATATTTTTTGTAAGCCTTACACGATGTAGGATAATTCAACTATACAAAAGCAGAAAAGGAAAGCTATCTCTTTGGATACTAAGATCCAAATTTTAGATCGTCTTGCAACTGAAGAATGTTCAGCATCCATACCTAAATATTTTGGTTTGAATGAAGCCACTGTAAGAACCATCAAGAAAAATGAAGATGCTATTAGAAAATCTGTGCTTTCTGGAACAAAATTGAGCGCTAAGTTATCATACACGAGAGATATTGTAAAAGTGAAGATGGAAAAGGCACTACTAATGTGGATAGAAGATAATTTGCAAAAAATACATTTAGATGGAAATATCAAACAGATGACATTACGAATATATAAGCAGATACAAGAAATGGAACCAACCACATCAGCTCAGTTAAACAAATATTATGAATTTTCTGCAAGTACAGGTTGGCTTGCAGGATTTCTTCAAAGACACGCGTTTCATAACGTAAAGATAAAAGGTGAAGTTGCTTCTGCAGATGAGCCGGCTGCTAAAGAATTTTGTCCAAAATCGGCCCAAATCATTGAAGATGGTGGATACACTATTGATCAAGTTTGGAATGCAGATGAAACTGGCCTTTTTTTGAAAAAAAAAATGCCTACGTAGCACCTACGTAGCACAATCACAAGAAACTATTGTTGGCTTTAAAGCAGCTAAGGATCACATGACCTTTCTATTTTGCAGCAACGCTTCAGGAGATCTTATGTTAAAACCGCTGCTCATCAATTGATCCCTAAAACCATGGTCAATGAAAGGTATAGATTTGAATAAATTGCCAGCATATTGGATGGCAAACAAAAAAGCCTGGGCTGCAAAAAAAAAATTTAATGAATGGTTCCATAAATGTTATGTTCCAAAAGTTAAATGCTATTTGAAAGAAAGAAAAACATCGAATTTAAAGTTCTATTGATTATAGACAATGCCCCTAGCCATCCTGTTTTGGAACACCCAAATGTGCAATTTTGTTTTCTGCTGCCTAATATGACATCCTTAACACAACCACCAGACCAGGGTATAAATGCCATATTTAAAACTTACTACATAAGACAAACATTCCAATACATTTTGGATAAACTAGATAAGGATAAAACACTATCAGTTATTGATGTGTGGAAGAAATTTTCTATTTTAGATTGTATCAAACATGCTGGATTGACATTATCAGAATTAAAACCATCAACTTTAAATGCATGTTGGAAAGCTATTTGGCCAGAATGTGTAAAAAGCAAAGATCCTGTACCCTAAAAATATGATTAAATATCCTAATATCATCACTTTAGCACATGCTGTTGGTGGGGAAGAATTCGATGATTTATCGTTTGCAGATATTGATAAATTGCTGATTGACAAAGCTTTTAGTGAATATGGAATAACAGAAGTTGCCCTTGAGACTCCTGACGAAAAAGAAAAAAGTGATGGTGATGAAGAGGTTCCACTCACTGCAGGTTTAATTAAAGAAGGGTTTCAAATGGTTAGTAATTTCTCACACATGATCCCATTGTTGAACGAGCTGATCAGTTTAAACTTGAACTGAAGTCATGTATAGTGCGTTATTAAGAATTATACAAAGATCTAGTCAAAGCAGGATCTCAACGATTGATTACAAAGTTTATTGTCAAAACTAATCAAACTTCAGAATCACTGGAAACAAGTGATAGTTTGG
This sequence comes from Ryuthela nishihirai, assembly GCA_038380435.1. Taxonomy (NCBI): domain Eukaryota; kingdom Metazoa; phylum Arthropoda; class Arachnida; order Araneae; family Heptathelidae; genus Ryuthela; species Ryuthela nishihirai. Next base: position 111,363,559 of record JAWZYU010000003.1, on the reverse strand, counting down.
TTCCCCATGCCACAGAGAGCATTTCACTAGTGGAGTATGAACACAACGCCAAAATGTTTCAAGCGATGAAAGTGATTTAATTCTAGTCTTATGCAAACAAATGCATCAATTGTCAGAAATTGACAACGAATAAAATCTAGTTAATAAGCATATGCAAGTCATTTTTTTTGCACTTTTGTATTCTTGAATTAGTGACATATTTTCTTTATGAAGGATAATTTACTCTATATATGTACATATAATTATCTTTATAAGTTTATAAAATAAATGTGTTTAAATGAATAAAAATCAAATAAAGATTTAATTAAAGATTTTGATATGATTTGTTTGAAAACAACTTATTATTTATACTGAGTTTTCACCTCTGGAACCAATCTATCTTTTCATATGCACTGTATTTTTTTTTTACACTTTTTTTGCATGGCTTTTTTGGGAACCTATCTACCATGTGAAAACAGAAATGGGTGTACTTAAATCTTTCATATATTTAGTTTTTTTCCACAAAATTTTAGTTATTTATGCAACTGTATATGCTGCCATGTGCTTAGGTTTTGGGCAAACTCATAATGATCAGCCATCATGTTTGAGAAATTATGCAACAACTGTTAGACACTATTCTGCTCTATAGAAATGAAAATGATGGGCATTCGGGAGAAGTTTTATAACCTACGGCATTCTCCTTATCAACAGTTTCCATTTGAATGTACTTGTTACAATTGGCCAGAGGTTTGGAAAGATAATGATGAATAGTTGTTTTGAAAATTCTGCAAACTGACTGACTAAAAAATAACAAGCAAAAGGCAATATAGTAGAATGGTTCTAGTAGAAGATACTAAAAACACTAATTGTATAATTAATATTTTCTGTTGTTTTAATAGATTCAGTGATATGAAATATTAACTATGCTAATTTTTATTGACCATTTGAGTGCTTAATCTTGTGCTACTTAGAATTTTGATAAACATTCATGTAATGAAACTGGTAAAGATTTTGAAGAGTTATTAGTAATTTATAGTAAACAAGAGGGAAATTAATGAATATAAATAAACTGAAAAATAAGAATCTCACAATTCTATCAGTATGTAGAATTCAGATGTTTGTGAACTCAAGTTTGAAGGAATTACCTTTTGCTTAGGCTCTAACTCATGTTTGGGTTAAGTGTTGCTAGATGTGATAAGGCAAAAATCCATTATTCAGAGCTAAAGAGCTCTGAGCATTATGCATTGCTTGAGATTCTGAGCACCTCTCTCTGTTCCACTAAGAGTTGAATCTTTTGCATTTTTAGCTATTTTTAGTTTGCTTTTTGCTTTATAGCAGAAAGGTGTTACATTTACGAAAGTAGCTACAACTGGGGAAAAATTTTGACCTCTTATATCAATACATAAAGCTAACTGATATTTTTAACATGTTTATACATGTAATTATACATCTATATATTAACTCTTCAGGTAGATACACAATTAAAAAGATCTCGCTCAAAAATTAATTAATTTAAAATTCTGTAGAGCACAAATTATCAAAATTGTTTTTAACCAGCTCCAAATCTGAAGAAAATTATAAAAATGGAAAGAGACATATTTAGCCTCCTTCAAAAATTGGGTGTATACAGATTTCCTGTGTATTTGCCAGATAATTCCATTGTCTACTATATCAGAAAAACCATATGTTCACTATAGGAGAGATTCACAGAGCATCAGATAGATGCCAGCCAAAACAAGCTAACTAATTGCCGCTGTCGAACAATACAAAATGCAGCAACCATAGACTGGGAGCATGCCACACTGCTAGCATGTGCATCCATTTACTATGGAACCATAGTCCATGAGGCTACTGAAATAATCACCTTGCCTGTCCCTACCTGCAACCGAGACACTGGAATCACCCTTCACATGTGGAAAGAAGCTCTTAACAGCCTTAATTGTCACCACATAGTGTCACTTCACTCAAGAAGGAGTGCTGTCCTTTCTCCAAAAAACTTCTGACTTTTTTCCTAAAAACTTTTAACATGCAAATGGTTTGAAGGATAAATTTAAAAATTGTATTGCTCAATTAAAGAGGATTTTGATTTATTTTTACATTAGATGTTTCTAATTTTTACTACCTTTCCTCGTTTACTTCAGAGTGGCACTTTTGTGCACATAGTGGACTAAATGGCCAAGTCATAAGGACCCCAGTGGCTCAGAGAAGGTTGGGGGAAGGGGACTTACTGAATAGTTGTTCGGAGACAAAGAAATCTCCTGTCAAGAGCATCCAGCATGTCTTTTAGCTTGCACAGGATATGGCTCTCCTGTACATGGGGTCATAGTTTTATGTTACATCTGGCAGATGTCACCTTCCCAATTCCCTCATGTCCCTTTTTTGACCAATGGCTGCGTAGATGTTTAGCTGAGGTAAATCTCTATACTGTCACAGTTGGGTCTCAAACCTGGGCAATGCATATTTGGAGCCTGGTGTACTACCAACTGAGTGAATCTCTTCCTCATTAAGATCGGAGTAAATAGGCTGATATCAGTTTAACTGTGTGATTCGTTATGTGCACATCAAGATCATTTTGGGCATTGTCAGGGCATGTAGATTTTCAAATTAACACTTTGACAAAGTGTGAAATTTGATGAAAGCCAGAAATTAGTTTTAGCTGGCAGCTTTTCATTGTTAATGAAGGAAAGTGCTTTAATTTGACTGCAAACCTGATGATTATGGAAATACATAGATTCACTTATCCCATCCACAGTGTGTTAACCCTTTCAGGACCATAAGGTTTCTAAGAGTAAATATTAGTATGTAACTGTTTATTTTAGTTTGTTTAGACATATAATATAAGAAAAATACATAACAATGTGTAGTTTTTTTGGAATTTTATGGGAAATATTTTTCCTAATGGACTATAAAGGTAACACAAATTATAGTTAGGCTTATTATGCAATGTCTTTTATTTATTGGTTTATTATAACAAAATGTTAACTAAAATAATACAAAATTATGAAATAAAATTACTATACAAAATGATGTGCTAATCAGATATTTCGCAGAATATCATAATATTCTGCGAAGCAATTTCTTTTGGTAGTGAGGCAAAGATGGACATTGCACATAGTACATATATTATGCTTCCTGACAGTTCTTTTTTTGTTTTCTAAACGTTCCCGTTTACGTAATTGCATTCGGCATACGTTCTATTTTGACATTCTGTATAAAAAATGCAGATAAGGTTATAATTAAATACGACAATCACCAATTTTAAAATGGGAAAAATGTTTCCCTTAGTCGTGAAGGGGTTAATCTAGGTAGATTTATTGCAAATTGATTATCAGTCAATGTATATGTTCTTTAGTGTGTTTATTTTTGTGGTAATTAAATATAAAAATAATGAATGATTCCTTGAGAGTTCAGTTGCCATCAAGGCTGACAATAGACTATTTCTAAAATACACCATAAACAAAATCTGTGAAGGTGAGACCTCAGAAGAAAGACAATATACATCAAAAATAAACCATCCATTCCTTGTTCAGGACATGAACTCAGGTGTCTTTTGCCCAGAAGAAAGAGCTATTATCTTGATTATAATTAATGACTGCAGCTTTTAAAATTTTGGGCATTTTGAGTATTTTTTTAAATATATAATAAGGATAAAAGTTCTGAACTATAATTTATATTGTAATCTTATAAGGCTAAATAACTATAAAAAATATGTATATTACAGTAGAACCTTGATTATTTGACTTAAAGTAGACTGACAGGTGGTCGGATAACTGAAAGTGTTGGATAATAATGAATAAAATTAAAAATATGATGCAAATATCTACACAATTCAGTTCATTACAAACTGTATTTATAAAACAGTAGCATATAAATAATATTTAGTTGATAACATCATCAAAAAGAAATGCAAAACTAAACTTTTATAACTGAAAAAGTTATACATATGTGATAATATCTTTCATGCATTCTACATTCCAAATAAGCATGACTCACATCCCTGACTGTTTTTTGTAAGTGCTGAAGTCAGATAGCACAGAATAGTGGGTAATCAAGATTATACTGTACTGTAGAAGTCATTTCATGCCTAAAAGCAAAAAAAATCTAAGCAGTCATTTTGACCTCCATCACAAAAACAGTTGTGCTAAATATTTGACTAGAGTGGGGGGTTTAAAGATCAAGTGTGAGAATATTTATTTCAGGTTCAGAGGCCAGAGGTTGATAAATAAATATTTTAATTTTTTGGTTACTATGTTTATCACTTATAAGGTTAGTACGCTATAACCTTAATAGTTAGTGTCACTAACTATTAAAGTTTGTACGCTAAAATCTTAGTAGTTAGTGTACCTAACTACTAAGACTAACTTTGTATGTCATATGAGAAACCTGGACAAGTCTAATATAGCTTATAGGTTATCTCCTTTGTGTATCTTCTTCCTGTTACAAAAATTTAAAAATACAGCCTGTTTCACAATAGAAAACATTGTTAATAAATTATCATTGTCAACTTTATGATAAACTTTTTTTTTTGCAGAATCCCCCCCCCCCTCTCTTTAGTGCTACTTTGCATTAAAAATGGCCAGTGCAAGCAGTGAAGATTTGATTTCTGAAAAAATTATTGCATGCAAGAAAGAAGATGAAACTCAACAGGATGTTAAAGATGATTTGGAAGAGGCAAAAGAAATCAATTTATCTCACCAAGAAGCTTTGGCTTTTGTTGATGATGGTATTTTGGATATTATACATTCTGATCCTCTCCTTAATTTTCTTCCTCCTGGAGTCACTCTAGAAGAACTTAATTCACTCTTAGCTCTAGAACATGGAAGAGCGATATCTGTAGTAGTGAAAAGAGCTGATGAAGAATCTTATTCAATTGTTGTTGAGCAAAAGGCTACAGTTATGGATTTGAAAAAAGCTATTCAGCGTCATGTTACCCTTAAACAAGTAAGTGTCAATGCCATAGTACTTTAAACATTGATGACATAACCATTCTGTTTTATATTGAAATTGCATTAGATTTAAAATTAAAATTAAAAATACATCCTTTTAATGCTGCGTGATTAAATTTTTAGTTATTAAAAAGTTAGTTATTGTAAAAATACTGTCTGCATTAAAATTTTGAAAAATTCTATAAATACCATTAAAATATTTACTAGTTAAATAACTTAGATATTAAAATGTTAAATGGACAGTTAGTAAGTATTGAGTTAAGAATAGACTCTTGAACTCATTGAATAACAAGATAGCTATTATCTATTAATTGCTGTAATAAATATACTGACAAGTAAGTGTCCATTGTGAAAGAATTCATATTGAAGCATTCTAGCTGATATAAGTTATGCATGTTAGCACATATATATGCAACCCATCAGTTGAAACCTTCATGCATGTATAACTATTCTGTTGTTTGTAGTGCTAGTTATTCCCAAACCATTAAGTTTGCTTACCTACAAGAGATGTTCTCCATTGCAATTACCAATGCCAAAGTGTCTATCACTCCTGCCTAAATATTAGAATCCTAGCGATTTCAATATTAAATATTGAAATTGCTAGAGTAATATCGCCTTTTTTGCCTTTTTTTTTGACAGAATCTAAAGTGTCTTGGAAGTTCTCTATTAAACCTATTTTTCTCATTCTCATTAGAGCCCTTGGAAGGGGACTAACAACATATTACATTCCAGTCTTGAATCCCCTTTTAAATTTATCTGTAAAAATATTTCATCAGTTACTTCATATCCTAAAAGAACCTCACTGGTATTTCTACTAGGAAACAAAGCTTATGAATTCACAGCTCATCATTGATTTAATGAATATTTATCCACTTAGCAAGCTGTTTTTTAAGTAACAGGAGAAGATGGTGTAGAGGAAAAATTGTCTTGAGCCGGGTGGGATCTGAACCCATGACCTGACATGTCATCAGGAGGTCATGGGTTCAGATCCTACCTGGCTCAAGATAATTTTTTCCTCTACACCCATCTTCTCTTGTTACTTAAAAGGGTAAGAGGCTGTACCTTGGCGACAGACTCAATGAGACATGCATGATGCAGTGCCACACAGGTCCAGCCCTTGGTGTTATGGTATGGGGTGCCATTGGACTCCATTCATGCACGCACCTTGTATGCATTACCAGTACTTTGAACGGCTAGTGTTTCATTACTGAGGTGTTGGAGCCTGTGATCTTACCTTATCTTCAAGGGCTCTCTGGTCTCATTTACCAGCAGGATAATGCCCAACCACATGTGGCATGCATCGTTCAACAATTCTTGGAGCGCCACCAGGTGACACTTCTGCCTTAGCCTGTGTATTAACTGGATATGTCCCCATTGAACATGTCTGATCCATGATCTCAGGATGACTAGTACACCAGCAGCTGCTACAACAGATGAACTTTGGCTATGTATCGAAACTGCATGGACTGACATTCCCCAAACACACATCTGACGTTTCATCCTCTCAATTCCGAACTGTGTAGCAACGATTATTGCCGCTAATGTTGGCTACACAAGATATAAATTTGATTTCTTTGTATTCCACAAGTCTAACCAAGTTGTATTTGTAATCATTTGATCCTTGTAACATAAGCTATGCATTCACTAACCATTATTTAACACATGGCTTTGATATATCTCATCTTTCCTGGCTTTACACTTTTAATGGCCAGCATTGTAGTTATGCTTTACTTATTCTTGCTTTAAATAAAATGCAGTCTGCTATATAGTGATAAAACTGATTCGACTCCTATATGATTGCTTAAAATAAAATGCAGCATACTATATATTGAGAATATATTGACTCTTATATGATTTTTGATATCTCTGGTGTATGAAGTTATTTGTGTGATATTATTGTGATATGTATTGATGTTATAAGTCAACAGAGGTATGTGCAACAGGAAGAGGAAAAATTTATGGGGAATATTGTATTTTAAGGTTTCTGCAAACCTTTTGTGCAAAATATTAGCTCTGGATCTTATGCTGCGAACTTTTTTGTTTCATATTGCAATTAAGTGTCAGACAGTACTTGAGTCATAGCTAATTCAAAATTTTCAAAGTACAGCATATGCCTTAGTTGCACTCAGCCCTTTAAGTGCTGCAAACTGTAGAAATGCAGACATTAAGGCATACTTTTGCTCCAGTGAAAATGGGAATAGCAAAAGCCTTACTAAGACTACCCCTAAAAAGTTCCCTTCAGAATAAATAATAATTTTGATTAGTAAGCTGTTACATTTCGGTTCAATTCCTAAGATTGCCCACTTATTAAACCTCGAGCTTCTTTCAGCAAGCAAATATGAAAGCAGGCTGTATAAAACTTTAAGAGAAATTTCAGATTGATTATCAGTGAGAAATAATAAAAAAAGTTGAAATTTGAAAAATGAAATAGGTTGAAATTGTAATTGGTATTACTGAAACTAAGAGGACTGTACAATTTGAGGTTTTGGGGAGTGGAACTGGAATTTATGACCTCCCAAAAAAGAATTTACCCAAGAGTAAGTATTAGTCTTGCAAAAAGGCAAAGCATTAATCTTTTATCCTACCCAGATGCATTTTTTGGCTACCATAAATGAATTGACATGCATCTGCAGTTTGCCTTAACTGGTCTTGGATGTTCCTGCTACATAGACAAAAGAATTTGCTAATTGAGCAATGCATTTCACTGGGTGGTTCTTTGGGCCATAGGGCACTAACCAATGTTTATCATTTTTACCATATTTTTGCTTTCATTCCATTGCATCTTGTTTTTGCAGATGAATAAAGTATATTTTAGTCAAAACGTTTTAGAAGGATGCAGTGGTTAAATATTGCAATTGTATATAAAATGTTTTAAAAATGAGAGAGAGACAAAAGTTATTTAATTTCTTTATACTTTTTCTGAAATACTAGCAAACCTCATTTAGTGCTACCTCAATGCTGTTTCAATATATCATTTTTTTAAAAGTACAGTGGGCCTTCGTTATAGCGCTGCTCGCTATACTGCACACTCGGTTATAGCGCGGGCGATGTTTGTGATAAGTTCAAACATGTTTATACAGGTCCATGCGGCGTTAGAGAGTATTGCATTTTATTGTTACTGCGTATTGAGTAATTGTGTATGTATTGAGTTCCTGCATGTATTTTGAATAGTGTTTAATTATTGTATGCCTGATGAGTAAAAGAAAAGCTTACAGTGTGAAATTTATTGTCACCACCGTGCCGCTCGGTATAATGCGGTTCACCTTATAACGCGGGTGTTGTTTCCCGCCCGACATGCGCGTTATATCGGGGGTCCACTGTAATTTATTTTATTTTCTTATGATAGCCTGCCAGAAGAGTTGATAAGGTATCCATTAATGTTATTAAAACAAAAAATGTACCATACTAAAATATGACATAAGTCTAATATAACACACAATAACAACTTAAAATTTCTTATGTGTCTACTCCTGCGAAATTGGAGCATGCATGAAAGCCAAATAACTAATGGCAATAATAACATAAGTGTTTCAACTGAACATAGTACTGAATGGAAGCCTTTCTATCTGTAGAGCTTCTGAGTGAGGGGTTGATTGCCTGATCTGCTGGCGACGAGAAAGCTGATTTGCTGGCCATGCATGTCAAGATAACTTGATAAACAAGATAACTGATGATACAAGATGCAATTAAAAATTTGGCTGAGAACAATCCTGATTTCAAAATATTTTGTTGTGTAAAACATACAGTATTAAATGCTTTATCACCTTATACTGAATTGCTAAAATAGAAACAGAATAGCAAAAAGCAATCAACTTTGATAATTTTCTCAAGACCTCTGGTCAGTATACTGATGAAATAATAAAATGCACAATTTTTAAATAAAAAAATGTGTTGTTATACCAATTTAATGGCATTTTCAAACTGTGTTTAAAAATTAATAAATCATATTTGCGTCGAAAAATTTTCTTTCAGAATACTACTATATAGTGTACATGAAACCTCGTTTAATGCTGTTTTATTTAATGCTCAGATTTCAGGAGCTTGTCCTGAGTTCTAAATGAGGTATACTTGTATAACATATGTATTTCCTTTTAAGAAATATATACAGGGTGATTCAAAACTCATCGTTCAAATTTCGTGGGGAGGTAGGGAATACGTCAAGAAACCGATTTCACATAGGAAAGTATGTCCGCAAACGTCATCTACATGAACAAAATGGACAAGTAAAGTGAACACAAGGAAACAGTACAGTTAAGTGGTAACGAATGTGACTTTTATTCCAACAAGGTAAAGATACATATCCGCTAGCTCTTGATGCGTAAAACGATTCATCTTATCACTAGTAAGTCAGCTCGTACACTGATGACAGCGGGAGTAGTCGGGCTAGCTGTACACTGGTTGGGTACACACAGCGCCCTCTACATACGCATGCGTACATTTGCGGACATACTTTCTTATGTGAAATCGGTTTCCTGACGTATTCCCTACCTCCCCACGAAATTTGAACGATAAGTTTTGAATCACCCTGTATAAGTTATACAAACGTGATAGAATGTTGAAAAAAATGAAAAAAACTTCAATATTGATTGTTTAGAGCAGAGGGGGGGGGGGTTAGAAATTTGTGAGGGAGTTTTAGCAAGTTTGCGTTAATGGTATCTATTCAACTAGTTTTGTACAGGAAATATTATTTAATTTGCAAGAAAATGATAGAAAAATAATACTTGGTTAAAGGGGGCATTCTGCCCAAAAAGTTTGGGACCCACTTGTTTAGAGCAACACTTATTAAAGGGTTAGCATTTAGTTAAAGGTATCTCCACTCCTATTAATGTGGCCTAATGAGTCTTAGCTACTTCTTTGGTAGTCTGCATCATAAGGCATGTCCAATGATGCCTTTAGAGAAATAAGTAAATGGTAGAAAATAGCTGCATAGAGTTAGTCTCAGTGGATCACTAGTTTTGTGTCTGGATTATGCTAAAAATCTTTTCATATTTTTCACACCTTTGGTGAATATGGAGCGCTCATTTTCAAAAAGATGAAGTTCCATGTTAGTGTACCTGAGAATAAGACCAGCAGGAATGTCTTTGTGTAAGTGTTTTTGAGAGAAACCAGGACAAGCTAGTAAAACTTTTAGGTTATCTCCATCCTTTATTTAAAAAATTAAATTATACTTGTATATAGTTGGTGAGACGTGCTGTTTTTGGCCCAACTGAACAATGGAATTGCTAAGGAATTAGCTTTATTTTGTTATGGAATTGTTAAGGAATAATATTTTAAACTATTACTTTGCTTTGAAATAGTTAAGAAAAATTCAGTGCATCCAAATTCAACGAGAGAGAATGCCATGTGAAATGTTACAAGTATAGATCACTAACAGAACCAAAATTTTAGAGTAGTGAACAGGACAATACAAGGTGTAAAAGTGGGGAGAGGAAGAGGCACAGAATCTCAAAAAGATCAATTGTTTGGCGGCAGAATGGCTTTGCCTGAAAACCAATATATTAATTTCACAACTAACTTTGAACAGGGTCATAGTGACGCATTGAACTAATAGCTAAATCCCCAAAATTTTTATTTGATATTTTATGTTTAAATTGTTTTTTCATATTTTTGCATTCTCTGTACCAGTGGTTCTCGACCTTTTATGCTTCACGTACCCCTTGGAAATGTGTATGTAACTGACGTACCCCTTGTATAGCTGGATAAAACTATAGTTATAGTATAACGATGGGAATAAAGCATAAATATATATACATACATTAAATTTGCATTCATAAATTATATATATCGATAAACTAAAAAATGACATAAACAACTTAACAAATCTTATAAAATTATAAACATTTTACTGGGTAATCAGTGAAATGATTGCGCTTGTTTACGCTTGCGCAGTTCATCAATGGTTGGGGTTATCTTGCTAAGGTAGAGTCGCAAGTCATCTTCAACATCCAGCCTGTTCCTATATTTATTTTTTAAAGCAGTTAAAGATGAAAAACCAGTTTTACATGAATAAGTTGTTATGGAAGGAGCAAATATTTGACTGCAATTCTTGACAAAGACGGATATTCCTTCTCCACTCCAATCGAAAAACTAATGAATGACTTTTTGGAATGAATGCTTTTTAAAATATTGTCCCCAGATATCTCAATCAACTCTTTATTGGACAATGCAAGATCTAGCGACTTTTCAGCTCTCACGGCGTACCCAAAATATTTTACCGCTTTCCCCACGTTGAAAACCCCCTACTCTCTGCAATAGAACATTTTGAAGTGCTTCTTATAAGGGTATAATCATGTATTTGTCTTTTAAATATTTATTGTTATGACCAATCTTTTGTGAAGTACATAAAAAAATCAATACGAGTGTAACTTTAATATTTAAGCATTAAAAAAAATTGCGTAGTAAATATTTTGGCAGATTTCTTTGTTCATTTTAAATATCAACTTGTTAGATTTGTTTCTGTAAATAAAATCGATTTATCCAGGGTTACATTTAATCTAAAATCATTTTCTTTAATGAACAGTTGCTTTCATAATTGCAATCTAAGTTATTTGCCAGAAGTAGCAGATTTTGCCACTTGATTTGAAAATAAGAAACTAAATGTGCTCCATGTTCCAAATTTTGATTGTTGTTTATTATTGTTAAAGAAAATAAAAAAAAATGTTAAGATAGTTGATGATTCATAAATAATCATTATTTTCTACTCAATATGGACAAAGTGTTCTCTGAATTTTAATGTGGAGTAAACCTATTTTAATAACCGCAATATTTCTTTGTTTGGTTAACTATTTTTCAGCTGTGCTGTATTTAATAACATTGTTTCCTCAAAATAATTAAAATTTCAAAATTTTCATTCAACAGAAAAGGCAGGGCTGTAATAGGACCATTAGCTGGAGGTATGTGTGGAAAACTTATTGGCTGTATTATGATGGTCAGAAGCTCGTGCAAGATAATAAGCCTTTGAAAGACTATGGAATTAGAAACAATTCTGAATTGACTTTCATGAAACGATTAAAAATGCGATAACATGTATCTGTCTAACTGTAAATAATTGAAAGTTTTATTAAATGCCAAATGTAATTTTTTCTCTTTGATAATAAAATATTGGTTGTGCAATTATTTTTAACTTTGAAATAGTTAATTCATAATTAGTTTGATTTGGTTGGTTGAGCAACACTGAGCAGCACTTTTTTTACACACCATGGACTAAATGGCAGGTCACTTAGGCCCCTGAAGGTTGGGGAAGGGGACCCACTGAAATAATTGACAACTGTTTCATTGGGTCCTCTACGGATGGTAGCTCCCGTCAAGTCTGTCCAGCGTGTTTAACGTGCGTAGGGTATGGCTTTCCCTCGCACGGGCCACGGCTTAATGTCCCATCCGACTGACGGCGGCCTTTCCAAGCCCATTGTCGTTCAATATTGACCGTGGGCAGGGCGGGGAGTTTTGCGGAGATAATGCTAACCCAGCTGGGACTCGAACCTGGAATTGCAGATTACGAGCATGGCATGCTACCGACTGACCCCCACCCTAAAAATGAATAGTTTGATGCACTTTTAAATCGTATGCACAAATCATCACCAAATATGCTACACATTTAATATTTTCATGTAATATGATATTAAATTTTGTGTAATTCCTTGAAATTTTAAGCTATAAATCTTTGTTTAACTGGCTAGAAAAAAAGAATATAATGAGCTGTGATCATAACATATTTATACGATGTTATTGACCTTTTCCATATATTGAAATAGTGATTTTTCACTCCCTAAGGGGTTTAGAGAAATTAGCAGAAATATCATCCCCTAAAAAATTGTCGGTTATCCCATAAATTTAGAAGTAATCCCCATTGTCTGAGTCATGCAGAAAAAGTGGCAAAATGCTCATTGTAGTGAAGTCCCAAGTAAAAGTGAACCTCAATCAATTTTCGATTTATCTCTGATAATACCTGTTCTGCGCTCAGTAGAAGAGAGACCATTGGGCTTGAAAAGGCCATTATCCGTCAGATGGAACATTAAGCTGTCTCTTTATCCTGAACACAGGCTAAAGAGTTTAAAAGTAACGCATTTATAGGAAGAAGCCAAGTTCAATGTTCCTTATCCTGAACACAGGCTAAAGAGTTCAAAAGTAAGGTATTTATAGGAAGAAGCCAACTTAATGTTCAGCAGAAGGTATGGAATATTTGGACTGAGAACCGTGAAGTGCAGTAGTGCACTTGAATTAAACATCTAAGAAAGTTGAAGTTTAGCCAAGAAAATCGAGAAGGAAAGAGCACAGTTTATAACCCTGAAAGTACATTAAGCTGATTTAGAAACACGTTCCGTGGCAGAGTGGTAAGCGGGCATGGCTACTGATCAAGGGGGCCTAGGTTACCGCCATCCTCACTAGACCTAGTGCTATGGCATATTAAACTGGCAGGCTCTTGTCAGAACTCTGACAAGCAGTTGCTTGAGGGAGTATTTCTTTTAACTAGGCCCAAATCTAGAAAAAAATTCGGAAGGGTGTGTATGTGCGCATACATAAAATTGAGTCGGAATGAATCAACGCTGTTCTGAATGAACTTTTTGACACTGTTAGTTAGCTTTAACAAATTTCTTGGGAAATACGGTTAATATATAAGCTGAATGAACAAATTATTATATATACCTAAATAACCTGTTTCTCTTCTTGCCCTCCAACAGCAGCCAGTTGTCTTGGTAAGGACTCGATGGGGTGTCGAAAACACGGTGGTATTGCCCCCTATGAAGCAAGGATAGCTTGTTGTAGAGTATCCACAGTTGCTGGTTAGCGGGCTTGAACAGATCTTTCCAATTTGTCCCACAAATTCTCAATGGAATTGAGGGGACTGCATGGTCCCCTCAACCCCATTGAGTAAGGGGGTTGAGGGGACCATGCAGTGCAAATCTGCATGGTCCCCTCAACCCCCTTACTCAATACCTCAAGATTTGAGGGGGTGGATGCCATGCAAATCTACCCCCTCAAATCCAGTGGTAAACTCGCTTGAATGCTCCTGGAGCCAATTGGTCGCCATGCAGTGTGATGTTTAGTTGAAAGATGGTGTGGAAAGAGAATCGTTACAAATGGGTGTAGATGGACGACAAGGATGTTCACATACCTTGTGCCGGTGACAGAGATCTCGATATTATGAGGGGCCCAAGGAAGCCCATGTAAACGCACCCCAAACTGTTACACTACCTCCATCTGCTTGCATGGATTGGGTAGTTTTACCTCTGAGCGGCACTTTTTTGCACACCATGGGCTAAATGGCCAGGTCACATGGACCCTGAAGGCTCAGAAAAGGTTGGGGGAGGGAACCCACTGGAACAGCTGTTGGGAGACAGATGGTAGCCTCCCGTCAAGGCCATCCAGCGTGTTCTTTAACGTGCACAGGGTATGGCTCTCCAGCACACGGGGCCACGGCTTAACGTCAGGGCGGGGAGTTTTTGCGGAGATAAATCTCAACGCTGACCCAGCTGGGACTCGAACCTGGGAACTACAGATTACGAGCCTGGCGCGCTACCGACTGAGCCACCCCCGCCCCTCTGCTTGCATGACCCCAACTTGGCAAACGGGGTCTATCGCGTTATGTGGTTTACACCACACAATCGGCGTGATAGAGGTGAAACGGTGATTCATCAGACCAGATGACGTGTTTCCAGTCGCCCGCACTCCAGTTGTGATAGGCCTTTACCAACTGCAGCCTAATCTTTTGGTGCCTTGCAGTCAACAAGGGGACACGATGTGGACATCAACTGCCATAGTCTATTTTTTTCCATGGTACAACGCATAGACTTTGTGCATAAGCTTGTGAATGTACCCTCATTCAATTCTGATGTTATCTGCTGCACAGTAGTCATGCGATTCCTTGTAACGATGTGGGATAGTCTGTGCACACCTCGACAGTCAATTGCATGCTTACATCCGCATTTTCCTCGCTGGTTGTAAGTTTTGCATTTCATGCAGTCTTGGTTTACACATGCAACAGTCTGACGTGGAAATCCTACAGCTCAGCAGTTGCGGTGATTGAACAACTGACCTTCCTTCCACCTACTATCCGACCACTGTCAAACTCGCTTACGTTGCTGCCTTTACCGACGATTTCTTCTCTGTGACGTTTCCAATGTGTAGAGACTTGCTAATTTATAGGAATTGCACTGGATGCGATATTTCTGCTTTGCATATCGTTGCAGCTGCTTGAGGGGGTATTTATTTTTATTTTATTTATTGGGGTGTATATAATAATTTGCCCATTCAGTTATAATGCCTCAGAGGGCATACTTCCTCCACTTGTCCGGCCCCGTTTGTAACGATGCTTAAGCCAACAGCAGTCTTCACAAGTAAGCAAAAAACGTTAATGATGAGGTGAAACTCCTGAAAGCACTAAAATTTTAGCAGAATTTTTAACAGTTTGTAAAGCAGAAGCTAGACCTAAGTAACAAGAGTTTGGGCAATGATTATAGCCCACCATTATTTCTTACAAAGCTAAGGAATTTTTTGTTTACATAGCTACATAAAGGCAAACTTTGCCTTAAAATTATTATAAGACAGATATATATTTTTCAACATTACTCGGAAATGCGTTATTTTCCGAAGGAAGCGACATCTATTGCGTAAATTCAGTAAATGCTAAACTTACCAAAAGATGGCAGCACTGTGCCGTTCGCTTTCATTTTACGAGTTTAACGCAACGATTTTAGTATGCTCCGAAATAGATTTTAATATCAACGGATAAAGCAAATCCATTAAATGAACAAATGTTGCTAAAAGTACAATTTAAAAGTTCAGAAATTGGTGCAATCAAATTGATTCAAGGCACATTTACTTTGTTTCAGTTTTATACATGACACTTTCGTAACTTTAAAGCTCTTTTTAGATAAATTTTGTATTAAAGGGATAGACTCTGCTGTAAATTTATCCCATAGGTAAACAAACATAAGACTGCATTAGCACCAACTCTTTTTTTTTACACTTTCTGAAATATTTGTTGACTTCAGGCTTTAGTGGATTATATATTTAGTTTATTACCGTCCCTTAAATATGGAGAAAGAGTTGTTTTAATAATTATTTTGCCTAAAAGTTTAAACCAGTATTGGCAAACGAAATGAAAAACGTTTCGTTATGTTTTTCATTAAAGCGAAATATAATCTCGTTATAACGTTAGATTAACGTTATTTCGAAATATTTTTAGTACAAATGCAAAATAATGAAGTATATGTTATCATTTTTATTACATATGCGAGCAATAGCATCGTCCAACTGTTTGCATCAATTCAATCAATCCACTTGTTAAAAAGCAAAAAAAAAGGGTTGGGCTGTTTTACCTCTGAGCGGCACTATTTTTTGCACACCATGAGCTAAATGGCCAGGTCACATGGACCCCGAAGGCTCAGAGAAGGTTGGGGGAGGGGACCCACTGGAATAGCTATTGGGGGACAGATAATAGCCTCCCGTCAAGGCCATCCAGTGTGTTCTTTAATGTGCACAGGGTATGGCTCTCCAACACAAGGGCCACGGCTTAACGTCCCATCCAACGAACGACGGCCTTTCCTAGCCCATCGGTGTCCCCTACTGACCGTGGGCAGGGCGGGGAATTGTTGCGGAGATAAATCTCAACGCTGACCCAGCTGGGACTCGAACCTGGGAACATACAGATTACGAGGCTGGCGAGCTACCGACTGAGCCACCCGCGTCCCTTGGGAAAGGGGACCCACTGGAACAGCTGTTGGGAGACAGATGGTAACACACGTCAAGCCCATTCAGTGTGTTCTTTAACGTGCACAGGGTATGGCTCTCCCGCACTTGAGGCCACAGCTTAACGTCGCATGCGATAGACGACGGCCTTTCCAAGTTCATCGGTGTCCCCTATTGACCGAGGGCAGGGCGGGGAGTTTTGAGGAGATAAATTTCAACGCTGGCCCAGCTGGGACTCGAACCTGGAAACTGCATATTATGAAGCCTGGCGTGCTACCGACTGAGTCACCCTAGCTCCGTTTAATAGACGAAGAAGAGACTAAATTTCAATCTCGCCATTAAAAGCGTACTCAACTTTCTACGCCAAACTTATATACCAACTAAAAGAATTGTGATTAATCAGTGGAAATGAACTTTTAGAAGGGTTGCTAAACATGATTAAATAAAATCAGAAAAAGGAAATTTTAAAAGTAAAACCTGATTATTTCGAAAAGTTTTAATTCAAAATTTTAGTATTATGCGAATTTTCTTTTAAGACCTTATAAACAAATTTTATACAAAGTAATAAGATATTTTTTATAATAATAATTTTATTTCCATTCCAAAGGTAATTGGATGATTCAAAATCCTTGTTAATTTGAGATTAAAGAAAACTAGCTCTGTGCTCATAATATGAATATATATTTTTTTCCTGAATAATTCGAAAGAAAAAGTAATATTCGTAAAAATTATAATTTTGAAGATAATGTTTTACATCTTCAATTTTTTTCTTGCATAAGAAGCACACCAAAAATATAACCGAATTTCAAATTTAGTATTCATTATTTGTCATATCTAAATCAACATAATATAATTTTTATATTAGTTTTGTAATCAGGGGCGTAGCGAAGGAATATGGTTGAGGGGGGGGGGGTAGAAGTCCAAAATTTTCCAACTCGAGCAAAATTTTGGCAAAATTTGCCAACTGAGCAAACTTGTTTATTACATTTTCGCTCCGTGGGGAGAGTGGTGGTGGTGGTGGTGGTGGTGGTGGTGGTGGGGGGGGGGGGGGGGTTAGTCTCTCCTACATTTTGCCCTTGACTTTCAATTCTGCCAACTACCCGTAATTTTGCCATTTGACTTCCAATTTCGCCAACTAGCCATAATTTCTCAGAAATACTAATTCCAATATTTACATTTCTTCTGAATTGTAGCAAATCAGTGTGAATGTTTGCCTTGATTTGGTCAAATCTCTTTATTTTCACGAAACGAATTCCAATCTTTATATCTCTCCTAAATTTGCAAAATCACTTCAAACTTTCAAACTCTCAAAAAAAATTTTTCTTTTTTGGAAAATTAAGGAGAGTTGTCAAAATTAAGGCAACTTGAGAAATTATGAGGCAGTTTGGAAATGGAGAGACGGCAAAATTTAGAGCAGTTGACAAAATTCGAAGCCACTTAGTAAAAACAGGTGAGTTGGCAAAATCTTAGGGATTTGACAAAATTCGGAGTGACTTGGCAAAATCGTGGAGAGTTGGCAAAATTCAGGTGAGATGTAAAAGTTAGGATTTTTTCTGTAAAATTATGACGAGTTGGCAAAATCTAGGAGAGTTGGCAAAACTTAGGAAATTGGGAAAATCTAGGGGTAGTTGGCAAAATTCGGAGTGACTTGGCAAAATCGTGGAGAGTTGACAAAATTCAGGTGAGATGCAAAAGTTAGGATTTTTTTCTGTAAAATTCTGGCGAGTTGGCAAAATCTAGGAGAGTTGGCAAAACTTAGGAAGTTGTCAAAAACTAGGGGTAGTTGGCAAAATTCGGAGTGACTTGGCAAAATCGCGGAGAGTTGACAAAATTCAGGTGAGATGTAAAAATTGCAATCTTTTTTCTGTAGAATTATGGCGTATTGGAAAAATCTAGGCAGCTTCGCAATATCTAGGAGAATTGGAAAATCCTGGGGGAGTTGGCAAAATTCGAATCCACTTGGTAAAATACGGGCGATTTGTGAAAATTGGGATTGTTTTTGTGAAATTAAGGAGAGTATATAAAATCGAGAAAACTTTGCAAAATCTAGGGAAGTTCGCAAAACTGGAAACCACTTGATAAAACTTGATTTTTTTCTGAATTCTGTGATCAACCACAGCGTTCGGATATTTTTTAATATATATAATGCGTATGAATATATAATGCAATGAATATTGAGCGTGTGCAGTTACCGTTCACAGCAAACTGGAGCGGTTGCGGTTAATGTTCACAGCACATTGGATCATGTGAGCTCACAAAGACCTAGATCGTGTGGGCTCACTCACGGAAATATTGAGCGTGTGCAGTTACCGTTCACAGCAAACTGGAGCGGTTGCGGTTAATGTTCACAGCACATTGGATCGTGTGAGCTCACAAAGACCTAGATCGTGTGGGCTCACTCACGGAAATATTGAGTGTGTGCAGTTACCGTACACAGCAAACTGGAGCGGTTGCGGTTAATGTTCACAGCACATTGGATCGTGTGAGCTCACAAAGACCTAGATCGTGTGGGCTCACTCACGGAAATATTGAGCGTGTGCAGTTACCGTTCACAGCAAACTGGAGAGGTTGCGGTTAATGTTCACAGCACATTGGATCGTGTGAGCTCACAAAGACCTAGATCGTGTGAACCTAGATCGATCTCAAGGAAATATTGAGCGTGTGCAGTAACTGCACACGCTCCAGTTTGCTGTGAACGGTAACTGGAGCGTGTACAGTTGCTGTAGACGCTCCAGATATTTTTCCTGAATTCTGTAATCACGTGACACGAAGGTTGCCAGATCACTAATTTCTAAAAAAAACGTTGCCAGATATTTTTTCTGAATTCTGTAGTCAACCATAGTTTTCGGATATTTATTTGAGCGACTGTACAAATATTCCTAATAAAGTTAAACTGTAATATTTTTTGATAATTCCTGATGTCAGTTTAAATGCAAGTCGTTAATTTTTCGTGAGGAATGCATTCCTGGACTTCTGCTTTTAAGCATGGATGATATTCCCCATAGCAATACATGTAATAAGGTTAGGTTGCTTTCCAGAAGATTCAGACATCAAATTTGTAACAAATATCTTCTAATCAGGATCCTAGCATCCTTAATTTAAAAATATACCTTATGTTTAAGCATGACAAAAAACAAACCTTAAAGTAAAATTTATCGTAGGTTTAGACTTATTATTTTTGTTGCTAAAAAGAGTGATATTCAGCAAAAAAGAAGGAAATAATGCATAAACAATTTCAAGATATTTATTTCTGTAGAAAATTCTTTCATAATAATTGCAATCTTATTTTGTTGAAGGAAAGAGTGGCATAAAAATAAAATATTGAGTAATTATTTGCTAGCTATTTAGCAATCAAATTGTTTTAGTATTTGATATGAGAACAAGCCGTCCAGTGGCCGAGTGGCTAGCACGCTTGGCTACTGATCTAAGGGAACCATATAAGGCATGGCTGTTTGTGTCGTTTTTCTGCTGAGGTCCTGCCATCCTCACAGACCTTCTACTGTGGCATATAAACTGACAGGCCCCTGTCAGACCTCTGTGGCAAGCGGCTGCTTGAGGGGTATATATATTAAAAAATATCCGAACATTTTGGTTGATTACAGAATTCAGAAAAAATATCTGGCAATGATTTTCTTTAGAAATTAGTGATCTGGCAACCTTCGTGTCACGTGATTACAGAATTCAGGAAAAATATCTGGAGCGTGTACAGCAACTGTACACGCTCCAGTTACCACTCACAGCAAACTGGAGCGTGTGCAGTTACTGCACACGCTCCAGTTTGCTGTGAATGGTAGAAACGGGAGCGTGTGCAGTTACTGCACACGCTCCCGTTTTTCTTTGAACGGTAACTGCACACGCTCAATATATCCATGAGTGAGCCCACACGATCTAGGTCTTTGTGAGCTCACACGATCCAATGTATTATGAACATTAACCGCAACCGCTCCAGTTTGCTGTGAACGGTAACTGCCATCCTCACAGACCTTCTACTGTGGCATATAAACTGACAGGCCCCTGTCAGACCTTCTACTGTGGCATATAAACTGACAGGCCCCTGTCAGACCTCTGTGGCAAGCGGCTGCTTGAGGGGTATATATATTAAAAAATATCCGAACACTATGGTTGATTACAGAATTCAGAAGAAATATCTGGCAATGATTTTTTTTAGAAATTAGTGATCTGGCAACCTTCGTGTCACGTGATTACAGAATTCAGGAAAAATATTTGGAGCGTGTACAGCAACTGTACACGCTCCAGTTACCATTCACAGAAACTGGAGCGTGTGCAGTTACTGCACACGCTCCAGTTTGCTGTGAACGGTAACTGCCATCCTCACAGACCTTCTAATCTGGCATATAAACTGACAGGCTCCTGTCAGACCTCTGTGGCAAGCGGCTGCTTGAGGGGGTATTTATTTATTTTTTTTTTTTTTTCGAATTTTGCCAACTGCTCTAAATTTTATCGTCTCTCCATTTTCCAAACTGCCCTAAATTTGCCAAGTTGCCTCAATTTTGACAACTCCCCTTAATTTTGCAAAAAAAAAGATTAGAAATTTTCACAACTCATCTAGATTTTGCGAAGTCGCTTCGAATTTTGCCAACTTCGAGTTATTTTTGTGGGGGGGGGGGGAGCTTCCCTCCATGGCTACGCCCCTGTTTGTAATCATTATTTGCTGTGTTATGTAAACAATAATAGCATTTACTTTGCGAATCAGGGCTACGTCGGCTGCTTTCCTATTGTTAATATGAATTTTGAAATTGCAGCCACCTTAGCACCTTGGCATTATTCATTATAGCAATGACAGAAATGCGCATAAGCGAGAGTAGAATACCGATTAACTGTAGGAGCCACCATTTTGTAATGGCCCGTGACACTTGATTGAAACAACCAATAATCGGAGATCGATAATACCAATGCAGCCAATAATCGGAGATCGATAATACCAATCCAACCAATAATCGGAGATTGATAATACCAGTGCAACCAATAATCGTAGATCAATAGTACCAGTGGAACCAATAACTGGAGATCAATAATACAAGCGGAACCAATAACCGGAGATCAATAATACCAGTGAAATCAATCATCGATTAATATTAACAGCAGTGCACCAATAATCGGAAATCAATAATACCAGTGTATCAATAATCGAAGATCAACAATACCAGTGTACCAATAATCGGAGATCAACATATCAGTGCAACCAATAATCGGAGATCAACAATACCAGTGCAACCAATAATCGGAGATCAACAATATCAGTGCAACCAATAATCGGAGATCAACAATACCAGTGCAACCAATAATCGGAGATTAACAATATCAGTGCAACCAATAATCGGAGATCAACAAACCAGTGCAACCAATAATCGAAGATCAATAATACCAACGCAACCAATAATCAGAGACTTGTTACTTAGCGAAAAATCTTCATTTGACTGTTACAAGCTCAGCAGGCCGAAACTTTGTTGGCAAGATGTGTTTGAATTGGATTATCAACTTTTTAATTATCCAAGGAAGGATACTTATGTATGAAGAATCTAAGAACATTAAATACGAAAATATAAAAAGAGCTGAATATTTAGTCTAGGAGAGAATGCTAATAATGTATTTTCAACCGTGACTTCATCAGCAATGGATAGCTCAAATTGTTGAATTTTTTTTTTGTAACTGGGATATTAAAGGGCTTCATCCTGATCCCTTCCTAATGTTTATTAGGAGAAGTTTAAAATGAAATGGTTTTGCTTTTCCTCACGATTGCAATATTTTCAAAATAATTAATAGGAAAAATTAAAATTCGAGATAGATTTCCTCTTTACGATTTTAATACTTCCTCAAGAGAAATTAAAACCGGAAATGGATTTCTTTTCTTTACGATTTCAATACTTTCTCACACAAAGTAACTTCCCGCCCTGCACACGGTCGGTAGGGGACACCGATGGGCTTGGAAAGGACGCCGTCCGTCGGATGGGACGTTAAGTCGTGTTCCCGTGTGCGGGAGAGCGGTACTCTGTGCACGTTAAAAAAACTAAAGAAATCCTTGACGGATAGCTACCATCTGACTCCCAACATATGTTCCAGTGGGTCCCCTCCCCCAACCTTCTGCCAGCCTTCGGGGTCCTTGTGACCTGGCCAATCCATTAGCATTATACATTATAGCGATGACACAAATGCGCATAAGCTGAAGTAGAATAACGATTAACTGCAGGAGCCAAGTCACCATTTTGTAATGGTCCATGACACTTGATTGAAGCAACCAATAATCAGAGATCAATAATACCAGTGCTGGCAACCTCCATGTCACGTGACACGAAGGTTGCCAGATCACTAATTTCTAAAAAAATCGTTGTCAATATTTTTTCAGAATTCTGTAATCAACCACAGTGTTCGGATATTTTTTAATATATATAATGCGTAAGAATATATAATGCAATGAATATGGAGCGTGTGCAGTTAGCGTTCACAGCAAACTGGAGCGGTTGCGGTTAATGTTCACAGCACATTGGATCGTGTGAGCTCACAAAGACCTAGATCGTGTGGGCTCACTCACGGAAATATTGAGCGTGTGCAGTTACCGTTCACAGCAAACTGGAGCGTGTGCAGTAACTGCACACGCTCCAGTTTGCTGTGAACGGTAACTGGAGCGTGTACAGTTGCTGTACACACTCCAGATATTTTTCCTGAATTCTGTAATCACGTGACACCAAGGCTGCCAGATCACTAATTTCTAAAAAAATCGTTGTCAGATATTTTTTCTGAATTCTGTAATCAACCATGGTGTTCGGATATTTTTTAAGCGACTGTACCAAGTATGAGCCGTCCCATGGCCGAGTGGTTAGCGCGCTTTGCTACTGATTTAAGGGACCTGGGTTCGAGCCCCGGTAAGGCATGGTTGTATGTGTTGTTTTTCTGCTGATGTCCTGCCATCCTCTCAGACCTTCTACTGTGGCATATAAACTGACAGGCTCCTGTCAGACCTCTGTGGCAAGCATCTGCTTGAGGGGGTATTTATTTATTTTTTTTTTTATTACCAAGTATGGAGAAAGTAAAATTTTATTTTGGATTATTTTTCTTTACAATTGTAAATTTGTGGAAATATAAAACTCGAGATCGATTTTTTTTTTATTTTATGGTTCAAATATTTTCTCCTCACATCAAATGGGAAGTTAAAGAAGCAAACAACTAAAATTGAACTATTCACTTTCTTGTTAGCACCTAAAAATTCGAGCACTTGAAGCTTTTCGTCAAGTGGAGGGTGGCATCACGTCAAAAACCTCGCAGCACTTGTACAAGCAAACAGAAATCGAAGAGCTTTGAAGTTGCCGAGGAGACGTAGAGAGAGTTGGGGGGGGGGGGGTTGAAAGAAGATGGAGAGGAGAGTTAAGAGGTCGGGACTGGGAGAGGCGGGAACAGACAGACAGAGAGAATGTTGAGAAGGGAACTCAGAGACGAACCTGCTCCCAAGGTAAATAAGGCAAGTGTTGGACAGCCGCCGTCATTCCGTCACTGTAACGGCGGCCCTCGGCTGACGGGCTGACTTTACGGCCCAACAAATTAGGCTTCCCGTCCACTACGGGCGTCAATTAGCTAGCTAATGAATGGAGATTGAGGCTGCCCCAATGCGTATGTCACTGAGGCCCGGCCTAAATCTGTCGCAGGACTCGCCGTCGGGCCGCCGTTACCGCAGATCTAGAGACCATTAGGCAGTGATTATCGGAGAAGCAGCTACCTGGTATTTTCTCTGGGCATTGAGCCAGCATCTTGAGATCGGAAGCCCAAGAGCACAGATGCAGCATTCCTTTTCCACACAGGACATCGTTGCTGTAGAGCGGCATCCATGCATGGGGAATAAAGGATGAAAAATCACCCGCTGATAGTCATTATACGAGGAAAGAAATCTCATAGGAAGTTTTAAAAATGGTCTAGAATTCTTGAACTTTTTTTTTTCCAAGGCTGTCACTTTGTGATACTATTCCTAACTGTTTATGTCATATTTTGAGTCTCTTTAGGTAAGTGATACACAATGTGGAACGTCTACAGCAGTTCTAAATATTGGTGGAAGTTCTAATGCAAGCAAGGAAATAGGAAGAAGTAATGCGATGAATTTGGGATGAGCTATTTGAATGAAATGTTTTCATTTCAAAGTATAATTCCGACAATTAAATGCAGTGGCAGAGTATCACACAGGCATCTAGATGCTCACGAAGGGATCAAAAGAGTAGAAATTTATTTCCGACATTTTATTTAGTAAAATATTTTACAGACAGAATATTGGGGACTTCCCGAACATTTTACCCCTGGGTCCTTCAGACGCTTTAACTTTTTTAACCTTTTTATTTACCCATTTACTTCAGACGCTTTAATCCACCGCTAATTAAATGATTTGAACGTATTATTTCAATGAAACAAACCAGAGCAACACTTGAAAGAATGAAGCTGATCTATTTAATGTTAAATCATTGATAATGAAAATCAGACGGATGAATTGTTTACAGAAAAATTTTGATTATTACAATACTCACAAATACACAAAGTGTTTCTTTCTTTCTTGTGAAAAAAGGTGCCGATACTTATGTCTTGATAGTATACAGTGGCTCCTCGATTAACGATGATAATTGATCCCTCGGTTAACGATGGTAATTGGATCTTCGATTAACGATTATAATTGATCCCTCGGTTAATGATGGTAATTGGTTCCTCGATTAACGATGGTAATTGGTTCCTCAATTAAATGATGGTGATTGGTCCCTCGGTTAACGATGGTAATTCGTTCCTCAATTAAACGATGGTAATTGGTCCCTCGGTTAACGATGGTAATTGGTTCCTCGATTAAACGATGGTAATTGGTCCCTCGGTTAACGATGGTAATTGGTTCCTCGATTAAACGATGGTAATTGGTCCCTCGGTTAACGATGGTAATTGGTTCCTCGATTAAACGATGGTAATTGGATCTTCGATTAACGATTATAATTGATCCCTCAGTTAACGATGGTAATTGGTTCCTCGATTAACGATGGTAATTGGTTCCTCAATTAAATGATGGTGATTGGTCCCTCGGTTAACGACGGCAATTGGTTCCTCGATTAAACGATGATAATTGGTCCTTCGGTAACGACGGTAATTGATCTCTAGGTTAACGATGGTAATTGGACCCTCGATTAACGATCGTAAATGGTCCCTCGGTTAATGATGGTAATTGGTCCTTCTATTAATAATGGTAATTGATTCCTCGATTAAACGATGGTAACTGGTTCCTCGATTAAACGATGGTAATTGGTCCCTCGGTTAATGATGGTAATTGGTTCTTCGATTAAATGATGGTAATGTCTCTCGGTTAACGACGGTAATTGGTTCCTCGATTAACGATGGTAATTTGTCCCTCGGTTAACGACGGTAATTGGTTCCTCGATTAACGATGGTAATTGGTCCCTCAGTTAACGACGGTAATTGATCCCTCGGTTAACGTTGGTAATTGGACCCTCGATTAACGATCGTAAATGGTCCCTCGGTTAACGATGGTAATTGGTCCCTCTATTAATGATGGTAATTGGTTCCTCTATTAATGATGGTAATTGGTTCCTCGATTGAACGATGATAATTGGTCCCTCGGTTAACGATGGTAATTGGTTCCTCGATTAAACGATGATAATCTAACGGGGAAAGGGGAGGGGAGGCATGTCACCCCCTTTGAAAATGCTAGTAAGGGTAATATAGGCAAAATGTGGTTAAATATTTGTTTTATGCATTTTTAAAGAAATTTTTAAAGATCACTAAAACGGAGGGGGAAACGTTATACTGCAATGGAACTCTAATCTTGCCCCCCCCAATTCACAATTTTACTATTTTCTGGATCGATTGAGTTTCCTCCCCCCTAAATTTTGTAGATCTGGGCCTGTAGAGTACAGCAGTATTTTAGCATATTATATTAGTAATAATTTATGCTAACATTGATAAATGCATACGTAGTTAATGCGTAGTAAATAGACAAAAAAAAAAATTCCCCTCAACTATAAAGATCGTCGCTTAAGAATGCTGACGGAGAAAATTCTTGGAAGGAGAATCTCCTTCCAAAATAACTTCTCCAGATGCAGGTTTCAGAGTTCTCTGATTAACCAGAAACACGACCGTGCGACCCAAGAGTTTGGATTGTTTGGATTGTTTTACCTCTGAGCGGCACTTTTTTGCACACCATGGGCTAAATGGCCAGGCCACAAGGACCCCGAAGACTCAGAGAAGGTTGGGGGAGGGGACCCACTGGAACAGCTGTTGGGAGACAGATGGTAGCCTCCCGTCAAGGCCATCCAGCGTGTTCTTTAACGTGCACATGGTATGGCTCTCCCACACACGGGGCCACGGCTTAACGTCCCATCCGACGGACGGCGGCCTTTTCAAGCCCATCGGTGTCCCCTACTGACCGTGGGCAGGGCGGGGAAATTTTGCGGAGATAAATCTCAACGCTGACCCAGCTGGGACTCGAACCTGGGAAGTACAGATTACGAGCCTGGCGCGCTACCGACTGAGCCACCCCCGCCCGCGACCCAAGAGTGCCTGGTTTATTATTTCTTTATTTATTGAGAAGAAAGTACAAAAATGTACGCTAACACTGCTCAAAATATCAAAAACAGAGGAATATTTACAATGTTTTTAGCACTTGTTGTGATTTACAATGCGTTTAACACTTGTTGTGATTTACAATGTTTTTAACACTTGCGATTTACATTGTGTTTAACGCTTGTTGTGATTTACAATGTGGTTAACACTTGTTGTGATTTACAATGTGTTTAACACTTGTGATTTTGTGTGTTTACAAGGAAGGTTAAAACTTAAAACATTCTAAAAATTTGGCTAAGTCGACTGTATTAAGTCTAGCCAAAAATGATGACCCTCAACTCTAGAGTGCTCTAGTTAGCCAAAAACTTCGACGGTGCGGCTTTAGAGTTCTCTAGTTAGCCGAAAACTTCGACGGTGCGACTTTAGAGTGCTCTAGTTAGCCGAAAACTTCGACGGTGCGACTTTAGAGTGCTCTAGTTAGCCGAAACTTCGACGGTGCGGCTTTAGAGTGCTCTAGTTGGCCAAAAAGTCGACCCCGTGACTAGTGTACTCTAGTTAGTAAAAAACGGCGACCGCGTGACTCTAGATAGAGTTCTCTGGTTAAGCAAAAACGGCTCTCAGAGAAAGAACTCTTTCGTCCCAAAGTAAAAATCAGCTCAATGGGTTTAATCGATATCATTTATTTTGAAGAATAAAAAGATAATAGTAAATTCCTATATTAATAAGATCGTCATCTATAGCAAGTTATATTTATATTATTTCGATAAAATTATATTCTTGCCATTGTGATGCAATCTTTCTCGCGACATCTCAATGAAATGAAGTCTGTTTTGAATCGGCAGAGAGATCTGACTTTTCCAGACTGAATTTTCCAGACTAGTAAAAAACTTGTTTTTTAAACGTTTGCTAAAAAAATAAAAAATAAATACCCCCTCAAGCAGCTGCTTGCCACAGAGGTCTGACAGGAGCCTGTCAGTTTATATGCCACAGTAGGAGATCTGAGTTGTTTGGATTGTTTTACCTCTGAGCGGCACTTTTTTGCACACCATGGGCTAAATGGCCAGGTCACAAGGACCCCAAAGGCTCAGAGAAGGTTTGGGGAGGGGACCCACTGGAACAGCTGTTGGGAGAGAGATGGTAGCCTCCCGTCAAGGCCATCCAGCGTGTTCTTTAACGTGCACAGGGTATAGCTCTCCCGCACACGGGTCACGGCTTAACTTCCCATCCGACGGACGGCGGCCTTTCCAAGCCCATCGGTGTCCCCTACTGACCGTGGGCAGGGCGGGGAATTTTGCGGAGATAAATCTCAACGCTGAACCAGCTGGGACTCGAACCTGGGAACTACAGATTACGAGCCTGGCGCGCTACCGACTGAGCCACCCCCGCCCCATGAGATAAATGTGTATGAATAAAATTTTCAATGTACAGTCGGTGAAGAAGATAATTTTTTGAGCGACTGTACGTTTTATTTTCATTTTGTGTTTTTTTTTCGGAACCTATCCCCTTTTTTACATAAGTTGTTGGTTTCGATTTGCACGGTGATTTACCGGAAACTACCGTGTAAATCGGGAGATGGGTGTATATTTATTTCTATTATTATTACTGGTGATCTTTTATTCTAATATCTATACTAATGTTTATTGCTCAATATACCTGATTTAGAAAAAAAATATATTCTTATGTAATAGCATTATAATAATGCTATTACATACGAAAATAATTCTCCTTCTAAAAATGGTATATTTGTAAATAAAATAAAATAATAAATACCCCCTCAAGCAGCTGCTTGCCACAGAGGTCTGACAGGAGCATGTCAGTTTATATGCCATAGTAGAAGGTCTGAGAGGATGGCAGGACCTCAGCAGAAAAACGACACATACATCCATGCCTTACCCGGGGCTCGAACCCAGGTCCCTTAGATTAGTAGCCAAGCGCGCTAACCACTCGGCCAACTCTATACTAATTGCGTAGTCTCGATAGTTTTGGAGTTGCTGAACCTATATTTGCTTCGGAGTGGGACATTAGAATCAGTTTATGTAGGTTGGGTTGTATTTACCTCTGAGCGGCACTTTTTTTGCACATCTTGGACTAAATGGCCAGTCACAGGGACCCTGAAGACTCAGAGAAGGTTGGGAGAGGGGACCCACTGGAACAGATGTTGGGAGACAGATGGTAACCTCCTGTCAAGGCCATTCAGCGTGTTCTTTAACGTGCACAGGGTATGGCTCTCCCGCACACAGGACCACGGCTTGACGTCCCATTCGAGGGACGACGGCCTTTCCAAGCCCATCAGTGTCCCCTACTGACCGTGGGCAGGGCGGGGAATTTTGCGGAGATAAATCTCGACGCTGGCCCAGCTGGTATGTACCCAAGGTTCTGTAGTATCATTGGGGAGAGAATTTAGTTTCGGGGGTGTCAGAAAATTAAGTTTTTTTGGGGGTGGGGGTTGGAAGCCCAGGATATATTCAAGGGGTGGGAGTCCGGATCCTGGTCCCTGCTCCTGGGCACATCCCTGGCTTCTGTCTGTCTCTCAACAGGTGTACAGTCGCTTAAAAAAATATCCGAACTCTATGGTTGATTGCAGAATTTAGAAAAAAATCTGGCAACGATTTTTTAAAAAATTAGTGATCTGGCAACCTTCGTGTCACGTAACACGAGGGTTGCCAGTATAGTATTATTTCAGTAGATCCCTTTCTCTAAAACCTTCTCTGAGCCCCTGGGGTCCTTGTGACTTCGCCACTTATTGTGTACAAAAAATGTGCAGCTCAAAAAAGTGCCTTAAAACAACAGCTCAAAGTGTAAGCTTTGCAAGTCACTTGGAAAGATATAATTTACTTGTAATGCAACAATCAGAGAAAAATAAATAAATTGAAAAGAAAAAAAAAAGACTCTTAAAACGAAAAAATGTTGATTAAACGATTTTTGTTACGTGCGCCATATTCTATACTGCAGAAAATCCAGTTTTAACCTGCTATTAATACAACATGTAATTTACTCTTCCCTCGTCAGCTCAATATGTATTAAAAAAAAACGTTTTTTCCAAAAAACAAAAAACAATTCTGTTTTATCCAATCATTTAAAAAAAAGGAACCAAATCAGTGAAAGAGCCAGTCGGCATTATTTTTTTTTGACTGCCTGTCCTCTGTGTGGTAAATTTTGCGCCTATCTAGAGAGCTCCTGTACCATAAAAGGCTTTTAATTTGCTTTATGTAGAGACCAGTCTGACGAACGCGAACATCGAGCCCAAATCCGTTTTGCCGGGTAGCTATTAACGAGGCCTTTTCCCTGCCCTGATCCTGTTTACGACAGATTAATAGGAGCTCCACCAGGGACAGCCAGTAGGCCATGCGGGACAGCTATTATACTAATTGGATTGCCCCACAATTCCCCACGGAGCTCCCGAATGGACAGACGGCTACCTGGTCGGCGCCGGAACTCTGCTGTTCCTCTTTCGATGTGGGTGTTGCCCGATGTAGCCACATCAGCAGCATGTCATTATGGTGGCTTTCCTCTATTGGATCATCTCTGGACTCTGCAGATGATGATGCCCAGTTTCTTTTTAAGAATATCTCTGCGATAACTGCGAGTAATCACTTGCTGGCACAAGACAGATTCTTAGAGCTTGATGCATTATGACTTAATGGTGGAAAGTTGAAGCTGATACGCTTTTTTTTTTCCTTAGATGTTTCTGATTTTTTTTTGAGAGTGATTTTTTTTCTTGGAAACTATTAAAAGTTGCTGATTTTTATCTGTTGTTTTAGAGAGGCCAGTCCAATCCGCAGCACATTGCAAATGAACTGGCAATTGTTTGGGTTGTTTTACCTCTGAGAGGCACTTTTCCCCCACACAATGTGCTAAATGGCCAGTCACAAGGACCCAAGTCACAATGATCCAACAATTTTTGTTATGCTCTGAAAGTGTTTGTAAGGATTAAAATGCTTAACGAAGTTGTAACACTTTTCCCCTTGCTTTGAAAGTGTATTTGTAAGCATTAAAAGGTATATTAAAATTTTTTAAAGATTTTGAAGGTTTTGTATGGATGGTGGGATAACCGGGAATTCGCTTATCCGGGATTGTTTCCCCCCCATTAATTCTGGATAATCGATGGTATACATTTTCACCTCCGTTCTGGGTATTAGCATTGTCAAAGAGAGGGCACATGGACTCTCTCTCTCACACTCCATAATACAATTTTTATCTAATAGCAATAAATGGAAGGTAAATATTGTTTACCTTGGGTTGTTTTACCTCTGAGCGGCACTTTTTTGCACACCATGTGCTAAATGGCCAGGTCACATGGACCCCGAAGGCTCAGAGAAGGTTGGGGAAGGGGAGCCACTGGAACAGCTGTTGGGAGACAGATGGTAGCCTCCCGTCAAGGCCATCCAGCGTGTTCTTTAACGTTGGGTTGTTTTACCTCTGAGCGGCACTTTTTTGCACACCATGGGCTAAATGGCCAGGTCACATGGACCCCGAAGGCTCAGAGAAGGTTGGGGGAGGGGAGCCACTGGAACAGCTGTTGCGAGACAGATGGTAGCCTCCCGTCAAGGCCATCCAGCGTGTTCTTTAACGTTGGGTTGTTTTACCTCTGAGCGGCACTTTTTTGCACACCATGGGCTAAATGGCCAGGTCACATGGACCCCGAAGGCTCAGAGAAGGTTGGGGGAGGGGAGCCACTAGAACAGCTGTTGGGAGACAAATAGTAGCCTCCCGTCAAGGCCATCCAGCGTGTTCTTTAACGTTGGGTTGTTTTACCTCTGAGCGGCACTTTTTTGCACACCATGGGCTAAATGGCCAGGTCACATGGACCCCGAAGGCTCAGAGAAGGTTGGGGGAGGGGAGCCACTGGAACAGCTGTTGGGAGACAGATGGTAGCCTCCCGTCAAGGCCATCCAGCGTGTTCTTTAACGTGCACAGGGTATGGCTCTCCCGTACACGGGGTCACGGCTTAACGTACCATCCGACGGACGGCGACCTTTCCAAGCCCATCGGTGTCCCCTACTGACCGTGGGCAGGAGGGGGGGGGGGATTTTTGCGGAGGTAAATCTCAACGCTGACCCAGCTGGGACTCGAACCTGGGAACTACAGATTACGAGCCTGGCGCGCTACCGACTGAGCCACCCCCGCCACTTTGTTTACCTTGACTCCTCATTGGAAAATTAAGAATCATAATAGCATTGCAAACATAGAACGAATGAATGATCATTCACATCACTTAAAAGAAATAAATTACAGATAAATGAATCCTTTGGCAATTTTCAGATGAAGGCAAATGAAAGATCTGAAACTGATAGCATTTGAGATATTTACATAAGTCCATGCTTCGTAATGAAGGATGCCTAAACGTCATAAGTGTCCATTTGATATGCAACTCGTTGCGATTCATCCCCGTTAAATTTCCGTTTCCCTTTTGGGAGGACGCAAGTAGGAAACATAATCTGAGGAATCATTTCACACCCGGAAAATCCCGAGATTCCATTTTACACTCCCAACATCACGAGATTTCATTTCACACTCCCAACATTACGAGATTCTATTTCGCATCCCAACATCCGACATTTCATCTCACACTCCCCAGCATCACGAGATTTTATTTCGCATCTCAACATCCGACATTTCATCTCACACTCCCCAGCATCACGAGATTTTATTTCGCATCGCAACATCCGACATTTCATCTTACACTCGCCAGCATCACGAGATTTTATTTCGCATCTCAACATCCGACATTTCATCTCACACTCCCCAGCATCACGAGATTTTATTTCGCATCGCAACATCCGACATTTCATCTCACACTCCCCAGCATCACGAGATTTTATTTCGCATCGCAACATCCGACATTTCATCTCACACTCCCCAGCATCACGAGATTTTATTTCGCATCGCAACATCCGACATTTCATCTTACACTCGCCAGCATTACGAGATTTTATTTCGCATCTCAACATCCGACATTTCATCTCACACTCCCCAGCATCACGAGATTTTATTTCGCATCTCAACATCCGACATTTCATCTCACACTCCCCAGCATCACGAGATTTTATTTCGCATCGCAACATCCGACATTTCATCTTACACTCGCCAGCATCACGAGATTTTATTTCGCATCTCAACATCCGACATTTCATCTCACACTCCCCAGCATCACGAGATTTTATTTCGCATCGCAACATCCGACATTTCATCTCACACTCCCCAGCATCACGAGATTTTATTTCGCATCGCAACATCCGACATTTCATCTCACACTCCCCAGCATCACGAGATTTTATTTCGCATCGCAACATCCGACATTTCATCTTACACTCGCCAGCATTACGAGATTTTATTTCGCATCTCAACATCCGACATTTCATCTCACACTCCCCAGCATCACGAGATTTTATTTCGCATCTCAACATCCGACATTTCATCTCACACTCCCCAGCATCACGAGATTTTATTTCGCATCGCAACATCCGACATTTCATCTTACACTCGCCAGCATCACGAGATTTTATTTCGCATCTCAACATCCGACATTTCATCTCACACTCCCCAGCATCAACGAGATTTTATTTCGCATCTCAACATCCGACATTTCATATCACACTCCCCAGCATCACGAGATTTTATTTCGCATCCCAACATCCGACATTTCATCTCACACTTCCCAGCATCACGAGATTTTATTTCGCATCGCAACATCCGACATTTCATCTTACACTCGCCAGCATCACGAGATTTTATTTCGCATCGCAACATCCGACATTTCATCTTACACTCGCCAGCATTACGAGATTTTATTTCGCATCTCAACATCCGACATTTCATCTCACACTCCCCAGCATCACGAGATTTTATTTCGCATCGCAACATCCGACATTTCATCTTACACTCGCCAGCATCACGAGATTTTATTTCGCATCTCAACATCCGACATTTCATCTCACACTCCCCAGCATCAACGAGATTTTATTTCGCATCTCAACATCCGACATTTCATCTCACACTCCCCAGCATCAACGAGATTTGATTTCGCATTTCAACATCCGACATTTCATCTCACACTCCCCAGCATCAACGAGATTTTATTTCGCATCTCAACATCCGACATTTCATATCACACTCCCCAGCATCACGAGATTTTATTTCGCATCCCAACATCCGACATTTCATCTCACACTTCCCAGCATCACGAGATTTTATTTCGCATCGCAACATCCGACATTTCATCTTACACTCGCCAGCATCACGAGATTTTATTTCGCATCTCAACATCCGACATTTCATCTCACACTCCCCAGCATCACGAGATTTTATTTCGCATCTCAACATCCGACATTTCATCTCACACTCCCCAGCATCAACGAGATTTTATTTCGCATCTCAACATCCGACATTTCATATCACACTCCCCAGCATCACGAGATTTTATTTCGCATCCCAACATCCGACATTTCATCTCACACTTCCCAGCATCACGAGATTTTATTTCGCATCGCAACATCCGACATTTCATCTTACACTCGCCAGCATCACGAGATTTTATTTCGCATCTCAACATCCGACATTTCATCTCACACTCGCCAGCATCACGAGATTTTATTTCGCATCTCAACATCCGACATTTCATCTCACACTCCCCAGCATCACGAGATTTTATTTCGCATCTCAACATCCGACATTTCATCTCACACTCCCCAGCATCAACGAGATTTTATTTCGCATCTCAACATCCGACATTTCATCTCACACTCCCCAGCATCAACGAGATTTTATTTCGCATCTGAACATCCGACATTTCATCTCACACTCCCCAGCATCACGAGATTTTATTTCGCATCTCAACATCCGACATTTCATCTCACACTCCCCAGCATCAACGAGATTTTATTTCGCATCTCAACATCCGACATTTCATCTCACACTCCCCAGCATCAACGAGATTTTATTTCGCATCTCAACATCCGACATTTCATCTCACACTCCCCAGCATCAACGAGATTTTATTTCGCATCTCAACATCCGACATTTCATCTCACACTCCCCAGCATCACGAGATTTTATTTCGCATCTCAACATCCGACATTTCATCTCACACTCCCCAGCATCAACGAGATTTTATTTCGCATCTCAACATCCGACATTTCATCTCACACTCCCCAGCATCAACGAGATTTTATTTCGCATCTCAACATCCGACATTTCATCTCACACTCCCCAGCATCAACGAGATTTTATTTCGCATCTCAACATCCGACATTTCATCTCACACTCCCCAGCATCAACGAGATTTTATTTCGCATCTCAACATCCGACATTTCATCTCACACTCCCCAGCATCACGAGATTTTATTTCGCATCTCAACATCCGACATTTCATCTCACACTCCCCAGCATCAACGAGATTTTATTTCGCATTTCAACATCCGACATTTCATCTCACACTCCCCAGCATCAACGAGATTTTATTTCGCATCTCAACATCCGACATTTCATCTCACACTCCACAACATCACGATATTTCATTTTATACACCCAACAACACGGTATTTCATTTAACAGCCCCAACGATTTTTTTTGATTTTTTTTTGTTGAGTGGTTTTTTTTCACACTCCTAACTTCATGATTCAGATTTCATTTCATACTCCTAACGTCACGACATTTCATTTCACTCTCCCAACATCACCGAATTTCATTTCGCACTCCCAAAATCATAAGATTTTATTTCACCTTCCCAACATCAAGGTATTTCATTTCACACTCCCAACTTCATGAGATTTCATTTCCTACTCCTAACATCACAACATTTCATTTCACACTCCCCAGCATCACGATATTTCATCTCATACTCCCAAAATCACGGTATTTTATTTCACACTCCCATAGTCACGAGATTTTGTTTCATACTCCCAACTTCATGAGATTTCATTTCACTCTCCCAACATCACGACATTTCATTTCACTCTCCCAACATCGCGACATTTCATTTCTCTCTCCCAACATCACATTTCATTTCCTTCTCCCAACATCACGACATTTCGTCTCACATTTCCCAGCATCACGGTATTTCATTTCATACTCCCAAAATCATGGTATTTCATTTCCCACTCCCAGAATCACGAGTTTTTATTTCACATCTTACTCTTTATCTTCGCTCGTCTTTAGTGTCAGGAGGATATAATGAAACAATCATTTACACATTTCTCTCGTTGCTTTTCTTAGGGGGGGGGGCACACGAGAGTAAAGTTTTCCTAAATTTATGACAATCCCCACTTCATGAGCATTTTTTGCTACTAGGCTTGAGGCGCTGATTGGCACAGTTGGTAGCCTTCCAGGCTCGTAATCTGCAGTTCCTAGGTTCGAATCTCATCTGATTATCTCCGCTAAACCCCAAACTGACCTAGCTGAGAAAGGAGACACTAATGGGATTGGAAAGTTCTCAGCCGTTGCTCTGTATGCAGGAGAGCCATACCCTAGAGACGTTAAAGGACATGCTGGATGGCCTTGACGGAGGCTACCGTATGTCTCTAAACAGCTGTTCAGTGGATCCCCTTCACCAACCTTCTCTGAGCCCTTGGGGTCCTTATGACTTGATCATTTTGCGCTTTGTGCTCAAAAAAGTGCAGTCAGAGGTACAACAACCCAACCCAGTTTCTAAACTTCCTCAACATAAATTTCTTTTGCGGTTCTTTCCAAGTCCGTTTTTATTCTTTGCATTCCTATTTTTTCTCACGTAACGAGGAACGTGACTGGCTTTGTCTGCATTCAGCTGTCTCTTAGATCTCTATGCCTAAATTTAGATTTCCTCCTGAACCTCTCTTCGATGTCATCTTCTGCATCAACTGTTTCCATGCTTTTTTTTTGTCTTTTGCAGCCTCTCCCGATCCTCATCAGCTCTCAAAGATTCGATTCAAGGGGCTACGATTGTAATGAGATGTTTTACCTGTGAGTGGCACTTTTTGGTATAAAATACGCTAAATGGCCAGCCCACAAAGATTCCCAGTCTTAGAAATAAATAACGGAAGGAGATCCATTGGGCAGATGTTAACCCTTTCAGGACCATAAGATTTCTAAGAGTAAATATTAGTATGTAAATGTTTATTTTAGTTTGTTTAGACGTAAAATAAATAAAAATCATAAGAAAAATACATAACACTGTGTAGTTTTTTTTGGAATTTTATGGGAAATATTTTTCCCAATGGACTATAAAGGTAACACAAATTATAGTTAGGCTTATTATGCAATGGCTTTTATTTATTGTTTTTTTAGAACACAATGTTAACTAAAATAATACAAAATTATGAAATAAAATTACTATACAAAATGATGTGCTAATTATGATATTCTGCGAAGCAATTTCTTTTGGTGAGGCAAAGATGGACATTGCACATAGTACATATATTATGCGTCCTGACAGTTCTGTTTTTGTTTTCTAAACGTTCCCGTTTACGTAATTGCGTTCGGCATACGTTCTATTTTGACATTCTGTATAAAAAATGCAGATAAGGTTATAATTAAATACGACAATCACCAATTTTAAAATGGGAAAAATGTTTCCCTTAGTCGTGAAAGGGTTAAGAGGCAGATGGAAGTCTTTCGTCAAGGCCATTCAGAGCTGTGTTGTTTTATCTCTGAGCTACACGTTTTGCCACACAATGGACTAAATGACCAAGTCACGAGGTTTCCAAGGGCTGAGACAAGTTTGGCGGAAGGGGTTGGGTTGTTTTACCTCTGAGCGCAATTTTCTTCACACAATGGGTTAAATGGCCAGGTCACAAGGACTCCGAAGGCTCAGAGAAGGTTGGGGGAGGGGACCCACTGGAAAACAGATGGTAGCCTCCCGTCAAAGCTATACATCGTGTTATTTAACGCGCAAAGGGTATAGCTCTTCCGCACATGGCCCACGGCGTAATATCCTATCAAATGGACGGCGGTCTTTCCAAGCCCATCGGTGTCTCCTACTGACTGTGGGCAGGGCGGGGAGTTTTACGGAGATAAATCTCTACGATGGCCCAATTAGGACTCGAACCTGGGTACTGCGGATTATGAGTTTGATGCGCTACAGTTGTGGTAATTATGTTTGTGGCAAATTATGTTCGAGCCACCCTCACCCCTGGAGGAAAGGGACACACTGTTAGGATACAGATGACTCTAGTCAGCGTGTTCTGTAACCATCCAACGTGCGTGTGTGAAAGACATAGTTCTCCTGCGCACGGGCCTACAGCTTAACGTCCCATCCGACGGACGGCACCATTTCCAAGCCCATCAGTGTCCACTTTCTGATCTAGGGCAGG
This sequence comes from Ryuthela nishihirai, assembly GCA_038380435.1. NCBI lineage: Eukaryota > Metazoa > Arthropoda > Arachnida > Araneae > Heptathelidae > Ryuthela > Ryuthela nishihirai. The sequence goes on along the minus strand of JAWZYU010000003.1, from coordinate 111,325,110 downwards.
ATGCGGGGTTTAGTTGAGTTAAATCTCAATACTGGCACAGTTGAGACTTGAACTTGGGAGCTGCTGATTACGAGCCTGGATCGCTACCGACTGAGCCCCCTCCTCTCTGCCCCAAGAGGCATATCGGAGCCTCTCGTAGAGGATTGAGTTGGGTTGTTTTACCTCTGAGCGGTACTTTTTTGCACACCATGGGCTAAATGGCCTTTTGCACACCATGGGCTAAATGGCCAGGTCACATAGACCCCGAAGGCTCAGAGAAGGTTGGGGAAGGGGACCCACTGGAATAGCTGTTGGGAGACAGATGGTAGCCTCCCGTCAAGGCCATCCAGCGTGTTCTTTAACGTGCACAGGGTATGGCTCTCCCGCACACGGGGCCACGGCTTAACATCCCATCTGACGGACGGTGGCCTTTCCAAGCCCATCGGTGTCCCCTACTGGCCGTGGGCAGAGCGGGGAATTTTGCGGAGATAAGTCCCAGCTGGGACTCGAAGCTGGCAACTACAGATTACGAGCCTGGCGCGCTACCGACTGAGCCACCCCCGCCCCCCCTCCCGTAGAGGCCATCCTGCGTGGTGTTAAAGAGTCTCTAGGTCTTCGTGCTTCAGCACCAGAATGAGTTAGAGCACACATAGCCCGGACACTGGTCACAGACAAAAAAGGAAAATTATATTTAAAATTTCAAAAGATTCAATTTGTCTAAAATTTAATTTAATGCTTTTAATTTAAAATGATATGAAATGAAATAATTTAATTATTACAGCTTTATCGCAATTTAAAATTTCAAAATTATTTTACTCGTTATCTGTAAAATAAAAGATGTTTGTCTGTGTGTCTGTCTGGGGCAGCCATACTTCATCCGGAAATCAACGTATACGCTCCAAATATTTTTCCTGAATTCTGTAATCACGTGACACGAAGGTTGTCAGATCACTAATTTCTAAAAAAAATCCGTTGCCAGATATTTTTTCTGAATTCTGTAATCAACCGTAGTGTTCGGATACTTTTTTGAGCAACTTTACGTGAAGCATAAAAGGTTGAGAAAAACAGATATAGATAATTATTGTATTTTTTATTCAAATATTTTTACTGATGAACTCTTGTGTTAATCTTTATATTAATGTTTATCTATAAATATATTGTTGCGAATTTTAAAATGGATAGGCACTGAGCGTGAGTATTAATAACTATATTTTAAAACCAATTACAATACAATGCAAATTGTTACAAAAATATGGATGAAGTATCTTATAAACAAATTAACTACTATCATACATAAGTCATTAACCTTTTTGTACAGAGCATACAATATTAGCTCTGTCAGTTGTACTAAAAACTACCTCTTCACTTTGTTTGCCATGTCACTGGGGGTGGGGGTGGGGGTGGCTTAGTCGGTAGCGCGCCAGGCTCGTAATCTGCAGTTCCCAGGTTCGAGTCCCAGCTGGGTCAGCGTTGAGATTTATCTCCGGAAAATTCCCCGCCCTGCCCACGGTCAGTAGGGGACACCGATGGGCTTGGAAAGGCCGCCGTCCGTCGGATGGGACGTTAAGCCGTGGCCCCGTGTGCGGGAGAGCCATACCCTGTGCACGTTAAAGAACACGCTGGATGGCCTTGACGGGAGGCTATCATCTGTTTCCCAACAGCTATTCCAGCGGGTCCCCTCCCCCAACCTTCTCTGAGCCTTCGGGGTCCATGTGACCTGCCATTTAGCCCATGGTGTGCAAAAAAGTGCCGCTCAAAGGTAAAACAACCCAACCCAAGTCATGTCTCTTGAATACCTTCAGAAGTAAACAATCTCTCGTCCTGTGCTAGTTCACTAAACTTTTGTTAATAACAACAGAAAACAAACACCCGCGCACACACTAAAAAATATACTAATTATTTTCACTTAACGCGCACTGATTCATATTATCTGAACGTCCTTTCAGATCTCACAACTTTAACACACTGCACTGCTATCTTTTTCTATTCTTCCGAATCGTTCTAAGTTCCAATTCGTTGGCTAAATTGAATCTCACGTAGAAGCACACGCGAGTGTTAAGTCACGTTAAGTCATGAAGTCACTGTTGCTCGTTCATCTGTCGTAACAATATTTTATTTAGAAAGAAAATTATTCGTATTTATTGTAAAGTATAATAATGCTAAATAATACAAATAAATTTTCTTCTAAATAATATATTTTTATAGGAAAACATTAGTAAAAAGATTAGCACAGGATCTACCAGTAATAATATTAGAATCAAAAATTTAAGAAGGGTCTATATCAGTGTTTCCCAAAGTGGGCGATACTGCCCCATAGGGGGTGCTGGAATAATCCAGAGGTCGGTAGTAGACTCGGGTGGAATTGGATGGGGGGGGGGGGGGTAAAGAACGTATAAGGAAAAGAAGTTCAGCTTTGACAAAGCGTAAGTGGCGACCTCAAGTGGTGTTTCGATTCGTATCGTGCATTTGTTTAAGCTGGGAAGCAAACAATAAGGGACAAAGGAATTGTGCATCAAAAAATTTATATTTTAAAACAGGAAAAAAAGTAACTGCACTTTGTATTTGAAAAAAATAATATCATGATTTTAATAAAGGTTTATTTTCTCCATTGGAATTATTTTTCGTTGAACCAACAATTATAAATTGAACGGATAGAGAAGATTTGAAATTAGCATGAAGTTAATTTATAGAATAAATTATTACAATTAGAAGCTTTGTTGGTTGCATAGAAACAGGAAACAGAATTGACATTAATATACTCTGCAAGAATATCAATGGGAAATTATTACATAGGAAAAGCGAAGAGAATGGAAGTTGACAGTAACATGTAATTACAAAAGCGTTCGTCCCCTGTAATGTTCGTTTCACCTCTATGCCAAATGCATGATACTCGATTTTACATTAATCTCTATGGAAGCTTAACTTCTTCTCCCTCTACATTCTTTGGGGGGGGGGTGATGTTGCTTCTTCGTTTGTCGGTCTATTGGGACCACTTAGGAATGTCCCCTCGGTTCGATCGCAATACGCAACGGGTGAAAGGGTTTTTCCATTCAGGAATCAAAGGTTTTATCACGATAGCAGGGACTCAATACTGAGGCTCCTCCCCAATAAATTGGTTCAACTTCAGCTTTTACTTAAATATAACAATTATTTACTGAACCTTCCAAACATGCTTGATAGACAAGGACATATGCTTAATTACATAGCATTACATCAACACCAGCTTACTATGCCTGTTCAGCTGTATTCACAGAGCCCAATGCCGTTATTACCAGTCGGCATTTCCCAGCTTTACAATTTTTCGTCTGCACGCGTTCGTTCCTCGACTGGCTCTCTCTTCCTCGTTGCCAACCCTTTCTCTTTCTCTCTCCGGCCGACCATCTGGGAAGTCCGATAGCCTCCGGGTCGCTTGTCAGCGGACGCAAGCGTTTGGGTGACCTCCGTCCCTCCGGGCACTGCTACTTCAATTAACTCTCCAGATGCTGGGACAGAGGGCCTCCCACGTAGCATATGCCTTTTTGTTGAAATCCAAAAAATATACAAAACCCGAACTAAAAAAAATATTTAAAAAGGCCTCTAGCCTGACAGGGGGTGAAAGCATAAAGAAAGAAGGGAAGATAAGAAAATTTTGAAAAACCGTTCGTACATGCTTCATCTATGTTAAAGTCGTAGTGATTACTTTATTTTCCAAATAAACACATAAAATGCAAGTTATAACCGATCAGTGGTCAAGTCCGCTGACAGGGCTTATCAAACAAGTGTTGCCAGGCGAGCGTGTCACGCATTGTCGGGAAGTCCAGCATGGATCGGCAAAATATGTGCATCTTTCTGTTCGCTTAAAGAAGGTAGATTTTCAATTTTCTTTTTCTGAAAAGGGGACAGAAGGACAAATAAGTTTGGGAACCTCTGGTCTATATGGTAGGTCTACCTAAGTGACGTCAAAAATGTGGTACATTGACCTTCTGTTGTAGGAGGATATATTTATTACAACAGAGAGATATAATTATTACAACAGAGAGATATAATTATAACAACAGAGGGATATAATTATTACAACAGAGAGATATAATTATTACAACAGAGGGATATAATTATTACAACAGAGGGATATAATTATTACAACAGAGGGATATAATTATTACAACAGAGGGATATAATTATTACAACAGAGGGATATAATTATTACAACAGAGAGATATAATTATTACAACAGAGTGATATAATTATTACAACAGAGAGATATAATTATTACAACAGAGATATATAATTATTACAACAGAGGGATATAATTATTACAACAGAGAGATATAATTATTACAACAGAGAGATATAATTATTACAACAGAGAGATATAATTATTACAACAGAGAGATATAATTATTACAACAGAGGGATATAATTATTACAACAGAGGGATATAATTATTACAACAGAGAGATATAATTATTACAACAGAGAGCTATAATTATTACAATAGAGAGATATAATTATTACAACAGAGAGATATAATTATTACAACAGAGAGATATAATTATTACAACAGAGAGAATGGAGTAGTTTTTATTAGTAGTAAAAAGAATGTATTGTGTTGATGTTGTTGGGCAGTCAAAAATTAAATATGAGAAAAAATGTAGAAATTATGAAATGCCTTCTGTGTTCAACAGTATCCTTCAGGAGTTATTTAATTTTGAAAAAATTAGAGATGTGAAAATAATTTTCAAGACCTGGTTTCTGGAAAATATTTAAAAACCGTTTACTCCGTGGTATCATATAAATGTCATATTGAGTTTATTTTTTATAAAATTATAATTGCTTATTGTATATTGTATTTGGATTCCTGCGGACAAGAATTTTAACTTCGTGGGACTTGATTTTGTACTAAAAAATCATGGGAAAAAAAGGCGAATTATTATTTAAAAATACGAAAAACCAAATTATTCTTCAGTCTACTATCTTTGGATTCTGGGTTAATAGAAAAATTAAAATTTACAGCAAACACTCAACTTTTGCCTGTAACTTTATTTAAAAAAATATTTTAACAAATTCTTCACTTTTGTTTGTTACGGAGGGCATTCGAAAAGTTCTTGACCCCTGTATATAAATTTGCACTCGTTCGTCCGAAGTTAACGAGTTACGACTTGTTTGAAAGCTTGTCTAAACTTTTCATTACGTGGTAAAAACAAAGGCCACATCATCATTTATCTCTTTGGGGGAGGTGCATAAAGTTCGGTCTGCGAAAAATATGCGTTGTTGCTATGGAGAATACTAAACACGGGGAAATGTTTTACATATTCACAGGGATGCAATTTGGGGACGACGCAAAAAAATCATGCCGATATATCGCAAGTACATGGGGATCATGCCTGTTCGTATGACACTGTTACGGGATGGATGCGCAAATTCAGAGAAGGACGGCAGAGCTTCCAAGACCTGCCTCGTGCAGGAAGACCGAAGGAGGCCGTGAACGAGAGAATCATCGCTACATTTACTGTTCGTGAACTAATTAAGGAAAACCCACACATCACTATTCAGGTAATAAGTTTATACATCAGTGCATCGATTGGCAGTGTGGAAACAATTATTCATCAAAGTTCCGAAAGATCTGCGTCAAATGGTTATCCCTCATCCGACAGAACATCAAAAAAGCGCTAGAATCGACTCGTGCAAGGAGATGCCGGCAATGTTTGAATCTAGAGGGTTGGGTTATTTTACCTCTGAGCGGCACTTTTTTGCACACAATGGGCTAAATGGCCAAGTCACAAGGACCCCGAAGGCTCAGAGAAGGTTGGGGGAGGGGACCCACTGGAACAGCTGTTGGGAGACAGATGGTAGCCTCCCGTCAAGGCTATCCAGCGTGTTCTTTAACGTGCACAGGGTATGGCTCTCCCGCACACGGGGCCACGGCTTAACGTCCCATCCGAAGGATGGTGGCCTTTCCAAGCCCATCGGTGGAATCTAGAGGCCCCAAACGATTAACATACATTGTCACAGGTGATGAGAGATGATTTTGTTACTATACAACTTCCAGAAAGATCGACAACTCTGCTTGGGTTACGGAAGATGAACCACGTCCCCAAATCTTCCAAGACTTTCGCTCAACGAAGAGGATGTTCACAATTTTTTTTCAATTCCCAATGAGTGGCAGTCGTAGTCAAAACACCAACATTGATAAAATACCAATATTGTTTAGCCCAAAATGGTTAAGGAGATGAAAGAACAGCGTCCGACAACAGGCGTGTCAAGGCTTCACCTTCTTCATGACAATGCCAGTGCTCACAAAACCCGGCAAGTTACGGCCTATCTGGAGCAGGAAATAATCAAACAGCTACCCTATCCTGCGTTGGGTTGTTTTACCTCTGAGCGGCACTTTTTTGCACACCATGGACTTAAATGGCCAGGTCACATGGACCCCGAAGGCTCAGAGAAGGTTGGGGGAGGGGACCCACTGGAACAGCTGTCGGGAGACAGATGGTAGCCTCTCGTCAAGGCCATCCAGCGTGTTCTTTAACGTGCACAGGGTATGGCTCTCCCGCACACGGGCCACGGCTTAACGTCCCATCCGACGGACGGCGGCCTTTCCAAGCCCATCGGTGTCCCCTACTGACCGTGAGCAGGGCGGGGAATTTTGCGGAGATAAATCTCAACGCTGACCCAGCTGGGACTCGAACCTGGGAACTACAGATTACGAGCCTGGTGCGCTACCGATTGAGCCACCCCCGCCCCTACCCTATCCTGCATATTCACCCGATATTGCACCATGCGATTTTAGGTTGTTTCCAAATATTAAAAAAGAACTTGCTGGGATGTCTTTTTCAAGGGTGCAAGACCTTGCAAAATGTGTTCATTTCCAGTTGCAGAGTATTCCCCAACAGGAGTACCCCCAAGCGTTCCAGAATTCGCGTTGACGTCTGCAACTTAGATGCTGGAGGGGAGTACAGTCGCTCAAAAAGGTATCCGAACACCATGGTTGATTGCAGAATTGAGAAAAAATATCTGGCAACGATTTTTTTTTAGAAATTAGTGATCTGGCAACCTTCGTGTCACTCAGAAAAAATATCTGGCAACGATTTTTTTTAGAAATTAGTGATCTGGCAACCTTCGTGTCACGTGACACGAAGCTTGCCAGATCACTAATTTCTAAAAAAAAATCGTTGCCAGATATTTTTTCTGAATTCTGTAATCAACCATAATGTTCGGATACTTTTTTGAGCGACTGTACTTTGAAGGACAGTAAAAGCTTTATTGCGGTAAGTGCAAAGGTTTTCGTGCTGCATATTCATGTCAAGAACTTTTTAAACACCCCACGTAGTTTCTATAATATTTAAAATTTTCAATAAACTTTTCGCTTTTTGCTTCTAAGCTACATTAAAAACGAAATTTTCAACAAACTATATAGATAATTCTTATATTTTTGATTCTAATATTATTACTGGTGAACTCTTGTACTAATCTTTATATTAATGTTTATCTATAAATATATTTTATTTAGAAAGAAAATTATTCGAATTTATTATCAAGTATAATAATGCTGAATAATACAAATAAATCTTCTTCTAAATAATATATTTTTATAGGCAAACACTAGTATAAAGATCAGCACAGAATCTACCAGTAATAATATTAGAATCAAAAATTTTTCATTTGTGTTGGGTTGTTTTACCTCTGAGCGGCACTTTTTTGCACACCATGGGCTAAATGGCCAGGTCACATGGACCCCGAAGATTCAGAGAAGGTTAGGGAAATGGACCCACTGGAACAGCTGTTGGGAGACAGATGGTAGCCTCCCGTCAAGGCCATCCAGCGTGTTCTTTAACGTGCACAGGGTATGGCTCTCCTGCACACGGGGCCACGGCTTAACGTCCCATCCGACGGACGGCGGCCTTTCCAAGCCCATCGGTGTCCCCTACTGACCGTGGGCAGGGCGGGGAATTTTGCGGAGATAAATCTCAACGCTGACCCAGCTGAGACTCGAACCTGGGAACTACAGATTACGAGCCTGGCGCGCTACCGACTGAGCCACCCCCGGCCCTTTCATTTTTGAGTTGCTGCTTAAACAAAATTTTTCTACAAATTGTTTCGCTTCAACTTACGAATTACTCTAATCGAGTTTAACTTGACTTTCTTTCCAGAACTCGAAAGAATCAAGCTGGCCTTTTCACGTACTCAACATTTGTCCCTTCCGCCATCACTGCTCCAAAAAGCAGTGATTAATAGACTCGGAGTCGGACGCTCGCTTTTTCTTTTCTCCATCAACTATCTAGAGACTCCCAACTTAACCAGAAAAGATAACAGAAACATTTTCAAGAATAATAATAAAACTTCTCCTCCATACTTTCCACGGTTTCCGCCTTTCCTAGCTGCCAAATATCTCGGGAACTACTTTGTTTGTTAGAAGCTTTTCAGGGAAAAAAAGACAAACGAAGTCGCGGTCCTGTCTGAGAATGACTCTCAACTGAGGAGCACTTTCAGAAGAAGTAAAGACAAGAGGAAGATAAAAAAAAAAGACTCCGAGCAAGATAAAAAGTGGGGCCATGCCTCTCAAGGGCCTTTTTTAAAGGCGGTAGCATTACCTCCTCCAACGAATCCTACGGGACGGCGCGAAAATTAATCAACTTATTATGTAGAAGGGTTAAAACAGGGTTGAAAGAAAGCTTCAGCAATGGCCCGTTCGCGCCAGAGGCGAAATAAATTTATTATCCCCAGAGGCGACGTTCAAGCGGCAAAGTCGTTACCGAGCGGGCAAAAACGCGCGCCCCCAGATCATAAAAAAGCGGGCGGAGGCCTTGTCCTATCTCCTAAACAAGGGCTGTCATTAGCGCACGTCGGGTTTTGAGCGTTGATGAGTCTGGTGTCCGGTACATGATGGGGCCAAGGCAGCGCTGACGCTCGACGATGTGCGGGAGCAGAAGCCACGTCTGGATCTACCCCCCCCCCCCTCCCCCATCATTCTTAACACGAGTCCCATGGGAAATATCCAACTCTTTGATTTGCTTGTGTTAGTTCGGAGATTATTACGTAGGTAATTCATTCACTCATTTGCATGTACTTGAACAGAGGCATTAATTAGGGAACTGAAGATTGTTTTGTGTGCTTTCGCTGGCGTTCATTATCAACATCACCTAGAGCACTCCCCCATGACGAACGTATTCTTCCCCATCTCTCTAATGAAACACTTTATTTCTTGCATTTTTTTTTCGTCTTCAGTTTTATTTTTGAGCTGTCTCTCTTTTTTTTCTCGGTGTCTCTCTCTGTTTAGCGTCACCATCGGTTTTTCTTGATTTCGCAGTAAATTCTGCAGCCCGTGACATGCCGACAATCTGCGAGTTGGTTGGAGTTTTTCAATCTTTTTCTGGCGTTGCTCTTCTAAACTAGGATGTTTCTGTTGACGTAAATACTTTTTAATAAAAGTTTCCTCGTTGTTCGTTTCTTTCATTTTTTTTTTTTGCCAGGGTGAACAGAGAAAAAACTTCATTAAGAAATAAAAAGAATAGATCTAAAAGACTTAACAGAAATCGAGAAATTTGTGCATTTATCTCTGGTTTGGTTCTTAATAGCTTTGGCGCTCGACGTTAAATATTTGCTCCATTTCGAGAACTTAAAATTATCGTCAGAAAAACAAAAAAAAAAAGAGAAATGGTTGTGTTTATCAGATCATTAATTTGCCCGCAGCTGCGGAAGATTAGCTGCTGTAACCTCACAGAAATAGAGACATCAATCCAATTTTCGTTTGCTAACTGATTCCTGTTCGTCTTCTCAACAAAAGAAAGAATGATTTCTCTTTCAAAAGACTTCGTTTATTTGGAAAAAGAGAATAATACGAAAACAAATTAGGAAATTCGAGTCCACTGCAGAATTTGTCTTATCAACTAAGATTATTTATCCTCATTCAGACAAAAAAGAAAAAAGAGAACTTCTATTTATATTTTCATTTTACTTGATTCAACAAAGTAATGGATTATTATGCCTCTGAGCAGCGCTCTTTTTTTGTAAACAGTGGTGTAATTGTCCAGGTCAGGACCCCAAGGGCTCAGAAAAGATTGTGGGAAGGGGACCTCCTGTCAAGGCCATTCAGTGTTCTTGAACGTGCATAGAGTACTGCTCTCCATCACGGGGCAGTCGTTAAGGGACACCGATGGGCTTGGAAAGGCCGCCGTCCCTCAGATGGGACATTAAGACGTGGCGCCGTGTGTGGGAGAGCCATACCCTGTGCACGTTAAAGAACACGCTGGATGGCCTAGACGGGAGGATATCATCTGTTTCCCAACAGCTGTTCCAGCGGGTCCCCTCCCTCAACGTTCTCTGAGTCTTCGGAGTCCTTGTGATCTGGCCATTTAACCCATTATGTACAAAAAAGTGCCGCTCAGAGGTAAAACAACCCAATCCAACTCTGAACAGGGGGACACAGTTTAACATCCCACCATCGGACGTCTGCCTTCCTAAGACTTTGTCCATCCCTTTCTCATTGAGATGAGGATGAGGGGCAGTGAAGATAAATCTTGACACAGGCTGGGATTCGATTGTGGCAATTACAGATTACGAACCTGGTCAGCTATCGAAGGAGCCAAAGTCCCGGATGGATCATTCTCATTTCTTCAAGAAAAATTCATCAGATAAAAACGTTTCCGAAGTTGGAAGATGGAAAAGTTTTTTGCATTAGAACAGAAATGGAAGCGACAATTGGCCGAGTTGGGTCGGGTTGTTTTATCTCTGAGCGGCACTTTTTTGCACACCATGGGCTAAATGGCCAGGTCTCATGGACCCCGAAGGCTCAGAGAAGGTTGGGGGAGGGGACCCACTGGAACAGCTGTTGGGAGACAGATGGTAGCCTCCCGTCAAGGCCATCCAGCGTGTTCTTTAACGTGCACAGGGTATGGCTCTCCCGCACACGGGGCCACGGCTTAACGTCCCATCCGACGGACGGCGGCCTTTCCAAGCCCATCGGTGTCCCCTACTGACCGTGGACAGGGCGGGGAATTTTGCGGAGATAAATCTCAACGCTGACCCAGCTGGGACTCGAACCTGGGAACTGCTGATTACGAGACTGGTGTGCTACCGACTGAGCCACCTCCGCCCCCAATTGGCCGAGATACTCACAAAAAAGTTCCGAGCGGTTTCAAGGAGTAATCTTAAATTGCAGAACGAAATTTAAGTAAAAGTTTATTTCAGGATCGAAAAGGAATCGTATCTGTGTAACGAAACAGAAATGACAACGGCTGATAAACTCATAAACACTCTCGACCAATTTCCAGGAGAAATACCAAACTATAAAAACAGATTCTGTCGGTAAAAGTACATTTCAGTTTTAAAAACGAATCACATTTGTGAATCAACGCAGAATTAGCAGAAATCAATTGAGCCCGGTACTCACAAAAACTATTGGACAGTTTCCAGAAGTAATCAAATTTAAGAAAGAAATTCTTTAGATAAAAGTACTTTTCAGGATGGAAAACGCATCTTATGCATTTATCAGAAAAGAAACGGCGGCCACGATGGGCCGAGTTTCTCAAAGAAATTATTGAGCTGTTTCGGAGGGGCACTCACAAATTTAAGAAAGAAATTCTTTAGGTAAAAGTTTTTCAGGATTAAAAACGGATCACATCAGTGGATCAAAACAGAAATGTTAACGACAATCATCCGAGGCTCTCATAAAAATGTTTAGGGGGTTTCAAGGAACAATCTAGAAGAAAAAAATTATTTAGGTAAAATAAATCCAACCACAATCGGCAAAGTGGCTCGAAAACGGACGATACCACTATATCAAAGCAAAAATTGCAACGACAATCGGCCGAATGGATCGATAAAAGATAATATCCTTCTATCAAAACAGAAATAGCAACGTCAGTCGGCCGAGTGGCTCGATAAAAGAGAATATCCCTGTTTCAAAACAGAAATAGCAACGTCAGTCGGCCGAGTGGCTCGATAAAAGATAATATCCTTCTATCAAAACAGAAATAGCTACGACAATCGGCCGAGTGGCTCGATAAAAGATAATATCCTTCTATCAAAACAGAAATAGCAACGTCAGTCGGCCGAGTGGCTCGATAAAAGATAATATCCTTCTATCAAAACAGAAATAGCAACGACAATCGGCAGAGTGGCTCGATAAAAGATAATATCATTCTATCAAAATATAAATAGCAACGTCAGTCGGCCGCGTGGCTCTATAAAAGATAATATCCTTCTATCAAAACAGAAATAGCAACGACAATCGGCCGAGTGGCTCGATAAAAGATAATATCCTTCTATCAAAACAGAAATAGCAACGACAATCGGCCGAGTTTCTCGATAAAAGATAATATCCTTCTATCAAAACAGAAATAGCAACGACAATCGGGAGAGTGGCGCGATAAAAGATAATATCCTTCTATCAAAACAGAAATCGCAACGAGAATCGGACGAGTGGCTCGATAAAAGATAATATCATTCTATCAAAACATAAATAGCAACGTCAGTCGGCCGAGTGGCTCGATAAAAGATAGTATCCTTCTATCAAAACAGAAATAGCAACGTCAGTCGGCCGAGTGGCTCGATAAAAGATAATATCCTTCTATCAAAACAGAGATAGCAACGTCAGTCGGCCGAGTTGCTCGATAAAAGATAATATCCCTGTATCAAAACAGAAATAGCAACGACAATCGGCGGAGTGGCTCGATAAAAGATAATATCCTGTATCAAAACAGAAATAGCAACGACAATCGGCCGAGTGGCTCGATAAAAGATAATATCCTTCTATCAAAACAGAAATAGCAACGACAATCAGACGAGTGGCTCGACAAAAAAAGAATATCCTTCTATCAAAACAGAAATAGCAACGACAATCGGCCGAGTGGCTCGATAAAAGATAATATCCTTCTATCAAAACAGAAATAGCAACGACAATCAGACGAATGGCTCGACAAAAAAAGAATATCCTTCTATCAAAACAGAAATCGCAACGACAATCGGCCGAGTGGCTCGATAAAAGATAATATCCCTGTATCAAAACAGAAATCGCAACAACAATCGCCGGGTGGCTCGATAAAAGATAATATCCTTCTATCAAAACAGAAAGAGCAACGACAATCGGACGAGTGGCTCGACAAAAAAAGAATATCCTTCTATCAAAACAGAAATCGCAACGACAATCGGCCGAGTGGCTCGATAAAAGATAATATCCCTGTATCAAAACAGAAATAGCAACAACAATCGCCGGGTGGCTCGATAAAAGATAATATCCTTCTATCAAAACAGAAATAGCAACGACAATCGGACGAGTGGCTCGATAAAAGATAATATCCTTCTATCAAAACATAAATAGCAACGTCAGTCGGCCAAGTGGCTCGATAAAAGATAATATCCTTCTATCAAAACAGAAATCGCAACGACAATCGGCCGAGTGGCTCGATAAAAGATAATATCCCTGTATCAAAACAGAAATAGCAACAACAATCGCCGGGTGGCTCGATAAAAGATAATATCCTTCTATCAAAACAGAAATAGCAACGACAATCGGACGAGTGGCTCGATAAAAGATAATATCCTTCTATCAAAACATAAATAGCAACGTCAGTCGGCCAAGTGGCTCGATAAAAGATAATATCCTTCTATCAAAACAGAAATCGCAACGACAATCGGCCGAGTGGCTCGATAAAAGATAATATCCTTCTATCAAAACAGAAATAGCAACGTCAGTCGGGTGAGTGGCTCGATAAAAGATAATATCCCTGTATCAAAACAGAAATAGCAACGACAATCGGCCGAGTGGCTCGATAAAAGATAATATCCTTCTATCAAAACAGAAATAACAACGTCAGTTGGCCGAGTGGCTCGATAAAAGATAATATCCTCCTATCAAGACAGAAATAGCAACGTCAGTCGGCCCAGTGGCTCGATAAAAGATAATATCCATCTATCAAAACAGAAATAGCAACGTCAGTCGGCCGAGTAGCTCGATAAAAGATAATATCCTTCTATCAAAACAGAAATAGCAACGACAATCGGACCAGTGGCTCGATAAAAGATAATATCCTTCTATCAAAACAGAAATAGCAAAGTCAGTCGGGCGAGTGGCTCGATAAAAAATAATATCCCTGTATCAAAACAGAAATAGCAACGTCAGTCGGGCGAGTGGCTCGATAAAAGATAATATCCCTGTATCAAAACAGAAATAGCAACGACAACCGGACGAGTGGCTCGATAAAAGATAATATCCTTTTATCAAAACAGAAATAGCAACCTCAGTCGGTTGAGTGGCGCGATAAAAGATAATATCCTTCTATCAAAACAGAATTAGCAACGTCAGTCGGCCGAGTGGCTCGATAAAAGGTAATATTCCGGTATCAAAACAGAAATAGCAAAGACAATCGACCGAGTGGCTCGATAAAAGATAATATCCTTCTATCAAAACAGAAATAGCAACGACAATCGGCCGAGTGGCTCGATGAAAGATAATATCCCTGTATCAAAACAGAAATCGCAACGACAATCGGCCGAGTGGCTCCATAAAGATAATATCCTTCTATGAAAACAGAAATCGCAACGAGAATCGGACGAGTGGCTCGATTAAAGATAATATCATTCTATCAAAACATAAATAGCAACGTCAGTCGGCCCAGTGGCTCTATAAAAGATAATATCCTTCTATCAAAACAGAAATAGCAACGTCAGTCGGCCGAGTTGCTCGATAAAAGATAATATCCCTGTATCAAAACAGAAATAGCAACGACAATCGGACGAGTGGCTCGATAAAAGATAATATCCTTTTATCAAAACAGAAATAGCAACCTCAGTCGGTCGAGTGGCGCGATAAAAGATAATATCCTTCTATCAAAACAGAAATAGCAACGTCAGTCGGCCGAGTGGCTCGATAAAAGGTAATATCCCGGTATCAAAACAGAAATAGCAAAGACAATCGACCGAGTGGCTCGATAAAAGATAATATCCTTCTATCAAAACAGAAATAGCAACGACAATCGGCCGAGTGGCTCGATAAAAGATAATATCCGTGTATCAGAACAGAAATAGCAACGACAATCGGACGAGTGGCTCGATAAAAGATAATATCCTTTTATCAAAACAGAAATAGCAACCTCAGTCGGTCGAGTGGCGCGATAAAAGATAATATCCTTCTATCAAAACAGAAATAGCAACGTCAGTCGGCCGAGTGGCTCGATAAAAGGTAATATCCCGGTATCAAAACAGAAATAGCAAAGACAATCGACCGAGTGGCTCGATAAAAGATAATATCCTTCTATCAAAACAGAAATAGCAACGACAATCGGCCGAGTGGCTCGATAAAAGATAATATCCGTGTATCAAAACAGAAATAGCAACGACAATCGGACGAGTGGCTCGATAAAAGATAATATCCTTTTATCAAAACAGAAATAGCAACCTCAGTCGGTCGAGTGGCCCGATAAAAGATAATATCCTTCTATCAAAACAGAAATAGCAACGTCAGTCGGCCGAGTGGCTCGATAAAAGGTAATATCCCGGTATCAAAACAGAAATAGCAAAGACAATCGACCGAGTGGCTCGATAAAAGATAATATCCTTTTATCAAAACAGAAATAGCAACCTCAGTCGGTCGAGTGGCTCGATAAAAGATAATATCATTCTATCAAAACATAAATAGCAACGTCAGTCGGCCGAGTGGCTCGATAAAAGATAATATGCCTGTATCAAAACAGAAATAGCAACGACAATCGGACGAGTGGCTCGATAAAAGATAATATCCTTCTATCAAAACAGAAATAGCAACGTCAGTCGGTCGAGTGGCGCGATAAAAGATAATATCCTTCTTCAAAACAGAAATAGCAACGTCAATCGGCCGAGTGGCTCGATAAAAGGTAATATCCCGATATCAAAACAGAAATAGCAAAGACAATCGACCGAGTGGCTCGATAAAAGATAATATCCTTCTATCAAAACAGAAATAGCAACGACAATCGGCCGAGTGGCTCGATGAAAGATAATATCCCTGTATCAAAACAGAAATCGCAACGACAATCGGCCGAGTGGCTCCATAAAGATAATATCCTTCTATGAAAACAGAAATCGCAACGAGAATCGGACGATTGGCTCGATAAAAGATAATATCATTCTATCAAAACATAAATAGCAACGTCAGTCGGCCGAGTGGCTCGATAAAAGATAATATCCTTCTATCAAAACAGAAATAGCACCGTCAGTCGGCCGAGTTGCTCGATAAAAGATAATATCCCTGTATCAAAACAGAAATAGCAACGACAATCGGACGAGTGGCTCGATAAAAGATAATATCCTTTTATCAAAACAGAAATAGCAACCTCAGTCGGTCGAGTGGCGCGATAAAAGATAATATCCTTCTATCAAAACAGAAATAGCAACGTCAGTCGGCCGAGTGGCTCGATAAAAGGTAATATCCCGGTATCAAAACAGAAATAGCAAAGACAATCGACCGAGTGGCTCGATAAAAGATAATATCCTTCTATCAAAACAGAAATAGCAACGACAATCGGCCGAGTGGCTCGATAAAAGATAATATCCGTGTATCAAAACAGAAATAGCAACGACAATCGGACGAGTGGCTCGATAAAAGATAATATCCTTTTATCAAAACAGAAATAGCAACCTCAGTCGGTCGAGTGGCCCGATAAAAGATAATATCCTTCTATCAAAACAGAAATAGCAACGTCAGTCGGCCGAGTTTCTCGATAAAAGGTAATATCCCGGTATCAAAACAGAAATAGCAAAGACAATCGACCGATTGGCTCGATAAAAGATAATATCCTTTTATCAAAACAGAAATAGCAACCTCAGTCGGTCGAGTGGCTCGATAAAAGATAATATCATTCTATCAAAACATAAATAGCAACGTCAGTCGGCCGAGTGGCTCGATAAAAGATAATATGCCTGTATCAAAACAGAAATAGCAACGACAATCGGACGAGTGGCTCGATAAAAGATAATATCCTTCTATCAAAACAGAAATAGCAACGTCAGTCGGTCGAGTGGCGCGATAAAAGATAATATCCTTCTTCAAAACAGAAATAGCAACGTCAATCGGCCGAGTGGCTCGATAAAAGGTAATATCCCGGTATCAAAACAGAAATAGCAAGGACAATCGGCCGAGTGGCTTGATAAAAGATAATATCCTTTTATCAAAACAGAAATCGCAACGACAATCGGCCGAGTGGCTCGATAAAAGAGAATATCCCTGTATCAAAACAAAAATAGCAACGACAATCGGCCGAGTGGCTCGATAAAAGATAATATCCCTGTATCAAAACAGAAATAGCAAAGGCAATCGGCAGAGTGGGTCGATAAAAGATAATATCCTCCTATCAAAACAGAAATCGCAACGACAGTCGGCCTTGTGGCTCGATAAAAGATAATATCCCTGTATGAAAACAGAAATAGCAACGACAATCAGACGAGTGGCTCGATAAAAGAGAATATCCTCCTATCAAAACAAAAATAGCAACGACAATCGGCCAAGATACTCAGAAAAACTCTCAGCGCCAGAGGTACTGACAATGGTTCTATGAGAGAACATCGGTGGGAAAACGTTGAATAAATGAATGGTGCCAATAAACCCCCTCCGGTACAAAACGTCCTTGACAAAAATGCTGCCTACTGAAAACACCGTTTGTTCATAACACACAACAAAAATTCGAGTTACACAATCCTCGCCCACAAAAGCACCGTTCAACAAACAATTTGCTTCGAGTAGTTTGTTTTCAAATAACGAACTATTGATATTGATTTTTCTTTTCACTTTATCTGTGCATTTCTGAACACAATTTTCCACCTAATTTTCGTGGAGGGAATAGGCTCAGTCGGCAGGCTAATCTGTCCTTCCCAGGTTCGAGTCCCAACTGCAACAGCGTTGAGATTTATCTTTGCTAATTCAAAGAGAAAAGAGGACACCGATGGGCTTGAAGAGGACACCGAAGACCGTCGTCCTTCGGGTGGGACATTACGCCGTGGTCCCATGCGCAGGAGAGTCATGTGTGCACTCTAGAGAACACGCTGGATGGGTTTGACGAGAGGCGTCCTTCTGTCTCGTAACAGTTATCCAGTGGGTCCCCTTCCTTGAACTTCTCCGAGCTCTTGGGGTCCTTGTGCACTGGCGATTTAGCCCACTGTATTCAAAAATGCAATTCAATGATAATAAACGAACCCTTGATGACCTTGAAGGGAGATTTCCATCCGTCCCCCTAACTGGTGTCCAATGGGTTCTGTTTCCCAACTTTTTGGTGCCATTGGAGTTCTTTTGACCTGGTTATTTAGCTCATTGTGTGCAAAAAAGCGCAGTTCAGAAGTAAAACAATAGAACTCTGAATGGTCTTGACGGAAGGGGGGGGGGGTGCTCAGTCGGTAGCGCGCCAGGCTCGTAATCTGTACTTCCCAGGTTCGAGTACCAGCTGGGTCAGCGTTGAGATTTATCTCCGCAAAAATTCCCCTAACTGCCCACGGTCAGTAGGGGACACCGATGGGCTTCGAAAGGCCGCCGTCCGTCGGATGGGACGTTAAGCCGTGGCTCCGTGTACGGGAGAGCCATACCCTGTGCACGTTAAAGAACACGCTGGATGGCCTTGACGGGAGGCTACCATCTGTCTCCCAACAGCTGTTTCAGTGGGTCCCTTCCCCCAACCTTCTCTGAGCCTTCGGGGTCCATGTGACCTGGCCATTTAGCCCATGGTGTGCAAAAAGGTGCCGCTCGGAGGTAAAACAACCCAGCCCTGTTGACGGAAGGTTACTTCTGTCCCCTAACAGCTGTCCAAGTGACTCCCCTCAACCCCAACCTTCTCTGAGCCGTAGGGGTCATTGTGACCTAGTCATTTAGCCTATTCTGTGCGGAAAAGTGTCATCGTTAAAAAGAATTCAATTGACTTGAAAGCTCATGTATAATAAGTCATAAATAGTGACCTGAAAGATTAAACGTGTAGAAATTCCTTTTCCCTTTTAAAATTGCAGCTCAAGAGCGCACGCTAAAAAAACCGATCTGAACGGGAAAATAAAAAAGAATTCTCATTTGCAAAAGAGATCGAAAAAAAAAAAACCCCTAAAAAAACACAACAAACATCGAAAGAAGCGGAGTTGAACTGTTTGGACTTTTTAAAAATAGAGACGTCAGCGCGAGAGGTCAGTGCAGCAGCTCGCGGTTGCAGCCGCGAGTCATTTGTGAGGAAAGGTGCAGCTTGGCGGCGTTACGTGTATCAACTGCCAACCGGTGCGGCCTGGGAGATTGCCGCATTCGATTATCTAATCGCCTCGTTCACTTGGGGCTGACCCGTGCTGACGAGGAAGTTCCTTGTGGCGACTGAGAGCTCATGAACAGATTAAATTGGGCCGGAGTGGTGACATGGGGCCAGGTTGGCAGAGGAAGCGAAGTCAAGAGACTGCCCCACAAAATGGTATACACATCACACTTGGCTATGCACCTCACGTGTTACAATGATAAATGATCTAATAGTGTACAAAATTGTGCTCTAGCCTTCTTGCATCTATTTCAGCTATTCTAGGGTGCAGTCCATTTCGGAACCGACTTAGGAATCCATTAAGGGGTTCCCAAAAAAGGACTTTTGAGCAGTTCTTTGGAGACCAAGGTTGGTCTTAGAGTATCAATCATACTCAGTCTTTCGGGGGGGTTTATATTTCGGGAGAAAGTTTCTACCTGTTTTGGGTCTCTTGTTAGAAAGTTTCGTAAAAATGGCAAATGGTTTTGTTTTAAAGTTAGAAATTTGGAGCTTCAGTGCTTTGAATGTTCTTTTATTTTAGTTAGAAAGAGGCTGATATCCTTGATGAAATTGAATATTATCTGCTGAAGTGATTAAAAAGTTGTTTGCTTTGAGTGAAAGTGTTATCGCCTAGTTAAGAACGTCTTTTAATATCTTCTGATGGAAACTGGCAGTAAATTTGTCATGATATTTCTGTGAAATACATGGGGGCGCGGATTAGCTTAGTCGATAGCGCGCTGGCCCTCGTAATCGGCAGTTCCAGGTTCGAATTCCACTTTTCAGCTACATCGATGCTATCTTTTTTAAAATTTTCAGCTATATCAATGCCATATTTCTTAGATGTTTCAGCTATATCGATGCCAACTATCTTAGGCTTTTCAGCTATATCGATGACCTCTTTTTTAGACTTTTCAGCTACATCGATGTCATTTTTTTAGACTGTTCAGCTACATCGATGCCATAGTTTTTAGAATTTTCAGCTACATCGATGTCATCTGTTTTAGACTTTTCAGCTACATCGATGTCATCTGTTTTAGACTTTTCAGCTACATCGATGCCATCTTTTTTTAAGCATCTTTTCAGCTGCATCGATGCCATCGTTTTCAGACTTTTCAGCTATATCGATGCCATATTTCTTAGATGTTTCAGATATATCGATGACCTCTTTTTTAGGCTATTCAGCTACATCGATGTCATCTTTTTCAGACTTTTCAGCTACATCGATGCCATCTTTTTCAGACTTTTCAGCTATATCGATGCCATATTTCTTAGATGTTTCAGCTACATCGATGACCTCTTTTTCAGACTTTTCAGCTATATCGATGTCATATTTCTTAGATGTTTCAGATATATCGATGACCTCTTTTTTAGGCTATTCAGCTACATCGATGTCATCTTTTTCAGACTTTTCAGCTACATCGATGCCATCTTTTTCAGACTTTTCAGCTATATTGATGCCACATTTCTTAGATGTTTCAGCCACATCGATGACCTCTTTTTTAGACTTTTCAGCTATATCGATGACCTCTTTTTTAGACTTTTCAGCTACATCGATGTCTTTTTTAGACTGTTCAGCTACATCGATGCCATCGTTTTTAGAATTTTCAGCTACATCGATGTCATCTGTTTTAGACTTTTCAGCTACATCGATGCCATCTTTTTTTAAACTTTTCAGCTGCATCGATGCCATCGTTTTCAGACTTTTCAGCTATATCGATGCACTCTTTTTCAGAATTTTTAGCTACATTGATGTCATCTTTTTTAGACTTTTCAGCTACATCGATGTCATCTATTTTAGACTTTTCAGCTACATCGATGTCATCTTTTTTAAACTTTTCAGCTACATCGATGTTATCTTTTTTAGACTTTTCAGCTATATCGATGTAATCATTTTTAGACTTTTCAGTTATATCGATGCCATAATTCTTAGCTGTTTCAGCTTTATCGATGCCCTCTTTTTTTTAGACCTTTCAGCTTCATCGGTGTCAACTTTCTTAGGTTTTTCAGCTACACCAATACCCTCTTTCTTAGGGTTTTCCGCTACATCGATGCCCTTTTTCTTAGGCTTTTCAGCTACATTGATGCCCTCTTTTTGATTTTTCAGCTACATCAATGCCCTCTTCTTTTAGGTTTTCAGCTACATCGATGTCCTCTTTCTCAAACTTTTCAACTACACCAATACCCTCTTTTTTAGGCTTTTCAGCTACATTGATGCCCTCTTTTTGATTTTTCAGTTACATCAATGCCCTCTTCTTTTAGGTTTTCAGCTACATCGATGCCCTCTTTCTCAAACTTTTCAACTACACCAATACCCTCTTTCTTAGGCTTTTCAGCTAAATCGATGCCCTCTTTCTCAGACTCTCAACTACACCAACACCCTCTTTCTTAGACTTTTCAGCTACATTGATGCCCTCTTTTTTGATTTTTCAGTTACATCGATGTCCTCTTTTTTAGATTTTTTCAGTTACATTGATGCTTTCTTTCTCAGACTTTTCAGCTACATGGATGCTTTCTTTCTCAGAATTTTCAGCTACACAAATACCCTCTTTCTTAGGCTTTTCAGCTACATCAATGCCAACTTCAAATATTTATCAACTCATCGGAGCCAACTTTATCCCTGAAAACGAGTGAATATTTTCACTTTGAAGATTCAAATTTTTTTGTTTTCAGAGATAAATTAAAAATTCTGTTTTGGGCTGCATAAGATTTATTGACCAAAAACTGAGATCCGCATTTTCAAAATTTCGCAATTGCTTTAATAGTGTTCTCTAAGGTGAAAAAAGTTTGGAATAATTGCCAAATTTTGAAATAATATTGCTTACTCTAGGAATTTGAAATTTTGTTCGCGGAGTGGAAGTGTCAAGAGGTTTACGATGAAAACAGAGATTTGAAAGCTTTTTATTATTATTTTATTAGAACATATAAAACACATAAAAAAGAATTTCCTTCTTTCCTTGAAAGTTCCTTTTTCCAAATACTGGGGCGGGGGTGGCTCAGTCGGTAGCGCGCCAGGCTCATAACCTGTAGTTCCCAGGTTCGAGTCCCAGCTGGATCAGCGTTGAGATTTATCTCCGCAAAATTCGCCCCCACGGTCAGTTTCCCACGGCCCGCCCTGCCCACGGTCAGTAGGGGACACCGATGGGCTTGGAAAGGCCGCCGTCCGTCGGATGGGACGTTAAGCCGTGACCCCGTGTGCGGGAGAGCCATACCCTGTGCACGTTAAAGAACACGCTGGGTGGCCTTGACGGGAGGCTACCATCTGTCTCCCAACAGCTGTTCCAGTGGGTCCCCTCCCCCAACCTTCTCTGAGCCTTCGGGGTCCATGTGACCTGGCCATTTAGCCCATGCTGTGCAAAAAAGTGCCGCTCAGAGGTAAAACAACCCAACTCAAAATCCCAAATACCTTGGAGAAGGTATTTGGGAAAAAGGAATTTTTTTGTTTCAAGAAAAAGAGGAAAAATTCTTTTTTTTGTTTTATCATTTATAATAAAATAATAATTTTTGCCTTTCCCCAATCTTCCATTGGTTGGAATTTTAACTCTTTAGGGGGTAAAAAGCTTGAGAAAACTTTTTTTTTCCAAAATGAAATATTTTTTTCTCTAAATTAGGCGTTCTCAACGCGATAAAATATTTCGGGGTACGCCGTGAGAACTCAAAAGTCTCTAGATCTAGTAACAAAGTAAAAATAACTATTGCTATACTATAACTATAGTTTTTATCCATCTATACAAGGGATACACCAGTTATATACACATGAACGGGGGGAGGGTACGTGAAGCATAATTGAGAACCACTGCTCTAAATTAAAAAAAATATATTTTCTAAAATGGAAAACGTCATTATCAAAAAATTAAAAACTGCATTCTCCAAATAAGAAAAATTTCATTCTCTAAAAATGAAAATCTTCACCCCTGATATGAAAAAATCCATTCCGCAAAAAAAAACGTTATTCTCTAAGAAGGAAAAATTTCATTGTGTAAAATGAAAAGATTCATTCCCTAAAATGAAAAGTTCATTCCTTAACCCTTTCACGACTAAGGGAAACATTTTTCCCATTTTAAAATTGGTGATTGTCGTATTTAATTATAACCTTATCTGCATTTTTTATACAGAACGTCAAAATAGAACGTATGCCGAACGCAATTACGTAAACGGGAACGTTTAGAAAACAAAAACAGAACTGTCAGGACGCATAATATATGTACTATGTGCAATGTCCATCTTTGCCTCACTACCAAAAGAAATTGCTTCGCAGAATATCATAATTAGAACATCATTTTGTATAGTAATTTTATTTCATAATTTTGTATTATTTTAGTTAACATTTTGTTCTAATTAACCAATAAATAAAAGACATTGCATAATAAGCCTAACTATAATTTGTGTTACCTTTATAGTCCATTGGGAAAAATATTTCCCATAAAATTCCAAAAAAACTACACATTGTTATGTATTTTTCTTATGATTTTTATTTATTTTACGTCTAACAAACTAAAATAAACAGTTACATACTAATAAGAAACCTTATGGTCCGTCTCTTAGAAACCTTATGGTCCTGAAAGGGTTAAAATAAAAATATTTGTATATGAAAAAGTTTATTCTGTAAAAATGCAAAATTTCTGTCTCTAAACTGAAAAAAAAATCATTCTCTAAATTATAGAACTTTATTTTCTAAAAGAAAAAATTGCATTTTCCAAATACCAAACACCTTATTCTCCAAAAATGAAAAACATCATCTTTTGTTATTAAATACCTCATCATCAAAAAATTAAAAACTCACTTTTTAAAAACGAAAAACTTCATTCTGTAAAAGGGAAACTGCATTCCCTAAAAATGAAAAACTTCATTCTCTAAATATGAAAAACTTAATTTTGAAAATCTGCGTCCCATTCGCCAGATGCGATATGTTTCTCATCGATTTCCATAGCGATTTAATTCCTTAAAATCTTGTAACTGTCGACACATAAACATCAGACATTGTCAGAGTGGATATCATACATCATAGCAATTCCTACAGTGAACCACCGAACTTCGTGTTTAGTGTGCAGAACATTTACTCCCCAATTTTTACCCCTCAGATATATATCTCTTTCCAAATCCAGTCAGTCCCATTCCAACAGATTTAGGCCAAATTACCGGTCTGCGTACTGCACTTATGGTAATTCATGCATATGTGCCTTAGAGGGATTATTTCTGGACTAAGTGTCTAATGCTACATTAGACTAATGAATCAGCGAATGAACATTAGATCAACGACACATTATGACGTTAGCTTGGTAATGACGTCTGTAATGACATGCCACAACTGTGGTCAGCTCGCTCGTGTTTCTCATAGTAAGATTTATAACAGAGTTGGAAGAAGTAGTTAACTGTATAACGGGCAAGTGGTCGCTAGCAGAACAGGCTTGGAGCTCTGTGGACTGAGGAAATCCCTGTGGCCATGATTCGGGCGCGTTGGTTTTTCTTTCTGTTTTGCTCACCATATGCATTTGATAAAACTGTCACTGCGCAACGAAGTGGAAAATTACTCTCCGGGGATCCATGGCGGAACTTGGACTCAATTCAGAATTGATTCGTTTATCTCTACTTGGTTTCAAATGACCGGAGAACAGAAAAAATAACTTGGATATCGTAAATGACTTTTATTGCAATTTATATAATTCTACAGAGGAACATACGCATTTGTCTATTGTTGGAGATCTGCATCCGAAATTCGTTAAGTGCGAATCATTGATAATAAATTAATGCCATCTTTATGCGGATGCAAGGTGTGTTTTTTTGGGTTCATTTTAGTTGATCACAGTTCAATGTGGATTGGTTATTTTTCCTCTAAATGACACATTTGTGGCCACAGTGAGCGGGTAATATGCACTCCGAGGACTCAGGGAAGGTTGAGGATGGAGATCCATTGGACAGCTAGATATTCCGAGGGTTCAGAGAAGGTTGGGGGATGGAGATCAATTTAACAGCTAGATGTTCCGAGGGTTCAGAGAAATTTGGAGCTGGAGATCAAGTAGACAGTTAGATATTCCGAAGGTTCAGAGAAGGTTGGGGTTGAAGATCCATTGTATAGCTAGAATTCCGATGGTTCAAAGAAGGTGGGGATGTAGATCCAGTAGAACAGCTAGATATTCCGAGTGTTCAGAGAAATTTGGAGCTGGAGATCAAGTAGACAGTTAGATATTCCGAAGGTTCAGAGAAGGTTGGGGTTGAAGATCCATTGTATAGCTAGAATTACGATGGTTCAAAGAAGGTGGGAATGTAGATCCAGTAGACAGCTAGATATTCCGAGGGTTCAGAGAAATTTGGAGCTGGAGATCAAGTAGACAGTTAGATATTCCGAAGATTCAGAGAAGGTTGGGGTTGAAGATTAATTGTATAGCTAGAATTACGATGGTTCAAAGAAGGTGGGGATGGAGATCTAGTAGACAGCTAGATATTCCGAGGGTTCAGAGAAATCTGAAGCTGGAAATCTAGTAGACAGTTAGATATTCTGAAAGTTCAGAGAAGTTTGGTGGTGAAGATCCATTGGACAGCTAGACATTCCGAGGGTTAAGAGAAGGTTAATGATGAAGATTTGTAGAGTTCTCTAGGGCAGTGAAGTGCAAACTGAGGATCGCCCGAAAAATTCTTGGGGTCGTTTAAAATTAAAATTAAATACAAATCATCAAAGTAAAAACACTTTTTATTTTCTTCATTTCAAAATAATAAAGTTTTTGTTACAACAAGAGGATATAAATAAGTTCATGTTAAAAGTCTGAGGCCTTGCATCCAACTCTAGTAATGCACGAAGAGCTGCTATGCCTTATTTATACATATTACGTATTGGAATGAGTCATTTATGTGACGAGAGGTGGGGGTACCTAATTAACTGGCACCTCAATGTAGCTCAATAACTAGTACGGATTTATATAGCTCAGTAGCTAATACTGGATATATATAACTCAATAGCTAGCTCGGAATCGATAGAGCTCAATATATAGTAGCAGTTATATTTAGTTCAGTAGCTATTACCGTATCTAAACATCTCAGTAGCTAATTCCAGATCTATATAGCTCAGTAGCTAATACTGGATATGTATAACTCAATAGCTTGCTCCGAATCGATATAGCTCAATATATAGTAGCAGATGTATATAGTTCACTAGCTAGTACCATATATATACATCTCAGTAGCTAATTCCAGATCTATCTAGCTCAGAAAATAGTACCATATCTGTAAGGTTGTTGCGAAACCTCGTCCCGTGTTTGCCCCTTGGCCGCCTGGACTTACCTTCACCAGGCATTGCGTCTCGTCAATCACAGATCCAAGCAGTTGTGATTTAGTGAGTACACATTTTAACTTAGCTCCTTTTATTAAGTATATACGACATTATTCACATTCCAACTTAGCTCCTTTTCTTAAGTAATACGAGAACACTTACTATCTTGAATATTGGCTATATTTTCACTTCAACTAAGTCTATACACATACACAAAGCTACACACAACTTTACACACTTCAATTTCTTAGCGCGTTTCTCAGAACTCGAGCATTCTCATGAGCGAATGTTCTTTCTTCGGCTATGTCAGGTCTCATAACTTCACACATCTGAAGAGCTGTTAGGCTTGGGTTGGGTTGTTTTACCTCTGAGCGGCACTTTTTTGCATACCATGGGCTAAATGGCCAGGTCACATAGACCCCGAAGGCTCAGAGAAGGTTGGGGGAGGGGACCCACTGGAACAGCTGTTGAGAGACAGATGGTAGCCTCCCGTCAAGACCATCCAGCGTGTTCTTTAACGTACACAGGGTACGTCTCTCCCGCACCCGGGGCCACGGCTTAACGTCCCATCCGACGGACGGCGGTCTTTCCAAGCCCATCGGTGTCCCCTACTGACCGTGGGCAGGGCGGGGAATTTTGCGGAGATAAATCTCAACGCTGACCCAGCTGGGACTCGAACCTGGGAACTACAGATTACGAGCCTGGCGCGCTACCGACTGAGCCACCCCCGCCCCGAGCTGTTAGGCAATGGTAAGCTTCAGTGAGTGTTAATCCGTGCATTGCGTTTCTATATTTTTTCCTTCAATTTCTATAGTTTCTCCTTCAAGTAGGAGTCTCCATGGTAACGTGGCCTTACATTTCGTCACATGCGTACTGGTTTTTGCAAATACGGTCTTGTTTCGCTATGCCTAACTGAAAATTCTCTGTGAGTGCATTACCAACAGAGAATTATACTGTCCTTCGATAATTCCTTTAGCTAAGGCAGTTGTTAACTTTTTCGTTCTTATGTCTCTTCGATGTTCCTTGGCTTCGAAATTGAGAGCCAAAGAACATGCTGTGTGTAGCTTTGTGTATGTGTGTATTTGTATGTGTATATTTGTAATTCTGTAATCACGTGACACGAAGGTTGCCAGATCACTAATTCCTAAAACAATCGTTGCCAGAATATTTTTCTTGAATTCTGTAATCAACCATAGTGTTCGGATATTTTTTGAGCGACTGTACACCAGTTACATACACATTTCCAGGGTGTACGTGAAGCATAAAAGTTTGAGAAC
Organism: Ryuthela nishihirai; assembly: GCA_038380435.1. NCBI lineage: Eukaryota > Metazoa > Arthropoda > Arachnida > Araneae > Heptathelidae > Ryuthela > Ryuthela nishihirai. The sequence goes on along the minus strand of JAWZYU010000003.1, from coordinate 111,297,391 downwards.
CACTGAACTAGAGAGTTAAGGGTTCGTGTCCCGCCACGTCAGCGGTACTTTGTTTCAGATGAATAGTTATCAGTCTTAGTTTCAGAACATGTTATATGGCTTGTCTTTAATAGTGAACACACTTCTCTCTCCATACTTTCATTTACAATTTCTATGAATTGTGCTTTTCCCCCGCTCCCATCCCCCCGCTTCTTTCTCTGCCGCTTCCTAAGCCCCGGTACTTGCGAATGAATCTTTCCGTGTATTGTTACTTTCACCTCCTACAGAAGAAACTAGCAGTGAAGCAGATCAAACCGGTAATCTTATAACTTGACAGTCATGTTAGCTCACTTAGTAAACATTTGGAAAATATTCTTCAGTTTTAAAGGCTATCGCTGTCTTACCAAAGAGTTGGGTTGGGTTGTTTTACTGACCCCTACTGACCGTGGGCAGGCAAATCTCAACGCTGACCCAGCTGGGACTCGAACCTGGGAATTACATTACGAGTCTGGTGCGCTACCGACTGAGCCACCCCCGTCCCTTTCCCAAAGAGAATTTCTCTGTTATTTCAATATGAATCTAACTTCAAAGCTCTATAAGTTCTAAAATATGCATTTAATGGATAAATGTGACTGAAGATAAATTGAAGATCATAATAAAAATCTATTTAAATCTCGATTTTCAACATTCTTTGTTCGGTATTTAAACAATTATGGAAGCTGGAATATTTAACAGTAATGTGTCATAAGATTTTATAGAAAAATTTTATTAAATCTTAAATAATAAATACTGTTTCAAACCATTTAATAAAATAAATATAAATTTAAAATGTTCGCATAAGAATTACTTCAAAATTAGATAAATGCGAATGACTTTTACAAAACGAGAAAATTTATTGTATAATATTCCATCACACATAACACATTAAATACTGAACGAATGTTGTTGAAAATCGAGATTTAAATAGATTTGAATATGGCCTTTATTTTATCTTTAGTAACTTTAATGCGTTAAATGCATATTTTAGAAGTTATAGGGCTTCGAAGTTAGATTCCCATTGATATAACATGGAAATTTAATATACTGCTCACAAAAATTAGGGGATATTTTTATCGCTTTAAATTCATTTTGAAATATCCCCTAATTTTTGTGAGCAGTATATTTTGATGGGGACTGACAGATACTGTTGACTGAAAGGGATCACGCTAATTCTGCTGTATTAGTCATTATTTTTTTTTCGACATTTTTCTTACGTCTTTGAAAAACCAGATTAAAAAGGCTTTAAATTTCCGAAAAGGTTTAGAATTTTTTTTAAAAAAACGATTTGCAATTTGAACTTTGTATTTTCAATAGTGATCCTGTCCATGGCTTAAACTACTAGTAACTATCGTGCAGAAATGGCAGAGCTCTGAAAATTTGTAACTAGGGATAATCCGGGTCGTAGATCTTGGAAAAAATCCAAAGTTTGACCTCCGACGTGTCCTTCAAGGTTAAATAGAGGTCATGTAGAGGTCAAACCATGATTTACTAGTGCTATAAACGTAAAAATTGGTGTCTGGGGTTGTTTCGGGTTGTAGATCTCGAAAACGTTACGAAATTTTGTATCCGGAGAGTCCTTTGAGGTCAAAGGCCAAATTTAGATCTTTGCTAGAGAGCTAAAAATTGGTTCCTGGGTGTATTTTGGGTCATAGATCTTAGAAATTGTGCCAAATTTTAGATTCGAGATTCGAGAAAATTGGTGAAGAGGGCTATTTCGGGCAGTACAACTCAGATATAAAAGGAATTTTCAAATCCGGTGTTACATTCGAAGTCAAATAGTAACAATTTGAATTTTTAATTTAAATAAAAATTAATTTAATTTAAATATATTTTTTTTTAATTTCGAAAGCTACTTATTGATTTTTAGTAATATATACATACATAATTTTAATCAATACTCCTATTTACTGAGAAACCTTGTAAACCTGTTCAATTTTTGTTTAGAAGTTGACGATTTCATTCCTTCATTCTTGTAGTAAGAGTAAGTCTGTCTTCGTCAAAGAGTCTTGTCGTCGATATCATGACGCCAGTCTAAACAACTTTTACCAAGTTTCCCGTTTTCTGCTTACCAATATTATCGATGATTAGGTTTGTGAGCGAGGTGGAGTAAATGATTCACCGTCGCTCAGATCCGGATATTTTCAATATTAATTCGTTGTATTTCAATTTAATTCGTTGGTTGCCGTCGCCTACAATTAGAAACTTTTGGCAAAAGTTTCTAAACGATATGTGGCAACACAGAGACTCTTCAACAGCACGGAGAAGTGTATGAAAGTTGAAACACGTTGCGATACAGTCCCAAATAACAGCAGAATAGTACGCAATCATCCTCTTGAACTACATAGACCTCTGGGGCGGGGGTGGCTCAGTCGGTAGCGCGCCAGGCTCGTAATCTGTAGTTCCCAGGTTCGAGTCCCAGCTGGGTCAGCGTTGAGATTTATCTCTGCAAAATTCCCCGCCCTGCCCACGGTCAGTAGGGGACACCGATGGGCTTGGAAAGGCCGTCGTCCGTCGGATGGGACGTTAAGCCGTGGCCCCGTGTGTGGGAGAGCCATACCCTGTACACGTTAAAGAACACACTGGATGGCCTTGACGGGAGGCTACCATCTGTCTCCCAACAGCTGTTCCAGTGGGTCCCCAACCTTCTCTGAACCTTCGGGGTCCATGTGACCTGGCCATTTAGCCCATGGTGTGCAAAAAAGTGCCGCTCAGAGTAAAACAACCCAACCCAACATAGACCTCTAACAGGCTCCTTTGAGACCTCTGTTACAAGCAGCTGCTAGAGAGTTTTTATTTTATTTTATTATATTCGTTTCTTAGGTATATCCTAAAACTGCCTAGCATAATATTATAGTAAAATTTATAAACATTTTTCCTCCAATATATATCATCAAAATTGCCATCAAGGCTAAACCTGTCTTATCATGCCATTCCTAAATAATACTCTAACAAATAACGTATTAATTAAACGTAATCTTTTAAATATAAACTGGTAGCTCTTTAGTTTTAAGAACATTTTAATAAAACTATGATAATTATTCTATTTTAAAGAAATAAATAAATACCCCCTCAAGCAACTGCTTGCCACAGAGGTCTTACAGGAGCCTGTCAGTTTATATGCCATAGTAGAGGGTCTGAGAGGATGGCAGGACCTCAGCAGAAAAACGACACATACATTCATGCCTTACCCGGGGCTCGAACCCAGGTCCTTTAGATCAGTAGCCAAGCTAACCACTCGGCCATGGGACGGCATTCTATTTTGTTCTCATTAAAATTTTTTTAATTTAGACAAATTAATTTCCTTAAATATTTGTACATATTTTTTCCTCTCCATTGTTCAACGGCTGTCCAGACTCGGTGTATCTTAGTGGCTCTGGATAGGTATTGGTGCATTTCTGAATCAGAATTAAGAATGTGGAGATGTAGCCATTAGAAGTATAGGGAGATTAACCTTTCTGCTTATATGCCATAAAATGCTGTACTCAAAAGAGTAAATCTCAGTAAACTTTACCCATTTGACTTGACTGGATTGCTGCAAATGTTTTCTGCTGCTATAAACATTCGATAGCCAAGTCCAATTCAGAGTGAACGTTAATTAAAAAGTTAGTGCTGACTTTTAAGTAACTGTTACAAAAACAACTTTAATCATATTGTCATGACCATTTTTTGCTTTATTTTATGTCGGCACTTAATGTGCAATTATTTTTAAACCAATGCGTTGCATATTTCAACAACAACTGTCGCCAATTTCGCCTCAGTCTCATGAATATTCATGAACATCGTCTTTTTTTACTCAAATATTCAAGCTCTGCTTTCCCATTGATTCAGAATTGGCACAAGGCCAGCTCGTTTAACAGAGAAGCAGGGATTCATTGGATTCAAAGAAGGGCTGGGAGGAGATAATGGTTTAGTTAAGGCAGTTGCCATTAATAATAGTTAACCACTGATTTTTTTTTCGACACTTTTATTGCGTCTATGAAAAGCCAGATTATGAAAATTTAAATATCTGAAAAGATTTAGAATTTTTTTCGAAAACGAATTGTAATTTGAACTTCGTATTTTCAATAGTGATCCTGTCCATGAGTATAAACTACTATGATTGATGCAGTTTAAAAACAGCATAAAGTAAAATTATATATATATTATGATTATATAAAAATTGAATAGAAAACTTTTTAATTAATTAAAGATTTTTTTTTAGAAACTTATAGCTACCAATTAGAATAATAAATTATATTAACTTTCCAAATGGCTAATTTAAAAAAGGTAACTTTTCGGAGTCAATGATCTTAGGCAGTTTCAAGAAACATTGGGTGAAGCTGAGAAAGTTTTAGGCACGGACAGATAAAAAATATAAAGAAGAGACTAAGGACTCTATCGAGCAGGATAAAATTAAAGAGAGGGGGAAGGGGCGCAAGCGTTTTAGAAGTTTTTTCTTTTAATTCTTGAAAAATGTGTAAATATATTTTTTGCTTCCGTACCCTTCCTATAAACTTTTAGCTATAGGAAATTGCAAAGCTATTAACTACGAAAGTGAATGAAAAAATGAAAAGGAGAAAAATCCGATACTAGCTGTTGATTTATATAGATCCTGTACCAGCTACTGAGGGTTGGGTTTGTTTTACCTCTGAGCGGCACTTTTTTGCACACCATGGGCTAAATGGCCAGGTCACAAGGATGTGCAGAGAAGTTGTGGGAGGGGACCCATTGGAACAGCTGTTGGGAGACAGATGGTAGCCTCCCGTCAAGGCCATCCAACGTGTTCTTTAACGTGCACAGGGTATGGCTCTCCCACACACGGGGCCACGGCTTAACGTCCCATCCGACGGACGGCGGCCTTTCCAAGCCCATCGGTGCCCCCTACTGACCGTGGGCAGGGCGGGGAATTTTGCGGAGATAAATCTCAACGCTGACCCAGCTGGGACTCGAACCTGGGAACTACAGATTACGAGCCTGGCGCGCTACCGACTGAGCCACCCCCGCCCCCTTTCATCCGGGTCAAGGGTGGTTATTCCCATTATTAGGTAGGTGGTCATATTATTCTGATACAACTGTGTACATCCTAGCCTCTTCGTTACCCGGCATTGGTAAGTGTGTGTCTCGTCAATCACAGATCCAAGCAGTTGTGATTCAGTTAGGCTCACATTCCAACTTAGTTCCTTTTCTTAGGTAATATAAGGAGACTTACTAACTTGAATATTGACTATATTTTCACTTCAACTAAGTTTATACTGTTCTGCTACACAAACTGGAGCGTGTGCAGTTACTGCACACGCTCCAGCTTGCTGTGAACGGTAACTGCACACGCTCAATATTTCCGTGAGTGAGCTCGCACGATCTCGGTCTTTGTGAGCTCACACGATCCAATGTGCTGTGAACATTAACCGCAACCGCTCCAGTTTGCTGTGAACGATAACTGCACAGGCTCAATTTTTCCGTGAGTGAGCCCACACGATCTAGGTCTTTGTGAACTCACACGATCCAATGTGCTGTGAACATTAACCGCAACCGCTCCAGTTTGCTGTGAACGGTAACCGCACACGCTCAATTTTTCCCTGAGTGAGCCCACACGATCTAGGTCTTTGTGAGCTCACACGATCCAATGTACTGTGAACATTAACCGCAACCGCTCCAGTTTGCTGTGAACGGTAACTGCACACGCTCAATATTTCCGTGAGTGAGCCCACACGATCTAGGTCTTTGTGAGCTCACACGATCCAATGTGCTGTGAACATTAACCGCAACCGCTCCAGTTTGCTGTGAACGGTAACTGCACACGCTCAACATTTCCGTGAGTGAGCCCACACGATCTCGGTCTTTGTGAACTCACACGATCCAATGTGCTGTGAACATTAACCGCAACCGCTCCAGTTTGCTGTGAACGGAACTGCACACGCTCAACATTTCCCTGAGTGAGCCCACACGATCTCGGTCTTTGTGAGCTCACACGATCCAATGTGCTGCGAACATTAACCGCAACAGCTCCAGTTTGCTATGAACGGTAACTGCACACGCTCCATATTCATTGCATTATATATTCATACGCATTATGTATATTAAAAAATATCCGAACACTATGGTTGATTACAGAATTGAGAAAAAATATTCTGGCAACGATTGTTTTAGAAATTAGTGAACTGGCAACCTTCGTGTTACGTAACACGAAGGTTGCCAGTTCACCTTTTTGAGATTTGCCTGTCCACGGTCAGTAGGGGACACCGATGGGCTTGGAAAGGCCGCCGTCCGTCGGATGGGACGTTAAGCCTTGGCTCCGTGTGCGGGAGACTCACTAATTTCTAAAACAATCGTTGCCAGAATATTTTTTCTGAATTCTGTAATCAACCATAGTGTTCGGATATTTTTTTGAGCGACTGTACCCCTTGTGTAGATAGATAAAACTGTAATTATAGTATAACAATGGTTATTTTTACTTTGTTACTAGATCTAGCGACCTATGAGCTCTCACGACATATCCCAAAAAATTTTACCGCCTACCTCACGTTGAGAACCCCTGCTCTAGATAAATGTCAGAGCGCTCTAACCATTAAAACACGCATCAGACAACAAAGAATTCCAGGATGCGACCTATAAATCTTTCACTGAGATGTGGCAGACCTTGCGCCATCTATATTTCAGGAGAGGCAACTTTTCCAAATGTTGCTACTGATTTAGATGTTAATGAGGAGGTCTGTGAAAGATTTATAGGTCATATCCTGGAATTCTTTGTTATCTGCTGTGTGATTTAATGGTTAGAGCGCTCTAGCATGTAAAGAGTTGCGGGTTTGAGTTCCATCGCGTTAGAAAAAAATTTTCAGATGAATAATTTTTGATTCTATATCTACAGATAATCTGCGCATTTACTACATCCTGATAATACTTTTCAGTACCAAAGACAAACCAGAACACTTCATTGCTATATCATAACTAGATAAAAGGCTTCACTATTAAAGAATAAACCAGAATGCCAGTCAGAGGAAACTGTTCAATGATAAAGAAAAGCTAGAGTACTTCAATACTGAAGTCAAACTAGAGAAGGGTTTTTCACTATTGAAGTCAAGCCATAGAACGCTCTTAAGTTCGAAAGCAAAAATAGAAAGCTCTTCAGTACTAAAGGCAAAATGACTACTTCATTACTAAAGTCAGAAAAGGATCTTCACTAATAAAGGTAAACCAGAATACTTCGGTACTAAGTCAGTCACAGAAGGGTATTCTCTAATAAACAAAGAGTGGAAGCCAGAAAGACAGTATGATTTTAAGTAATGAAGTTAAACCAGAGTACGACTTTCAGTAATGACGTCAAACAGAGTACGACTTTACAGTACTAGAGTTAAACCAGAATACGTCTTTAAGTACTGAAGTCAAACCAGAGTACAATTTTCAGTAAGGAATACAAACCAGAGTACAATTTTCAGTAAGGAATACAAACCAGAGTACGACTTTCAGTAATGAAGCCAAACCAGAGAACGACTTTCAGTAATGAAGCCAAACCAGAGTACGACTTTCAGAGTAATGAGGTGAAACTAGAGTACGACTTACGGTACTAAAGTTAAACCAGAATACGACTTTAAGTATCGAAGTCAAACCAGAGTATAATTTTCAGTAAGGAATACAAACCAGAAAACGCCTTTCAGTAATGAAATCAAACCAGAGTCCGCCTTTCAGTAATGAAATCAAACCAGAATACGACTTTCAGTAATGAAATCAAACCAGAATACGACTTTCAGTAACGAAATCAAACCAGAATACGACTTTCAGTAATGAAATCAAACCAGAGTACGACTTTCAGTAATGAAATCAAACCAGAGTACGACTTTCAGTAATGAAATCAAACCAGAGTACGACTTTCAGTAATGAAATCAAACCAGAATACGACTTTGAGTAATGAAATCAAACCAGAGTACGACTTTCCGTAATGAAATCAAACCAGAATACGACTTTCCGTAATGAAATCAAACCAGAATACGACTTTCAGTAACGAAATCAAACCAGAGTACGACTTTCAGTAATGAAATCAAACTAGAATACGACTTTCCGTACTGAAGTGAAACAAGAATGTGACGATCTGTATTAAAGATAGCCAGAGTGCAGTATTAGTATTAAAAACAAGTCAGAATCTCGACTTCACCGGTAGCCAAAGCGACATCTGATACAGGACCTGACGCCCGAATGAAGCTTGATGAGTGGCTTAACACTGTGTCAGATTCCCGCAATGGATGAAGCTCTCCATCTGTTGATGGGAAGCAGCTGTGCAGCGCGGGGAGCCACAGCACGGTCCAGTAAGTTCCTTTCGCGTGGCTAAGCACGGGACACCTGGTGGATGATGAAGCTGCGAGGAGGGCGTGGAAGTCGACTGACGCCCTACGGTGCAACACTGTGATACGCACGCAGCCTGGACTCTTGTTAATTAGTGGGCATCCAGCTATGCATCGGCGACGGGATCTGCGGAAAGTCGAGAAGTAATTTCTGGGAGAATGATCAACTCACTGTTTTTGGATTGACAATGAATCAGAAGGCAGTGATATGAAATCACTGCTCATCGATTTTCTAGGCATGACATGTAAATGCGTTTCGCATGGCTGCAGTATTACTATGTAGCTGTTGGATGCTGGGGCGTTGTTCGCATATTTGAGTCGCACTTTTTTTGTACAAAATGGTTTAAATGGCCAGGTCACAAGGACCCCGAAAGCTCAGAGAAGGTTGGGGGGGGGGCCCACTGGAACAACTGTTAGGAGACAGATGGTAGCCCCCGCCAAGGCCATCCAGCGTGTTCTTTAACGAGCACAGGGCATGTCTCTCCCGCACACGGGGCCATGGCTTAACGTCTCATCCAAATGACGGCGGTCTTTCCAAATCCATCAGTGGAATTCCCCTACTGACTGTGGGCAGGGCGGGAAGTTTTGCAGAGATAAATATCAACGCCGAACCAGCTGGAACTCGAACTTGGGAACTGCAGATTACAATCCTGACACATTACCGACCGAGCCACTCCCTACCCAAGATGTTGAGGGGTTTGAACAATGTATTAACACAGATCACATCGGATTGATATTAAGGAGGGCGATAATCTGTACGAATTCGTCCCTAAAAGGAGAGATGTTTGAAGTTGGCTTGTCGGTTAGCTTGCCAAGGCGCACCAAGTAATGTGTCCAGTTTCGAGTTAGCCCTATGCTTACGTGGGGCGGGGGTGGCTCAGTCGGTAGCGCGCCAGGCTCGTAATCTGTAGTTCCCAGGTTCGAATCCCAGCTGGGTCAGCGTTGAGATTTATCTCCGCAAAATTCCCCGCCCTGCCCACGGTCAGTAGGGGACACCGATGGGCTTGGAAAGGCCGCCGTCCGTCGGATGGGACGTTAAGCCGTGGCCCCATGTGCTGGAGAGCCATACCCTGTGCACGTTAAAGAACACGCTGGATGGCCTTGACGGGAGGCTACCATCTGTCTCTCAACAGCTGTTCCAGTGGGTCCCCTCCCACAACCTTCTCTGAGCCTTCGGGGTCCTTGTGACCTGGCCATTTAGCGCATGGTGTGCAAAAAAGTGCCGCTCAGAGGTTAAACAACCCAACCCTATGCTTACGTTGATAGTTTCTCTTCCAATGCAGGGACATACCCAGGATTTAGTTTCGGAGAGGGGGAGGTGTCTGAAAAATTATTTCGGGTAGAGAGAGGGGGGGGGGGCTGAGTAGTATTCCACCGAACAGGAAAGGTTAAAATCTGTATGGAATAAGATTTAGTAGTTTATTTTTTTTTTATCTATTTTTAGTGTTGGATATAAAATATGGGGTTCCCATGACCGAGTGGTTAGAGCACTTGGCTACTGATCTAAGGGATCTGGGTTCGAGCCCCGGGTAAGGCATGGATGTATGTGCCGTTTTTCTGCTGAGGTCTTCTACTTTGGCATATAAACTGTTAGGCTCCTGTCAGACCTCTGTGGCAAGTAGCTACTTGACGGGGTATTTATTATTATTATTTTATAAAATAAAACAATACAAAAACAACTATTTTGGATTTCAAAGACGGAAGATCAGTTTGAGATTTCGTATAAGACGACCGGATTTTCGGGGGGGGGGAGTTTTGGACCCCCTGGACCCCCCCCCCCCCCCCGGGTACGTCCCTGCTCTAACCATACTATGACTAAGGGAGAAAGGAGATATCAGAGGAATTGGAAAGTCTGCCGTCATCGGATTCTACGTTAAGCCGTGGTCCGAGTGCATGATTTAGGTAAAGAGCCTGGCATGTTACTGCTATGCCCAGTATTGAAATCAAGCCAGTGATTAAATACTGAACAATGTGGTTGGGGGACGGGGGCAGGACCCTTACCCTAGGTGCCGGCCTGTTGCAAACTCTATGATATCTGCCGTAGTATTGGTCACTGTACTACTTAGGTCTTGAGCTCAGTCAGTAGTGTGCCAGGCTCGTAATCGAATGATCTCAGGTTCAAGTCATCGCTGTGCCTGCGTTGAGTTTTGTCCCGCTAAACTCGTCTCGGCCTTACCAGAAAGGAAAATCGATAGCCTTGAAAAGGGCTTACTTGAAAGGAGAATCGATAGCCTTGAAAAGGGCTTACTTGAAAGAAGAATCAATAGCATTGAAAAGGGCTTGTCCGAAAGGAGAATCGATAGCTTTGAAAAGGGCTTACCAGAAAAGAGAATCGATAGTGTTAAAAAAAGAATTACTACATAAGAGAATCGACAGCCCTGAAAAGAGCTTACTAGAAAGGAGAATCGACACCATTGAAAAGGAATTACTAGAAGGGGGAATCAATAGCCATAAAAAGGGCTTACTAGAAAGGAGAATCGATAGCCTTGAAAAAGGTTTGCCAGAAAGGAGGATCGATAATCTTAAAAAAGAATTACTGCATAAGAGAGTCGACAACCCTGAAAAGAATTTACTAGAAAGGAGAATCAATAGCATTGAAAAGGAATTAATAGAAAGGGGAATGAATAGTAATAAAAAAGGGTTTACTAGAAAGGGGAATCGATAACTTTGAAAAAGTGCTTAGTAGAGAGGAGAATCGATAGCATTGAAAAGAGTTTACTAGAAAGGAGAATCGACAGTCTTGAAAAGGGTTTACTAGAAAGGGGAATCGATAGCTTTGAAAAAGGGCTTAGTAGAGAGGAGAATCGATAGCTTTGAAAAAGGGCTTAGTAGAGAGGAGAATCGATAGCCTTGAAAAGAGCATACTAGAAATGAGAATCGACAGCCTTGAAAAGGGCTTACTAGAAAGGAGAATCGATAGCCTTGGAAAGGGCTTACCAGAAAAGAGAATCGATAGTCTTAAAAAAAAAAAAAAAAAATTACTTCTTAAGAGAATCTACAGCCCTGAAAAGAGCTTACTAGAAAGGAAAATCGATAGCATTGAAAAGGAATTACTAGAAAGGAGAATCAATATCCATAAAAAAGGCTTACTAGAAAGGGGAATCGATAGCTTTGAAGAGCTTATTAGAAAGGAGAATCGATGGCCTTGAAAAGGGCTTACGAAAGGAGAATCGATAGCATTGAAAAGAAATTACTAGAAATGGGAATCAATAGTCATAAAAAGGGCTTACTATAAAGAGGAATCGATAGCTTTGAAAAAGAGCCTACTAGAAAGAGGAATCGACAGCCCTGAAAAGAGCTTACTAGAAAAAAGAATCGATACCATTGAAAATAAATTACTAGAAAAGGGAATCAATGGCCATAAAAAACTTACTGGAAAGGGAAATCGGTAGCTTTGAAAAGAACTTATTAGAAAGAAGAATCGATGGCCTTGAAAAGGGCTTACTAAAAAGGAGAATCGATATAATTGAAAAGGAATTACTAGAAAGGGGAATCAATAGTCATAAAAAGGGCTTACTATAAAGAGGAATCGATAGCTTTGAAAAAGGGCTTACTAGAAAGAGGAACCTACAGCCCTGAATAGAGCTTACTAGAAAGGAGAATCGATGCCATTGAAAAGGAATTACTAGAAAAGGGAATCAATAGCCATAAAAAAGTCTTACTACAAAGGCGGATCGATAGCTTTGAAGAAAGGGCTTACTAGAAAGGTGAATCGATGGCCTTGAAAAGGGCTTGCCAGAAAGGAGAATCGGTAGCTTTGAAAAGGGCTTACCAGAAACGAGAATCGGTAGTGTTAAAAATAAAGAATTACTGCGTAAGAGAATCGACAGCCCTAAAAATGGCTTACTAGAGAAGAGAATCGATTGAAAAAGAATTACTAGAAAGGGGAATCAATAGCCATAAAAAAGTCTTACTAGAATGGGGAATCGATAGCTTTGGAAAAAAAAAAGAAGCTTACTACAAAGGAGAAACGACAGCCCTGAAAAGAGCTTACTAGAAAGGGGAATCGATAACTTTGAAAAGGGGCTTAGTAGAAAGGAGAATCGATAGCATTGAAAAGGCTTCCTAGAAAGGAGAATCGATAGTCTTGAAAAGGGCTTACCTGGAAAGAGAATCTATAGTCTAAAAAAAAAGAAAGAAAAAAATATTTCTTATGAGAATCAACAGCCCTGAAAAGAGCTTACTAGAAAGGAGAAGCGATACCATTGAAAAGGAATTACTAGAAAGGGCAATCAATAGCCATAAAAAAGGGCTTACTAGAAAGGGCAATCAATAGTCATAAAAAGAGCTTACTTGAAAGGGGAATCGATAGCTTTGAAAAAGGACTTACTAGAAAGGGGGAATCGGTAGCTTTGAAAAAGGACTTTCTAGAAAGGGGGAATCGGTAGCTTTCAAAAAGAGCTTACTAGAAATGAGAATCAATAGCATTGAAAAGGCCTTACTTGATAGGAGAATAGATAGCCTTAAAAAAGGTCTAACTAGAAAAGAGAATCAATAGTCTCAAAAAAGGGCTTACTAGAAAGGAGAATTGATAGCTTTGAAAAGGTCTTGAATAGGCTTGAAAAGACCTTCCGCCATTCGTCGGATGGGATTTTAAGCCACGGCTTAAAAGTGGCGAAAACAAGACAAGGATCTAGGAAAAAAATAGGGGTGGAGGGGCAAGATAACTCAATCAAGTCACAAAAAAGGTAAGTGGGTTGAAAGAGGACTGCATTCCCCCATTTTAGAGGTCTTGAAAAATGCATTGAATGCATTGAAAAATGCATGAATTATGCATAAATTCAATAATTTTTCGCTTTTATTATCCTTACTAGCATTATCAGACTAGATCTGTCGCTGATGAGAGCTAGATGGCTTTGACAGAACATTTTCACCTGTCTCTATCCAGATCCCTTCAATTATCCAGCTTTGAAATTTTGAGCTCTTTGTGACCCGGACTATTACCGCCATGCGGACAAAATATAGACAATATATCCTAAAGGTAAACTAAACCAATCATTGAACGGTACAATTTAATGAAAATAAGACCATTTATGCGAATACGGCCTGCCACCTCTTTTTGGTGAAGTTCGCGAGCTACTGACGACAAATAAGTTTGTGAAAGAGAATAATCACTTAGAGAGGGCAAGAAATCCGACTTCGGAGATGCGATTTTTCACTGAAATATTCAATTTTAGTAAAATATTATTGTTTATGTTTCATTTTAGATTTTTTTCTGGCGTTGGTTATGTATAGTATATGCTATTGATTATATATTTCTTTGGCGTTGGTTATATATAGTATATGTTATTGATTACATATTTCTTTGGCGGCCAGCCCTTTTGCTTTAATTTTCTCTTTGGCCATCTCTTCCACTTTAATTTCCTCTTTGGCCATCCCTTCCACTTTAATTTCCTCTTTGGCCGGCCCTCCCACTTCGGTTTTCTCTTTGGCCACCCCTTCCACTTTAGTTTTTTCTTTGGCCACCCCTCCTACTTCAGTTTCCTCTTTGGCCACCCCTTCCACTTCAGTTTTCTCTTTGGCCACCTCTCCCACTTCAGTTTCCCTTTGGCTACTCCTTCCACTTCAATTTTCTATTTGGCCACCCCTTCCACTTCAGTTTTCTCTACGGTCACCACTTCCACTTCAGTTTTCTCTACGGTCACCACTTCCACTTCAGTTTTTTCTTTGGCCAGCCCTTTCACTGCAGTTTTCTCTTTGGTCACCCCTTCCACTTTAGTTTTTTCTTTGGCAACTCCTCCTACTTCAGTTTTCTCTTTGGTCACCCCTTCCACTTTAGTTTTTTCTTTGGCAACTCCTCCTACTTCAGTTTTCTCTTTGGTCACCCCTTCCACTTTAGTTTTTTCTTTGGCAACTCCTCCTACTTCAGTTTTCTCTTTGGTCACCCCTTCCACTTTAGTTTTTTCTTTGGCAACTCCTCCTACTTCAGTTTTCTCTTTGGTCACCCCTTCCACTTTAGTTTTTTCTTTGGCAACTCCTCCTACTTCAGTTTTCTCTTTGGTCACCCCTTCCACTTTAGTTTTTTCTTTGGCAACTCCTCCTACTTCAGTTTTCTCTTTGGCCACCCCTTCCACTTTAGTTTTTTCTTTCGCCACCCCTCCTACTTCAGTTTTCCCTTTGGCCACCCCTCCTACTTCAGTTTTCCCTTTGGCCACCCCTTCCACTTTAGTTTTCTCTTTGGCTACCTCTTCCACTTCAGTTTTCTCTTTGGCTACCTCTCCCACTTCAGTTTTCTCTTTGGCTACTCCTTCCACTTCAATTTTCTATTTGGCCACCCCTTCCACTTCAGTTTTCTCTACGGTCACCACTTCCACTTCAGTTTTCTCTTTGGCCACTTCTTCCACGTCAGTTTTCTCTTTGGCCACTTCTTCCACGTCAGTTTTCTCTCTAGCCAGCCATTCCATTTCAGTTTTGTACGTGGCCCTTCAGCTAAAAGTTTTGCCCAGGCCTAACGGCATCGGACTAACGGCATAAACATTACAAGCGGTCGACTGGCGCGGAAAAATTTAAAGAGCGGTATGCTAGCAATTGAATCGGCTTACAAAGTCTTGAACACTATTGTGCTGAAGTCGACATGAGTATAGAGGAAAAACTGTCTTGTGCCAGGTGGAATCGAACCCACGACCTCTGATGACAGGTCAAGTTCTCTGGCCTGATACGTCTTCAGAAGGTCGCGGGTTCGGATCCCATCCAGTTGAAGACGATTTTTTCTCTATACCCACGTCGACGTATAGCACAATAATGTTCAAGACTTTGCAACTATGAAGTTCTGTAATATAAAATGTTACCAACGATAACAGAAAGTGTATATATTGGATGGACTTGTTGCAATTTGAACTTGAAAGTGCATGCACGTAAAGAGTTGAGATCTTTGTATAACTTTGTTAGTTGTTCTAAATATAATTTTATTTAGAACAACTATATATTTTAAATTAATTATTCTCTTACTACACTATCCATGAGTGGTATGATAAAGGAAGCTTTGGATGGGTGCATCATATGGAAAAAATTCGTCTTGTTTTCATAATTATACTTTCTCTATACTTCTTACAAATAAAAGTTGTGAAATCTGTAAGTATAAAGGGATGAAAATATATTGATTTCGCCTTTTCGACATCTATTTACTTTTCCACCATTCTCACGCTGACAGCGATTCCTCGAATCAGTTCATTAAAGTTATCTCCGAACATTCTATCACCGGAAACAGTTACATTCGTCGAGAGTAATAGACAATTTCCGCCTTCGCCGTCGACATCTGTCACTTCTGACATCGAAATACACGAAAAATCTTCACGCTAAAGATGATCTTTTCCCGCACTGATTAGTAACATGAAGTAGTGGTCAGAGTTAATAACCCTCGGTTTCCCATTTGCAGCCTCTGCCAATCCCTCGTTTACCACAAGGTCACCTTGTGCGTTCCATGAACTAGCATGCGAATATCGCGTTCGTGGCTATTAGAGTAATTTCATTAAAAGCTCTACCAAAGCAGACCCAGGAGTGTCAACATCGGTGTTGGGCGGCCGTGCGGGCTCGATGAGGTCACGACACGACACACCTGACGTGACCCGAAGCCCCACCCTGGCGCACGTCACCACTGCGGCCAATCTGTTGCACTAATGTTTGTATACCTTGATTAAACCCCGTCGATGTTTGCGCTCATCTACGACGACGCCGAGTTAGCTGGTTGTTAGTTGTGGACGGCCTCGCAGTCGATGCAGATAAAAATCTGCTGTTCACCTGAAATGACACGATCATATTGGAGGTTTTGTAAATGTGCGTGTGTGGTTTGAGGCAAAGGTTCCGTTTATTTGGGATCAGAGGAAGTAGTGTGGGTTCCACGTTTCAGTGTTCAATGTTTGGTTGATGCCTCGCATGATAGATCAGAATAATCTAGCTTGGGTTTCTCTTTTAGAGAATGTGTTGATTCAAACGGCCGATTAGGTAAGCAAACACTGAACTAGTCCGAGCAACACCAAAAAATTGAGAATTTATAAAGTATGAACAGCAAAGCTGTGTCTCGATATAATGGTCTGTCGCCATTGTGCAAGTTGTAGAAAGTGATCATGTTTGGGCAACAAGATGGACTTACCTTTCGATGCAATCTTCTTATCCTTCTCATTAACCCTTTCACGACCAAGGGAAGCATTTTTCCCATTTTAAAATTGGTGATTGTCGTATTTAATTATAACCTTATCTGCATTTTTTATACAGAATGTCAAAATGCCGAACGCAATTACCTAAACGGGAACGTTTAGAAAAAAAAAAGTCAGGACGCATAATATATGTACTATGTGCAATGTCCATCTTTGCCTCACTACCAAAAGAAATTGCTTCGCCGAATATCATAATTAGCACATCATTTTGTATAGTAATTTTATTTAATAATTTTGTATTATTTTAGTTAACATTGTGTTCTAATAAACCAATAAATAAAAGCCATTGCATAATAAGGCTAAGTATAATTTGTGTTACCTTTATAGTCCATTGGGAAAAATATTTCCCATAAAATTCCAAAAAAACTACACATTGTTATGTATTTTTCTTATGATTTTTATTTATTTTACGTCTGAGCAAACTAAAATAAACAGTTACATACTAATATTTACTCTTAGAAACCTTATGGTCCTGAAAGGGTTAACTCTAACAAGAAGTATATATATTTTAAATGAAATTTCTACTGAATTATTTTCTTTTAAGTTACTTTTCAGGACTACTTATTAAGTAGATTCCTTGGAAAAATGAAACATTACAAAATTGCTTTAGCTAGTAGCAAAAACAAAGAAGTTAAGACATCAAATGCGCTGCCAGATCAGACTAACAAAGTTTTCCACTTTTAGCAAGCGAGCTTCCTTTTTGGTTTGTTACAATTAAAGGTTCTGGCAACGGACAAAACTTTTCTCTTTGTACCTGAGGCTACGTTACACTGGCATGGAATACTGGAACCAATAACCGACTAACGAATTAAGGTTCAATATAAACGTCGAACCGATCTAGGCATGCATGAAAAATTGATGTTTGAAAGTTCCAACTTATTGGCGCCAGTAACCCATGACAGTGTAAACTAGCCTTTAGTTGTATTTACTCTCTCTATTGCTTCCAAACCGATTGATTCAGTTTATTCAACAAAAAATATTAAAAGCAAATTTAAAAAAAAAAACATTTTGGGAATAAACTTTTTATATATTGTTTTCTAATGCTCAATGAGTTTGTTAGTTGATAAAATTGAGTAGTAGAAAATTATTTTAGCTACTGTGTAAAGACAATAAAGTTAGCATTTCAAAACATAGTGCTAAATGTAGACTAACAAGGTTTTATAAACTTAGAAAACGATTGCTAATTTTTTCTAACTGGTTCTGGCAATGGTCAAAACTGTTTCGTTTGTAATTACACCCAAGTCTGTTTTTACACGGATTTTTTTTTTACACGAATTTGATTTAACATGGTTTAAAAAAAAATTGCAATTCTCTTTTTACACGATTTATTTTAATTTAACACGGTTCAAACGACGCCTTTTTAAAAATCTCCATTTGAATTTAATTCTGAAAAAATATTCCTATTCAAGAAAAAAATTCCTCGAAATTATGTTTATAACAAAGATGCCGCTTTTATGGTCACATTTTTCGAAATTGAAAATTATTATAGTTTCGAAAATTATTATTTTCGAACTTAGAAAATGTACTGTGGATAGACACTTTGTACACTAAAATCCCCAAAATAAAAACTACACTAACATAACTACACAACAAGTTTTCTCTATTTTATTCTCTATTTTGTGGGAAAATTATACAAAATCTACTTCATTCGGAATAAAGTGACAACATTGAGTTCTAGAAATTCCCCTCAATTTTATCTTCAATACATACATTAGTCTTGGTCTTTCATTTCGTATTTAAATTTAGAAGTGTTTAGGTGTTTAATAGAAGAATTCCAATACATTTTGGATAAAACTAGATAAGGATAAAACATTAACTGTTATTGATGTGTGGAAGAAATATTTATTGCATGTCTGATACAATCTAAAATTTTATTTTAGATTGTATCAGACATACTGGATTGGCGTTATCAGAATTAAAACCATCAACTTTAAACCCATGCTGGAAAGCTATTTGGCCAGAATGTGTAAAAAGCAAAGATCCTGTATCCCCCAAATACGACTGAATATCCTAATATCACCTCTTTAGCACACGCAGTTAGTAGAAAAGGATTTGATGATTTATCGTTTGCAGATATTGATGAATTGCTGATTGACAAAGCTCTTAACGAAGATGAAGTAATAGAAATTGTCCTCGAGACTCCTGATGAAAAAGAAAAAAGTGATGGTGATGAAGAGGTTCCACTCACTGCAGGTTTAAAGAAGGGCTTCAAATGGTTAGTAAATTGGAAAGTCATTTTCGTACACATGATCTCATTGTCGAACGAGCTGAGCAGTTTAAACGTGAACTGAAGTCATGTTTGGCGCGTTATCAAGAATTATACAAAGATCTAGTCAAAGCAGGATATCAATGATTGATTACAGAGTTCGTTGTCAAAACTAATCAAACTTCAGAATCACTGGAAACAAGTGATAATTTGGTTCCCCATGACACAGAGAGCATTTCACCATTGGAGTATGTACAAGACGTTCAAAATGTTTCAAACGATGAAATCTAGTTAATAAGCGTATGTAAATCATATTTTTTGCACTTTTGTATTCTTGAATTAGTGACATATTATTTTCTTTATGAAGGATAATTTACTTTATATATGTACATATAATTATCTTTATAAGTTTATAAAATAAAAAAATGTGTTTAAATGAATAAAAATCAAATATAGATTTAATTAAAGATTTTGATATGATTTGTTTGAAAACAATTTATTTTTTGTACAGGGTTTTCACCTCTGGAAACAATCTTCTATTTTTTCATATGCACTGTATTTTTTTTTACACGGTTTTCTTTTGTCGGTTTTTTCGGGAACCTATCTACCGTGTAAAAACAGAATTGGATGTAGTTAAATTTATTCTCTTGATGACAACCAAAATTCTCATTATCACTTTTTAACTTAACGAAATAAAATGAAAAAAAAAATATTAAAACTGTTTCAAGCTCTGTCTCTTCTAATACTGTATGTGACTATTTATTATTATAACTTAATGTTACAGAATTGTTTTAGGTTTAGTTGATAATGCATGTAGGACCATCTTAAGGCATGGGCACACTGGAAAGTTGCTGAGGGGCTCCACGATTCTAAATTTCGCAAAAGTTTGTGTTCATTAATCCTCGCTTTACAGCATGTTTTTTTATATTTAAACATTGATTTTGTTAAAAGTACCAATAAATGTATAGGCTTAATTTTATTGACCAGTTACATTTTTATTTCACTAGGTGGGTGGATAGGTGCCCCAGTGCTTTGCTCAGGGACCTACAATATTGTTAAGACGGCACTGATTGCATGGACTACTGGTGGCATTAACCGACCAGGGCTACCACCGGTTCATGGCCTGCAAATGTAAACGTTACTGACGTGCACGAATCGAATCACGCATGCATTAAAATAAGAGTCGGAATGTTCCAACTTTATAACGTTTATGTTTATTCTTGAATATTTACTGTAGTTCCCAGGTTCGAGTCCCAGCTGGGTCAGCGTTGAGATTTATCTCCGCAAAATTCCCCCCCCCCCCGCCCACGGTCAGTAGGGGACACCGATGGGTTTGGAAAGGCCGCCGTCCGTCGGATGGGACGTTAAGCGTGGCCCCGTGTGCGGGAGAGACATACCCTGTGCACGTTAAAGAACACGCTGAATGGCCTTGACGGGAGGCTACCATCTGTCTCCCAACAGCTGTTCCAGTGGATCCCCTCCCCCACCTTCTCTGAGCCTTCGGGGTCCATGTGACCTGGCCATTTAGCCCATGGTGTTGTGCAAAAAAGTACCGCTCAGTGGTAAAACAACCCAACACAACTTTTGAATATTTATGTTTTAAGATTTATGAAAAGTTTCAGTGTTTTTAGGATGTAAGTCGAGTAATTATAAAATTAGAGATCTAATCTTTCCTTCTGATAAACATGTGAAAGAACGAATACAATATAAGCTGCAATAACAAGAGAGTTGAATTGGCGCTAGTTCAATCAAGCGAGGCTTTTAAGAATAGTTTACACTGATATGGATTACTGACGCCAATAATAGACTCGTAAACTTCTGTTTCAGTGTAAACATCGAGCCGATGCATAAAAAATTACAGCTGTAAAGTCCCAATTATTGGTGCCAATTGAACTGGTGTCAGGAATCCATACCACTGTAAACTTGCCTTTAGCTATTATGCAAGAACAAGAGTGCTGTTGCCAAATTCAGATTAGTAATTTTTCTTAGTAATCTCCCTCTACTTTTGTTGTGATAATGAGTTCTGGAAATGGCCGTTGAAGTGATTTGAGCAACATGGTGTTCACATTTTACATGGACGTCTCCATTTTTCGTTTCAAAAAGTGCTTGGAACGAAAGAAAAAGATATTTCGTTTAGAGCAGCAAAAAGTAAATACATTTAAGACGAAAAGAAATTTCTCTTAGGGCTGAAAAGACGAAACTTACTTCAACTGGAGAAAGCATTTTTTGCTTAAAGCGGTAAAAAAGCAAGTTACTCAGTGAGACAAAACATTAAATTCGATTTTGGAGGTAAAATGAAAATTTCCTTTTGGCAACAGGAACATAATTACCTTAGGGCGGCAAAATATCTAGAGTCGCTCAAAAAAATATCCGAACACTATGGTTGATTACAGAATTCAGAAAAAATATCTGGCAACGATTTTTTTAGAAATTAGTGATCTGGGAACCTTCGTGTCACGTGACACGAAGGTTGCCAGATCACTAATTTCGTTGCCAGATATTTTTTCTGAATTCTGTAATCAACCATAGTGTTCGGATATTTTTTTAAGCGACTGTACAGCTATCGTTACCTCAATTCCGGAAATATGCATGCTTATTAAATATGTAAATCGGTAAGAATATAACGTTGTACGTAAAACTAAAATAATAAATGCAAATCTCCAGAAGTACATCGACACGCAGCTATTGTTAAACGTTTCACAGTAAAATTTCCTTTAATTTTTCTATAATATTTCCCATATAATTTCTTTCAATTTTGTTGTAGCATTATCTATACAATTTTCTTTATTTTTACTATTGTGTTTTTATGCATAATTTGCCACAGTTATTATAGCTGCAACATTGCAGTACTAAAGAGATTGAGTAATTTGTATATAGTTTCTTAAACTTCTTAGTTTGCAACACCAAACCGATTCGTGTAGATGGATATTAATTTATAAATATCTACAACCATTTTTCTGTAATACTAAAAACGATATAGTGATTTGTATATAAATTCTCACACATATCAGCTTTCTAAAAAAAAACATTTTAATAGCTCTAAATCTATATCGAATTTCCAACATCCAATATTGCAATAACATTTAAAATAATTTAGCAACTTGTATACAAATCTTCACACATATCAGCTTTCTAAAAAAAAACATTTTAATAGCTCTAAATCTATATCGAATTTCCAACATCCAATATTGCAATAACATTTAAAATAATTTAGCAACTTGTATACAAATCTTCACACACCTCATCACTGAAATATTGAAAAAGATTTAGTAACGAACAGTTTGTATATAATTTCCCACACAATATTTGCTGCAACAATAAACGCGATTTTGTAACTAGTCGTTCAACCAAGTCCAGTGTTGTGTCTAGTTATTCCTCCACCATATAAAATTCAGTCATAACTGCATTTCCCCATTCCTGTCCCCCCCATCGAAAGAGACAGGATCTTCGGCGCCATACCCATCAATACCCGTTGCATTGTCAACATGTGCCTGCAGGTGGCCCCGTGTTTGCCCAGGGAGGGGGCCCGACCCGGTGCCGTAATGGACCAGCCTGTTTGGTCAACAGCAATCAGGCGATGGAACACGTGCCGCACGAGGATGGCACACGCTGTATCATTACGGTTCGCCGAGGCCTCTACTGCAACCGCAGAGTGTGTGTAGAGAGAGTGCTCGTTCACACCCCGCAGTTGTGATTGGCCTCCTCATTTAGGATGTAGAGTCGCCGTGCAATCAGTCTCGTCATCATCCACTGACAGCAAGAAGAGTGACTTATGTCTCAGGAAGGAGCAGCCACACAGAAGACAGTTTGAGATGTTTGGCGTTATTAACTTTAACAAATTTTATGGCGTCTCATAACGAAGCCATTGCTAACAGCGGAGGTGACCTCATAGGAGGTTGGAGCGTGTGAAGTTGTTGAACGCGGAGTGACCTCATAGGAAATTAGAACGTGTTCAGTTGCTGATAGCGCAAGGGACCTTATAGAAAAGTGCAGCGTGTGCAGTAAATGATTTAGAGGACAGTACACTCTCCGCACCAGATGTCTTCGTTGGAAACTGGAGCGTGTGCTGTTAGAGCATTAGAATGCTGAACACACTCCAGTTTGCTATGAGACCTCTCCACTTTCAATAACTGCACACCCTCCAGTTTGCCGTGAAGTCATCTCCACTTTCAGTAACTGCACCCCCCCCCCCAGTTTGCTGTGAAGTCACCTCCCCTTTCTGAAACTGCACAAGATACAGTTTGCCGTGAAACCACCTCCACTTTCAGCAGCATTCCGCTCCAATTTCCTGTGTAACTACCTCCACTTTCAGTAACTGCACACCCTCCAGTTTGCTGTGATGCCACCTATCCTTTCAGCAACATCCCACTCCAATTTCCTGCATAGCCACCTCCACTTTCAGTAACTGCACACCCTCCAGTTCTCTGTGAAGCCACCTCCACTTTCAGTAACTGCACACCCTCCAGTTCTCTGTGAAGCCACCTTCACTTTCAGTAACTACACACAATCCAGTTTGCTGTGAAACCACCTCCACTTTCAGTTGTGTTGTTTTACATTTGAGCGGCACTTTTTTGCGCACCCCACTTTCAGTAACTGCCCACAGTGTAGTTTGTTGTGAGGGCATCTCCTTCATCGGTGACTGGATACACTGCAGTTTGCTGTGAGGTAACTCCACCAGTTCTGTTCCACCCTTCTGTGAGGCCATTTCCGTTGTCAGCAATGGAACACGCTCCAGTTCCTTAAGAGGCGACTTCCGTTGTTGATAATGGTTTTGAAATCACGCCAAAAGTCTGGAGATTTTAATAACGCTGATTCCTCTGCATTTGTTTAGCTTTTCCTTCGCAAAGCGATAGTTAAAGATGAACTTTGGACGCCAGGAACTGAGCCAACTCAACCCGAAAAAAAGAGAGAAAAAAGTTATATATAAATGCACATAATATACACAACTATTGTAATAAACATGCCAACATGGAAAGCGAAATTGCATTAGTGGATTAAAATAGTAAAAACAGTAGTACTTCTATCCTACTCATGAAACCCATTTTAATATATTTAATATATACTTTAAAAATCAAACATTCTATCATTTATTAAAGGAAATTTTAAATTTTAAAATAAAACTTTAATTGGAAAGTTATTCACTTTTCTAGCTCAGTGTCTTTAAATATAAGAAAGCGACGAGCTTTTGTGGGTTGGGTTGTTTTACCTCTGAGCGGCACTTTTTTGCACACCATGGGCTAAATGGCCAGGTCACAAGGACCCCGAAGGCTCAGAGAAGGTTGAGGGAGGGGACCCACTGGAATAGCTGTTGGGAGACAGATGGTAGTCTCCCGTCAAGGCCATCCAGCGTGTTCTTTAACGTTGGGTTGTTTTACCTCTGAGCGGCACTTTTTTGCACACCATGGGCTAAATGGCCAGGTCACAAGGACCCCGAAGGCTCAGAGAAGGTTGGGGGAGGGGACCCACTGGAATAGCTGTTGGGAGACAGATGGTAGTCTCCCGTCAAGGCCATCCAGCGTGTTCTTTAACGTTGGGTTGTTTTACCTCTGAGCGGCACTTTTTTGCACACCATGGGCTAAATGGCCAGGTCACAAGGACCCCGAAGGCTCAGAGAAGGTTGGGGGAGGGGACCCACTGGAATAGCTGTTGGGAGACAGATGGTAGTCTCCCGTCAAGGCCATCCAGCGTGTTCTTTAACGTTGGGTTGTTTTACCTCTGAGCGGCACTTTTTTGCACACCATGGGCTAAATGGCCAGGTCACAAGGACCCCGAAGGCTCAGAGAAGGTTGGGGGAGGGGACCCACTGGAATAGCTGTTGGGAGACAGATGGTAGCCCCCCGTCAAGGCCATCCAGCGTGTTCTTTAACGTTGGGTTGTTTTACCTCTGAGCGGCACTTTTTTGCACACTATGGGCTAAATGGCCAGGTCACATGGACCCCGAAGGCTCAGAGAAGGTTGGGGGAGGGGACCCACTGGAACAGCTGTTGGGAAACAGATGGTAGCCTCCCGTCAAGGCCATCCAGCGTGATCTTTAAAGTGCACAGGGCCACGGCTTAATGTCCCATCCGACGGACAGCGGCCTTTCCAAGCCTATCGGTGTCCCCTACTGACCGTGGGCAGGGCGGGGAATTTTGCCGAGATAAATCTCAACGCTGACCCAGCCGGGACTCGAACCTGGGAACTACAGATTACGAGCCTGGCGCGCTACCGACTGAGCCACCCCCGCCCCAATCTCTGTAAAGTTTGCGCTGATTTCGGTGATCTAAATGAGCTCAGTAGTAGCTAAGAATACTAGATCTGCTAAGAAAACAGGTAAAGCCGATGGCTCTGGGCCTTCCAAGGATAGTAGTAAACAAGAAACGAGATGTAGCTATTAGGTTGACAGACCTTGTTGAAATAGAAGAGAACCCTGTTTCTGAGCCTGGCGGACATGATTATAATTATGATAGATAGCGATTTTGATGATGACAACATGGCTGAATTGGAGCTGCCCTCCCTGCAGCCTGAAAGGAATTTGGATTCTTTTACACTAGTTAAAAATGGTAAAAATAAGAAGAATCAGATAAGAATTTCATCACAAAATGTAGAGAATAGAACAATAGTTGCAATTCTGTCTTGTGAAACAAAGAAGTTAAGTTCTTTAAATGCACTAAAGGTAACAAAATCACTTGGGAATTTCTTGAATTGTAAAGTTAAAGGGAAGTTTAACAGAAAAGGTAATCTGCTTATTTACCTTGAAACACAACAGCAAGTTGAAAAACTGAAAAAGCTTAAAACGATTTTGGATCTGAATATTTCTTGCCGTTTCCCAGTCAGAAATTTCAAGACAATGGGACGAATTTCGGATGTTTGCCAGGATTTGTCCGAGACAGAATTGGATACTCGAAAGGGTTGGGTTGTTTTACTTCTGAGCGGCACTTTTTTGCACACCATGGGCTAAATGGCCAGGTCACATGGACCCCGAAGACTCAGAGAAGGTTGGGGGAGGGGACCCACTGGAACAGCTGTTGGGAGACAGATGGTAGCCTCCCGTCAAGGCCATCCAGCGTGTTCTTTAACGTGCACAGGGTATGGCTTTCTCCCGCACACGGGGCCACGGCTTAACGTCCCATCCGACGAACGGCGGCCTTTCCAAGCCCATCGGTGTCCCCTACTGACCATGGGCAGGGCGGGGAATTTTGCGGAGATAAATCTCAACGCTGACCCAGCTGGGACTCGAACCTGGGAACTACAGATTACGAGCCTGGCGCGCTACCGACTGAGCCACCCCCGCCCCACTACTCGAAAGGGGGAAAAGGTGCTATGCTCACACGTGTTGTCGTAGTTCATCAGCTTCGCTAGAAATTGGTTAGGATGATCTTCTATATTTTCATAAAATTTGATAGATTGTTCCTTATCAAGTCCTTGATACTGGAAATACCCGAATCTCTTTGTATGATTTCAGTTCTTACATACCAAGGTTTCAGTTCTTACATACCTGCTGTTCTGAAAAATTTGTTTTGTAACACTTGAAGTTTTTTAATTGTCACTCATTAGCATAACCCAAGTAGATGAAGCATACATAGAATTAGGACGGATGTGAAGCATACAAGAACCCATGATGTGATATATCGTCTTGATGCTCGCGTGAACTACAGCTTGAGAATTACGTCACAAACTACTTCGAACGAATTAACTTAAAAATGAAGAATAAGTTGTAGTATTAAGAGGAATTAGAGTGTGAAGAAAGGCGTAGAGTGCTTTAGTCTGTATGGTATAGTTAAAAGAGGAAACGTTTTTATTTGGTGTGTTCTCGGGAGATTAAATAAGTTTATTAGTGTTGATCCTGTTAGCGGACTGGCAAGAAAAAGAAGGATGTTTAGGACATTTCAAAATGTGTGACTGAGGAGGTTTTATGTTAGTCGAACATAGAGATCCGATCTCAATTTTTCCACAGGAAGACTTCATCGTTTGATGCTTAGTTATCTTTAGTTTACAAGAATTGGTAAGGTTGTTCTCAATAGATTGGAGATTGTTCACAAATATGATTATACCATATCAACTGTTGTAAAAAACCTTAATTTTATGCTTTGTGTGTATATATTGTTGCGACGGATGAACGCGCTGCAGTGACTTCATGACTTAGCGTGACTGGAGCCCTCGTGTGTGCTTCTGCGTGAGATTCAATTAGCCAACGATTTGGAACTTAGAACAGTTCTGAAGAAGAAGAATGAAAATATAGCAGTGCAGTGTGTTAAAGTTCTGAGATCTGAAAGGTTGTTCAGATGGCCTGAGTCTGTGTGCGATAAGTAAAAGACAAGAAGAATCTTTTATGCGATGTGTGCGCGGGCGGTCCTCTTGTTTTGGCTAGTGGGATAAGTTTAGTGAACTAGCACAGGAAGAGAATTTGTTTACGTCTGAAGATATTCAAGTGACATGGTAAACAAAGTGAAAAGGTAGTATTTAGTAGAATAGACAGAGCTGTTGTTGGGCACTCTGTGCATGAAGGTTGATGACTTTTGCATGTTAGTAGTTAATTTGTTTAAGAGATACTTCATCTATATTTTTGTAACGATTTGCATTGTATTACAATTGGTTTTAAAATACAGTTATTAATACTCACGCCCAGTGCTATCCATATTTTGTAATTCGCAACAATATATTAGGGATTATAGAGGAAACATTTCTTTGTACGAATAGTAATATGATGCTAAGTTCTTCTGATGATTTATTTTTATATTGATAAAGATTTGTGTTGGTGGAATTTAGTTTATATAAATGTTTTAATTCATATTTTTTTAAAATAAATTACATTATTTTATAATTATAATTGTTAAACACTAATTTTTTGAACTCACGTTCAGTTTAATTCATAACAATATAAATCGGTTATGACTTTGTCGGATTTAAAAAAAAAGACTCTTTCGGGGGAGGGGAGGTAATTATTAGGAAAAATTTTGATTTTTCATATTCGTATTGAGATTGGGTCGCAAAACCATCAATCCAATAATATTTCAACAATTCGATTGAAATAAAAATTATTCAGATTTTTTTCAGGATTAATTAACAATTTTATTATTTACACGCATTGCCTAGCATGATGAGCCGGTGTTAGTTTAGTGATCAGAACACTCTGGCACGAAGACGGAGAGATGTGGATACGAGTCCCGTCCATCGGCAAAAAAATTATTTTTGGGCGGGGGTGGCTCAGTCTGTAGCACGCCAGGCTCGTAATCTGTAGTTCCCAGGTTCGAGTCCCAGCTGGGTCAGCGTTTAGATTTATCTCCGCAAAATTCCCCGCCCTGCCCACGGTCAGTAGGGGACACCGATGGGCTTGGAAAGGCCGCCGTCCGTCGAATGGGACGTTAAGCCGTGGCCCCGTGTGCGGGAGAGCCATACCCTGTGCACGTAAAAGAACATGCTGGATGGCCTTGACGGGAGACTACCATCTGTCTCCCAACAACTCTTCCAGTGGGTCCCCTTCCCCAACCTTCTCTGAGCCTTCGGGGTCCTTGTGACCTGGCCATTTAGCCCACGGTGTGCAAAAAAGTGCCGCTCAGAGGTAAAACAACCCAAAGCCTAGCATGATTACTTCTATACAAACTATTCCGTCAATCCTTCTTAAATTCGTAACAGATATTCATCTATAAATGATGATTTTAGTGTACCTATAATGTTTTTATCGTATTGTAATGAATTTTTAATATAAAAATTGAGCCTGAGTTCAAAAGAATGCTTAGCAACAAAAATTATAAATGAACTAATTTATTGGAAAGTTATATAAACCACAAATATATATAAAACAACTTCAACTGGCAGAAATTCTTGCCTTCATCAGTATGAAGCTAAACCATAAAAAGAGTGTTTTACATCTCTTTATTATTCTTTAAATATTTGTGATAAAATTATTTTAATATCTACTCAAAGCATAAATGGAATATTAATTAAACATTTGACAAACAACGAAACTTTCTTTGTCGAAATACCTTTAAGTTATCAAAGTACACCTTACCAATTCTTTTTATACACTATATTGATACGAATTCTTGTTTGGCTTTCCTGTTGGCTTCCTTTCAGCAATGGATTGGGTTGTTTTACCTCTGAGCGGCATTTTTTGCACACCATGGGCTAAATGGCCAGGTCACATGGACCCCGAAGGCTCAGAGAAGGTTGGGGGAGGGGACCCACTGGAACAGCTGTTGGGAGACAGATGGTAGCCCCCCGTCAAGGCCATCCAGCGTGTTCTTTAACGTGCACAGGGTATGGCTCTCCCGCACACGGGGCCACTGCTTAACGTCACATCCGACGGACGGCGGCCTTTCCAAGCCCATCGGTTATGACCGTGGGCAGGGCGGGGAATTTTGCGGAGATAAATCTCAACGCTGACCCAGCTGGGACTCGAACCTGGGAACTACAGAACTACCGACTGAGCCACCCCCGCCCCTATTCAGCAATGGAAATAAGCTTCATCTTATACATTAAGATTACCACGCACCAGACGGTGAACGCTTCCTATGAAAAAATTAAAGCCAGCCAGTAGCTCCCTCGACTAACATATTACCTCTTCGGTTTGATTGCCAAGTTTCTTAAATAACCTTCACTTAGATTAATATAATACTAACTCCCTAAAAGGAACAGAAATGTACATTTTCATCTACTACCGAAAACTTTCCAATATTTCTAAACACCGTTATTGTTTTCAAGTCTATCTGTTCCAATAAGCTAGTGGGGCGGGGATGGCTCAGTCGGTAGCGCGCCAGGCTCGTAATCTGTAGTTCCCAGATTCGAGTCCCAGCTGGATCAGCGTTGAGATTTATCTTCGTAAAATTCCCAGCCCTGCCCACAGTCAGTAGGGGACACCGATGGGCTTGGAAAGGCCGCCGTCCGTCGGATGGGACGTTAAGCCGTGGCCCTGTGTGCGGGAGAGAGCCATACCCTGTGCACGTTAAAGAACACGCTGGATGGCCTTGACGGGAGGCTACCATCTGTCTTCCAACAGCTGTTCCAGTGGGTCCCCTCCCCCAACCTTCTCTGAGCTTTCGGG
Source organism: Ryuthela nishihirai (assembly GCA_038380435.1). Taxonomy (NCBI): domain Eukaryota; kingdom Metazoa; phylum Arthropoda; class Arachnida; order Araneae; family Heptathelidae; genus Ryuthela; species Ryuthela nishihirai. Next base: position 111,267,679 of record JAWZYU010000003.1, on the reverse strand, counting down.
GTCCATGTGACCTGGCCATTTAGCCCATGGTGTGCAAAAAAGTGCCGCTCAGAGGTAAAACAACCCAACCCAATAAGCTAGTGACGTAATTCTCACGCTGAAACACAACTCGAGCCTCAAATGACACATAAGTTACGTATTATTTTGCTGCACGTTGATCTGTCGTAACAGTATCCACAATATTTTTAATGTTAATAAATATGTTCTTACTCTGATTTTTTCAATTCTCTTCTATTACTCAATGTCTTGGGAACTAATATGTTAAATTCTCTTACATTAATAGGAGACTTGCGTTTTCGTTTAACGAATGGTAGTCTGGAACCAATTAACTCTTTACAGCTGGAACTGCCTGTATTAACCGAATGTAATGTGACGTCCAACATCTTGCATCTAGCCACATAGAAAAACAAAAATATAGTTTTCTTATCTTTGTCTATGCTTATGTAACGTTGTCAGTGACAACCTCATGAAATTCTTCTAAGAAAAAAAATTTTTATAAGAAAAAAGAACGAACTACTATGAAATGCATAATAAGTTTTGGAATTTAACTCAGAAAAGTCATACCCTGTATATAAAACAGGCACTAAAAAATAGCAAAAAAAAGAATCAATAACTACCAGTAATTTAATAATTTAATTTACTAACTCCCTCAGTTTTGCTTCATCTGATAAAGAGGTAACTCCCACGGTTGGTAAGAGTTACGAAAACACACACACCATCATCCAGAAGGTAAGAGTTACGAAAACACAAAACGATATTGCAAAGAAGATTTATTTTCCTGAGGTGTATTTCAAATGATGAATCATCACCTGTCTTGAGATGCAGTCTCGGTTCATGTTCTGTTTTCACTCGAGCAGACACTGGATAAAAGAAAACGCCGATCTGTTCTCCAGAGAGTTCTTTTACTCTCCTCCTATACTACGTGTTCCGTGATTTCGTTTATCCTGCATCCATGTCTCGCCTTGTTAAGGTTGCCCTCGTTTTCAGCGTGTCCACTTGATCTTCCCTCTCTCCGTTCTCCCCCCCCTCTTCTCTCCCCTCCCCCACCTCACCAACTCTCTACACTCCTCCTCGTGTAATGCTGCCGCCACGGATCGGAGAGGATGTTAGTCAACAAACCAACTCAGAAAGACCGTTATTTCTTGAAAGCGTTTATTCTTAGGTTAGTGGCGATTCTGTTTGTGATGTGAGTAAAGTATTGACTTTTTTATCTCGTTTATAGAAATGAACTAATGTTCTTTTTTATCGTCTGTCCGTCTGCTGATATTCAATTTTTTCATTTGTTAGAGAAAAATATTTTCCGAGTAATAGCAATAAACTAGTATAAAATGCATAAAATTTTTCCGGGTTTAATCCGAAAAAGTCACACTCGATATATACGTATAAAGTAGGCAACACAGAATTTTAAAATTCAACAATTACCGGTAATTTAATAATTAATATAACTATATTTTTAATTATGTGCTCAACGTAGAGTACGCGGTAAAGTTTTTTGGGGTACGTTGTGAGAGCTCAAAGGTCGCTAGATCTAGTAACAAAGTCGCTAAGTTGGCATTATTATACTCTAACTATATTATTATTTATCAATATAACGGGTACGTTATTATTTATCGATATAACGGGTACGCCAGTTACATACACATTTTCAGCGGGTGCGTGAAGTGTAAAAGGTTGAGAACCACTGGTGTATACATATATTTCCAAATATATATTAAACCAATTATATACTTATTGTTCTTACAATTATTGCTTGAACACATTGGGAAAGACCCGAATTTTTTTTTTCTTTTTTTTTTGGGGGGGGGGGTAAGTACCTTCTACTATGGCATATAAACTGACAGGTTCCTGTCAGACCTCTGTGCTGGACCTCTGCTGCTTGAGGGGGCATTTATTTTATTTATTTATTGATGAAATATAATGATTAACATTTTCCGTAATCACCCTATAACTATAAGAACGTCCTCTAATGATGGAAAGAAGTTAGAAAATGATCATATTTTAACGAATATTGGAAGCGATATATTTATATATCATAAATATAAAATTTTAGTGGCAAAATATGATGTCCAAGAGGTTTGTATTGGCAGCAATGATATGACTTCTTGCCCCTAGGGGTAGTTGTAGAAACCAAACTTTTGCTTTGAAGAGAGAAATGATTTTTTTATTGTATTTTATAGGTACTAGTAACATGTTACTATTCGAATTTCAAATGTTATAGGGTGTTAAATGGGGAAAATGAAATAGAAAAATTCGGTTTGCATCCCATATTCGTCAGAGGCGATGTTTCTCTTTCAATTTTTTTTAAACTATGTTAAACAGCAGAAGAAAATAAACAATATTTCCTGACCACATATATTCAGTGACCACTTAATTAGGTACAGTCGCTCAAAAAAATATCCGAACACTATGGTTGATTACAGAATTCAGAAAAAATATCTGTCAACGATTTTTTTTAGAAATTAGTGATCTGGCAAACTTCGTGTCACGTGACACGAAGTTTGCCAGATCACTAATTTCTAAAAAATCTGGCAACCTTCGTGTCACGTGACACGAAGGTTGCCAGATCACTAATTTCTAAAAACTTCGTTGCCAGATATTTTTCCTGAATTCTGTAATCAACCATAGTGTTCGGATATTTTTTTCAGCGACTGTATTTCCATTTTACATCAGTAGTAGTAACTCATACGCAGGACTCACTAACTTCTTAAAAAAAGGCTTTTATGAAGAAATGTGACTGGAGATAATTTAAATATTCAATCAAATTTATTTTAGTCCCGATTTTCAACAATATTCGTTCAGTATTTAGTTACAGACACTGGAATATTTAAGAGAAACAATGCCAGTTTAAACAATTGCTCTGGTGGCGGGGATTGGGTAGCTCAGTCGGTAGCATGCCATATTCACAATATGCAGTTCCCAAGTTCGAGTCTCATCTGAGCCGGCATTGAGATATATCCTTGCAAACCTCGGTAGGGGACACCAATGGGCTTGGAAAGGGCGCCGTCCGTCGGATGGGATGTTAAACCGTCGCCATGTGTGCGAAAGAGACATGCCCTGTGCACGTTAAAGAACACACTAGATGGCTTTCATGGGAATGTACTGTCTGTCTTCCAATAGTTGTCCAGTGAATCCTCTCCCCAACATTCTCTGAACCCTAGGGGTCCTTATGACCTGGCTATTTAGCGCATTGTTTGCCAAAAAATTGCCGCTCATAGGTAACCAAAACAATTGCTCTGAAGTAAATAAAAATAAGCTGGGTTGTTTTACGTCTAAGCGACACTTTTCTGCATATAATGTGCTAAATGGCCAGGTCACAAGGATCCCAAGAGCTCAGAAAAATGGATCCATTCGTCAGCTGTTAGGGAGATAAATTAAAGCCTCCTGCCAAGGCTATCCAGAGTGTTCCTAAGCGTGCATTCCAGCTGGCAGAGGTGGAACTGGAACCTGGGAATTACAGATTATGAGCGTGTGAGCTACTGACTAAGTCAACCCCATATACAAGTGAAATAGCATTAATGTCAATTGGAGATTTGTGTATTGGGTTTATTGACCCAACACTTGTTACAACAGAAGGCCGATGGACCAAGTTATGACGTCATCGTAAGTAGTCCTATATCCATAAAAATTCTTAGAAATTTGTTTCTGATTTAATTACTGGTGTACTACTATTTACAATAATGTTCATTTATCATATATTATTATATATATAATATATATTATTACTTATGAGTTATATTATTACTCAGAAGAAAAATTATTTGTATTTATTAGAAAGGAATATAATACTAATATATGCGTGGGTCCCCTCCCTCAACCTTCTTTGAGCCCTTGGGGTCCTTGTGGGTTAGGTTGTTTTACCTCTGAGCGGCACTTGTTTACATGCAAAGGGGCTAAATGGCCAGGTCACAAGGATCCCTAAGGCTCAGAAAAGGTTTGGGGGGGGGGGAGGAGGGGACCCACTGAACAGCTGTTGGGAGACAGGTGGCAGTCTCTTTTCAAGGCCACCCAGCGTGTTCTTTAACGTGCAGAAGGGGGCCATCGCTTAATGTCCCCTCAGATTTCAAGTCCATCGGTGTCCATTTCTGTTCGAGGGCAGGACGGAAAGTTTTGTGGAGATAAATTTTAACGCTGATCCAAGAGAGACTAGGGGACCTTGTAACCTGGCCATTTAACTCATTGTGTGCAAAAACATGGCGCTAATAGAGGCAAAACAACACCAGCCGTCGGTTTGAAAGGGAACACCGATGGGCTTGGAAAGACCTCCTCCGTAGTAAGGGACGTAAAGTCGTAGGCCCCTTGTGAGGGAGAGTTCAAGGGAATTCACATTAAAGAACATACTGAATGGCTTTGAGGAGATCCTACCATCTGTCACCTAATAGCTGTCCAGTGGGTCCACTTTCCGGTGTCCCCCTGCCCACGGTCAGTAGGGGACACCGATGGGCTCGGAAAGGCCGCCGTCCGTCGGATGGGACGTTAAGCCGTGGCGCCTTGTGCGGGAGAGCCATACCCTGTGCACGCGAAAGAACACGCTGGATGGCCTTGACGGGAGGCTATCATCTGTCTCCCAACAGCTGTTCCAGTGGGTCCTTCTCCCCCAACCTTCCCTGAGCCTTCGGGGTCCATGTGACCTGACCATTTAGCCCATGGTGTGCAAAAAAGTGCCGTTCATAGGTAAAACAACCCCAACAACCCACTTCCCCTGATTTCTCTGAATCCTTGGGGTCATTTTGACCCGACCATTTAGCCCATTGTGTGCAAAAAAAGAGACAAAACATCCCAACCCAAATTCTATGTTATGTGAATGGAAAACCACTTCAAAGCTTCGTAGCTTTAAAATTAAACTATTTTTCTTCAACGAAAAAAATTACTGGAGATAAAATGAGAACTTATTGAAATCTTGATTTTTGACCATTATGCGCTATATTTAAAGAGTTACGGAGGCTGAAACGTTTAACAACAAATGCTGCTGTTGCTCTCAACTTTTGGGGCGGTTGTGGCTCAGTCGGTAGCACGCCAGGCTCGTAATCTGCAGTTCCCAGGTTCGAGTCCCAGCTGGGTCAGCGTTGAGATTTATCTCCGCATATATTCCCCGCCCTGCCCACGATCAGTAGGGGACACCGATGGACTTGGAAAGGCCGCCGTCCGTCGGATGGGACGTTAAGCCGTGGCCCCGTATGCGGGAGAGCTATACCCTGTGCACGTTAAAGAACACACTGGATGGCCTTGACGGGAGGCTACCATCTGTCTCCCAACAGCTGCTCCAGTGGGTCCCCTCCCCCAACCTTCTCTGAGCCTTCGGGGTCCATGTGACCTGGCCATTTAGCCCATTGTGTGCAAAAAAAGTGCCGCTCAGAGGTAAACAACCCAACCCAAAGCTCTCAACTTCATCATTTCAACTTCTCAAAAATCAAAACAATCATTTCCCCAACCTCTAAAATTACATTTATTGCAATGAACGATTCGGCATAAGAGTTAGCATTTGTTTCAATCAGTTTTTCAGATAGAATCACATGATTTGTAACACTGCTGTTAAATATTAACGAATATTGCAGAAAAACGAAGATTTAGATAGATTTTTATGCAAGTATTCTTAATACTCAGATCTTCCCAAGCAACATTGGATAAATTATTGCTTTCCTGAGCTACCGGTAATTTTTTTATTACTATCGATAAGGAAATGAAGTATAGAAAATATTAATATCATTTCTGGATCTTTTCATGCATCAACGTTTTACGTCACTAAAGACATTTTCAGAAGCGTTTTTTTTTTGATACTGCTCGTTGCTGCTTTCTATCTTTTTCTCTCGGGTAGAGCAGGAAAAGTAATCATTGTTTTGTAATGATTACCTTCAACTGGCTTGGGAGGATATTTTGAAACGTTTTCTTCTAAAACTCATTTCCGTTCTGTTAATGGCATCGTTTTTAAATTTAAAATATTTAATATCTCGTAGCTCAATTCTGACGACAAACTCTACTCGAGTGTTCAGTATTAAATATGAATGGATCCAAATGTTTTTAAAAACAGAGAACACTTGGTTTTTAAGTTGTAGCAACTAATGAACGCCAGAAACAGTTCTTTTGTGGAAATTATTGAATTAGGAATTATTTTGCATGTTTTTTCTGTTATGTTGCATAAATTTGGCAGTTTTTGTGAGGTATTTAATGTTGATGAAAATTAGAAGCTCAATTTAACTTAAAAGCTTAACACGTAGTATATTAAGTTATTAGATAAAACAGTTTTTAGTGTGCATTTCATTTAGTTTCTATTTGTTTTTTATTGATTACTTGCGAAACGAAAAAGATACTTCTGTTGAAGCTAACTCACTAACGCGAATATTACCATTTACTAAGTAAGATTCACTTTTCAATTAGGAAATTCTTACCAGAATACCCTCTTTTATCCATTGGCACATATATGAAATATAATTAATAAATATTCCCTCAAGCAGCTGTTTGCCACAGAGGTCTGACAGAAGCCTGTCAGTTTATACGCCATAGTAGGTCTGTGAGGATGGCGAGACCTCAGCAGAAAGACAGCACAAACATCCATCCGGTAAGCCAAGTACTCGAATCGGTAACCCAAGTACGCAAACCTCTTAGTCAGTGAAATTTGATAGCCATTTAAATGAAACAAGGAAGAAACCCACACACACACAGAAAAGCTGCCGGAACTCTATAAGTGATACATTTGGAGAGACTACTGGCAGCAACTTCTGGTGGTGCGACTATATCCCGCTGTGCTATGGCGTTAGGGGGAAACAATTTCTCCCTCCCCCCTCTCCAATCAGACCCATACCCAATGACACAGTGGCCAGAGGCTAATGAGTGATTAGCTGTGACTCGCTACAGCTGCTTCCCACGCACCTCAGCATCATCGTTCTTCTAGTGATTGCATTAAGTGCACGATCCCTTATTTGCCTGCCGTGCTCTCTTCCACCGCCGAGCCGCGAGGGAATAGCGGCTCGCTGCCGTTCTCCCCGTGAACTCCGCCGGGGATCCAGTGGCGGCAAAAGGTCAGACAGACCCGAAGTACCCGGTGGGAGCAGGGCTGAGGATGGCAGAGAGTGAGAGAGAGCAGTCCGAAGCGATCGGCCGCCGCCGAGGCCGAAAAAATAAAAATTAAAGGGCGATTTAGAAGAGAGAGTGAAAGTGTAACCTTGGAGAAGATTGAAAGCTTGGATTCGGAAAATCAGAGTGAGGTTCTTTGAAGCGGTTTTGGATTTTCGGTGGAGAAAGGGAAATTAAATAACAAAGTATTATATTTCGACTTCGATATTGGAACTTGACCGCCGACTGTTGAAGACTTTTTTTATGAGTTGAGTTGTTTTACTTGTGAGCGGTAATATTGTTCCCCCCAATGGTCTAAAGGATCAGGTCACAATAACCCGAAGGGTTCAGAACGGGTAGATAAGAGAGATTTACTGGACAGTTGTTAACCGAGTCTAGACAGTGCAATGATAAAAATAATTAATTCTAAATGAAAAGTAGGCAAATTTAAGTTTCCCACTTTTTTTCCATTGCTAAAGATTTTCGTTTATAGTATAATTTTGCTTTTGTAATCTGTAAGAGTTGTTTTATAACTCCTAGATTACACAGATATACTTGTTCAGTGTACGTTTCTGTCAGCTTTTTATTTTTAATCTTTTTTTTTTATATTATTTCCTTTCGCAATATCCATCCAAAATTAATGATAAATTTTTGTGTTGTAATATTTCTGTAGGCAATTATGGATATAACGTAATTTATTATTAAAATAAAAAAATCAAAAACGGTAGGTATATACTTAAAAAAAAATTGTCAATTAAATTTTTCAGCTAGGCGGTTCTCATTCGCCTATATTCGTGATTCTCAAACTATTTTTTGCTCACGGCACACTAGTTTTCACCGTGAATACTCGCGACACATAAAAATTTAAGTTGTCATCGCTACGGGAGACTCGCGCATGCGCAGTTAAAAATAAAATACTAACAGCATAGCCACTTCCTTGGAGTCGTTTGTAAACGCAGATCTGTTGTACTCAAGTTCTGACATGTATTGATGTTAGTGCATGCTCTGTTTGTGTTATGGGCATGATTTGTGTTAATTTTGGTTTTAAGATAAGGTTTAGTATGGATAATTTTTTGATTAAACAAAAAAAAAGTTAGATGAAGAATCATTGGGAGAAAGTAGCAAGAAAATGGTTTAGAAATTTCCTTTTATCTGCAATATCATCCGAAATTTCGGGGCACACTTGACGAATCTGTTGGCATACCCTTTTATAATAACTGGAAAAGACCATTGGTTGATTCATCTATCAATCAACCATGGAGCAGGGGTGGCTCAGTCGGGAACGCGCCGGGATCGTAATCTGCAGGTTCGAGTCCCAGCTGGATCAGCGTCGAGATTTATCTCCGCAAAACTCCCTGCTCTCAGTCAGTAGGGGCACCGATGGGCTTGGAAAGGCCGCCGTCCGTCGAATGGGACGTTAAACCATGGTACCGTGTGCGGTAGAGTCATTCCCTGTGTACGTTAAAGAACACGTTGGATGGCCTTAACAGGAGGCTATCATCTGTCTCCAAACAGCTATTACAGTGGGTCCCCTCCCCCAGCCTTCTCTGAGCTTTCGGGGTCCATGTGAGCTGGACATTTAGCCCGTTGTGGGCAAAAAAGTGCCGCTCAGGGGTAAAAACAACCCAACCAATCAACCAACGATTTTGCGACTATTGGCTGATCAATCAATATCTTTCGTCTTATAAATAAAAAAATGAGTTAGATAGTACTAACGAAATACAGTAAACTCCCGGTTATACGGGGGGCGGGGGTGGCTTAGTCGGTAGCGCGCCAGACTCGTAATCTGTAGTTCCCAGGTTCGAGTCCCAGCTGGGTCAGCGTTGAGATTTATCTCCGCAAAACTCCCCGCCCTGCCCACGGTCAGTAGGGGACACCGATGGGCTTGGAAAGGCCGCCGTCCGTCGGATGGGATGTTAAGCCGTGGCCAGGTGTGCGGGTGAGCCATACCCTGTGCACGTTAAAGAACACGCTGGATGGCCTTGACGGGAGGCTACCATCTGTCTCCCAACAGCTGTTCCAGTGGGTCTCCTCCCCAAATCCTTCTCTGAGCCTTCGGGGTCCATGTGAACTGGCCATTTAGCCCATGGTGTGCAAAAAAGCGCCGCTCAGAGGTAAAACAACCCAACAACCCGGTTATACGGTGCTGAAGCATCCGGAATGCTCATGCAACATGCATTAATTTCAAATTGAACATTTGAACTCGGTACGGCGAAATTGAATGCGCGGGTTGTTCTTTTGGATGGACTGGCGTCTTCTTTAACGCGTTTTACATCTCAAGCCTCGACATCAGCTGCTGCTCAAGGATCAAATGCAGTTCAGTGGATCATTCTGATGAAATGCCATTCCAGTTTCTAGGTTGGGTTGAGTTGTTTTACCTCTGAGCGGCACTTTTTTGCACACCATGGGCTAAATGGCCAGGTCGCATGGACCCAGAAGGCTCAGAGAAGGTTGGGGGAGGGGACCCACTGGAACAGCTGTTGGGAGACAGATGGTAGCCTCCCGGCAAGGCCATCCAGCGTGTTCTTTAAGGTGCACAGAGTATGGCTCTCCCGCACACGGAACCATTTCTTAACGTCCCATCCGATGGATGGCGGCCTTTCCAAGCTATTCGGTGTCCTCTACTGACCGTGGGCAGGGCGGGGAATTTTTGCGGAGATAAATCTCAACGCTGACCCAGCTGGGACTCGAACCTGGGAAGTACAGATTACGAGCCTGGCGCGTTACCGACTGAGCCTCCCCCCGCCCCCCAGCTTCTAGAATCTAGCCAGTAATCTACGTTGAACATAAATATACATAGGTAATTGCTTTTATCAAAATTAAAGTTTAACTTAGTTTTACAATTTTCATGTCTCGGATAGTTTTATTTTGCCTTGGGTATGCTTTTCTATCGACTTGAAATTTTAAAAATTCTTTTTCCGCATTCCGTTATCACGAATGCGGTACTAGTGGTAGTCAGCGCTAGTACCGCATTCGACGGCCAAAATTTAACTCTTCCATGGTGTGTTTCAGTGAAATAGTTCCCAAATATTTTTTTAAGTGTACAGATTTAGACATTCATTAAATGTGAAAATACATATAAAAATTATGTTTCAGATATTTACATTTGTATTAAGAGCATCATGCTTTATTTTTATTATCATTGTGTTCCGCTGCATTTTTGTTTCAACTAAGGCTTGAATACGATATTGTACCCAATGTATTTGATTCGAGTATAAACATTCCATATGCAAGCTGCAGATTCATCTAACCGTGATCGCAACTCTCCATAAATGCCGGATAACCGGGAGTTGATTGTATAAGATATATAAGATTTGCATTTTCCCAATATTCCTAAGGGGTGGGGGTATCTCAGTCGGTAGCGCGCCAGTTTCGTAATCTGTAGTTCTCAGTTCCAGTCCCAGCTGGGTCAGCGTTGAGATTTATCTTCGCAAAATTCGTTACCCTGCCCAGAGTCAGCAGGGGACACCGATGGGCTCGGAAGAGCCACCGTCCGTCGGATGGGACGTTAAACCGTTGCCCCGTGTGCGGGAGATCCATACCCTGTGCACGTTAAAGAACACGCAGGATGGCCTTGACGGGAGGCTGTCATCTGTCTCCCAACAGCTGTTCCAGTGGGTCCTTCTCCCTCAACCTTCCCTGAGCCTTCGGGGTCCATGTGACCTGGCCATTTAGCCCATTGTGTGCAAAAAAAGTGCCGCTCAGAGGTAAAACAACCCAACCAAATATTCCTAAAATTCTCATTTCCACCGATACTGGAGCTAGAGTTACAAATTTTCAAAACTTTAGACACGGGACTCATACGTGTGACCCTCAAAATCATTTATGTTGCTCCCGAAATCATTTTGCGTGGCCCTCAAATTATTTTTCTCTAGTCCTCGAAATCAATTCGCGTGGCTTTCGATTACTTGTGGCTCACGAAATCCTTTTGGGCTGCCCTGGAAATCATTTTGTGTGGCCCTCGAAGTCATTTTGCCTTGCCTTCAAAGTCATTTTGCCTTGCCTTCAAAATCATTTTGTCTGGTCCTTGAAATCGTGTTTATCTGAACTTTCGAGGGGCGGGGGTGGCTCAGTCGGTAGCGCGTCAGGCTCGTAATCTGTAGTTCACAGGTTCGAGTCCCAGTTGGGTCAGCGTTGAGATTTATCTCCGCAAAATTCCCCGCCCTGCCCACGGTCAGTAGAGGACACCGATGAGCTTGGAAAGGCCGCCATCCGTCGGATGGGACATTAAGAAATGGCTCCGTGTGCGGGAGAGCCATACCCTGTGCACCTTAAAGAACACGCTGGATGGCCTTGACGGGAGGCTACCATCTGTCTCCCAACAGCTGTTCTAGTGGGTCTCCATCCCCAATCTTCTCTGAGCCTTCGGGGTTCTTGTGACCTGGCCATTTAGCCCATGGTGTGCAAAAAAGTGCCGCTCAGAGGTGAAACAACCCAATCCTGAACTTTCGATATCTTTTTGTCAGGCCCTCGAAATCACTTTGTTTGACCCTTGAAATCCTTTTCTGAACCCCACGAAACCATTTTATGTAGCTTTTGAAATTATTTTGTCTAGTCCACGAAATCCTTTGGTCTGGACCTCGAAATCATTTTCGTGTCCTTCGAAATCAATTTTGTGGCACTCGAAATCCCTTTGTGTAGCCTTCGATATAATTTTGTCTCGCCTATGAAATCATTGTGTGTAGCTCTCGAATTTATTTATTTCTCCCTCAAATCATTTTTTTCCAGGCTTTCGAAATCATTTTGTTTGGACCACGAAATAATTCTGTCTGGCCCTCAAAATCATTTTGTGTGGCTATCGACCTCATTTTGGTGTGACTCTTGAAATCCTCTTATGTGGCCCATGAAGTCATTTGTCTGGCCCTCAAAATCATTTTGTGTGGCTATCGACCTCATTTTGGTGTGACTCTCGAAATCCTCTTATGTGGCCCACGAAGTCATTTGTCTGACCCTCAAAATCATTTTGTGTGGCTATCGACCTCATTTTGGTGTGACTCTCGAAATCCTCTTATGTGGCCCACGAAGTCATTTGTCTGGCCCTCAAAATCATTTTGTGTGGCTATCGACCTCATTTTGGTGTGACTCTCGAAATCCTCTTATGTGGCCCACGAAGTCATTTGTCTGGCCCTCAAAATCATTTTGTCTGACCCTTGAAATAAATTTTTCTGGCCTTCGAAATCATTTTGTGTGGCCCACGAAATCCTATTGTGTGGCTTTCGAAATCCTTTTGGTGACCCTAGAAATCGTTTTATGTGGCCCATGAAGTAATTTTGTCTGGCCCTCAAAATTATTATTTTTTCTGACCGTTGAAATTATTTTGTCAGGCATTCAAAATAATTTTATGTGGCACACGAAATCCGTTTGTATCACCCTCGAAATGTTTTTGTGTGGCCCACGAAGTCATTTTTTGTGGCCCATGAAGTGATTTTGTGTGGCCCACGAAGTAATTTTGTCTGGCCCTTAAAATAATTTTGCCTGGCACTCGAAATAATTTTATCTGTCTCTGGAAATCATTTTTGATGGTTCACGAAGTCATTTTGTGTGGCCCTTGAAATCATTTTATGAGTCCCTCGAAATCTTTTGGTGTGACATACGAAATCATTTTTTGATGGTCCACGAAGTCATTTGTGTGTGGCCCTCAAAATCACTTTATCTGGGGCATGATATCATTTTGGGAAGACCTCGAAATCTTTTTGCGCCTTCCAGGAAATAGTATCTCCGCAAAAATTTCCCCGCCCTGCCCACGATCAGTAGGGGACACCGATGGGCTTGAAAAGGCAGCCGTCCGTCGGATGGGACGTTAAGCCGTGGCCCCGTGTACGGGAGAGCCATACCCTGTGCACGTTAAAGAACATGCTGGATGGCCTTGACGGGAGGCTGCCATCTGTCTCCCAACAGCTGTTTCCAGTGTTCCCCTCCCCCAACCTTCTCTGAGTCTTCGGGGTCCATGCGACCTGGCCATTTAGCCCATGGTGTGCAAAAAAGTGCCGCTCAGAGGTAAAACAATCCAATCCAATTCCAGGAAATAGTTTTGTTTCCTGCAAACATATATACAGTCGCTCAAAAAAGTATCCAAACACTCTGGTTGATTACAGAATTCAGAAAAAAATCGTTGCCACATATTTTTTCTGAATTCTGTAATCAACCAGTGTTCGGATACTTTATTTTTGAGCGACTGTACAGTATCATAATCATGATAACGAGCTGTGGCTTACTACAGTACATTGGATGAACGCGAAGATGATCTCACGTGAGAAGGAAAAACATCGCCGATTTAAGCCGATGATGAAACCATTTAGAAATGGAACTTAGGTTTATGTTTTCATATTAAAAGTAACTAGCATTTAAATACTAGAAATCATTATAAAAAAATTATGCTTCGCTTCTTATTGCTTCAAATAAAATGTGGCGCAATATGATTCCTTTATATTAAAACGCGACCCCTACATATTAAGTAATAACTGATTTGGACCTTACATGATTCGACTTTGAGAATCCTGTGTTAGATTAATATTGTTAACGATTTATTCCGTCTAGAATTTTGGGTGTTAGAGTTATTGATTTCAGTTGTTTAACTTATGAGCGTCACTTCTTTTCACAATGGGCTAAATGGCCTGGTCGCAGGGTTGGTTTGGGTTGCTGTTGCCTTTGAGCGTCACTTTTTTGCACACAGTGGGCTAAATGACAGGTCACAGGGTTGACTTGGGTTACTTTTGCCTCTGTGCAAGCACTTTTTTGCACACACTGGGCTAAACGACCAGGTCACAGGGTTGGCTTGGGTTGCTTTTGCCTCTGAGCAGCACTTTTTTTTGAACACAATGGGTTAAACGACAAGGTCACAGGGTTGGTTTGGGCTGCTTTTGCCTCTGAGAAGCACTTTTTTGCACACAATGGGCTAAATGGCCAAGTCACAGGGTTGGCTTTGGTTGCTTTTGCCTCTGAGCAGCACTTTTTTGCACACAGTGGGCTAAATGACAGGTCACAGGGTTGGTTTGGGTTGCTTTTGCCTCTGAGCAGCACTTTTTTGCACACAATGGGCTAAACGACCAGGTTACAGGGTTGGCTTGAGTTGCTTTTGCCTCTGAGCAGTACTTTTTGCACACAATGGGCTAAATGACCAGGTCACAGGGTTGACTTGGGTTGCTATAGCCTCTGAGCGTCACTTTTTTGCACACAGTGGGCTAAATGGCCAAGTCACAGGGTTGACTTGGGTTGCTTTTGCCTCTGAGCAGCACTTTTTGCACACAATGGGCTAAACGACCAGGTCACAGGGTTGGTTGGGTTGCTTTTGCCTCTGAGTAGCACTTTTTTGCACACAATGGGCTAAACGACCAGGTCACAGGGTTGGTTTGGGCTGCTTTTGCCTCTGAGCAGCACTTTTTTTTGCACACAATGGACTAAATGACCAGGTCACAGGGTTGACTTGGGTTGCTTTTGCCTCTGAGCAGCACTTTTTGCACACAGTGGGCGAAATGGCCAAGTCACAGGGTTGGCTTGGGTTGCTTTTGCCTCTGAGTAGCACTTTTTTGCACACAATGGGCTAAACGACCAGGTCACAGGGTTGGTTTGGGCTGCTTTTGCCTCTGAGCAGCACTTTTTTGGACACAGTGGGCTAAATGACAGGTCACAGGGTTGACTTGGGTTGCTTTTGCCTCTGTGCAAGCACTTTTTTGCACACACTGGGCTAAACGACCAGGTCGCAGGGTTGGCTTAGGTTGCTTTTGCCTCTGGGCAGCACTTTTTTGCACACAATGGGCTAAACGACCAGGTCACAGGGTTGGTTTGGGCTGCTTTTGCCTCTGAGCAGCACTTTTTTGCACACAATGGGCTAAATGGCCAGGTCATGAGGACCCCTGAAGCTCAGAGAAGCTTGGGGGAAGGTAACCTCACTGGACAGCTATTAGGAGACAGATGGTAACCTACCGTCAATGCCCTCCAGCGTGTTCTTTAAGGTGCCCAGTGTGTTGTTCTTCTGTACACAGAGCCACGGCTTAACTTCCCATTGAAGGATGGCAGTCTTTCCAGGCCAATCGGTCAATCCTACTTCTCCTACTTTTGCCAGGCCATCCCTACTTCTCCTACTTTTGCTGAGATAAATCTCAACGCTGGTCCAGGAGGGATTCGAACTTAGGAACTGCTGATTATGAGCCTGGCGCGCTACATACTCAGTTACCCCTACCCCACCCCAACGTTCGGTGAAGGTTGGTAGAAGGTCACCCACTGGACTGCTGTTAGGAGACACATGGTAACCTCCCATCAAAGCCAACGATCGTGTTCTTTAACCTGCACAAATTTAGCAGCCCGCCGTAATTCTCATTTTTCCACTGACTTTCAAATTGTGTGGACATCTTGCTTTGCAGTTCTCTATCCGAATATTATTTGCTTTTTATTGCTTTTTTACAAAAATATTAAACAGAAATTTATGTATTAAGATTATATAAGAATATTATAAAAAAATCTAAAATTAACTACTGAGTTGTTTAGAAAATAACTACCTGTGTAATTTTAAAATACTATAATATATAAAAATATATTTGAAATGCATTTGATACCGTTGTTTGTAGAGAGCAGTAGCATCGTGTTTCTGCTATAAGTCGAACATGGATATGGAGTTGTACATATGGGAGCTATTCTGTGCTCAGTATTTGGCTCTTCTGCACTCCGAACCATGGATTAACGTCCCAGTCGAGCTGAACATGCTAGGGACGCATCAGGCGGAAAAGGAATGGATCGAAGGTAAGGGTTGGGTTGTTTCACCTCTGAGCGGCACTTTTTTGCACACCATGGGCTAAATGGCCAGGTCACAAGGACCCCGAAGGCTCAGAGAAGGTTGGGGATGGAGACCCACTGGAACAGCTGTTGGGAGACAGATGGTAGCCTCCCGTCAAGGCCATCCAGCGTGTTCTTTAAGGTACACAGGGTATAGCTCTCCCGCACACGGAGCCATTTCTTAACTTCCCATCCGACGGACGGTGGCCTTTCCAAGCTCATCGGTGTTCCCTACTGACCGTGGGCAGGGCGGAGAATTTTGCGGAGATAAATCTCAACGCTGACCCAGCTGGGACTCGAACCTGGGAACTGCAGATTACGAGCCTGGCGCGCTACCGACTGAGCCACTCCCTCCCCTTGAAGGTAGGGACAAGGAAAAGAACGCAACGTAAGTATTAGGAACAATGTCTGTAACAAACAAGAACGTTACAATTAACATTGTACTGGTATTTGAATACTCCAATACCGATGTTCACTATGTATTACCATACAAATTCAGTTTAAGAAATTTTGCATGCTTAAATGCATATAGTCTTTCGTTTATTCCTTCTATTTTCCTTATACTCCCATGTACTCCAGTCTGAATAACTCTTCAAAAGGGAAAACTTGAAGAGAAAATTATCGTTCCAGTTTGAAGTTTCAATAATGTCAAGATATACCTAGTTGGCATTTTTTGGGAAGAGACTATGCTGTGTTTGATGAACAGCGAAGGGTGAGTGGGAAGCAGTTGAGACTATGAAAATGCGACGTTCACTAAAGATGTCATTTCTTAATTGAACTATCAATCACTTAACAAATCAACCGATATAACCGATAACAAATCAATCATGATAGTTCAATTAACCACAGTCATTGGTTAATTGAACTATCAATCACTTAACAATCAACCGATGATGTCATTGGTTAATTGATTAGCGATTTTTAGTTGAAGAAACCAGTGATCCGTGAGAACCAGGCTCAACTCCAGGACAAAACCAGAAAAAACTAGAAAATAGAACAAAACAAAGTGTGTGTACTTAGGGGGAGGCGGGGGTGTCAAGTGATCCGAGAAAAGAGTGGGTAGAGGAATTCAAGTGATCTGAATGAAAAGTGTGGGGGGAAAGGACAATTGATATGAGTGAAAAGACCAATTGTCTTTTCCTCCCACTTTTCACTACCCTCATATCAATTGTCTTCCCCCCCCCTTTTCACTCATATTAATTGCCCTTCCCCCATCATGTTCTTTCAATTCAGACTTCTCATTTCCCCACTTTTCATTCATAAATGTCCACTTTTGATTCAGACAATGACATGGAATTGATATGAGCGAAAGTGGGGGGGGAAGGATAATTGATATGAGTGAAATGCGAGGGGGGGGGGAAAGGACAATTGATATGAGGGAAAAGGAGTGTGGGAGGACAATTGGTCTGATTGTAAAGTGGGAAAAGGGCAATTGATGTGAGTGAAAAGTGGGGGGAAAGGGCAATTAGTATGAGTGAAAAGTGGGGGGGGGGACAATTGATATGAGTGAAAAGTGGGGGTGGACAGGACAATTGATATGAGTGAAAAGTGTGTGGGGGGGGGGGGGACAATTGATATGAGTGAAAAGTGTGTGTGTGTGTGGGGGGGGGGGGAAGGACAATTGATATGAGCGGAAATAGGGGAAAGGATGATAGATATGAGTGAAAAGTGTGGGGAAGAGCAACTGATATGAGTGAAGGGGGGGAGGGACAATTGATATGAGTGAAAAGTGTGTGTGTGTGTGGGGGGGGGAAGGACAATTGATATGAGCGAAAATAGGGGAAAGGATAATAGATATGAGTGAAAAGTGTGGGGAAGAGCAACTGATATGAGTGAGGGGGGACAATTGATATGAGTGAAAAGTGGAGGAAGGACAATTGGTCTGAGTGAAAAGTGGGGGGAGGACAATTGATGTGAGTGAAAAGTGGTGGAAGAACAATTGGTCTGAGTGAAAAGTAGGGGAAGGACAAGAGGGAAAATAGGGGAAAGGATAATTGATATGAGTAAAAAGTGGGGAGAAGGACAATTGGTCTGAGTGAAAAGTGTGGAGAGAGGGCAAATGGAGTGAAAATATGTGTGTATGGGTGCAATAGATATGAGTGAAAAATGTGTGTGTGTTGGGGGGCAATAGATATGAGTGAAAATGGTGTGGAAGGAGGAACACTTGTTCTGAGGGAAAAATGGTGGAGAGCGCAATTAATATGAGTGAAAAATATGTGTGTGTGTGGGAAGGGGTCAATTGTTCTGAGTGAAAAGTAGGAAGAGGACAATTGATCTGAGTGAGAAATATGTGTGTATGGGATGGGTGGAAAT